>OY728129.1:1698969966-1700169966 GCA_963277665.1 Viscum album | reverse complement strand
TTCTTATATTTATTTTTCTAATAATTCATTCTTTGTGTTTAAAGATAAGTTGCTTATGTTTAGTGCACCAAGAACTAACAATGTCTATACATTGGATTTAAATTCCTTATGTAAATTGAAAGTGAATTTTTTTAACTACTAAGGAAAATGAATCATGGATTTGGAATAGAATACTTGGAAACTGCAATATATATTCTTTAAATAAATTTTCTAAGAAATATTTAGTTTCTGATTTTCTAATTTTTAAGTTTGATAATTACAGATTCTTTGATGCATTCCAAATTGGAAAGCATCACAAATTATCTCTCAAATCTATTAACAAAATTGCTAAATCTAAACCTTTAGAAATTATCCATATGGATTTGTTTAGAACCTCAAGGATAAAAAGTTTTGATGGTAAATTATATGTTTATGTTTTAGTAGATGATTATTTTATATTTACTTGGGTTTATTTTCTAAAACTAAAAAGTGAAGTTTCCACTGTTTTTAGAAGTTTCTGTAAAATTATTCAAAATGATAAATGTTTTAAAATAAATTCATTGAGAAGTGATCATGGTGAAGAATTTTTGAATCAAGAATTTAATTTTTTCTCTTGATCAAATCTAAGTATTAAACACAACTTCTCTAAACCAAAAACACCTCAAAGGAATGGAAATGTTTAAAGGAGAAATATAACTATTCAAGAAATGGATAGGGCTATGCTGAATGAATATAGTCTTCTTACATGTCTTTTGGGTAGGAGCTATAATCAAAAACTTCTATATCATGAATAGAGTTTCAATTCATCCTATTTTGAAATAGACACCTTATGAACTTTGGAATAACAGAAAACCAAAATTAATGTACTTTAAAGTTTTTGGATGTAAGGTGTACATCTTGAATACTAAGGAAAACCTTGGTAGGTTAGATCTAAAAGATAATGAAGGAATATTTTTAGGATATTCTTTCTCCTCTCACTACTGGAAAAGGGACCTTTCCCAACAGTTGTGTACCAACAGTTCAATGAACCGTTGGCATATCTTGTTTTTCCCAACGGTTTCATACAACCGTTGGGAAAGATAGGTTTTTCCCTTGTTTTCCCAACGGTTTATATGGAACCGTTGGGAAAGATAGCTTTGTCCCAACGGTTCTTAGAACCGTTGGGAAAAGTGGTGAAGAAATCTTGTTTTCCCAACGGTTCTATGGAACCGTTGGGAAATGTTGGTCATTCCCAACGGTTTTTAATAACCGTTGGGAAAAAAAAGCCCCAAATACCAAATCGAGCCAGCGGCCTCCCCACATTCCAAAAGCATTCAGTTCGTTTCCTCCTGGAGCGATTCCTTACAGAAGGACCTCCCAATCCCCACATCTTCCATCAGATCCGCACCTACCAGGTTAGACTCCTATATTTTATCAACGATATAGTTCCAGCTCTTATAAATCATATACTTCTATTCTTGATTTCGTTATTCCCAATTATTAGGGTTTTTGTAAAAATTTATGATTGTTTCATGGTGGTCATGTGCACCACTATAGGTACATTGATTCACTAATTTATTTTGGTATTTCCATAAAATTCGAATACAATTTATTAATGAATCAATGTTGAGTGTTAACATGACATTCATGTTCTTTATTTAAAGTGTAAACAAATACTTATATAGAATTTCCTTGTAAAACCTGATGGTTTAACTCTAGTTAAATGGAATCATAATTTTGTATGTTATTAATATTTAGTAATTGGTTAGTTGAATCATATATGTATATGAAAAATGGATCAAGATCATTTAGTATTGGATAGAATTATTCCCTAGTAATGTGAGACCCTTATGTTGTGGGGTGAGTATGGAGTAGTGAGATATATTGCTTGTTACTTACCTTTTTTCAATTCTATGAGGTAATGATGGCATGCACTAATTTTTTGAGATCTGTCAATGTTTTTATGGTTTTGATAGTGATCCATGATGTGTATCCTAATATGTAAGATCTTGTTGGGTATTAGACCCTAGATTGGGTGAATTTGTATGCGGTAGGGTGCTTTCTAGGATGGGTTGTAGTGATGTGATGGTAACTTATGAGAGGGGTGGGTCTTACTAATGTGGATTCATTCTATATCATAAGCATGTAAATATAATTTGTATTATGATAACTCAATGTGAATGATGTGTGATCAAATATTGTCTTATCCTGGATAATTCCTTATGATATATTGATATGGTGGCATGAGTGATGATGCATGTGGTGACATGACCAACATACATGTGTTTCATGGTTAGTGATCAATTAGGCTAGTGATCCTATGATCATTGGGATGTGACTCTCAATGATTCAAGAAGAGTTATTAATATGATAACATGAGGGTGTGTTCCTATTTGGTTTTATCTAGACTCGTAGTATAGTATTGGAGTTGAGTTATTTTTATATATTATCTGTTTTTATGGATGTTGTCTTTTAGTGGTTGTGTGTTTAGGAACCCCCCTCCTTCCTAGACCCTGGAACCCCCCCCCCCCCCCCCACCCTCCTCCCTGGACCCTGGACAGCCCCGCCGAATAGCCCCCCAGACAGCCCCCGGATAGCCCCCCCCCCCCCCCCCACCCTCCTCCCTGGACCTCGGACAGCCCCCCAGATAGCCCCCCGGACAGCCCCCCCACCCCCACCCTCTTCCTTGGACCTCGGACAACCCCCCGAATAGCCCCGGACAGCCCCCGGACAGCCCCCCGAACAGCCCCCCCACCCTCCTCCCTGGACCCCAGACAGCCCCCCCAACCCTCCTCCTTGGACCCTGGACAACGCCCCGAACACCCCCCGGACAGCCCCCCACCCTCCTCCCTGGACCCCAGACAGCCCCCCTACCCTCTTCCTTGGACCCCGAACAACCCCCCGAACATCGTTCGGCCAGTTTGGACCCCCCCCCCCCCCCACACGCATTTATCAAGCGCGCGGAACGCTTAAAGAACACATAATGAGCCCTACCGCGCAGACCGCACGTCCGATTGATGTTCCGTCTACGCGTGCACGTCGCGAATAATAATTGGATTGTTTTCCTGTGATTTCAGGTCAATCCGATGTCGTCCGCTATGAGTTTGACCGTTAGACGCCCGTTTTGGCCCTTTATGATACCATAACGGCGTTCCCGGTCACCGCGGGCACACGGCACGTCCGATTGACGTGCCGTGTGCTCGACCACATCACAATTCACTCACCCTTTGATGTCGTCCGATTTCAGGCCATTCAGACTTCGTTCGGCCAGTTTGGACCCCCCACGCGCGTTTATCAAGCACGTGCAACGCTTAAAGAACGCATAATGAGCCCTCCCGCGCAGACCGCACATCCGATTGACGTTCCGTCTATGTGTGCACGTCGCGAATAATAATGGGATTGTTGTCCTGTGATTTCAGGTCAATCTGATGTCGTCCGCTATGAGTTTGAACGTTAGACGCCCATTTTGGCCGTTTATGACACCAGAAGGGCGTTCCCGGTCACCGCGGGCACACGGCACGTCCGATTGACGTGCCTTCTGCTCAACCACATCACAATTCACTCAACCTTTGATGTCGTCCGATTTCACGCCATTCGGAATTCATTCGGCCAGTTTGGACCCCCCCCCCCCCCCCACGCGCGTTTCTCAAGCGCGCGCAACGCTTAAAGAATGCATAATGAGCCCTCCCGCGCAGACCGCATGTCTGATTGATGTGCCTTCTGAGCATACACGTCGCGAATAATAATGGTATTGTTGTCCTGTGATTTCAGGGCAATCCGATGTCGTCCGCTATGAGTTTGACCGTTAGACGCCCGTTTTGGCCGTTTGTGACACCAGAACGGTGTTCCCAGTCACTGTGGGCACACGGCACGTCCGATTGATGTGAAGTCTGCTCGACCACATCACAATTCACTCACCCTTTGATGTCGTCCGATTTCAGGCCATTCGGACTTCGTTCGGCCAGTTTGGACCCCCCACGCGCTTTTATCAAGCGCGCGCAGCGCTAAAAGAACGCATAATGAGTCCTCCCGCACAGACCGCACGTCTGATTGACGTGCCGTCTGCGCGTGCACATCGCAAATAATAATGGGATTGTTGTCCTGTGATTTCAGGTCAATCCGATGTCGTCCGCTATGAGTTTGACCGTTAGACGCCCGTTTTGGCCGTTTTTGACACCAGAACGGCGTTCCCGGTCACCGCGGGCACACGGCACGTCCGATTGACGTGCCGTCTACTCGAACACATCACAATTTACTCACCCTTTTATGTCGTCCGATTTCAGGCCATTCGGACATCGTTCGGCCAGTTTGGACCCCCCACCCCCACGCGCGTTTATCAAGCGCGTGCAACGCTTAAAGAACGCATAATGAGCCCTTCCGCGCAGACCGCACATCCGATTGATGTGCCGTCTGCGCGTGCACGTCGCGAATAATAATTGTATTCTTGTCCTATGATTTCAGGTCAATCCGATGTCGTCCGCTATGATTTTGACCGTTAGACGCCCGTTTTGGCCCTTTATGACACCAGAACGGCGTTCCCGGTCACCGCGGGCACACAGCATGTCCGATTGACGTTCCGTCTGCTCGACCACATCACAATTCACTCACCCTTTTATGTCGTCCGATTTCAGGCCATTCGGTCTTCGTTCGGCCAGTTTGGACCCCCCCACCCCCACGCGCGTTTATCAAGCACGCCCAACGCTTAAAGAACGCATAATGAGCCCTACCGCGCAGACCGCACATCCGATTGACGTGCCGTCTGTGCGTGCACGTCGAGAATAATAATGAGATTGTTTTCATGTGATTTCAGGTTAATCCGATATCGTCCGATATGAGTTTGACCGTTAGACGCCCGTTTTGGCCATTTTTGACACCAGAACGGCGTTCCCGGTCACCGCGGGCACACGGCACGTCCGATTGACGTTCCGTCTGCTCTACCACATCACAATTCACTCACCCTTTGATTTCGTCCGATTTCAGGCCATTCGAACTTCGTTCGGCCAGTTTGGACCCCCCACGCGCTTTTATCAAGCGCGCGCAGCGCTAAAAGAACGCATAATGAGTCCTCCCGCACAGACCGCACGTCTGATTGACGTGCCGTCTGCGCGTGCACATCGCAAATAATAATGGGATTGTTGTCCTGTGATTTCAGGTCAATCCGATGTCGTCCTCTATGAGTTTGACCATTAGACGCCCGTTTTGGTCGTTTTTGACACCAGAACGGCGTTCCCGGTCACCGCGGGCACACGGCACGTCCGATTGACGTGCCGTCTACTCGAACACATCACAATTAACTCACCCTTTGATGTCGTCCGATTTCAGGCCATGCGGATATCGTTCGGCCAGTTTGGACCCCCCACCCCCACGCGCGTTTATCAAGCGCGTGCAACGCTTAAAGAACGCATAATGAGCCCTTCCGCGCAGACCGCACATCCGATTGATGTTCCGTCTGCGCGTGCATGTCGAGAATAATAATTGTATTCTTGTCCTATGATTTCAGGTCAATCCGATGTCGTCCGCTATGATTTTGACCGTTAGACGCCCGTTTTGGCCCTTTATGACACCAGAACGGCGTTCCCGGTCACCGCGGGCACACGGCATGTCCGATTGACGTTCCGTCTGCTCGACCACATCACAATTCACTCACCCTTTGATGTCGTCCGATTTCAGGACATTCGGTCTTCGTTCGGCCAGTTTCGACCCCCCCCCCCCCCCACCCCCACGCGCGTTTATCAAGCGCGCCCAACGCTTAAAGAACGCATAATGAGCCCTACCGCGCAGACCGCACATCTAATTGACGTGCCGTCTGTGCGTGCACGTCGCGAATAATAATGAGATTGTTGTCATGTGATTTCAGGTTAATCTGATGTCGTCCGCTATGAGTTTGACCGTTAGACGCCCGTTTTGGCCGTTTTTGACACCAGAACGGCGTTCCCGGTCACCGCGGGCACACGTCACGTCCGATTGACGTGCTGTCTGCTCGACCACAACACAATTCACCCATCCTTTGATTTCGTCCGAGTTTAGGCTATTCGGACTTCGTTCAGCTAGTTTGGACACCCCACGTGCGTTTATCAAGCGCGCGCAACGCTTAAAGAACGCATAATGAGTCCGCTCATGCAGACCGCATGTCCGATTGATGTGCTGTCTACGCGTGCACGTCGCTAATAATAATGGGATTGTTGTCCTGTGATTTCAGGTCAATCCGATGTCGTCCGCTATGAGTTTGACCGTTAGACGCCCGTTTTGGCCGTTTTTGACACCAGAACGGCGTTCCCGGTCACCGCGGGCACACGGCACGTCCGATTGATGTGCCGTCTACTCGAACACATCACAATTAACTCACCCTTTGATGTCGTCCGATTTCAGGCCATTCGGACATCGTTCGGCCAGTTTGGACCCCCCACCCCCACGCGCGTTTATCAAGCGCGTGCAACGCTTAAAGAACGCATAATGAGCCCTTCCGCGTAGACCGCACATCCGATTGATGTTCCGTCTGCGCGTGCACGTCAAGAATAATAATCGTATTCTTGTCCTATGATTTCAGGTCAATCCGATGTCGTCCGCTATGATTTTGACCGTTAGACGCCCGTTTTGGCCCTTTATGACACCAGAACGGCGTTCCCGGTCACCGCGGGCACACGGCATGTCCGATTGACGTTCCGTCTGCTCGACCACATCAAAATTCACTCACCCTTTGATGTCGTCCGATTTCAGGCCACTCGGTCTCCGTTCGGCCAGTTTGGACCCCCCACGCGCGTTTATCAAGCGCGCGCAACGCTTAAAGAACGCATAATGAGTCCTCCCGCGCAGACCGCATGTCTGATTGACGTTCCGTCTGCGCGTGAACGTCGAATATAATAATGAGATTGTTGTCATGTGATTTCAGGTCAATCCGATGTCTTCCGCTATGATTTTGACCGTTAGACGCCCGTTTTGGCCGTTTTTGACACCAGAACGGCGTTCCCGGTCACCGCGGGCACACGGAACGTCCGATTGACGTGCCGTCTACTCTAACACATCACAATTAACTCACCCTTTTATGTCGTCCGATTTCAGGCCATTCGGACATCGTTCGGCCAGTTTGGACCCCCCCCCCCCCCACCCCCACGCGTGTTTATCAAGCGCGCGCAACGCTAAAAAAACGCATAATGAGCCCTACCGCGCAGACCGCATATCCGATTGACGTTCCGTCTGCTCGTGAACGTCGCGAATAATAATTGTATTGTTGTCATGTGATTTCAGGTCAATCCGATGTCGTCCGCTATGATTTTGACCGTTAGACGCCCGTTTTGGCCCTTTATGATACCATAACGGCGTTCCCGGTCACCGCGGGCACACGACACGTCCGATTGACGTGCCGTCTGCTCGAACACATCACAATTCACTCACCCTTTTATGTCGTCCGATTTCAGGCCATTCGGACTTCGTTCGGCCAGTTTGGACCCCCCACGTGCATTTATCAAGCGCGCGCAACGCTTAAAGAACGCATAATGAGCCCTCCCATGCAGACCGCATGTCCGATTGATGTGATGTCTACACGTGCACGTCGCTAATAATAATGGGATTGTTGGCCTGTTATTTTAGGTCAATCCGATGTCGTCTGCTATGAGTTTGACCGTTAGACGCCCGTTTTGGCCGTTTATGACACCAGAACGGCGTTCCCGGTCACCGCGGGCACACGGCACGTCCGATTGACGTGCCCTCTGCTCGACCATATCACAATTAACTCACCCTTCGATGTCGTCCGATTTCAAGCCATTCGGACATCGTTCGGCCAGTTTGGACCCCCCCACGCGTGTTTATCAAGCGCGTGCAACGCTTAAAGAACGCATAATGAGCCCTTCCGCGCAGACCGCACATCCGATTGATGTGCCGTCTTTGCGTGCACGTCGCGAATAATAATTGTATTCTTGTCCTGTGATTTCAGGTCAATCCGATGTCGTCCGCTATGATTTTGACCGTTAGACGCCCGTTTTGGCCCTTTATGACACCAGAACGGCGTTCCCGGTCACCATGGGCACACGGCATGTCCGATTGACGTGCCGTCTGCTCGACCACATCACAATTCACTCACCCTTTGATGTCGTCCGATTTCAGGCCATTCGGTCTTCATTCGGCCAGTTTGGACCCCCCCACCCCCACGCGCGTTTATCAAGCGCGCGCAACGCTTAAAGAACGCATAATGAGCCCTACCGCGCAGACCGCACATCCGATTGACGTGCCGTCTGTGCGTGCACGTCGCGAATAATAAATGTATTGTTGTCCTATGATTTCAGGTCAATCCGATGTCGTTCGCTATGATTTTGACCGTTAGACGCCCGTTTTGGCCCTTTATGACACCAGAACGGCGTTCCCGGTCACCGCGGGCACACGGCACGTCCGATTGACGTTCCGTCTGCTCGACCACATCACAATTAACTCACCCTTTGATGTCGTCCGATTTCAGGCTATTCGGACTTCATTCGGCAAGTTTGGACCCCCCACGTGCGTTTATCAAGCGCGTGCAACGCTTAAAGAACGCATAATGAGCCCTCCCATGCAGACCGCACGTCCGATTGATGTGCTGTCTGCGCGTGAACGTCGCGAATAATAATGGAATCGTTGTCCTGTGAGTTTAGGTCAATCCGATGTCGTCCGCTATGAGTTTGACCGTTAGACGCCCGTTTTGGCCGTTTATGACACCAGAACGGCGTTCCCGGTCACCGCGGGCACACGGTACGTCCGATTGACGTTCCCTCTGCTCGACCATATCACAATTAACTCACCCTTTTATGTTGTCCGATTTCAAACCATTCGGACATCGTTCGGCCAGTTTGGACCCCCCCACGCGCGTTTATCACGCGCGCGCAACGCTTAAAGAACGCATAATGAGCCCTACCGCGCAGACCGCACATCCGATTGACGTGTCGTCTGCGCGCGCACATCGCGAATAATAATTGGATTGTCGTCCTGTGATTTCAGGTCAATCCGATGTCGTCCGCTATGATTTTGACCGTTAGACGCCCGTTTTGGCCCTTTATGACACCAGAACAGTGTTCCCGGTCACCGCGGGCACACGGCACGTTCGATTGACGTGTCGTCTTCTCAACCACATCATTATTCACTCACCCTTTGATCTCGTCCGATTTCAGACCATTCGGACTTCGTTCGGCCAGTTTGGACCCCCCACGCGCGTTTATCAAGCGCGCGCAACGCTTAAAGAACGCATAATCAGCCCTCCCGTGCAGACCGCACGTCTAATTGATGTGCCATCTACGCGTGCACGTCGCGAATAATAATGGGATTGTTGTCCTGTGATTTCAGGTCAATACGATGTCATCTGCTATGAGTTTGACCGTTAGACGCCCGTTTTGGCCGTTTATGACACCAGAACGGCGTTCCCGGTCACCGCGGGAACACGACATGTCCGATTGACGTGCCGTCTGCTCGACCACATCACAATTCATTCACCCTTTGATGTCGTCCGATTTCAGGCCATTCGTACTTCGTTCGGCCAGTTTGGACCCCCCACGCGCGTTTATCAAGCGCGCGCAACGCTTAAAGAACGCATAATGAGCCCTCCCGTGCAGACCGCACGTCCGATTGATGTGTCGTCTACACGTGCACGTCGAGAATAATAATGGGATTGTTGTCCTGTGATTTCAGGTCAATACGATGTCGTCCGCTATGATTTTGACCGTTAGACGCCCGTTTTGGCCGTTTATGACACTAGAACGGCGTTCCCGGTCACCGCAGGAACACGGAACGTCCGATTGTCGTGCCGTCTGCTCGAACACATCACAATTCATTCACCCTTTGATTTCGTCCGATTTCAGGCCATTCGGACTTCGTTCGGCCAGTTTGGACCCCCCACGCGCGTTTATCAAGCGCGCGCAACGCTTAAAGAAGGCATAATGAGTCCTCCCGCGCAGACCGCACGTCTGATTGACGTGCCGTCTGTGCGTGCACATCGCGAATAATAATGGGATTGTTGTCCTGTGATTTTAGGTCAATCTGATGCCGTCCGCTAAGTGACTGTATTTTGTTTAAAACGGACACCATTTTAAGTACATACGGAAAACCGACCAAACGGATTCTGTTTCCGTTGAAACTTTAGGAGAATGATCCATGGGTCATATGTGACGTGTACGAATCAACCCCGCCTCAATCGGAGACGTGGTGTGGCCGACACCACTCAAAGTGTCCGTCTTTTGTTTCAAAAGGACGTCATTTTAAGTGAAAAGCATCAACTGACATACGAAAAACCGACCAAACGCATTTCGAATCTATTGTTAATTTATCCCTACAATCCATGGGGTCATATGTGACGTATACGAGCCAACCCGGGATGAATCCGAGTCGCGGTGTGACCAGGATCAGTCTAAGTGGCTCTCTTTTGTTTAAAAGGGACATTTTAAGTACATACGGAAAAACGACCAAACGGATTCAGTTTCCATTGAAACTTTAGGAGAACGATCCATGGGTCATATGTGACGTGTAAGAATCAACCCCGCCTCAATCGGAGACGCGGTGTGGCCGACACCACTCAAAGTGTCTGCCTTTTGTTTCAAAAAGACGTCATTTTAAGTGAAAAGCATCAACTGACATACGAAAAACCGACCAAAGGCATTCGGACTGTGTTGATACTTTAGCAAAAGGATCCATCGGTCGTATGTGACGTGTACGAGTCAATCCCACCTCAATCCGAGGAGCGGTGTGGCCGAAACCGCTCTAACTATGTCAATTTTGTTTAAAATGGACAGGATTATAAGTGAAAAGAACAACTGGCATACGGAAAACCAACCAAACGCATTCCAAATCTGTTGATAATTTATCCCAACGATCCATGGGTCATATGTGATGTGTACGAGCCATCCCGGGATGAATCCCAGTCGCGGTGTGGCCGGGATCAGTCTAAGTGGCTCTCTTTTGTTTAAAACGGACACCATGTCAAGTACATACGGAAAATCGACCAAACGGATTCGGTTTCCATTGAAACTTTAGGAGAAAGATCCATGGGTCATATGTGACGTGTAAGAATCAACCCCGCCTCAATCTGAGACGCTGTGTGGCCGGCACCACTCAAAGTGTTTGTCTTTTGTTTCAAAAGGACGTCATTTTAAGTGAAAAGCGTCAACTGACATACGGAAAACCGACCAAATGCATTCGGATTGTGTCGATACATTATTAAAATGATACATGGGTCATATGTGACGTGTACGAGTCAACCCCGCCTTAATATGAGGCACGGTGTGGCCAGAATCACTCTATGTGGCTCTCTTTTTCTTAAAATGGACAACAATTTAAGTACATACGGAAAACCGACCAAACGCATTCGGTTTCCATTGAAACTTTAAGAGAACGATCCATAGGTCATATTTGACATGTATGAGTCAACACCGCCTCAATCTGAGGCGCGGTGTGGCCGGAACCACTCAAAGTTTCTGCCTTTTGTTTCAAAAGTACGTCATTTTAATTGAAAAACATCAACTGACATACGGAAAACCGATCAAATGCATTCGGATTGTGTCGATACATTAGCACAACGATCCAGGGGTCATATGTGACGTGTATGAGTCAACCCTGCCTCAATATGAGGCGCGTTGTGGACGGTAGCACTCCAGGTGTATGCATTATGTTTAAAATGGACATTACTTTAGGTAAAAATATATGGTATACAAAAAACAGATCAAATTATGAATTGACTTCCAGATTCCACATATAATTATCATCTAAATTTTAAATTGAATTCTAAATGAATTATGTATGTTTATAATTACGTTATCAATTCTAATTTAATTATGTATGTGTATAGTTCTACCATTATATGTTAAACGTGTTTGAATTTGTTCTCTATATGTAAGTGTTAGTTGGTTATTGCAGGTACAATAATTTTATATATGTATGTGTTAGTTTATTGCAGGTACAATAATTGGATTGAAAAATGAGAGGGAACCCACAAAACCAGACCTGGTGGTGGTCAAATTGGAGAGCTGGAGCTGCTGGCCAAATTGGGGAGCTGCTGGCTGATTTGCCCAGCAGAGGCTATGCCAACGGTTCAAAACCGTTGGCATAGAAACTCTAGGATTAGTTTTACCAACGGTTCATAAAACTGTTGGTAAAAAACCTTTCCCAACGGTTTAGAACCGTTGGGAAATAGTAGAGTTTGGATATTTCCCAACGGTTTTCTAAACCGTTGGGAAAAACATGCTAATTTGAAGCCTATTCCAATGGTTTGTAAACCGTTGGGAAAAAGGTTTCCCAACGGTTTTTGAAGAACCGTTGGCATAGGGTAATCTTTCTCCACCCTATGCCAACGGTTCAGTGTAAACCGTTGGGAAATGTTTTTCCCAACGGCTTACTTCCCTACGGCTGGAAGAACCGTTGGTATATGTTATACCAACGGTTGTCTAGCCTTTCCCAACACTTCTCAACCGTTGGTAAATGTTTTATTTCCAGTAGTGTCTAAAGCTTATAGAGTGTTCAATAAAAAATCAAGGATTTTTGAAGAATCAGTTCATGTGAAGTTTGATTAAATTGACCATTTCATTAAAGAAAAATATCAAACGGATGAAGTCACTAACTCCTTTGATAGCATGAGACTTGAAACCCTTGAAAATTATTTTGATAATGATTTTAATAGAGTTCATTCCATTTCATAAGAACATGATACTGAAGAACCTGAAATTTTCTTTCCTAGACAATCTAAAACCCTAAAGAACTATCTTTTAGAAACTGTTATAGGAGACCTGGACATGGGAATTAGAACTAAAAGAAACATAGGAAACCTCGTTGAATTTTTTTCCTTTCTATCATAGTCAGAACAGAATATTGTGGAAGAATCCTTAGAAGATAAGATTTGGTTGTTAGCCATGCATGAATAGCTAAACTATTTCAAAAGAAATGAAGTTTGGGAACTAGTAGAGAGACCAGCAAATTATCCAAATATAGTAACCAAGTGGGTATTTATAAATAAATAAGATGATCAATAGATAATCACCAAGGATAAATCCATATTAGTAGCTAAAGGATATAATTAGGAAGAAGATATAAATTATGATGATACCTTTTCCCTTATAGCTATATTAAAATTCATTAGAATCCTTTTATCTTATGTGTCTCATATGAATTTTAAATTATATTAGATGGATGTAAAATTTTCCTTTTTAAAAGGTTATTTAATGGAGAATGTTTATGTTGAACAAACTTCTGGTTTTGAAAATCCTCAAAAACCAAATTATATTTTTAAACTTACTAAATCTCTTTATGCACTTAAAAAAGCACCTAGAGAATAGTATTAAATATTAAGTTCTTTTCTTTTAAAAAATGGATTTATTTTTGGTATGGAAGATTCAAAACTTTTTAAAAAAATTGTATGTTCTAATATTTTATTAGTCCAAATTTATTTTATTGATGTTCTTTTTGGTTTAACTAAAAAAATATTTGTCATGATTTTTATAATCTAATGAAATTTTTTTTGAAACGCGTATGATGGGAGAAAACAATTTCTTTTAGGCTTTTAGATTTATCCAAAATATCATTGAAATGTTTTAAATAAAAGTAAGTATATTGTTGATTTATTTATGAAGTTTAGTCTTAAGAAGAGAAATACATATTAAAATCCAATGTGTATAAATATAAAACTTGATTTGGATGAAGTTGGAAAACTAGTTGACAAAAAGTTATATAGAGGTATGATTGGTAGTTTGTTATATCTCACTGCTAGTATACAAGACATTATGTTTTCAGTATGTCTTGGTGCTAGATTTAGATCAAATCCAAAAGAGTCCCATCTTACTACTGTTAAACAATTTTTATATATTTAAATAGAACTGTTTTTCTATATCTTTTTTACAACCAAAAAATTATGATATTAACCTAATTTCAAATTCAAATGCTAACTTTGGAGTTTGTAGATTAGATTGAAAATGTAACTTAGAAACCTGTCACTTTTTAGGAAAAACATTAATTTCATGGTCTAATAAGAAACAACACTCGGTTTCTCGGTCAACTGCTAAAGCAGAGTCTGTATCGAATTGTAGTTGTTGTGCACAAGTATTGTGGACGAAAAACTTTTTACTAGACTTTGAACTAAACTTTGATAGTATACCTATTTTATGTGATAATTCTAGTGATATAAATATTTCAAAAAATCTTATAATTCATTCAAGGACTAAGAAAATTGCTATAAGGCATCATTTTCTAAGAGAACAAGTTCTTAAAAATGATATATCTTTAGAATTTTTTAATACCGAATATCAATTAGAAAATATTTTTACTAAACCACTTCTCAATGCTAGTTTTGATTTTATTAATGGGGTGTTATTAATATTTCAGTTTAAGTAATTATTTATAAATTTATTTCCAATTATCAGTTTTTATTTTAGTAAGATTTATTTAATATGTTTTATTAGATTTTGATTTAATTTATTTTGAAAATAATTTCATTTTAATATTATTTTATTTTTCTTTTTAAAATTAAAAAGTAAAACGTATATTATTAATCAGCACGAGAAAACCATTTTCCATCTCCTTATCTCTCCTCTCCTATACGTCCTTTCAGCTTAAAGAGTACCTCTCTCTTATAATTTCCATCTACTAAAAACCCAAAACCTTCAATATCTTTAGTCCCAAAACCTTTAGAGATGGAAACCTCACAAAGATCAATAGATTTTGAGTTGGATAACAGTGTCTATGCTTTATGGAAATCTCGCAAGGTGTTGTAGGGAAAGGTAATAGGTTTTGGTTATCAGGATTCTACAAATCTGTCACTTAAGGAAGTAATGGGTTTTTAAGGTCTTGTTTATGCATTTAGTGAAGATAACATGTCGATGGTTTACAACATATAAGTTAAAGATTTTTTTAAAAAATTATTCTTTTAGTCTTGGTTTTGAAGAATACGCTATTATCTCTTCGATTGATAATAAAGAATTTTTGTTATCCTCTTAGAAAATAGAAGAGATGCTTCATTGTCTCCATGAGTGGGAGTTTTAGTTTGATTTAAGACATGTCGGTAATGGAATAAATATGTCTAAAGATATTATGTTTTCTTTTTTTTGTATCAATAATTTTCAAGAAAGTGTTTATGAATGAACTTTCTCCTAACTGTTGTGTGATGATGAAGTTCATTTAATATGAGATCTTTCCTAGGACCACTGGGCTTGAGAAATCCATTACCTAGACATGTATATCATGTTTCTGCGTCTGAACAATGGTAAGTTTATTTTTTTCAGTTTATGAAAAGATATATAAACCACTATTGTCATGCAGATCTGAATATGAGATATTATACCTATGGTAGGATTCTTTATTTATTTCTATTAAGAAAAGGAAATATTGTGAATATGTTTTATGGAAAAAACTATCACCACAGAAATACCATGAATACTGGAATAGTTAGGAAAATTGGTTTTGTCTAGAGAAACTCATGTAATAGTTTGCAGTCAATTTGTGCCGAACAATAAGAGAAGTTATTGGAAGATTTTTATGGGGAGAAAATGATTCTTCCTTCAGTTGGATTTTTTCGATAGAGGCCTGAAGAAGTAGGAACTTTAAGTCCATAAGAATCTCTTATTCAAAAAATAAGAATAATTTCAGTTAATGTTCCATAGGTTGTTTTTGAATCTGTTATTAGAAAAGTGGGTGCCACTCCACATAGTGAGAAAAGAAAATTTGGGAGTAAGGCTCAAGTGATTGAGAAAGTTGAGAAGGAGTATAAAATTTAATAACTTCACAGGGAACTTATCCCTATCCCTAGAAATAAAATTTTCCCTAACACTGGTGTTTTGGGAGGATCTGGTTTGGGAAACAGATCAGAAGGTGATGGTGATCTAAGGCTGGCTATAGTTGAAGTTGATCAGGTATGAACTAATTTTCTTGAATCATTAGATTTAGAGGCTAATTCATAAGTAATCAAAGTATAATTTTTGGAGGCTCAGAATTTTTTTTAAGATAATATATGGAAGCTGAGAAGGAAAAATTTTAAGAATACAAGGTTGTTTCTGTGTTGAGATCAGAGTTTAGAGCTTAGAAGATTTATTTAAGAGAATTAAAATAAAATCTCATTTTATTTAGAGATATTAAGGATCTTGTAGCCAAGATTTCAAGAGACTTTTTTTCATTAAAGGATGAGTCTGTCAAGAAGAAAAAAAATTATGAATTTAAGTTGATGATAAGTAGAGAGTTTCAATCTCTCAAGGAAAGCATTCAAGCATCCACTTCTTCTCAATAGGCACTTCTAGAAAGGCTCAAGAATTTTGAATCCATTACCTCTATATTGTTCTATTTTAATGATAGGTTTCACACACTTCAGTGTGATAAAATTCCTTTGAATGTTTTGTTATAAAATCAAAGACATCTTATTAGTCAACTAACTTCGAATAAAACCTGGTTGGGACAGGTTATTAATCATGTTAAAGACAAGTTTACAACTTTCATTTAGTCAAAAGAAGCTATGAATGCATTTTTAAAGGTCAGTTTGGTTGAAAGTTTTAAGTTTGGAAATGATTCAACAAAGCTACTTTAGTATTGGATAAAAGTGTTCAACAACCATTTTCAGAGCCTATTGCTGAAGCTAATTGATCTTAGTAGTGCAGTTCATTCCCTTCCTCATCTGGAAGAACACTCCATCCCTGACGAAACTAAACTTTATCCATTCATTTTTACAAATCTTTGAAGGATTATGGATTGTAATATAACTTTTCAAAACATTTTAATGTCTTTGTAAGTTCAGTTTATTTATATTTAGATTTATTTTCTTTTATACAAGTTCAATACTTCACTTCCAATACCATATTTATTTTTTTCTTATTCCATAATTTATAACTATTCATTTATAGTTTTGTGATATATTAATAGTGTTTTATTTCATTTATTATTTCACAACCATATTTTTGATATCACAAAACGGGGGGAAGATTTAATTTTACAGAATGGAAACTATCTATTTGGGAGATTGGTAGAATATTTGAAACAACAACATTTTCTTTTGAAATTTTTTCTTTATAGAAATAATTCTGTGAAATTAAAATTTTGAAAAAATTTATAAATTTACTTTTGTGTTTTAAAAATACTATATTTTCATTATTTTTTGTTAAGGATTATGTTATGGGTTTTGTGATCATCAAAAGGGGGTGATTGTTGGGAATATATTATCTCGACAATACTCTATAATTTATGATGATTTTGATATTCAAAAAAACACTATTTTTCTAATGAGGTTTTGTTAAGTGAGTTTTATATGAATTTATATTCGATTTAAAGGAATTTAGTGTTAGGGGAATGAAACTAGAAACACTGTTTTCAACCCTACGTTACATTGGAAAGCTATTGCTTGCATATGGTATCAACCGTACATTATGCTAAAGAGATTTTGTTTGGATCTTTATCCTTTCATTTGGAAAATTCTTATACGTATGGATCAGCAACCCAATGTTAGAGTCTGGATTTACTATTTACAACCCTAAGATCTTAAAAGTTGAACATATGGTTAATCAATGATATGTTCGGGATTTTATGCTGACAAGGATAAACATATATATCATCATCCCTATGTTTCTTTTTTCCCTATTATATGCCAAGGATCACTATTATACACAAAGGAACCCTATGCTACGCAAAGGAACCTTATGCTATGCAACTCAATCCTATGATGTGTTCTCAATGGAGAAGTTATTCAAGCCACGTTTTAAATCCCAGATTACTACAACTATCGAGTTAGAATTAAAGATCGATTAAATGATCATTTTGATTATTTTAAAGAACCATGTTCATCAGAGAAAATCTCCCCTATTTCTAAGGGAATTTACAACTCACCTGGAAAATTGAAATTTTAATTTCCATGATCAATCAGGCATCTTTTGCGGATCTAGAATTCTTAAGAAGGATATTTAATTTATATATTCTATCGGTGTATCAATTTTATATACGGGATATTTGGAAGGGACCTTTATTCTTAATATACAATCATTCTGGTAAAAATATTTTTTTACAGTGCTATAGAAAATTAACAACTCTAATAAAGGACTGAATTTTGGAGATATACATGTTATATCTTATTCTACTGTATGTTTGTGACTGCTCTATTTTGTTTCTACTTTTAAATTTAAGATCTATGTGAAACATGGGTTTCTTCAGACTCATTCTCTCTTGAAGACTTTTATTTCTAAAGAAGAAGATCCATCTACTATCAATTTTGTGTTCTTTCATTTTTGAAGTTTAGCCTATTTTAAAAAATAAATCTCTTTTTATTTATTGAGAGTTTTAACCACTCATACATAGTTGTGGTGCTGTATTAGTTTCCCAATCTAATATGTGGATAATCAGTTCACTTTTATAGAACCAGAAGTATTTTTATTTAGTCTTGTAAAGGTGTCAACAGCCTGAATTTAGTTTTTGATTCTTGGTCTTGTGATAAGAGAAAAAATATAGCGAAATTTACCAATCTCACTGAGAGAGTGATTAGTAGAGTGGACTAGGGGATATTTGTGTCCTAAACCACTATAAAAAGTTGTATTATTTGTTTCTATTTATCCACTTCATATTTTCATACATAAAAAACACTACATATCCGTATAAATTACAGACGGTGTCAAAAGAAATAATTGTTGGAAGAATTTGAAAAGAATAAATCACCCCCCCCCATCTTGTGTGTTATTTTTTATATTCCAACCTAACAGTATTTATTTTATCATACTATATCATGTCTTATTATTCACTTTTATGCTTCTCACCCCTTTTATATCTCATTGATATTCCTATTGTCTAACATGTAATACTTTATTCAGGTTATTCCATGTTTATTCCCTTACTAATATTTATAAATCACCCCATTCTTCTGTATGTCACCATGTTATCTCATGTAGTTTTAAATACGATGTAATAATATGAGCATGTTAAAGAATTTTTTAATAATGGCGATGTATTATCTATTTTAATTTGTTATGTAATGTACCTAATTCATAAAAACACTAGAATTTTCGATCTTTCTGGTTGTATTATGTGTAATATTATGTATTGAATCATGAAATAATGTGTAATAAAGACATGGGTAATCATAAGGATGGTGTTAACCGTAATTTATGGATGAGGTTTTCACCAAAGTAAGAAATGGTTGATGGTGAGTGAGACCATCAGTTGGGGGATGAGGCACTCCATATATGTTTAGACTAATGGACTAGGATTATTGAATGAAAAATCTTCTCGTAACTTGGGATATTGGGATATCGAACCAATGAAAGTTCATTATATATGTAAGGACAGACAATGTTGTGCCTTATGATGTTGGGTTGTTGAGTCAATGGTGATTTGGTGAATATCATTATAAGGGACATGTGAAATATTTTTGGGTGTACCATTGGGATTTTTGTTGTACTCAACATGAGGATACAGGTGGAATTTGTTGGGATTAGGTTTTGGATGACATTTTATGGTCGATAGATCGAAGGTTTGTGTGGTATGAATAACTAGGGATACATCATTCTTTTTCTAGCATTGCCCGAAGAATTTAAATGCTTCCTCATAGACGTTGAGCATGAGTAAAGTGAGTTATGCATTTTATTTTTGATTTGATGCTATTTATTTATATCTGCATAGTATAGATATGTATGTAAGATAGGAACATGTTGTTGGTGGCCTTCTGAGTTCATACTCACACCCTTCCTAGACCCCTAAGGACGCATGAAGCCATTATGGATTTGAGATCAGGTAAGGAATTGGGATCGTGCATAGGACCATAGTAAGTAGGGATGTGTAGATTCATGGGATGGATGGAATATAGACCTTGGGGGTTTATCTACATCGAGCTAGAGAATCTTTTTTGCTTTTGAGTATGCACTTATGGGATCAGCCTCTAGAGAATATTTTGGGATTTTGAGTATGCACTTATGGGATTAGCCATCAAGTGACCTTTCATGCCTCGTATGAATAATATGGAATGTGTATACTCTATCTGATTTGTATAACTTTGTTTCTTTTGGATCATTATTTCCATTATTTTTTATTTATTCCCCTGAGTTTTTCCATTGCTTTAATTGTGTTGGTATTATATGACCATTATTATTATATCATCACCATAGTGTATAGTCTCCCCATAATCACCAGATAGACCCTAGTTTCTAGTCGACATCATTTGGAATATGGGGAGGAATGCCTAAGGCCTAGTGTCCCTCCATCCTAGAGCACTGGTTATGTGGATCCCAGGTCGGGGTGCTACAAATTCTATCAAAGGTTTTTCTTTTTCTTTTGTCTGGTTATTTGTGTTGTGGTACACCAGACACTACGTTCTAGTTAGAACTAGGTATGACCTCATGCTTGGGTGCTTATAGCCCCATGCACGAGGGATAAACCATGTTTCCAAGGGTGTAAAATTGTTGTTATGTTTTTTATTATTACTATTAATATATTTCCACCATAAGTGGTTCACTTGGGTGTGATGTTATTGGTTTTTGGAATTTTGACCATTGACCTAGTATGGAAAGGTAGGTGTTTTTATGCATCCCGGTAGGTACATAATACCATATGAAATGTTTATATTCTTATGACTATTTTATGGAACCTAAAATACATATAAAGGGGTTGGATTGTTTAAAGTTTCAATAGCATGATAAATAGTGTTTTGCTTTATAGTCTCTCTAGGGAATTCTACTCAAATCGCCCAAGTATGTGGTTCTTAATGATATTAAAATGTGATACTATGTGTATGGTGCACATGATCCGGAATCTGATATGTGTATAAAGGGATAAAGGAAAGGGGTGAGTTGTTAAAAATTTCAATTACCAGCTAAACAGTGTTTTCCTACATATCTTTTTGGTAGCATTATACTCATCCACCACATACTGGTGATTTTTGATATGTTTGATATGTGATACCTAACTCTGATATGGGTAGGTAGGGATCCATGAGGTTGTATGATATGTGGTTTGGGTGTATTAGGGAAGGGTTAGGGTGGTGATATGAGTTGCACATTACATGTTTCCCTGTTTATGATATATGACTATTATTGTTCTTATTGACCATGGTATTTGGTCTTCACCATGATTCCACCTAGATGGAATTTGGTGGATAATCATGAGGGGGGAGATGTGGTGACACTATAGTGTGCATGGGATGAGTCCCATGTGGGTTTAAATGATCATAATCTATACATAGAGGCTCTAAGATAGGTGGGGTAGCCAAAGTAGATGATAGATTTTGAGCCATGGCTAGAAGAGCAGCTCATGGAAGGCTTGGTATGAGTCATACAGAGTATTGAGAGGGGAGCTCAGGCAGCTGATCCATCCATAGATTATCTTATATGGGAAGTTCTAATCTCAAAACCCACCATTGTTTTAGGGTGATGGTGGACCTCATGCATTAAATAATTGGATCGAGTCTATGCATACAATATTTGACCAGCTCGAAGCACCCCTAGGTTGAAGGGTGAAGTTGGATACTTACATACTCAAAAAATACACAAAGAATATGTGGGAAATATAGGTTTGGTATTTCATGCATGAGGAACTAGAGTTGAAGGATTTTGAGACCATGTTTTTTGATCATTTCTTCCTAGAGACACTGATTTCAGACTGAGTTCATGATTTAGTGAACTTCAAGTAGGGGGATACATCTATAAGGGATTATATAGGAAGGTCTACAAACATGCATCCTTTTTTGACTCCTATAGTGGGGGGTGACATTTCTAGGGTCAGGTGATTTGATTATGGTATGTGGCATGCCATCAAGATTTAAGTAAATATCTTCAGGTTGACCTTGTTCTTAGAGGTGTTGAATCAGGCCTTGATAGCTGAGGAAACATCACAGACTAGACTTATTTGAACTTGGTGATAGTGCCAAGTGAGTTAGGGAGTATTTCCTCAGGTAGCAGAAAGTAGTACCATGAGGAATATTAGTAGGTTATATGGGTTAGGGACTCGGGAAAACCATCAAGGAGTGGTTTTTTATGTTTTTCTTCTAGTATGGATAGTCGGGTCACATTCATAACTAGTGTGAGAGGCCTCTTAAGGATTATCGGGCATGTGTCCATATGGGGAACTTAGAGAGGTTATATAGTGAGACTTTTCCAACAGTTGGGAGTGAGGGACTGGGTCAAACTTAGGGATCTATGGTAGGATTGGGAGTAACACTAGAATCTGGTATCTAGGATACAACTTCATGTGCAAGTTATGGGAGAGACAGAGAGACCTATTATTGGGTTCAATGGCTGGAAGCTAGTGTATCTACATAGAGAGGCTAGGCTGTTGTTAGTCGGTAAATAGTCCAGGGGAATGTTTTTGTATTGTAAGGGACAAAGTAGGTCAGGGATCTAACAACGGTTTGAGGTATTCTCTAATTGAGGGTGTTTCCTTTTGTTTTTTAGCATGGATGATATGGGTGTATTTGGTGTATGTGTGGTAACTGAATTAATCAGGTGTTGGTTAATATGTTGACATCGAAAATGATACGTGTACTGTATGGGTTCATAGGCATCTGAGAAATTTTGTGGATATGATATATATATATATGATATTGGATTTTTGGTATCAGTTGGGATGTGGGTTTTTTGGGCATCGGTTGTGATGTAGGACCTTGTGGGTGTTGTGGATGATACACCAAGATTTTGAGAATTAGATGTGATGAGGGGACTTTGGGGAATCAGTTATGATGTGGGAATGTGGGTTTCAAGAGTGACATTAAGATTAATTTAGAACCTAGAGTGGTTATGGAATTAAGGTGTTTCATTAGGGTACATATATTTTTTGTGGGTGGTTGTAGGAACTATTATAATGTTGGGTTTGGTCGATGAGTGACTGTGTAGGAAGATTCCTATGGTGGGGAGCACCATAAGAGGAATTGACCTATGAGTGGTGATCAAGGTAGTATATGGTAATGATATGATGAGGTTACATTGAGAATCATCTTGTTTTTTTACCACATAGATCAAAGACAATCTATCTTAAGTTGGGGAGATTTTACCATCTTGGTTTTTTTAACGGGTTGAAATTCTGGATAAATTTGAATTTTTCATTTGCTGGTTGGGATAACTTTATTTTGAGATTAAAAACATAAATATGAAAGTTTGAATACTCTAATTTTTTTTATGAGATTTAAGGATTGATGATATCCTCGGGGTCTCAGATGAGTTTCAAGAGCTTCAGGCCTTGAAAAGTCATTTTTAAAATGTGCTTATTGGGGAGCATAGTTTTTTCAAACCATGTCACCCTTTAAGGATAATTGTGCAAAACATTTTTCTTCTAGATCATGGCTAATCAAACCATGTGGGGTGGGTCACACAGACATCCAAGAAGTATCCAATTTATTAAAAAGGTAATCCACATGGTTTGTTCACATTTTGACAAACTATGCACCTAGTTGTACGAGGTGGGATGCACATTAGAGAGTGGTACTTCATAGTTGTTGTATGATTATCCAAACCATGTGACCTAACCATGAAACTCATTAAAGGTGGTAAAATTAATATTCTACACTTACCTCCTTATTTATTTCTTCTCCCATTTTCTTCTCCCATTTTGTGTGCATCATCCAGCCAGGAGATCCTCCCTTATCCTCTCATAGGATCCTTTGGAACTCCTTCTTTTAAGCTTTGATTTGAGAATCGTTATGTGTGTTGGATAGGTATAGTTCAGGCTACTTGTCCAATTTTTTCCTTTCTTCTTTACACTTGAATTATGGAATTCTATATCCATATAATCTCATTTAACATATTTTTAGGGTCTTTTTCAGATTCTTTTTCTCCTTTTGTTTTGTCTCGGAATAGAGGCTGATATTCGATGAGTAAGTTCCTGCAATCATAAGTTAGGTGGTTCAAAGCCTTATACAAGTTTATTAACATGATATTAGAAGCGTAATTAAATATTATTTTGTGGGGTTTTCTGGGTGAAACTATTATAAACAAATTCTTAGTTTTAAATCATTTTATTATTATTTTCAGATGTCATTGGGAATATCCATGTCTACTAAAATGTGTTGAGTTGGGTATGGCATGGTATATGTGAAATAGGGATTTTGGTTTGGGTATGGCATGATGTGCTAGTTGGCTAATTAATTAAATTCTGATGTGATCACATTGGTTCCATGGTAACGTTCTGGCCATGGCATGAGATATCTAAGATGGTGTTGACCATTAGAATTGAGGTTATGTAATCATCAGGTTGAGGTGGATATTGATAATCACACCACAATTGATCGGCATGGTTCACATGTGCGGATGTGGTTAACCGAATGTTGTGGATTAAGTATGATTGATGATTTCCACTCACTGTGATTGGCTGATAGCACCATTGCATTCATGTTCACATAGGAAGGGAATCAGTGTGGTGTTTTTTACTACTCGATATGGGTGGAGGCCTCCATAGATTTAGTGTCTTAGGGGATGGTGTTGAACATCAGTTGTGGGGGAGATTATAACCATAAAAAGCCATTGTTGATGGTGATCGGAACCATCAGTTCGGGGATAAATATCATTGTATATGTTTGAGCTGATGGACCATAATTATTGAAGGATATATATTTCCTTGCCTTAGGACATCAGGATAGCATTTTGGTTCATTTTATATGAAGTATAGAAAACCTCGGGCTGTTAAACCAATTGTCAGTTGATGAATGTAATTATAAGAGACTTGTGATGTATTTTTTGGTTATTACATTGGGATTTAAATTGTACTTGGTGTGATGATAAATGTGGTATTGGTTGGCATGAGGAATTGGATGACATGTTATGGTTCATCGACTAAGGGTTATTAGTGTATGACTAACTAGGGATACATCATTTCGTTTTTAGTGTTGGTAGAAGTAGGTAAACACTTCCTTTAGGTTTTTTAGCATGAATAAAGAAGGTTATAAATTTTTATGTGTAATTTAATACTTTTTATTAACATATAAATACACTGGTATAAATATGTGTGTAAGATAGTAACACATTAGTGGTGTCTTACTGAGTTAATACTCACACCTTGCATGGGTCCTTGGTGATGCATAAAGACATTATGGATTTGAGATTAGGTAAGGGATTGGGATCGGCACTGGACCATATTAAGAAAGGATGTGAGGGTTCATGGGATGGATGGAATACAGACTATGAGATTTCTTCTACATTGATATGGAGTCTCTTTTAAGATTTTGAGTATGTACAAATGTGATTAGCCCCCGGGAGATCTTTCATGTTTTGTATGAAGGATATGGAATGTGTATACTCTATCTGATATGTATGACTCTGTTTCTTTTGGATTGTTATTTCCAATGTTTATTATTAATTTCACCGAGTTTTAACATTTCATTTGTAGTGTTAGTATTATATGACCATTATAATTATATCATCACCATAGGTTATTTTCTTTCCAAAATCACCTAAAAGACCCTTGTTCTAGTTCGAGGACTTTGGAATGTGGGAAGGTGAACATAAGGCCTAGTGTCCCTTTGGCCAAGAGCACCAATTAAGTGGATCCCAGATCAGAGAAATATAACAAGTTTGTTATAATGAATCACTTGAATATTTTTAGTTTCATAAACTTTTACTTTTTACTTTGAATTAAGAGGTTGGTGAAATCAATTATCATCATTGACCCTTGGCTGGGTTCACTACTTGGTTTAATTTCCACACTCCATACAGTGGAAACATTGAGTGTGGGTAGTTTATTATGTCAATAATTTACTTCACAATTCATATCCTTTAAATATTCATGTGATTAATGGCCTTATATTCCACACTTAAAGAATTTAACTATCCCTTTAAGTCAATTTTATCTATGCACATCCAAAATTTTCAACATGTGGGGAGATTAAATTTCTTTCTGACATAGGTTTTATCAAATTTATTTCATTAAAATTATATTTTTCAATTCTTGTACCTAAAACAGTGACAATAATGAGATTATTTTATCTCCATTTCATGATTAATATAACATTGAACAATTTATTCATAGTTACTAATGCCCATTATAGCTAATTCGTTTTGAAGACTACATTTTAAGACACTAAATAAATTATTGATCTTTATTTACAAACCAATGATAAAACCATCAACCTACCTTCAAATTACTATGAAGTTTTATTCGTAGCTACCAATGGATTTATCCCACTTTTTCTTCAAATCAAGAAATTCTCTCTTTATTTTAGTTTGAAGAGTTTGGAGAAAAATTTATTCAAAATTACCGTGTTAAACTCCTCTCATTTCTATATTTTATTTCTTCCTATTTCCTCATGTTCATGATTAGTTTCCACTAATTATTAAATTCACCTTCTAAAAGATAAATAGGTAAAACAACATTTTCATGCTCTGAACAATGGATAATGTAAAATATATTTTCTATTTTATTGATCCATTTCTAAGTAATTAGTGGAATGGAAGACCCACCAATAGAGGGTAAACATTGACATATGAAAGAATCAATATCCTATTGCTTCTTATTCAGTTCATTTCAGATCTCAACATAGTTTAGGTTATTATTTAGAACCAAAGATAGAATTTCCATTAAGGTTACACTCCTTATCCCATCCCATTTTTTTCTTTTGGGATAATCAACACATTTTGCATCACACTCATTGCTAACCCAATACCTCATTTTTTTTATCCATTAAATAATCCTAAAAATGTTAGTTCAAGTATCAAAAAATAATAATCGAAGTAATAAATTGTAGGATGAGGAAAATAAATCCTAACATATCCTAAATTATGACACCTTTATTTTAACATATGACATTTTAGGTTTACCTGATATCACCTTTGGTCCATCATAGTTTGTATTAGGTTTTTTCCTCTTATTAAAATCCCCAAAACAAATGTAACCATGCTCTGATACCAACTAAAATACATGAGACCCACACACCCAGATCAAGTAATAAAACACATATTTTTTATACCAACTAAGATAAACTAAGTATAATATACATACATATTACATCATTTTACATGAATATTCCTTATAGATCATATTAAATCTTACCCCAAAACCTATAGGTTTAGTGTATTTGAATATTAGTTAAATGAAATTCTTATTTTATAAAAAATATTTAATATTTATAAAAAAAATCATCACACATGATATCCTTCTAGATAAATAATACATAATAATCTTCTCAATTTCCTATGGAATTAAATTATAAAAACAGGGTAGATCAAATACTCAGTGAGGGTAAACATGATAGATAAAAATAAAATATCATAAGTGAGAATAAGATGAACATGTAGGTATCAAAACATAATCAAGATACATTAACCTAAAATAAGAAAATAATACCAAATAAATCAACGGTAATAAGTAATAAATCATGACATAAGGATTTAGTCATAAAATTTAGTCATGTGAGTGTGAAAATAAGAGTTAGTAATATGTGAAAATAACATAGGCATGATGCATAACATAAAACTATTGAATTAATGTGATCGCAGAACATGTGTTAAGGTTAAAAATTGAGATATTTATCACATAGTTGACAACCTAACCACCTTTACATGATATAATAGGCTTGGGATAACCACTCATGTTCCTTTTTGGACTAGGGATAACCACCCATATAATAAAACCTTTTGGGATTAGGCTAACCACCTATGTAAAAAACCTTTTTGGACGTAGGATAACCATATGTATACCACAACCTTTTTGGTAAGGTCTAACAGCTATGTACCACAGCCGCTTTGGCCTTGGGCTAACCACTGATATACCATAATCGTTTTAGACTAGGGTTAAACACCCATGTATCACAACATTATCTCATGATATGTTTAATGGTACCCAATACATTAGAGGGTTTTATTGGATTCACCCATCACAAAATGATAAACCACACACATGTGTTCCATAAGAGATGGAAAACATTCATAATTCCATTATAGTTTAATTAACTTAACGGAAAGAAATGGATTTCATGAAAAACTAATCATATGAAATTATCATAATCCATCCAAAGAATTAATGTGTATTATATCATTAGATCTAACCTCCAGTGATTCATAACAAACACTAAAGGATATTGAAAAAAAATAAAAAAAACTTTTAAAAGAGAAATAGAAAATTTCTTTGAAAATAAATAAGAATATCATTTACTTTTGATGACTTTTATTTTAAAAGAATAATAATTTATCAAAACAATTTGATTAGAAATCAATTTAGAAATATACGAAATAATGGAGAATAATTTTCAAAATCAATGAATATATATATAAATCACATTCATGAGGAAAATATTTAAAGAATAAATTCATTTCACACTTTTGTAAAGAAACTCTAAGTAAATAGAAAATGACCCATGTAGAATACATTAGAAAATGTTTCATTAATTATTTTTTAAAAATATTCAATTCCAATTGAAAATTACCTTAATAAATCATTTAAGTATTGATAAGTACATACATAAAATAATATAAATAATATACACATGGAGGAGAAATATTCCTAAACAAAAAGAAGAGATAAGTTAGGTTCCACTTACAGGTATCCATTCGATGGAATTTAAAACCAAAGGGAATTTAAATGGTAAGAAGAAATGTAATACCCAAAAATAAATCAAGGATAAAAAAATAAATTGCATTTTAGATATAAATAAAAAACAATTTTCCCCCAATGTGAATTTAATTATTAATAATCTAAATAAAAATATTTGATTGGAAATAAAAACTCTTATGACATTAGTAATTTTTTAATAAAATCCATTAAAATATAAAACTATTTATATAATTATAAATCCCCTGAATTTAATGAAAATTATGATAAAACACATTCAATGGAATTACATGCACCATAGAAAAGAATAAAGGTAGTGAATATAGAACAAATCTCAATGAAAGGAAAACTGAAATGAGAAACTCTTACCTTCAATCATAAATTTCATGAAATTGAATTAACCAATTGTATAAAAAACATAACCATATTAATCACTTATTGAATAACCTTATTCATATTTAATACCTTTTATAATATATAATTATATACATTCATTACACATATATTAGTTTGTTATTATCTATTTTCATCACCGAATATTAATAAGTTTTTATTGTATTGTATAATTTTTTCAATGGTGATGTTGATCCTTTTTCTCATAAATAAATTTTATAATTAATAAATTATTTAAGGTTATGTATTCATTATTTTCCAATGATTCATGTATTCCCATGTTCCTTTGAGGGAAGTTATGGGTATTTTTTGGGTGAATGGAATCCATGACAACCACGTTTCAGGTAATTTATTAATAACAACCTATTACCTTATATTGATCATTTTTTACCCTTAACGAACTATATTAATAAATTAAATTAATACTTAATATCATATATTATAAGTATTAATGTCTCAGTGAATATTCATATTGAAAATGAGGAAATTGTTATATCACCATTCAAGTGTGTGGTTGAACCATCCCAAATAATAATATGTTATACTAGTGAAAGAGTAATAGTTTTCAGTAACATAATATGTAACAACCTAAAATTCTAAAATAATAACATTTTATAACATATGTGACATGCAACACCATGCTTAGAAGAAAATATAACACCTCAAGATGTTACGATATATTTATTTTTAAATAAATATTTTCAATATCTAACATTACATGAAACACTATGTTTATCTTTTGTTATGCACAACATTGAGTTTATGTTGCTCTACATGCAACACTGAGTTTAGATTGTGCTATATTAAACACTGATTTTAGCTTGTGCTATACCCAACAGAGTGTTTAAACGAAATGTGAAATATTATTAAAATATTACTATTTAACATAATAGTTAAAACCTAGGAGTTATATTGGTGGTTATGAATATTACTAACAAAAAATATGACAAATATTTTTATCTATTTATTATAAACAAAATAATAATCGTTTAAAAGAAAAAGAAATATCTTTTGAAAAAAAATATTTTTCTAAAAAATAGATTAATTAAGATTTGCGTACATGACTTAAAATTAATTTTTACCACTTCTAGAAAATTTATTGGAAAAAATTAACTTCATTTTTGAAATAATAATATCCAAATTATCTTAGGGTGAATGTTTTGTATTTGTTGGATATGTTTCATTTTTTTATGAATAGTTAAAAATAAGCAATTTTAATTGAAAACTACCTCATGGTTTAAATTATTCACAATGTTAAATTATATTTTAAATTGTTTTTAAATTTAAATTTGTTCAATTATTTATCAATTAATCAAATTTAGGTCATTTTTATCATTTTTATATTTAATTTTTATATAAAAACTTTGTATACTTTTGAACATTTTCTCTTTAAAACCCCGCTTTCTAATCACGCCTCTCGCATTAATTTTAAATTAAATTTTTTCAATTATTTGGATTAAATTTTGAAAAATTGATTAAATATTTTTAATAATAATGATTTCTAATTTCTAATAATTTCAATTTAATTTTTAAGAAAAATTAATAGTGAAACAGTAAAGCTTATTTATCATGTTTTAGGTAAAAATTGATTTATTGAGTGTTAAAATAAAACGATAAGGGTAAAAAATGACAAAAATACTTTTCCAACACCATTTTTATATCCATATTTCCACCTTATCTCCTATATTTTATATAATGGACCATTTTAGATCCTTTTTTCATGATAAAAATGTGGGTATGATTGAATCTTTTCAAAAATGTACAAGTGTGCCAGTCACCTCACACTTAAAAGGCCTCCCCATCTCCTCTCTTATTCACACATTAAAACCTATTTTTTATAACAAGGCCTACCTAAATAACTTCCAAAATTCCTTAATATAATTATATAGTCTTTATTTTGATCATAAATATAACCTCGTAAGGATTTAGTGCAAACCTACGAACGATAGCCGAAGAATATGTAATGTTTTTCAATGAGAATCTTTGTTTTATTTATTTATCCAACTTCTTAAATTATTATTAAACCATGATGATATAATAAAAACAGTATATTATATATAATATGATACTTTTATAATAATTCCATGACCTAAAACCATCTCCACTTCTATGAAATTGGTTACGAATCATCATTCGTGTGTATGGAAGACTACCACAACACGAACCGATGTCGTTCATTTTTTCATTTCCACCTCTCACAGTTGAGTATGATGATTGATATAAACTATATATATGATATTTATTAAATAATTATACCTCTATATTAATTATATCATATATACCTTTTTATGATACATTCTGTAAGGGAAACGATAATGTTTTTTATGTGTACGGCGGACTACCGCCTCGTGAAGCGATGTGATTCACCTTTCACCAATGCTTTACATGGAAGATCTTAGGGATAATGTTAATGATAAAATGTGATATAAAAGAAATAATTATGGTATTGATGAAATATATATTATTATAAAATAATATTTTATATCAATATCTTTCTTACCTTTTCACTCAATGAAAGATGATAACGATGTTCATGTACGTGTGGATTGTTGCCTTCATGAAACGATATGACTCTCTTTTCACCACCACACCACATGGATGATATATAAAAGTATATATAAAGAAATAATATTTTATATATGATATTATGATCATTTTTTAAAGATAAAATATTACTTACCTCATTTCACTAATGATAATTTAAAAATAGAAACGTTACTCATGCGTATATACTGCCAACTATCTCCATGATCATAACGTACTTTATTCTTCATAACCATATTTAATGATTTCTTTTAAAAGTAAAATTGGTATAAAAATATGAAAAATATTTTTTTATTATTATTATTTAGATTATTGAACTATATAATATGTGCAATAACTAGATCTTTCATGATGAAACACGCAAGAGGAAACAGGGCAATTGACACTCAAAACATTAAAAAATATAAATAATTTTTAATGAATGGGTGATAATATGTTATTAAAGGATCATATATGTTATTATGAATATTAACATGGTTATATTATATGTTAATAACATTTTTAAAACCACTATATAGGAGGTTAAATAAAATTCGACAAAAAAGAAGCATGAGGTAAGGGATTTCATCTCGATTTCATTTCATTGAGGCATATTGTAATGTTATGAACCTAGTTTCTTTTATATGGTGTAAATAATTTCCATTTTACATTTAATATCGTGAATAATTTATTATTAATTTTTTTTAAGTTTCAAATTTAATTATTTCATCTAGGGGGGTTTGACTTAAAAGTTACCAAGTGATAAAGAATTTCATAACTCAATTTCCTTTAATTGGGCTATATTACTTATTTATTATTGTTGATTATGTGTATAATTAATTTTGATTATATTAAATTGAATTTAAACTTTTTTATTTTGATTTATATTTTATGAACATAATTACTTCATTGATTAATTCAAATATTAACATTATAATCAATGTAAGTGTTTATTTCACAATCTCATCAAGATTATTGATACTTGTATTTCCATTAAAGGAAATTATTTGATAATTATATAATGAATCCATTTAATGATCACCTATACTCTAGTTATTAATTATATTTTCAATTAATTGTATAATTTTTCCACTCTTTGGTAATTAAAATTACTGAGAAACTGTTTTATAAAATAGGACTTTATTTCTCTCTTCTAACGGAATACTGTTTTAATTAAAACCCATGATTTCTAAAAAAAATTAAAAAATTTAAAAAAATATATTCAAGACATTTGTATGAATGTTTTATTTTTTTTAAAATATGGTTTTAAATGAATCATATTTTTTCTAAATGGGACACTTTTCTAACATTTTTATAGTATAAAAGGAATGTTATTTTTATTTTGTACGACATGTTCGGAATTAACCATCATCATGATCAACATTTATTTGAAGATTCCTATTCAAATTTACAAGGTTAATTTAAAAAAATCCTAATATTCTAGAAATTATTAGTTTTTTAAAATCATATTCAAAAAAAGGATTTTCAAAAACATTTATGCTTTAAAATCTGTTTTTCAAAATTAAAAGTATATTTTCCTCAAGAATGTTTTTAAAGATCTTTTTAAAGTATTCATATTAATCAATTATAACAACCCTTTATTATTCATTTAATGGTTATATATTGTATTTATACTATCCTTATTATTTATATGGATAGTTTATGATCATTTTGACAAAGAAAATTATTGACATTCACTTCCTTGATTCATTTTTATAGTGATCAACTTCCCCTTGAATTATTCACTTTCTAATGACCATTAGACATTAAATTTCCCCAAATAACCACATTATTTATCACAGAAATATTTCGTTCATAAACCTTATATCATTTCTATATATGGTTTTTTACATTAAATATTATTATTTTATCTCCGGAAATTTTAAAAAATGTATATTTTTAGTCACTATAAATATTTTTTGAAAATGCATATTGATTCATTAATTAAATCTACTACTCGATATATGAGTAATGATTTGGAAATGAAGATATTGGTGGATACCATTTATATAAATACCCTTGATGCATCGACTAGTCTTATGAGACAAAATTATTTGGGTAACCCAAATGGGTTTGTATCCACTAGTTTTAAAATGTCTTGTGAAAGGTACTGAGAGTAGATGTATATTTGGTCAAATCTGATGGGTTTGTACCCAGTAGTTTTAAACTTTCATGGGGATAGATCTTGATAGTAAATGTTTCTTGTTACTAGTAAACACAACATATAATAATTAATCATTTCTTTTATTAAGAATTTGATTATCATTATCCATGGGATTGTCTCTATGATATTATCTTTGGATACATTTCATTCTGAGTTTATTAATTAAATGGAATTTGTATTAAGTTATTTAAATTTATATATTGATTATTTATTTTATAGATATAATATTAATTTTCTTTATTATGTTTCATGTGTTTTCAATTATTCACCTTTCCATATTGATTACTATCCATGATATTTTTTCATTGATATTATCTCTGGATGCACTTTACTCTCAGTTTATTGATTATATGGAATTTATGTTCAGTTATTTACCTTAACATATTGATTATTCTTATTGATTCATGATTTTTTTCACTATACTTAACCCTTACTGAGAATTTCATCTCTCCCTTATTTTGTTTCATTTCCCAAGAATCCATGAGGTGTACTATAATTGGGATTCAAGGATATACTAGAGGGAATAATGTTATTCTCAAAAAAAGGTTGTAAAGTTTATATTCAAATTTAATAAAATACTCATCAATTTATTTATTTTACCAAGACTAATAAACTATTCATTCCTTTATTATGTGATTCCTTGTATCTTATTCCATTATAATAAAGAAGGAACCGGCTTCGGGCTACTAGAGTTGGGGTCGCTATAGTTCTTATCATGGTAGTTTTAGTAGAAACCTTAAGAACTAGATTTAAGAAAACATATATTAGTGATCATAACCATATGATATACTTTTAGGATGAGTATATAAGAACATCCTAATGTTTTGGTATGGAATATATTATGTGGTTTTCCTTACAATACATCTCTGTCTAGATATTACGATTGGACATAGTTCTAGCATAGATGTACCTAGGGGTAAAAACTCTGAAATGGGTTCTTTGTTATTGACTCAATCATCACCTTATATATAAAAATGTGCCTTAATGTGCACCTAGTTTGACACTACCAAGGGATATGATTAGGATAATTCACATTTTCTTGATAGGTCATTATGATGAATTTGAAATAGGTATATCCCCAAATAAGAAATGTTTATGATTATTAGATTTTCTATGAAAAAATTTCAAAATCTATGTTATATATTTCACTAGTTTCAAGATTATAAATTCTGTTTCAAAATTATATGATCTAATATAGTTTATTCCATTTTTTATAAATGGATCCTAATATAAATAATGGGAACCCCGTCAATGCATGTAATCCAAAGAGCAAGAGTGGTCGTTTTTTTCTTAAGACAATATTTCAAAGGGAACTAGTCTCTAAAACAATATCATCATGTGAGGAAATAGTATTATGTTCTAAAAAGATAGAAAAATAATTCTACAAGTATTATGTCTTTAGAAGGAAGCGTGAAAAGAAGAGGATGGGTGGAAAAAATACAAATAAAGGGAAGAAGGGAAAGAAGGATAATATAATAGGTTATAATTATGGAAAGAAACACCCTGATGATTTTTTAAAAGGAATGGGAGTTTTCTACAAGTGTGAAGAGAAAGACCACCACGATTTTTATAATAAGGGTAAGAAAAATATTCTGAATTTTAATGATCTAAATGTGATATGGGGAACTATGTAAATCAATGACTCAAGTATTAAAGGAATATACCTTAAGATAAGTTAATAAATCATGGTCAACATTATTCTATTACCACAGAAAAATAGTAATTATTAAATTGATTATGTTTAGATTAAATAATTATGTCATTTTAGTATTATATCAATGATATCTTGGTTATAATAATTTTTAAATATGTAAGTATTTTACTGTAGTAGTTTTTCATTAAGGATTTGAAAGCGTGTGTTGGACGGTACTGATGACAAAGAAAAATGGTTCAGTGGAAAGTTTAAATTCTTTGAAAACACATAATTAAGGATCCTTAATATGTTCATGATGTATAGATAATGATGTTGGGATGAAGATATAATTGATATAGATAAAGTAAATTAGATATTACTGACTATCTATGGACTGATTAATGATTAATTAAAAAGTGGTTTATACTATCATTGATGGAGTTTATAGAATCTTTGGATTTAAGTAATATATCCAATAATCTGCGTTTTACTTAAAGAATAAGGGGGAATGCATTTTTTGAAAAGGTTTTCTGGTAATTAAAGTTATTATGATTTTTCAAAAGAATACATGATAAAAGTATTCACATATTTGGAATGTGATGGTTAAGAGAAACTTCGTATTGTTTTGGGGATTAATGGAGTGTACATTTTGGAAGTTCAGTGACCATATTTCTAAAGTTTTTTATCTTGTTATTTGGAAGGGTAATAAGGTTAACCATTTATGAAATAGTTTAATTTAACCTTTGTATAGAGTTTTAGAGATTAATATATTACTTCACCACATGAAGATTTATGCATATTAGATAACTTGGTCTAGACATATCGGTTTTAAAAAATAGTTTGAGATATAAGGAAATACGTTTCACTCTTTTATAAATCTTATTATCCATTAAAAGTGAATTTTTGTACTTCGGGCATAAAATATTCATTTTTGGATATTCATTTCTTAGAGTAAGCAATGAATTGGTAATTAATCAAAGAACAACAAAAGGATGAAATTGTTCTTATAAAATAAAAACATATATAATTAAGTGTTTTTCTTTATATTTTAAGATGGTAAAATAATTGGACCACTCACCCCAATTTTTTAATTTCTCATGCATATCATTAGTAAAACCAGGTGGTGGATGTGTTGTCTAAGAGGGCAGTCATGGAAATGGATATGATTTGGTCTTTCACGACCCCTGATTATTGTGACCCAATGGTGGATGCGGATATGCATAGTGTGGTCCACTCTTGTTTGTGTAATAATCGCTAGTAATCATGATTTTTCTCTCACCTTTTTGTATATTTCTTTTTTGGAACGGTCTTAACCAGATCCTATGATTTCTTAGTAATATGGTAAAATTATTCCTCAACTTTAGAAGAAGGGTCCTGAAAAAAAATTATATCCTATTACATTCATATCCGATGAATTAGATAGTCTTTTAAATCATCAAGGATTTATGGTTTTAAGGCCCTTTTATTTCCATTGATCACAAACTTTCTTATGATTAATGACCTCTATCACTCTCTATAATTATTTATTGTTCTTTCCCATGTCCATATCTTTACTTTCAATAATTTTATCCTACATATAAACCTAGTTATGTGTTATTATATATGATAATTGTAGTCCCCTTCCTCTGTTATTAAGAGAATATTTTATTAACCCTCTTTACGATGTGGGGTTTTTTCAACAATTATATTTCAAACTATCAGATATTTGATTATCCAAGTCTATTTCAAATTTTGAGGATGTACTTTATTTAATATGGGGATAATGTAACACCTTGAAATTCTAAAATAAGAAAATTGTATTTGATATCATATGGGACACGCAACACCAATCATAGAAGAAAATATAACACCCTGAGACTTTATGATATATTTATTTTTAAATTAATATTTTCAAAATATTTCATTATATGAAGCACTGGTTTAATCTTTCATTATGAAAAATACTATGTTCATCTTGTGTTATACAAAAAAACCAAGTTTAGCATGCATTACACACAATGGTGACTTTAAACAAAATGTAAAATATTATTGAAGTATTATTATTTAATATAATAGTTATAACATAGTCGTTAAATTGGTGGGTATGAATATTACTAAATAATATAAGAAAAATATGGTTATATATTGATTAAAAATAAAAAAACATTTAAAAGAAAAATAAATGTCTTCTGAAAAAACTGTATTTTTCTAAAAAACATATTAATCGTAATTTGCGCACATAACATGAAATTATTTTTCAAAAATTTTAGAAAATTTAATTGAAAAAATAAACTTCATATTTGAAATTTTAATATCAAAATTATCTTAGGGTTAATTTTTGATATTTTTCAAAAAAAATTCATTTTTTGATGAATAGTGAAAAATAAGGAATTTTAATTCAAAACTGCATTTTCGTTTAAATTATTTATAACGTTAAATAATATTTTAAAAAAAATTAAAGTAAAATAATTTAAATTATATATAAATTAATAAATTTATGTTATTTTTATAATTTTCATATTTAATATTTAAATAAAAACATTGTAAAATATTGAACATTTTCTCTTCAAAAACACATTTTCTCGTCACGTCTGTAGGATTAATTTTAAATTAAATTTTTCCACTTATATGAATTGAATTTCAAAAAATACCTTCCATGTTTGGAACCATAAAAATATAAAATTATTAATAAGGGAAACTTAATTTTTGACCAAAATGAATAGTGAAAACATTAAAAATTATTTATAATGGTTAAGGTAAAAATGGATTTACCATGGGTTAAACTAAAAAGAAAAGGGCTAAATATTACCCAAAAACTGGTAAAACACCCATTTTATGGAAATATGTCCACATTATATATTATAGGTTCTTGAATAGTCCATTTTTAATCCTTTTTTATGATAAAAATGTGGGTATGATTGAATCTTTTCAAAACATTACAAGTGCATCACTCACCTCACTTATAAAATCCACCCCCTCTCCTCTCTTATTAAAACCATAAAACATCTTTGACTTGGCCAATACCTGACCAAATAACTTTCTAAATTACCTAATATCATCATAGAATGCATATTTTCTACATAAATCCAACCTAGGAAGTCTTTTGTGAAAACCTAAGAAGGATACCCATAAAAAGAGGTAATGTTCTCCAACAAGCATATTTATTTTATTTCTTTTAACACCTCCTTAATTTATTATTAAACCATTATAATATAATAAAATCAGTATCTTATATATAATTTTATGTTATTATAATAATTTAAATACCTACAACCATCTCCACTTCCTTCAAATGGGTTATAAAATCATCATTTGTGTGTGTGCAAAACTACCGCCTCACGAATCGATATCGTTCATTTTTTCATTTACACCTCTCATGATTGGGTGTGATGATGGATATAAAATATATATATAAGATATATATAAAATAATTATAACTTTTGAGTCATTATATAATAAATACCTTTTTATAATCCATTTTTTAAGAGATGTGACAACATCGCTCGTGTGTACGGTGGACTACTGCCTCGCGAAGCGATGTGATTCGTCTTTCACTAACACTTTACATAGAAGGTGATAAGGATAACTTTAATGATTACATGTGATATAAATGATATAATTATGATTTTAATGACATATTTATCATTCTAAATATATATATATATATATATATCATTTTATTTCTAAATTTTTTACTCAATGAAAGATGATAACGTCATTCGTGTGCATGTGCACTATTGACTTCATGAAGTGATATGAAACTTTTTTCATCACCAAACAATATAGATGATATATATAAGTATATTTAAAGAAATAAAATTTTATATATTATATTATTATAATTATTAATAAAGAAAATATCACTTACCTCCTTTTAATAATGATCAATTAAAAATGGAAACGTTACTCACGTGTACCTGCAGCCTACCGTCTCCATAATCGTAATGTACTTCATTTTTCATAACAATATTTCATGATTGGTTTTAAAAGTAAAAATGGTGTAATAATATGATAATTATTTCATTATTATTATTATTATTATTATAGAAATATATAACATTCAGAAGAACCAGATCTTTCATGATGAAACATGCATGAGAAAAAAAGATAATTAACACCTGAAATAATGAAAATAATGAAATATTATTAACAAATTGATGATAAGATGTTATTAAAAGATAATAAATGTTATTATAAATATTAATATAGTTATATTAAAAGTTAATAACATTTTTAGAACCACTTCACATAAGGTTAAAGTATGATTAGTCAAAAGGAAGTGTGAGGTAAGGGATTTCCTCTAAGTTTCCTTTCATTGAGATATATTGTAATGTTATGTACCTGGTTTCTTTTATATAGTGTATATAATTCCCCTTTAACATGTAATATCATTAATAATTCATTATTCATGGTATTATAAGTTTCAACTTTAATTATTTCATCTAGAGGTATTTTAATTAAAATTTACCAAAGTGGTAAATAATTTCAGAACTCAATTTCCTTTCATTGGGTTATATAACTTCTTCATTGTTTTTTATTATTTGTATAATGGATTTTGATTATATTATGTTGTATTTCCACTTTTTTTTTGAATTTAAAATTGATGAATATAATTGATTCATTTATTAATTCCCACATCAGTGTTATGATCATTGTAAGGGTTTATTTCACAATATCATTCTCATTAAGATTGTTTATACTTGCCTTTCCATAAAACAATTATATGATCATTTTATACTAAACCAATTTCATTTTATAATAATCTATTTATAAATTATATTTTTAATTAATAGTACCATTTTTCAACTCATTGGTACCTAAAATTATTGAGAAAATGTTTTTCTGAAATCTGACTTTATTTCTCTCTTCTATTGAAATACATTTTCAATCAAAAGACATATTCTATAAAAATGTTTTTAACCTTTTAAAAATATTTATTAAATACATTTTTCCACATTTTTTAATTTTTATAAAACGTTTTGATATTAATATTCTTGTTTTTTCTAAATGTGGTGCTTTTCTAACCTTTTTTCAGTGAAAATGTAATGTTCTTTTTAAGTTGCATGGCATGTATGGAATTACCCACCATCATGACAAACATTTTTTGAATCTTACTTTGAAATTTTACAAGTTTATTCTAAAAAATCCAAAGATCTTGAAATTATTTGTTTTTAAAATTTATTTTCAATGAAAAGGATTTTCAAGATGTTTTATGCTTTATAAACTGGTTTTCAAAATGAAATAGGACATTTTCATCAAGAATGTTTTTAAATATCTTCTTACAATATTTATATTCATCAATGGAAACAATGATTTATTTTTAATCCATGGGTATATGTTTTATTGATACAATACTTATTATTTATATGGATGGTTTATAATCATTTTGACCAAGAAAAGTATTGAAATTCACTTCATTGATTTATTTTTGTATTCGTTATCTTCCCCTTGAATTATTCACTTTTATATGATCATTAGACATTAATTTTCACTAAATATCCATATTATTTATTGTGTATATATTTATTTCTTAAACCGTATATCATTTCTACATATGGTGTTATATATTGAAAGTTATTTTTTTATCTAGGGAAATATTGATAAATTTTTATTCTTTAATCAATATGTATATTTATTGAAAAGTAATATTGATTTATGGATTAAATATATTACTTAATATAATAGGAATGCTTATGACATGAATTTATAGGTGGGGAACTTTTATATAAATCCTCTTGATGCATCAAAAGGTTACATGAGACAAAATCAGTTGGCCAAATAGAATGGGTTTGTCACTAGTACTTTTAAACTCTCTTGTGAATTGTCTTGACAGTAGAGATATATTTGGCCAAACCTGATGGGTTTTTACCTTGTAGTTTTAAAATCTTTTGACATTATATATTGATGGTAAAAGTATCATGTTACTATGAAACATAACATCTAATAATTAAATGTTTCCATTTTTTTGAATTTAGTTATTATTTTCCATGTGATTTTCTATATGATATTATCTCTTGATATATTTCATTTATATTTTATTAATTAAATGTAATTTGTATTCATTTATTTACCTTTAAATACTTATTTTTTATTATCCAGTTATAATAGGAATGTTATTTATTAAATGGAATGTGTTTTCAATTATTTACATTTCCATATTTATTATTATCCATGAGATTTTCGCATTGATATTATCTATGGATACACTTAAATATAAATTTATTCATTACATGAAAAGTGTGTATAATAATTTACCTTTTCATACTGATTATTATTATTGATTCTTGATTTCTTTAAATTTAATTAACCCTTACTGAGAATTTTAGCTCACCCTTATTTTGTTTCCTTTCTCAAGAATCCATGAAGTGTACTTTGATTGACATGCAAGGATATGCTAGAGGGAATAATTTTATTCTATAAAAAAATGTTTCATAAATTTTATATTCAAATGTAATACAATACTCATGTATTTATCTCATTTACCAAGACTACTAAACTATTCGGTCCTTCGAGATGTGATTCCTTGTATCTTATGCCAGTGTAATAAATCAAGCATCGGCTCCAAGCTATTGGGGTCGGGGTCTCTACATAATAGTAGTATCATTTTATAAAAAGCATACTAATGATAATATAACATCATTATAGTGGAAAATAATATTTATAATGAGTTGATATGATAATGTAATTTAATAAAGATAGTGAATAAATATGTACTTAATTTGATGAATACTCTTCTTCTCAAAAAGGATTCCTTCAAATTGAAGGATTTAATCTTCCTTATTGGATTAAGATGCTACCAAACATATTATAAGGTTTTAGGTGAGGTAAATGGGTAGATATTAAATAGATAATATAATGAAATTATTGTTTTTGGATATGTAGAGTATGGGTTCTTTTATAGGTGAGTTTTGAGTGGCATGACTGCAAATATTCATTCAAAAATTTATATGGTTTTCATTTTAAAAGGAAGTTAGATAAAAAGTTGAAAATAATGGAAATAGGTTAGTCATCCCATCATCCACAATATTTATAGATAAGTTTTTATGATATTTTAAGTCTGTACCACTTAGTTTAACCTTTTTACCTCATTTTACCTTTACCGGGGTAACTCAGTTTGTACCTCAGTAACTTATTTTCATGCCTAAAAATGAAACTAAACTCCATATACACTTTTTATGGTATAATTACATATTAGAACTTAATTTAACCTAATTAAAAGTATAAATATATGAATTTTAACTTTTAAATGAAAGCATAAAATATATATATAAATATAATAATTTTTATAGAAAAATGAATTTTAGAAATTTAAACATTATTAATATTATTTTATATCAATTAATAATAAAATTGTTGTTAATATATTTGTTTAAACATTGAAAAGATATTATAGAATCATCCTTTAAAAGTGATCGATTTAATTTTTCAAGATAAAATTACACTTTATTTAAAAAATAATGATTTTAATCGTATCCCCCTAACATTAACTATTTATCTTATAATCAATATATTTTATCAATACATTAGTATTATAATATTTATTTTAATTTTATAAACACATAAAATCATTATTTAATGTTTATTATTTTAATATATAAAAATATGTAACATACAAAAAAATTATTCATTTGAAAAATAGATCTTTTTAACATAAAAAAGATATTATCTTTATTAGTATATAATCAATGAAATAATTATTATTAATTTATTTATATAAAAATTAAATTTTATAAAACTTCATGTTCCAAAAATTTAAAGAAAATTACTTTTAATTAAAAATATATAAATATAATATAAAATTTTAAATAAAAGTTTTTTTTTAGCTATGAATAATTAAAATAGAATTCCTTATATTATTTAATTATTTATTAAAATTTATAAATTTATATTTATAATAATTCCATTAATTTTATTAATACATTTTATTAACATCATTCTTTAAAATTAATATATTTAAAAATATTTATATAATTCATAAAAAAAAGTTTCTTTAGAATCAATGTTGTTTTTCTAAGTAAATTAGATTATATTACAAAACTATTTATTTTATTTAAAATCAATTATTTAAATTGAAAATGTATATTTTCTAAATATAAATAAATTTTATGTATGTTAAAAACATACCAGTGATTCTAAACTGTTATGATGTTTACTGGTATTAAACTCAATGGCTATATACCCATTTATAATGGTCATATAACAACTATATTACACTAATTACATCCTATAAATTCATATAATTTTATCTTCACCAAGAATACTTCTCATTCTTATAGTATTTATTTTGTATTTTTCAATGTGATTTCTAATTTCATGATGTTTTTTATTAATATAGGTCTTTTTCCCCTAAATATGATTCCAATGAGTGATGATGATCCATGGGATTTCCAAGTTCTAAAAATATTACTCTTTTATATCTATGGTACCATTTTAATTTATGCACTTTTAAGGGATGTAATCATCCTTGGAATGGAATGTAATATATAGTTGAATATACTTTTGTTATAATGTTTTATTGTGGATAAATAATGTCTTTTCGGTTTGATTCATATCCTGTATGACTTTTTTATACTATATTTTTATATTTGAAAAACTTCTTTATAAATGATAGACAAATAGTTTAAAAAAAGAAAAATGGGTCTTAAAATTTTAGGTTTTAGATTGGCACTAGGGATGGTGGTAAAATTCCCACCCATGAGGGGTAGCCACCTATAGAATTATCTAATTTCTATATTCCATGATTTCAAGATCATTATTTTATAAAAAATATTAAAATGATATATGTTCATATTATAATCCCTAATTTTAACTTCTTTTTATTTCATGATATTATTCTGTTAATTATTTCATTTCTCACATTATCGTGTCTCTCATTTATTTATGATCTATTAACAAAACATATATATATAATTACTGATTTTTTACCCATTACTAATTATTTGAAATCACTCCATTCATATTTTCCCCATTTACAAGGTAATCACATATGGTAATGTGATTTTGATCAGTTTTTAACTTGTCTTTAATGAAGGATCAATTAAATTTTGCAGTTTGTTGATTTAATATGTTCTTATTTTTTAAAGACATATTAATCTTGTTTTTTTGAGTTTTTTTGTTCCTCTTATATGAAAAGAACATATTTTTATCACCCTATCAATAAGTGATGGATTGTGGGGCTTCAGGATCCACTTAGTGTATAACCCATGGTCCAATTCCTTAATTAAAAGGAACTCGAGCACTATACATGCTAATTCACCAAAACAAGGGTACTCAAGAATAATTAAAGATTACAACCACTAAATCTTGGAAAAAAAGGAAGTGTTTAAGTCATCACCACCACTAAGGGGGAGAAAAAAATGAAGCTATAGAAAGTAAATTTGGTATTCACTTAAGACTAGATAAAGCCTTATTTTATTTTGTTTTAATTCATTCCTTCATATCTTTCAAATTTACTAGAAATATTGAATCACCTCCTTGATGCCTTGAAGTTTAGATATTTTTTTAAAAACCTATTATTATCATTGTTATATCCCAATTATATAATCCTCCCTTAATTAATATTTTTCAAAAGGCCTTTTTTAGAATTCTTTTAATTCTTCTTATGGCGGAATTTTATATGATATTTAACATGGATTGTATCTAGTTATATAGATCTCATATCAATTATTGATAAAAGTAAATCTCATTCCATATCTCTGACTATCACATAATTCTATACAAATGTGTGGAGAATTACGAATCTTATTTAGTTTTTTATGTATGAGTGTATGTGTTTTCATACATGTTTAAATTTATATACATAATAACTAATTAATATTATTATAAATTTAAATTAATAATAAATGACTTGTTTTTGTTCTTCTGATTGTTATCAATTTTACCAAAAGTAAAAAAATTCAGGGTGAAATCTCAAAATTTTATATCCTCAATGACCACAATGGGATACTGATTTGTGACATTAATATAGTGTTAAGCACTTCTGAGAAGTTGGGAACTAATCATGTCAAGGTTATCACAATGTATTTTTAAATATTCATTGATTCTTCCTTTAATTTTTAAATAAAATTTCAAGTTATGACTTCACATATCCCAACTACATTATAAAAGGGAGACAAGCTATAAATCAAGATAGGGACTTTGTTTCTCTTCATGGGATTGATCCTCCATTCAATCTTTCTTGTTCTCCCTTCCCAGAATCCACTCAAATCAATCTATTATCATAATTTCATTTTATGAGAAAGGATTTTGGTCTTATCTTTTCAATTTAGATTTAAAATTTTCTAGATCAATTTTTATAATTACAAAAGAATTATTAGCCATGAATAGTATAAGGATTTCTTTGGTAGTGATTTTTAAAAAGTTATTCCAAAACTCAAGCTACTTAAAGATTCTTTAATATTCTGGAGAAACTTCTCGATTATAAATATGGATGATAATATCTATAAGGCTAAGTGGGATCTACTTGATTATCAAAATATACATGTAAATTGGTATCATCTAACTCTAGATTAAGCCTAAAAAACAAGTGTATTAGAAGAGATTATTGATACCAAATATAGATTAAATAAAGAGAAAGCGGTCATAAACTGGATGAATAATGGGGAAAATAACTAGATTCTTATATATCATAAATATATAAAGGAAGAATAATAGGCACATAACATCCCTTAACATGAATGGGGAACACCTAAATGGGAAAATAGGAGATATCAAAAGGTATAGTTTAATGATTTTCTAAGATCTTTAATGATGAAATTCATAACCAATACCAATTATACTTGGTGGATAATATCTCAAACTCAATTCTAAGAATGAAGAATTCTTACCTTACTTTTATTCCTATAAATTAGGAATTTAAATTTTCCATTTTCTCTATTAATAATGAGAGTGTTTCTAGATTATATTTTTTCACTAATAAATACTTTATGTAATTCTAGGACTTTATCTTGGATGGTATTTTTTAGTCAATTGAGGATTTATTCAGTGCAAAGTTCATCCTTTTTGGGGTAGACTACCAATTTATCAAACTTAATCCCAAGGTGGAGAATGCTCTTAACATCACTGATTATAGTCTTATTGTGGTGGGTAATACCCTGTCTAAAATTTTATGTAAGGTTATGGATCTTAGGCTTGGAAATATATCCAACATGATTTAACTTAGATATCATTGGATTTATTCCAAAAAATAATGTAAGAACCTGGGTTTTGGACCAAGTCAAAATCCCAACCTCGATTCAAATTTTTGACTTGTTTCTGAGAAAACTAGGAAAAACTGGGCAATTTCAAGAAGAATCTAGATTACACATTTTTTACCTTCAGTACACACCATGTACCCTTGCCCGTGTGTGAAGGCCGTATATAGAATGTGAGCATGTTGGCTGGGTAGAGATAAATAACCAAGTACACGTCGTGTACACTTTTTGCGCGTTGTGTATATTGAGTCGTGTGTGGGCGATATAAATGACATGTGGGTATGTCAGTGACTTAGAGGGAAAAAACCAAGGACACGTTGTGTATGGCCTCGAGCACACCATGTAGTCAGGTTGGCAGGCCCCCATTGAAATTCTTGTCGTCTTCGGAATAGTAAAATGATACACATGGTGTGTACTCATATATACATACCATGTATTTAGGTTTTGTTTTTTCTAAAATGGGAAGTAGCCTTGTTTTTTAGGCAGAAACCCAAACCCTAAATGAGTTTGAGCAGGGAGAGCCAGCCAGAGCTCTTTTTTTCTGATCGTCCGTCCGAACTGTGCTTCGCTCACCGTTGGATGAGTTGGAACCCCAACAGTAGGGCCCTGATTCCTCTTGATTTGTTTTCATTGATTCCTCCTCTATATAAAGTTATCATGGGTTGAGAATTTTTGACCGTTTGTACGTGTTTTAGGATGAATTAGAGGCTGTTAGCAGAGGAGGATCATCGTACGAGTAAGAGGTAAGTGGTCCATACTTTTTTGTATTTTTAAAGACTTTTGGGTGGTGTGGACTTAAGTTTGTATTTGGTTATTTTGAGTGGGACCCTATTTATTCTACAGTTTCATGTTAAATAGATTACTAGACCTATGGGATTCTTTTGGGTATGCTCTTTACCTTTTTTTCTTGAGTAGGGTCCGGTGAGGGGTCATTTCTCAATTGGGGCATTTTGGCCAGGTATGCCAAAATGTTTTAAAATGAATTTTTTTAATTAAACTACTGAGTTTAATTTGTTAAGGTATGATATGATTTGTTAGAGGCTTTAAAGACCTCAGTAATGGTGTGGGACAGAACTTGGTAAGTGCATTTCAACTGTTTAGTTTGTTTTTTCCTGTTTAAAAGTGATTCTTTTTTATTATATAAGTAATTGTTGAATTGAATGTGATGGAACCCCTTTGGGTTGTGTTGGGCATGGCCCGGATATTCTTGAGCGATGTTGATCACAGTTTAGGCTTGACCCAGATTACTTTGGGTGGTTTTGACCATGGGATTGGGCTCATGGGCATCGGGATTAAGGCAGTGAGACTATCAGGTTGGGGATGGCATGGGTTACTTGGATGGCAAGGCCACCAGATACTAAGTGACATGGTCGCAGGGGCATGAGGTTCCAGAGATGTGGTGGCTTGGGTACTATTTTGGTGATTATCTCTCACCCGAGATTTGAGTAGTGTTCACACAAAGAGACTTTGTGTTGAGGTGGTTTTTACCACTCATGTGGGTAGAGGCCCCTAATAGTTGTTGTTTAGGTACTATTGGTTTGGGGGTTCTTGTCGTAGGAAGACACATGGAAGGTTAGGAGCCTTCAAAGATATCATTGAGGCTATAAGGTTAGGGGCTAAGGCTTGTCATGATTGAGGTCATGGGTCGGGACCCTTTATTTGCGGGCAGATATAGCTATCCCCATGGGTACCTTATTTGAGGTTAGACATCGATGTCCCTCTAGTTACTTTATTTGAGGTAAGACATCATTATCCCTTCGGTTACTTATTTGAGTACAGGAATCGTTGTTCCTACGAGTTACTTTTTTTTGGTCATGCCTTCGAGACATCAGTACTATGACACACAAGGTGTCAGGAGGCACATGGTGTTGGGTTACGTGATTGTGGTGGAACCAGATGGTTCACTTGGGATTTGTGATGATAGGGGTACCTAGGCCATGGTCCAAGCACTTTATTTACATTAGATACTCTGGAATTGAATGAAGAAGGTGACACTCCCGGGTGGCTACTGAGCACCAATGGATGTTGTGTTTATTTATTTCATTGCACTGCTTACTTTACATAGAGATTCATGCCTGCATAAACACTTATACTAGGTAAGCACCATATGGGTGGTATCCAATTGAGATTTATCTCACACCCTACATGGACCCTTTGGGACACATGTAGACTTCATGGATTTACGTGTAGGTAAAGGATCAACTTTAGGAGCTGGATCATAGTACCGTTTGGCATGTAGACTGGGATGGACCTTGAGGTCATGCCTAGCTGGAGTTTACTTTGTTTTACTTCCTTTCCTGTATCCGCATGATTACCTTGTCTATTGTATCTACTGTTGGTTGTCCATTGGTGCCATAGATTTATATATATATATATATATATATATTGACATGTATAGCCTGTTATGGATTCATTCTCATTGTTTAGTAGTTGTTGCAATTGATTACTAGCATGATGTCTGTTTACTTTCTATTGTTTTTGTTTCTATTTTTCTTTCGTTATTTATCTGTTATTGATTGTGCTCCGACTCTATGGGTCTGGTTTGAGTTTGCTTAGTCATTTATTTCCGATGTGTAAATATATTTTTACTCAGACCAGTATCAGTATTATCCTCTGAGAGGTTATAGCCTCCCCAATATACTTTTTACACCCTCACTTCTAGTCGAAAGCCTTTGGAGTTTGGGGAGGTGCACTTAAGGTAGTAAACTTAGGCTTGTTTATCACTATTAGGGTGGTTGTTCTGGTCTGGGACGTTACAAAGTGGTATCAAAGGACTTCTTGATAGAGATTTTGTTGTGATGCTTTGTTGGCAACTAATGAGATTGAGACTTCTATTTTTATTTATGCTAGTTTACTATTTGGGATATGGTAGGTAGGAGATAGGTTGGAAATGGAACTAGGTTTCTAGCATATTATTGGGTGCCTGTAGCCCCAGGTATGAGTGATAGACCAAGTTGCCTTAGGTGGGAATTGTTGTATCTATTTTTCTCATATTACAGTTTATATGATTTTCACCTTAGTAGGTCACTTGGTGTGTGATGTTATTGATTGTTATATGTGAACATTTACTCAGTGCAGTAAGGGAGAATTGTACCTTGGCTTGGTATAGAAAGGTGTGATTGATTGGCTTTTGATAGGAACATTTTTAGGGTATTTCAATTTTGTAACTACTCATATTCTTTGTGAAGTGATAATACCATGTCAATAATATCAATTGCCATACTATAAATGATTTTGAAATTTGAGAGTGAAAATCCTGATAGAATTTCTTATTGATTACAATGTAATATTCCATTCTTTATATATATGTAGAATTTCATGTGGAATGGTATTTGGGTCTAACTCTTGTACGAGAAGGTAGGTACTATGGTTTAGGTGATTTTGATCATCAGGATTGGGTAACTGGGTCGTCTATTTGAGGAAACGTTGGTTGTTGAGACAGGCATGGACCGAGGTACTTTTGATACTTGTCTCTGTTGAGGGCGAGTAAGGAGGCCATGAGGCCAGGATGTTGTGGGCATGGGTTGTGGTGGTAGAGAGTAAGGGTAGTTGTTATGCACTGCCTTTTAGATATTTTCCAATCTGCGTTGAATATATTGTTATATATATATATATATGTGGGTTGTATGACCATTTATGGTATTCAGTGGGTTCCTCATACACATCTCGATGGAGTGTCAGGCAGGTGATGATACAGTGCAGCAGGAGCATGATCAGGGTCAAAATCCCGAGGGATAGGCAGAGCATGAGCCATAGGTATAGGCTTAGGGGTTGGATCAGGTTCAGGATCTAGTGCATGAAGAGCAGCAGATGGGTTTGGAAGCGTTCGGGTCGTGGCTTGATGAGAAGCTCTGAACTAGCCTGGTACATGTCCTGCAGGGGATCGATAGAGGTGCACAGGATATAGAGCCCTTTATGGAATATCTAACACAGGAGTTCCAGTCATAGCACCTGCCACTTTTTCAAGGTGAGGGTGGTCCACAGGAGGCTGAAAACTGGATAGAGAGCATGAAGATGATCTTTGATCAGCTTGAGATGCCTCTATGGTGGAGGGTTAATCTGAAGACGTACATGCTGTGAGGATCGGCGAAGTGATGGTGGGATGTGCAAGTTCAGGCTTACAGGCATGAGGGACTAGACTAGAAGTACTTAGAGGATAGGTTTTTCATATGCTTTTTTCTGGAGACACTGAGGGTGGATATATCTCGAGAGTTATTGATTTTTCAGTAAGGTGACATGTCCATCATGGACTATGCAGCTACTTTCACTGAGATATCTCTCTTTGCACCAGGTATGGTAAGTGATGGCACCGTGAGGGTGAGGCGCTTCGAAGACAGATTACGGAATTCCATTCAGATCCAGGTAAATATATTCAAGCTAGGTTCATTCTTAGAGGCAGGGAATCAGGTTCTCATAGTAGATGGAAATGAGAAAGATAAGTCTCACTTAGTCTGGATGACGGCTTTAGGTGATGGTTTGAATAGTAGGAAGTGAAGAAGGGATGAGTTCCAACATGGCATTCAGGAAAAGGACTCAGCTAGACCACATCGTTGTAGTTATTCAGTATTTTTCTTTCAGTTTGGGCAGTGAGGGAATATCTGGACTCAGTGCGATAGCCTATAAAGGAGAGCCAGGCATGTGGATAGGTCAAACATCTGGAGAGGCTCTGCAGGTAGCTTTCTCATACAGCTGTCATGCAGGGACCAGGATAAACTATGGCATCTGGAGTTGGTTCAGGTTCAGTACCAGGATAGGGAAGCCGAGTTTCAACTGCACGTGGAGGACACGATAGAGACAGTGGTACCCATTTGAGGGGTTAGTGTATGGTCATTGGTGTAGTACCGTAGGGAGGACAAGATTCCTGAAGTTGTGTGTCAGGCCAGGTGCACGTTGTGGAGCTATTAGGGGCCGAGTAGGCTGGTGAGCCGATGATGGTTAGAGGTACACCGCGGGTATGGCCATGATTGTTTTTACTTGTTTTAGCATGGTATGTGTGGCATGTCAATTTTGAGTGCACGAGGTGCATAGGATATATGTGGATTGACCAAATGTTGGTTAGTGGGATTGGCACCATATCGGTTATGTGATATTTATAGATATGTACGAGGTTCTTGGCATCAGGGGAATCATTAGATGTGGGTTACTTGAGGTGCCATGGGCATCAGGGCATCCATGGGATGATGTTTTCACAAGGTTTCATGGGAATCAGGGCATCGAGGATAAAGGTTACTTGAGGTGCAAGGCACCAGGTTTTGTTTTGAGCATCTATGGGATGTAGGACCTTATGGAGGTGGACACCGATGTGGTGTGGGATAAATTTGGGTGTTGGGAAAGACACAGAAGCACAGATGAGGTGCAGGGGTGACGATGCATCATGGAAGGACCATGGGTCCAAAAAATAGGTTGTTGGACATTTTCTTGGTTTTATTTTTGTCAGGTTGAGACTGAGTTAAGAAATTCCTAAGGTGGGGATCCTCTTGGTTAATTTAGCCATAACCTTTAAGACCAGGGTAGTCTGGGTTACTTTGACCGGGATGGGTATGTTTGGTGCCATTTTTTGGGTTTCATTTGATAGCTTGGGGATAAGCTATGTTAAGGTGTGGAGATTTAAGAACCCAATATTTTAGAACAGATCAAAATCCCAACCTCAGTTTGAATTGTTGACTTGTTTCTGAGAAAACTAGGGAAAACTGGGTAGTTTCTGGAAAATTCTAGATTACACGTCATGCACCTTCAGTACATGTCGTGTATGGTTGCCCGTGTGTGAAGGTCGTACATGGAGTATGAGCATATTGGATGGGTGGAGATAAATAACCAAGTACACCCCGTGTACACTTTGTACATGTTGTGTATATTGATCCATGTATGGGGGATATACATGGCATCTGGGTATGTCAGTGAGTTAGAGGGAAAAACAAAGGACATGGGGTGTACAACCTCATACATGCCTTGTAGTCATGTTGGTAGGCCATCAAAAATATTCCAGCCTTCTTAGGAATAGAAAAATGATACAGACTACAAACTCATAAACACATGCCATGAAATTATGTTTTTTTTTCTAAAATGGAACGTAGCCTTATTTTGAGGTAGAAACCAAAACCCTCAACAGGTTTGAGTGAGGAGAGCCTATCTGAGATTATTTTTGCTCCTGATCGTCCGTCTGAACTCCATTTAAATCGTTGTCAGATGCGTTGTAACCCCAACGGTAAGACCTTGATTCCTCTTGAGTCGTTTTCTTTGATTCCTCCACTCGACCAAGTTATCATGGGTTTAGCATATTTGACCATTTTGTAGATCTACTACGTTTTAGGCCAAATTATAGGCTGTTACTGAAGGAGAATCATCATATGAGTACGATGTAGGTGGTGTATACTACATTTTGGGTTTTCAAGGACTTTTGGGTGGCGCGGCCTTTAACGTGTATTTTGTATTTTGAGCAGGACCCTATTTATTATAAAATTCATGTTAAATTGATTATTAGATTTGTGGGATTCCTTTAGGTATTCCCTTTACCTGTTTTTCTTGAGCGGGTCCAGGAGAGGGGTTATTTCTTAATTGGGGCATTTTGCCTGGGTATGTCAAAATGTGTCAAAATGATTTTTTTATTAAACTGTTGAGTTTAATTTGTTAAGGTATGATATGATTTTTTATAGGCTTTAAAGTCTTCAATGTTGGTATGGGACATCACTTGGTTAGTTCATTTCAACTATTTAGTATGTTTTCCTATTAAAAAGTGATTATTTTTAATTATATATGTCATTGTTGAATTGCATGTGCTGGAACCCCTTTGGGTTGTGTTGGGTGTGGCCTGGATATTCTTGAGTGATGTTGATCACAGGTTGGGTTTGACCCAGATTACTTGGGGTAGTTTTCACCATAGGATTAGGCATCATGTACACCGAGATTGAGGTAGTGTGACTGTCAGGTTGGGCATGGCCTAGTTTACTTGGATGGAAAGGCCATCGGATACTGAGCGACATGGTCGTAGGGGAATGAGGTTCCAGAGATGTTGTGGCTTGGGTACTATTTTGGTGATTACTAGTCACCTATGATTTGAGTAGCTTGCATACAGAGAGACTCCTTGATGAGGTAGTTTTGACCACTTGTGTGGGTAGAGGCCCCTGATAGTTGCGTTTTAGGTACTATTGGTTTGGGGGTTCCTTTCATAGGAATCCATGTGGAGGGTGAGGATACTTCAAGATATATCAATGGGGCTATTAGGTTGGGGCTAAGGCTAGTCGTGATTGAGGTCATGGGCCGGGACACTTTATTTGAGGGATGATATAGTTGTCCCTCCGAGTACCCTATTTGAGGGTAGACATTGATGTCCCTCTGGTTACTTTATTTGAGGGAAAACATCGTTGTCCATCCAGTTACTTATTTGAGGATAGGCGTCATTGTTCCTACGAGTTACTGTTGTTTGGGAATTATTTAAAGATGCCATTATCTTGAGACACGAGGTGTCAGGAGGAACATGGTACCATGTTACGCGATTGAGGTGGAACCAGAGCATTAACCTGGGATTTGTGATAAAGGGGTACCTGGTCCATGGGCCAAGAACTCTATTTACTTTAGATATTCCGGCATTGGCCAAAGCAGGTGACACTCCATGGTGGCTGCCAAGCACCAGTGGATGTTGTGTTTATTTATTTCATTGCACTGCTTAATTTATATAGATATGCATGCCTACTTAAACACTTATACGAGGGAAGCACCATCTAGGTGGTATCCTATTGAGATTCATCTCACACCCTACATGGGCCCTTCTAGATGTGTGTAGACTTCATGGATTTACGAACAGGTAAAGGATCAGCCTCAAGATCTGGATCATAGTATCGTTTGGTATGGAGACTTGTATGGACCTTGAGGTCATGCCTAGATAGAGTTTACTTTATTTTTATTCCTTTCCTATATCAGCATGCTTACCTTTTTTATTGTAGCTATTGTTGGTTAGCCATTGGTTTCATATATATATATATATATATTTACATGTAACACCGGGCCCATTTAACACTGTCTGGGTGGCTGTTTGGGTCTGGGATGTTACAAAGAGGGGTTCAATAATGCTTGTATGTTATATCAAATTTTGTGAATATATTCAATAAGAACCCAAGGAATGGGAAAATTGCTCTAAATATTGATATTTTCAAGGAATTTGATACCCTTATATGGGACTTTATTCCCAACATACATGATAAATATAACTTCTCAGTGAGGTTTACCTAAATTATTATAGTAATTTTTCAAAGTTCAAGTCTTTTTTTCATCTATAATGGGATTCTCAAGGATTAATTTGTCCGCTCTTAGGGGTGTGATAATAAGATCCTCTCTCTACTTTTATTTTTATAATTATTGAAGTCTACCTTAACAAATACATTCTTAAAACTGTTAATAATAGTCTCAATAATTTTATAAAGCTTCCATACATTTTAATGTTCCTAATCATCTATTTTATATAAAAAAATTTCATTTCCTATGTAGGGGATAATAAATATATGGTCTACTTCAAGTAAATCTATAATCACTATGAACTAGTTTTTTGGTTAGGATGTTAATTATAATAATTCAATCATCTTCTTTGGAGAGTTTTTCACTCCCTCTAGAAGTAGTAAAATTTCTGGGATAATGGGTGCTAAGAAAGGCTCACTCCCATTTACCTACATTTTAATTCATGTCTTCTTTGGAAGAGGGAAATAATCATACCTTGAAGACATTGTTTCTATAATTACATTCCAAATTGCATGGTGGAAGGGATAGAAACTACCACAAGAGTGTATAATTTTTCATGTCAACTCTATGATTACATGAAAGTTTTTCAATGCATTTCACTCATATAAATGCCCAATGTATTTCTGTAAAATAATGGAAAATAAAATTAGGAACTTCATATCGACTGGTGGTATCCATGAAAAAACCTTTTTATTTTAGAATAAAAAAATGTACCAAGACCACTGATATTAGAGTTTTGAGAATTAAAATTCTATTCATACTCAATGACTCTCTCAATTCAAGATTTTTTTGACATATTCTCAAATGTACGTGTAGTTCCATCAAATTTTTTAAGCACTGGGCTATTGAAAAACTAAAAAAAAGAACTTATTCTAGATGTTATCATATATATATCTTGGATGGATAAGTTCATTTCTTTCACTATCATAAGATTTTAAATGGTTTCCTTTAAGGAAGTACAATATTAATTTATAGTTTAGTAATAAGAACATGGTGCATATTTCTGAGACCTTATTAGTTTCCAATGGGTTGGAATCCCTCTCTATTTATCTATTGATAAAAATTTCATAACAAATAAAAAAACACCTTCAATGAGACATGCTACAGTGTATTCAGTTAGTTTGGTCCATGTCCACCATTCGATAAACCACCAGACACTACTCAAATGGAACTTAAATGCATGGAAGAAAAGTTCCAAAGTGAACCCACACACTGATGTATAGAGTTAGAAATACACATGTACTTAATCTACCAAACCATAATATAAACCCTCTAGATGAAAGAATGGATAATATTATAGACTACAACAAATAAAAAAAACCTTGCAAGCGTAAGAACAACATACAATATTTAACATGATTTAAACTTGTATATTAATCCATGGGTGAATAATAATTTACTTTTATTCAAGAAGTAATAGAGTGTGATTATAATCTATAGTACACCGATCACAAGTGATCGACCCCACTATTTAAAGTAGAAACTAGTTGATGTGTTAGGTAGTCACCGCCATTTGATCTTCACTTGATGAACTCCACCTCAATAGATCTTCAAGGACAAACTCGTCATTAATCAAGGTCTTCTACCACCTTGGATCTCTATATCATTCAATAGTATTATATTTTAAATATCTCATAAAATGACTTCCACTTGACTTTCCATTTTATCACACTCCTTCCACCTATCTATGATGCTTGCTTGTACCATATAATAGTAATAATATAACTACCTAATTTATATAACTATTTTCCATTCATTTTCTGGAATCCAAGACTCTTTATTTACACATATAACATAACCATTCAGCCTATTTAATAATAGATGCATAGAGTTCCTTTATCTAGTATACTAATTTATTTATACCAAACATGGTTTCCACAACCAAAACCTAAAAAAACCTTTTTATAGCTTCAAAAAACCTCCACCTATCCTCTACATTTTCATTGAGGTTTCTTATGGTTCCCTTGCCACATTCTTCTAGTAAACTTAAACCAATTTTGGTATAGCATCATCTTAGAACATCTCAAGTCATGACCATTTTTAACATGTTAACTGAATTTCATGTTCTTTTAATCTTCTAGTGATCCAACACTCTATCCTCCAATAGTGTCTATATGAAATAGTAATTAAACTAAATGTTCTTTACCTGAGAATGGTAAATCAGTTTTTTTTCAATTGATTACCTCTTTATTAATAACAAAATAACACTCTTAATTTTTCCATTCTCTTGAGATCCTCCATCCACACCAACTCCTTACCATATTCCACCAATAAAATTTATTCCACTTCCATTATCTAGAATATATATATATAGGTTAAATGTTTAACATCTAACTCATTCCCATTCTATTGAAGGTATGCACATAATTGGAGGTTCTCTTTTATACATACGAATCTCCACTAATGTTCAATTCTACCAAACCATATAAAGTTTTCTTATTCCAAATCAAAGTTTTATGTTTTAAAAATCCTTCATGTACTGTAGAATCTATTTCATAGCCTCCCAATTCTCCCTTATAGGGTTTAACATAAACCTGCTAAAAACTCCAATTACTTTCACAATGTCCAGAAATGAGAATTCCATGGATTGCATTAATATTTTAAAAATTGATTCATATAGAATCCTCTCCATATAATCAACATATACATATATTCATAGTTCCTTCACAGTGATCATCTTAAATTGTCCATCCTAGGGTGTGTGAATAGGCTTCTCCTCACCCATTCCAAATTTCTCCATCACCTTCCAGATGTAATTTAATGGATTGGGTATAAAGTACCAGAGCTTGAGTCTCTCACTTTACACATCCCCATAATAGTTTTTATCAGACTAAGATCATTCATCTTGAAGGCTTCGAACAACTTAGCTTTCAACACAACAATGATTTCCTTTAACAGAACATTAATCAGTATAAAACTTATATATATATAAATATGATTAATATCCCATCATAAAACACCTTTCGATAATATAAATGATTTAAAATGCTCCAAAAGAACATAAATTTAACCATGAAATCATAAAACAGTTGATTACAGTTTCTTATTGGTTATTTTAGGCCTGAAAGTCTATGTGTAAGATTATACAAAAGATTTTAGTTTTGATGCCTTTTGAAACCTCCTAGTTGTTCCATAAAGTTTTATTATTCAATTTATTCATGAATAAATGTTTTATTCTGATCCATCTATTCCAAATATAATCTATAGGGCACAACCATACTTAGCATCATTCAAATAGTTGTATATTCAACCACCAAAGAAAACGTTTCTGAGAAATAAACACATTTCATTTATTGAAACACTTTTATAACTAGCATATCCTTGTATATACATCTACCACCTATGTACTCTTCAACTAATAAAACCATTTTTATTATAATAATTTGTTCTCAGAATTCTTCTACATCATCTTCAATGTTTTGGACATGAGATGGAAATTTAGTTTATCACTCAAGGACAACTCTCCCTATTTTGAATCTTTCAAACTCTAAACCTCTTATTGGATCCTAGGATCTCCATAATCTGTTATATACAATTAATTCAAGGTAATTTCATACCTTTTCAATTACAACCTCATTTTTCATATCTGTATAGTTTCCCATATGGTACAGAAACATCAAGTACTATAACTTTTGAAGATTTATCTCAGGAATATTTTTCTCGAGTCTCTATAGTCCATAATATTTATAATACATTCAGTCTTGGAAACATTATTGGATCATAACCTCATTCTGGTAACTCCATAATATGATCGGGTGCTTCCATAAATTTTATACTTCTTGAATTTTTGGTTCATTTATAGCATCTAGTCATCCATACAACAGAACCTTAATGTCCTATGATAATATTTTTATTGAAACTTTATGTTAGGTTTTGATCCTTCCACAAGATCTCTTCAATAAAGATCATGTTTTGACTTATGATGACCATCCAAGAGTCATTATCCCAGATTCAGAAACCTAACTTTTTATCACAGTAGAAAACAAAGTAATGTTGAAAAAGTGGGTGCCCTAGACCCAACTATGTAGTAATTTTGATTACCGTATCATATGTACAGTTAGATATGCATGATGATATCTTACCATTATAGTGCAGACTTTTCTGCGTCCACTATAATAATGTTAATGTCCAAAGGTTAGTTGTCATGTCGAAAGGTTATAGCAGATCCCAGACTATAATGAGAACCTCAAGATACAATGACATTGATCTTAAATATATGTTCTATAGTCTAGATACATATTACTGACTGGACACTGTATATGTCTGACAATCAGGTGCTAGGGGCTCATAAGCATTGATACTTCTTCTCATGAAGTTCGCACTTGGTGATCTCTATTAGTGAGATCATGAGGACAGACCCGCCAATAGGAACACCACATGTTTTGGGTGTCATTAGTTGTTCCTATCTACGGACATGTGTATTGGTCTCCTAACTTGAGACCATTACCAATGTATATCATTTAATTGCATACTTTGATGCAAGGCGAAAACCATGGCAGTGATGTCGTGGTGAGGTAGTTTGTGTCGGGTGCGTCGTTAGTGGTATGGAATTGGTTGAATGGTCAAGAATTTGTCACTCCCAAGTTTAGGAAGTTGTATATCTCAGGCCTGGTTGATCAGGATGGTGCTTCCTTCATAATTCTTTGGCCAAAGTAGTAGAAAGGTGAATCCATCTAGACAGATCAACAAATAATAAAGCAAGATAAGGAAGATGACACAAGAGTGTGTCCTGCTTTGTGAGATATCAAATGACAAAGAGACTATGGTACACAGTCAGTGTTCGTAGGATGGTAGTCGTTGCTATGACTATTCATATCTTTTTAGGGGCCATGATGAGTTGCTAAAATCCACTCTTGGTCGGTGGATTTTATTCACTGCTATCAAGATAAGGGCCTAGAGGGTCACACACAAAAGCGTATTCAAGAATCCGTACCTATTCAGTGGAATAGGAATATGGACATAGAGGACCCCGCCACGGGGTCCGATCGTTGTCCAAGTTATCGATCACCAAATAAATTAAATAAATTCATTAGTATTCATGTTATGAATATTTTGGATTGAATTTATTTAATGTATTTACGAGTTTAGTAAATACGGGAAGATATTAATCGAACAAATATTATTTTAATATTCAAGGTTTGTTTAATACTAAGCGGGACAACGAGTCGAGTTAAAAGGCTCGGATTTTATCACGTAATATATTTTATATATTACAAGTATGTGATAAAATTAATAAATAATATTGATGCAGTTATAAGTCGTCATAATTATTTATTTAAAGAATGTTGATATTAACAGGGCCGGGGAACCCTACCGGGTATTTATCAACATGTCTATAAATAAGAGAGGAGGATCTCTCTCTTTAGTGTGAAATTCACTATTCACTCATTTTTGCATGGAATGAGAGTTGAGAGCCTCTCTCTCCTCCCACTTCTTAGAGAGAGAAGCACTCGATCCAAGAGTTTGGATCAAGTTTCTTCTCACGCATCGCAATATCGACGATGCGGTGATCATCGGGATGTTGAAGATATCGTTGAATCACCGTGCTAGCACCTGGAGTTCAACGATTAGCATTCCTGTAGATTTTTGAGGCGCGTGTGGATGATCTAGAGGGATCCTGCTATGGATCCTTCGTGCAACGATCGTCGTTGACAAGTAGTGGTCGAAAACGGCTTCTGATTTGAAATGGGTACATTTCCTTTTAATTTTTTTCTCTTAATAATCTACGCGAGATCCTCAGACCTCTCCGGGGCTCAGATCATCGGCGACAACAAGTACCGTCATTGCACAGACGAAAAGTTTAAAATCCTCGGCCCACCGGCTTCCGCTGCGGGCCCCGGAAACCCAACAAGTAACACACTAGAGACTTAGACTCCATCTCCCCTCATTCCGAAGAAACATCATGGTCATAAGTTATTGCACCAAAGACTTTGAAATGGGTAAGTTCATCCTTTCTTCCAAGCCAAAATCCTTTTGATAGTTGCTTCCCAATTAGAGATTTAACACTCTATATGATTATATAAGACACAAAATTCACCGATTTCGAATAGAAAACCTTGTGTAAATCCACATGCTTCAATAATTATCCACTAGTGTCTATTTCTTCCTCTCTATAACTTCATTGTGATCTAGTGTACCTAAAATAGACTTCTCAAAAGTAATTCCCTTCCACTTTAAAATCCTATGAAACTCTTTGATTCTACACGTCCCACCATTGTATCACCCTAATTACTTCAACTTGTAACTGGTCTCCTTTTCCACAACGTCCCTCCATAAGAAAAATATTCAAAAAACTCTAATTTTTTCATCATAAATTGAACCTACACTTTGCATGTGGCTTCATCGATGAAGTTCACATAGAAGAGTGATACTCCAGGATAATACATCAAAACTAGTCCCCAAATATTCATTTGAACTAACTCTCACTTCTGATTTTAGTGTTTTACATACATACATACATACATACATACATACATACATACATATATACATCCATACATCCATACATCCATACATCCATACATACATACATACATACATACATACATACATACATACATACATACATACATACATACATACATACATACATACATACATCCATCCATCCAACCAACCATCCATCCATCCATCCATCCATACATACATACATACATACATACATACATACATACATACATACATACATACATACATACATAGAATCCCTCACTAGTTCCCTCTAAAACTCTTGAAGAAATAAAAAAAGAGAAAAATAAAAAAATATGTATGTATGTATGTATGTATGTATGTATGTATGTTTATGTGTGTGTGTGTGTGTGTCCATGTATGTGTGTGTATTAATATATTTATGTATGTATGTATATGTATAATAATGAAAATGGAGTTTTCAAATTTAAATTCAATGTTTTAAACTCGGTTTTCCAATAACTTTATGAAGAGGGTTTTAAAATGTATTATAAATGCTCTGTTGGAAGATTCTAAACAGATTTCCAAAGTCATCCTATACCCATAGTGGAAGCCCCATTATTTTATTGTATTTTTAATGTTAAAAATTAACCTCATTTATGTTTTCTGTCATATGTGTGTGTGTTAGAGGGGCTTTTCACTATCAAGGTTAGGGATGTGGGATGAGGATATGGTTTCTTATGTTGGTTCTTACTTGATATTATGACTTATTATCTATTTTTATATTATTGATTAGAGAATGAATTATGTTAAAAGGTTCCATCACCACCCATAATTATTGATCATGCTACATGGGACACCCTAGGAACTTGGGAAGGATTTCTTAGATCAGAAGAGGTCATTTACAATTTATCAAGTGTTATTCTGAGTTGTGACATGATTAGTACGGTTACCCCTCTTTCTAAAGACGTGATTATTAGTTCTAATTTACTAGGCTGTGATGTAATATTATTAGGTATCCTAGCCATAGTAGCCTAATGGAAACTCCTGTTTTTATCTCTTTGTAGTTCCTTATTCATTTTAAATTATCTCTTGTTCTATTTTTCTTACTAGTTTTTCATATATTTATTTCTTATCATCCATATTTTATTATTGTTTCTAGTTTTTGTTGGGAATTTCCCATACACATAGATTCTCATTCACTACTTTTGATTTGTGTTGTCTCTTCATTTTACTAATTCTATTTCTATAGTTTTTTTCTTTTATTTCAAACTATTTATTTAATTTTAAGTCCTTGTCACCCATTTAAATTATTTTTATATTATTTTCATACAAGGTTTTGGGGTGGGATTTCCAAATCGAGTTTTAAAGGATCTTATAAAAAGGAAATGTGAAAATGATTTTTTTGAAAGGGTATTTCATAAGAAGAAAAATATATTAAGTTTTCCATTTTATTTTAAGAAATTAAAATCTAAATTTTAAATAATTTATTTCTAAACTAGCATCTAGGGAATGTTTTTAGAATATAAATTCATGTAATCATTGGAAAATCCAACTAGGTTGTTTATGCTCACATCTTACTTATACCCCTTGGTGTCTATAGAGTGAGTGTGTTTGCATGTTCAAGTTCAGATTTAGGGAAGTTCCACTCATGGAATCATTTCCTAGACTACTTTGGCATTGGGTCCATCGAGTTAGTGGATGGGAGAATGGCCTTGGGTCACATGGATAGATTGGTCAAGTATGTTTGTTTATTTTAGTGATTTATATTTTCTGATAAATCACACATTCCCAATTTTGTTATTTTTATTATATTGTTTATTTATTTAATGGTTGGTGTGCTATATATGTGGAGTTTTGGATGTTGAATAAAAACTTTTGTGTGTGAGGGAGTTAGAGGTGAGTTGAGGGCATGTTTTTAAATTATGTTATCTAATTTTATTCTTCATATCATATTAAGCATCAGTATCCAATGTATAGACGTGTCCTGTTAGAATTTTGATTAAAAAAATTGGTATTTTATTTTATTTTATGGGTAAAATTTCTCCCAATTGGATTAATTTGATACCCAGCACTAGTTTATATCCCATGGGGATCGAGAATACCCTTCTGGACTTTCCATGATCCAGATCGAGTGTATGATGCATGGATGGACCCGAATAGTTCATAGAAAAATGGTATCAGATACACCATTTTTTATTTTTTAAGTAATTGTAGATTAGAGATAGGGTTTTTAGATCTCAAGAGTTAATTTTGAGAAGGACCTATCCATCTCTTCTATACTCAGATCCAAGTGTTACTGAGTGATTTTGAGTTGTGAGTCTTAAATTTTAATTTATCTTTACTATTTTTTTGATTCAATTTGAATTGTATTTATGATATTGATCTGGTACGAGTTTTTTATAGACCTTTTCATATATGGGGTGAAAGTGTGATGGTAACTAGTGGTTATAGATAGGTTCATATGACCTAAAAACCATATGTTGCACATTTTCATGGTTCTATAAATCTTCCAATGGTGTTCACTTTCTTGGTGTTAGTCTGTCAACCCATGATTCCAAGTAGTGTGTCAACACTATCCCTTTGAAATTTAATATCATTTTTCACTGAGTTGTTTTTAAATTTTTTTAGTCATGAATTAATGAGGAATTCCATGGTGTATTAGTGTTCTTGATTTAGTTTTCATGGGAATTTAAAATGAAAAATTGGTTTTAAAATAAGGAAATGTGGTTTTAAATTATATAATGAAGCTTTCAAAAAGGTAATTAGATAAACATGATTCTTATGAAAACCAAATTTTTTCTAAAAATGAATATATAAATTTTTTAAAAGGTTCTCAAGTATATTTTTAAAAAGTTTTTGAAGTTAAAATATATAAACATGAAATGATATAAAGTATAACTTTTCAAAACCCCGATTAGTTTCATAAATGGGGTGATGTTTTTCAAAATTAATAGGGAATATTAAAAAAGTTTTTTGAAATATCATTTTGAAAATGTGGGGGGATTTTGAAATTTTTTTGGTAGAATTTTAAAACTAGGGTGTGTGGTTTTGAAATTTTTTAAAAATGGAATTCATTGTTATTTTACACTTTGGTTCATTATTTGTGTTATTAATTTATATTGGGGTTTGATTTTGGATGTTTGTGATCTGAGTTTAGTAAATTTAATGGGTTTCTCCATTTTATCATTTGACTTATACCTACCAGTAAATTCTTGAGAGGTTTTAGACAGTTGGTACTTTTGGGTTTCCTTCTGAATCATGTCTCTTAAGGTGTTAGTATGGAACCTTTCACATTCATCTTCCTATTACCTTTAAATATTATCCTCTTTTCCAAATCTTTGATGTGGTATTTTGGGATATTTTCTACCTTTTATTTATTTTGAGATAAAGTAATGTTTCTATGGAGAGATGGATATGAAATTGGATAAGGATTCTATTTGATATTTCCCTGATCAAGAGTCAGTTTGATCTCATAGATATTCCTTTGGAATTATCTTGTTCTTCTACTTAAGTCCTTCAATGCTTAGGAATTGCGTGTTTTACTGATCTGGATTTAGTGGATTTCCATGTAAATGGATATATAACCATATATGGTTGGTTCTATTATAGTTTTGGATATGATCGTATCCCTCATCATGCCCTAAGTTTGGTCTAAAAATTGTTAATCCTTAGTTGGAGAGGATGTGTTAATCTTGTTTTGTTAATATTTTATTATGGAAACTTTTGAATCATGGTATCCATAGGTAGAAGATTCCCTCTGTAATTAATGATTTCTTTCTATTGGGAAAGTTTTGGTGGGCCACCTTTTAGTTGATTCATTCGTTTTTTTATATGATTGATGGGTCATTCTAGAGAATTAGTGTCCTAGAGAAATTATAAATATAGTGGGGAGAGAACGATAATTGATTGTGCGCTATTAAAAACCTTGATCTATATTTAATTATCTATCCCAAGACATCCCCTGCATGGATATGGGTTTTTTAACCTTTGATTCCTTTGATATATTTATTCTAACCTTTCAACATTATATTGCATTACGAATTTGGGAACTTTTGGTATGCCCAACCTTTTTGGGGATAGTAATATTTCTAATCTATGGATTTAAATGTCTAGGGTTCTTATATAATTGATTTATATTTGTAGTGAATATCATGTTGATCTATATGGTTATCCTTATTGTGTCATTATTTGGAGTACTCCAGGGTTTTTAGAATTGATTTGTGCCCGGAAGCATTGAACCAACTTCTTTTCCATACTCAAAACATTAGACTGGGTATTTATAAGGGCAGAAATGGATGTGGTGGAGAAAATTATCATGCCCTAACCTCACTTTATTTTTAATTTTATTTTTATGGGTTTTTATTTCTTTTATTTTCCTCTTTTTTCATCTTTTCAATAGTTTTGGAGGGCCTCAAGGAGGGATGCAGTTTAAAAACTGCAGATTTCATTGGTTCATGTTGTGACACATAGTGTCACACTATGAACCAACCATCAATATCATCTAAGTATTATGGCTTGATCGTTTCAAAATTTGGAATGGGGTTTCATGTTGTGAAATTATTTGGAAGTGAAAATTAACATCATGAACTATTGCGTCACATTGTGAATGGTTTCTATAACACCCTAGGTTTTTAGGAAGCATATTCTTTCCATAAACTATATGTTTATAATTCTAAACTATTTTTTCCTATTTATTAAAATAAATTGGAATATATTAGGTAAAAAATCATTAAAGGTAGAGATTAAACTAAAAACCCTTTATTATTTCATAATAAAATTTTATAATAAAAGCATATGAAACTAAGTATTATACATTATCGACGACTAAATCCATTAAAAATATAAAATTTAAATAGGGGAAATAAATTTAAAATAATAATATCTTTAGAACAAGTATCTTCTTTGGACCATCATCACCTATAAAAATCATCCTTAGTGTAACAAAACATGCAATGATAAAGAATACCAAGAAAGAATAAAGTGTGTCGTGAGGTCTAAAATAAAAGTTATGGAAATGGTAGGTGTAAATGGAATAAGGTTAGTAAGGTTATATATATATATAAATGAAATCATTCCATTACAGATATGGTCATTGAGAATATATTTGTTGAAAATATGGACATTAAAGATATGTTTGTTAAAAATAAATTCAATAGTTATACTGAAGTCATTTATTTTTATGTAGTAAAATTAAAATAATATAACTCATAATGAAATAAAAATATTATAAAAAATATTATAAATATATATTGGTGTGTTTTGTAAGACCAAGTGTCTGTACAGGCATGATAATTTCAAAATAATTTTGAACTTTCAATTTATAGGATGGGTTTTTCTGAGAACCATGAATACAAAAAGAGTTATATGTGTTTTAACATCCCAAAATGGTGTTTTGGGATGGGGTTCAAGGAAAGGGTGATGTCCTAGGGATTTGGGAGGCCATTAGAGGAGTGGTTATGGGCCTAAGGCTATTAAAAATTATAGCAACATCCCATTCACATTGTGAATTGGGTGTTCAAAATGTGAATATGGTTCATGGGGTGCGCTGGGATAATTTAGGATGTGAAAATGGGGTTTGGGAGAAGATCCTTAAAATTCACAGTGTGATGCTAAGAACCACACTGGGAAAGTGGCCCGACCTCCTTTTTATTTTTAAGATGGAATTTCCCCCCATCTCCCACACTTTTTTTGGATGAATTAGATACATATAATAGGGATCTATTAGAGATTCTCCTCCCTCCTTTATTTACCATTTCGGTATGTTTTAAGAGCGGTTTGATAGCATCAGTGGTAAGGTTTTTTATCCTCCTTCCCTTACCCCTATTTTTCCTCCATCTCTTTTTATTTAGATGGTTTTTATTTTTATGTTTTCAATTAATTCCACTATATTGTGGTGGAATCAACTAATTCTAGTGGGTATTTCACACAGCCTAGCTAGAGGAGAACCCAAGATGAGGTCATCATGCCATTACGCGTTGTTTATATGAAGGTGCATCACCATTTGTATTTTTAATGGTTTTGTCAATAAATTAAATTATTTGGTTGTTGGAATGACATTTTTAATTGGGGATTTTTCCTAATTTAGGATTATTTGTGTGTTAAGAGTGTATTGGACTCCGTTTTGGGGGGTTTTAGTGCATCCGGATGATCCAGTGAGATTATAGAAATTTTTGAATATTTAAATTAATTTTTTTAATTATGTATATAATTTTATAATTAATTAATTTTAAATTATTTCTATGTGATAGGGATTCTATTGGTTGGATAGTGGATAGATGGAATTATATGGTCTCAATCTAGATTTTTCAAGCTACACTTAAAGGGGGAAAAGGCTTTGATTTAATGTAGGTGGTCTATGTACTTTTCTTATGGCATTTATGCTTTTTTTATGATGCATGAGGTGTGTGTTCATGAAACATAGGAAGTTAATGTGTTTAATTAAATTTTTTAATTTAAATGTGATGCCTTAATTTGAATGCATAAAGTACCAAGGCCTTAACGGACCTTGGTACAGGCTAACTCACCTCGGTATGACTGAGGCCTTTATTTGGAACATGCATGGACAATGTGGATATAATGTATGCTATTAATGATTGGTTTGGGATTAGACCAACCTATTGAGAGTTTTAGGACCAAAATGTGTCATTTCCCATCTCTTTACTATTTTCAATGTGATATGCATTACTTAGCCAGGAGGTCATGATGTCTTAATGAAGATGTTGATGGATGTAGTATTTCCTGAGCATCGATTGTTGAACTAAGACTTAAACCATGATTGAGAAACCATGTAATGTTTACTCTACTATAATATGGATTTGGGGATCCTAATGGGTGACCCGGTGACTAACAAACCCTAAGAGGATGCATATGGCCTGGGTAGAGATGGCAGAAGGTGTCACCTTAGAACCTTCACATAACTTGTAAGCCCATGGAGCTTTGAATTTATAGTGATGGGTTTATAAATTTGACCAACCCTTGAATTTCATTTTTGCCTTCATGTATTTATTTTGGGTTCAACTATGGTGTCATATGTTCTTCCAGGAACCTGGACTATGGGCCTAATGAAATGACGATACAGTGTACACCTAGAGGTACTTCTTGGGATCTAGTTTAGGGATTATATGGTACTGAATGATACATCTTTAGAAATGATGTCATTTTGGATTTTCAACAAGGATATTTGGATCTATCTATTGAACCATGTGAATAATGTTGGGTTTTTTAGGAATCATCCACAAGTCTATATGGGATGCCTAGATGTTATGGGTCTATTGGATTCTTAACCTATCTAGGATCTATCCATGAAGGCTTAGGGGATTATTTTATTATTATAAAAATTATTATTATATGCCTTGGTCATCCCTAGGATCTATCCAATCAATTATGATGATATTACTTGTTCTTGATCGGAATTCCCAAGATTGTTGGGATTCAATTTTTGGGCACGGTGACTTGGGGGATGATTTTCTATTCAGTGATTACCCAGGATATCTAGAATCATCCTTGAGACATTATTTAAACATAGAGATTGGAGAAATGCCCGAGATGCTTGGGAGCTAGCTATTTATCCATTAATAATTAGTTACTGAGTATTAATTCAAGTTTTATTGATGTCAGACTTACATCAGGATCAATTATTTATATGGTTGTAATGTTATCATTGTTAGGTAGGAATAATACAAATATACACAATAGGGGGGTGAATTTTTTCATTTTGATAATCTCGAAAAATTATGGATTTTAAATCTCATTGAGATTTATAAAAATATGTGTTGTTCTTTTCTATAATAAATATGACCAGAGGATAAATAGAACAAATGAACACAAAAATTTTTATAGTGGTTCAGGCACAAAGATCCTCTAGTATACTCTACCAACATTCTCTCTGTAAGCATGGTGATTTTCACTAAAAAGGTCTTATTATCACAAAACCTTTAAATCCACAACCAGGTGTAGGCAGTTGACACCTTTAAAAAAGGGCTAATAGGGACTTCTGGTTCTCTAATAAGGAACTAGTTATCCAAAGCTAAGTGAAAGAAGATAACACTTAATCCAAAAATGAGTACGTGTAGTCGAAACTCTAATAAATCAAGGAGTTTGACTTGTTGAATAAAAGTTTTAACACACAGTTCCAGCAACAACAACTAACATTAGATGAATTTTATTTGTTTATAATAATCATCAAGTAGTAATATCTTCAAAGAAGTCCTTGTTTCAAATGATCTTTAGGAAATAATAGTAACAAATAGCAGCAGTAATCCTACAGTAGTACAAGTTTGAAATATGTAGAAATTTCAAAGTGTAGCCTCTCTCTAAAAATAACAGAGTCAATCCTTATTTTTATTAGATTTGTTAAAATATATTCACATAAAGTTTTCATTTATTATATTGAAAAAAATATCACGACTTGTTTTATATGAAAACTATATGATCATGTATATAGATTTCTTTTGATTGAGAAGATCCAAAAAATTCACATAATATATCATAGATATTAAAACTCAAAAAGACTAGGGGAGTAGTAAATTCCCTTAAGAATAGAATTTATTTTATCTATGGAATATGGTTCTTTGATTCGATCATAACAAGCCTTCAAATCGGTGGTATAATAGAATTTAATCGATCTTTATTTCTGTCAAGACTGCTATAGAAATCTAAGACAAAATCGCTGATTTAAATATCTATGGTTTAATAGTTAAATGTAGGGTTGAAATGCTTAACTTATGGTTCCTTTTCATAGAGTAGGGTTCCTTCTCATATAGTAGGGTTACTTTTCATAGCATAGAATTCCTTTCAATGTATGGTTCCTGAACCATAATTTCATCTGTTCAAAATTTAAGGATTAAAAGTAATATTGGGATGAAAATCCATATTTTCATCCTTCAAGCATAAGGTTTATTACAAACATAAGGTTAATTGACCATACTTTCATACTCTGGATGTTGGGTATGAATAGTAATTCTAGACTTCAATGTTAGATTTTTATTCCAAATGTTTATTCAAACATAAGGCTTCTAATCCAAACATTTACTATTCATCATAGAGATGTTGATCCATACATTCATTAACTGAATATAGGGTTTGAACAGTGTTTCCAGAACACATCCTGTATCATTGAATTATTAAAAAAAGATACATATATTCATGATATATATTCCTAAAAAATAATTAAATCAACTTTATTAGAAAACAATAAAGGGTATTTGTGAGCATCAAAATCAATAAAATTTATATAGTATTGTTAAGACAATACATGCCCAACAATCTATCCCTTTTTTATGATCAAAAAACCAATAACATAATTTATATAAAATGTAGGAATTGTAAACACAAACAAAAATATTTTGATTTCAGTGTATTATTTTGATGAAAATAAATAGATACTATTAAATTGTGAATGTTTGTGTTTATCCAATTTTCTCCCCCTGTTTGTGATATCAAAAAAATATAATAAAAATGATTAAAACACATTAAATTTTTCATAGAATAATAAATGAATGTTGTATTATACTGGTATGGAAAATAATATAAGTGTTCTAACATTGTAAAATTGGACATAAATAATAAAATTATAAAATTATAAAACTCCTAAATATAAATTTAAGCTAAAGTAAATTGAATTTTAAATAAAATGTTTTCAAAAAAAATATGTATTTACACCATTAACTTTAAGAAATGTTTTAAAATGATGGGCTTTGGTATACTTGATTTTCTTAATCTGGATCTCCTCTTAGAGAGGGTGCTTCAGGATGAGGAATTAACTGAACAACACCATGAATATCATGTAGGTTTACCAAAAAACTATGAAAGTGATTGTTGAAAACTACTATTCATTTTTAGTGAATATTCCTTGAATCTTTTCCTATTCTCAAATTTTCATCCAAATTTACTTTAATAGATTCATTAACTTATTCTTCAACCTTGATGGATGTAGACAACTAATCTTTCACTTGATGAAGAAATGGTCTCAACTAGGATTCACTTGAGGTTAGCTGACTGATCAAACATCTCTAATTATCCAAAAAAACATTTAAAGGAGTATTGTCACACTGAAGAGTGTATATTATTTCATTCAAATTAGATAAAGGATTAGTTATCACCTAAAATATTCTAATCAACACTGGAGAAGTTTTATGTGTAGAGGTTGATGCCTGATGACTTTCTTTGATAGATTGAAACTCTATACCCAATATCTACTTCGGCTCATCAAAATCTAATTTCTTCATATATTCTACCTCTAAATTTTTGATTTCTCAAGATAAATTTTTGATAAAATCTTCAATGTCTCCCATATAAAAAAATTCTTGAATATCCCAAAATTGAGTTTGAAGAGCTTAAAACTCAACTCTAGGAATAGTAGAACTTCATAAATCTTCAACTTTTTTCTTTTAAATTTCCAACTCTTGTTATAGAGAAAAGTTATATTCATTAAACTAATTGAAATTTCAGATTATATCTCCAATATTTATATTCAATTAGTCAAAATACTCGTTAGAAAGTGATTTGGATTGATTTCCATCTTCCACTATAGCCAGCCTTGGATCTTCTTCGGAAACTTTTTTTCCTTTATCTCACTGAAGATAGGTCTTCATATATAGAATCAGAAGTAAAAATAGATACATTAGTGAGGTAATCTCCACTAGAAATAGGGATAGCTTCCATAAGTAGATTTTCCCCTTGATCCACTTACTTAACATCTTTAGCTGATTGAGTCACATGCCCAACTTTTTCTTCATTATTTCTTTCAACATCAAAAATAAATATTGATATTCTTCTTCTTTAAAGATGACTAGCCTCATCAACTCTAGATTTAGATTATTTTTATTCAGGCTTGGGACTCAAAAAAACAATAGTTGGTACCATTTTCTTCTCCCCCTGAGCAGTATCCATCATTCTTTGCAGTTCTTATATTACAACAGGAAATAAACTACCACTGGAGTCACTCCAGAAGTATCTCAACTTCCTTGCAGTTACATAATTAAAAATATTGCTACGATTACATATCTATCCTAAGGATATGTCCCATATTTTTATAAATATGAATAAAAGGGAGAAATAATACTTCTATAAGGAAATAAACTCATTCTTACTTCTCTATGATAGAAGTGATTCAAATACTTCATCATATAGCAACTGAAATTCAACTTAATATTGTTCAGTGACAAAAATAGAACATAAAAATCTTGATAAAAAAAATATTATAACTCATCCATCCTTGTAATAATTGTAGATTGAATAAACTTTATCAAGACCTTTTGTTCATCATTAAGTTCTTTAGTCATCATCTTCTTGACTTTTTGAGTTCCAAATAGAGAAAACATTATATCCTATGACTTCAATTTCTCATCACCAAAATTTATTAAATCAAAATGATATTCTCCCTCATGGGGAAAAACCAGAATCCTAGATATTTTCAAGGAAGAAATATAAAATTTACTATGGTAAATCTTATGGACATCAATGTCTTCATCATCTTCAAAACTGAATGAATCATTTTGAAAAAAAATTCCACTTCAACTTCAAATACCCTAGGCAATTACCATATCCAAAAATAAATTACAAAACTTGAAATATAATAGCATTTTTCAATAGCATATTGGTCTGATTTAACAAAACAAAATCAATTACCATGCATTTAATAAATTTTGATACTTCACATACTGGTGGATAGGCTCACTCAGATCAACTTCATCAAATCTTCCTGAAGGGTCCATTGCCGAAGGTTTGAGGATTAAAAGTTCGAAGGTTAGGGTTTAAGAAAACATAAATGGGAGACGCCCTGTAAACCAAATGGTTATGAAGGTGTAGGAATGAGAGCGGGAGAAGTTTGAAGTTTTATTGACATGTTCTAATTTTGCAGTGATTTAGAATGTAATCATTATTTTTATCTTGAAAAGACTTATTTTAAAAAAAATGAACAAAAATATTATTTAAAAAAAATAAATGAATAATTACACACACACAAATTTGATAAAGAAATTAAGAAATTAAATAAAAAAAAATAAAAACATTTATTTAAAATTAAATATTCCTAACTCCCCCTTAATAAAACCAAAATTTTCAGTGAGAACTGGTTTATTAAAAATATTAGTTAATTGGTATTCAGTATTTATAAATTATAAAGATATATCCTTTTTAAAAATATGATCCCTTAGAAAATGATGTCTTATATCAATATGTTCACTCCTAGAGTGACTTGTAGGATTTTTATTAAATATTAATAGCACTAGTATTATCACATAAAATAGGTATATTATTAAAATTTAGTTCAAAATCCAGTAGAGTTTGTTTCATCCACAACATTTGTGCATAGAAACTGCCAATAGATATATATTCTTCCTCGTCTATTGACAGGGAAACTAAATATTGCTTCTTACTCAACCATGATACTAAATATTTTCTTAAAAAGTGATAGGTTCTTGAGGTGATTTCTCAATCTAATCTAAATCCTCCAAATCCAGCATCTGAATATGAAATGAAATTAAAATCTAAAGATTTTGGGTAAAGTATAGACTAAAAAATAGTACCTTTTAAACATCTAAAAATTATTTTAACAGTATTAATATGGGGTACTTTCATATTTGACTGAAATCTAGCACATAGATATACAGAAAACATTATGTATGGTCTTCTAGTAGAAAGATTTAGTAAACTAAAAATCATACCTCTATATAACTTATTGTCAACTGGTTTTCAAAGTTCATCCAAATCAAGTTTTATATTGGTAAACATAGTAGCTCTCTAGGTCTTACTATTTTCATGTGCAAAGTTTTTCAATAAATTGATAATATATTTACTTTGATTTAAAACATTGCCATAATTTTTTTATATATCTGAAATCCTAAAATGAAACTCAATTCTCCCATATTACTCATTTCAAATTCTATTTGAATTATATTTGAAAAATCATTACAAAGATTTTTATTTTTTCAACCAAAAATAACATCATCAACATAAATTTTTACTCATAAAATATTAGTGAAATTAGTGTTCTTAAAAATAGTAGGATCTACTAATCCCACTGAAAATCCATTTTCTAATAAAAAAGATATCAATATTTCATACCATGCTCTAGGTGCTTGTTTAAGTCCATAAAAATATTTTGTATGTTTAAAAATAGAATTTGGTTTATGAGGGTTTTCAAAACCTATTAGTTGTTCAACATAAACATCCTCCATTAAATATTCATTTAAAAAAGAATATTTTACATCCATTTTATATAATTTAAAATTCATATGATATGCATAAGGTAAAATGATTCTAATGGCTTATATTATTACTAGAGCTTCCAAGGTTTCATTGTAATTTATTCCTTCTTTCTGATTATATCATTTAGCTACTAATATAGATTTGTTTTTTTTATGATCCCTTGATCCTCTTATTTATTTATAAAGATCAATTTAGTTCCTATTATTGGATAATATAATGATCTATCTATTAAATTTCAAAATTTATTTATACAAAATTGGTTTAGTACTTATTGCATGCCTAATAACCAACTCTCATATTCTAAAGTTTCTTAGGTTCTAACTCAGATATAAAGGCAGATAATTCAACTAAGTTTCCAGCATTTCTTCTAGTTCTAACTCCTATGTCAATATTTCCTATAAATATTTATAAAGGATGGTCATTTAATATTCTAGAATATCTAGGTGAGACACTTTCAGGTTCTTCGATTCCATGTTCTTCTAGACTAGACTGAATTTCATTAATTTTATTTTCAAAATATCTCTGAGGTGAATCAAGTCTCATGTTGTCAAAAGAGTCAATTTTTTCATTTGTTTGATCTTTATCTTTAATTAAAGAGTCAGTTTAATCAAACTTCACATGAACTTATTCTTCAACAGTCTTTGACTTTTTATTAAACACTCAATAGGATTTAGAAGTTGCGGAATATCCTAGAAATATCCCTTCACCATCTTTTGTATTAAATTTACTAATTTTATCCATAGTATTCAAGATATATACCTTGCATATAATGACTTTAAAGTTCTTTACATTATTTTTTTTGTTATTCCAAAGTTCATAGGGTGTATTTTTTAAAATTGGTCTTATTAAAACTCTATTCATGATATATTAATCTCTGCTTACATATTATTATCATTAGTAGGTAGGAATATTTTATTCGTTCAATATAGTCCTTTCCATTACTTGAATTTTTTTTTCTTCTTTCAATAGTTCCATTTTGTTGAGGTGTTCTTGGCGTAGATAAGGTGTGTTTAATACCTAAATTTGAGTAAAAAATAACTAAAATCTTGATTCTCAAATTCTTCATTGTGATCACTTCTCAATGAAATTATTTTAAAATATTTTTCATTTTGAACAATTTTGCAAAAACTTTCAAAAATAGTGAATACTTCACTTTTTTATTTTAGTTAATATACCCAAGTAAATCTTGAAAAAATAACAACTAAATCAAAAACATAAAATTTACCAGCCAAAATTACTACTCTATATGGTCTAAACAAATCCATATGGATAAGTTCTAATAGTTTAGTTGTTGAAATTTTGTTAATAGATTTGAAAGATGATTTATGTTGTTTTCAAATTTGGCATGCATCACAGAATCTATCATTATAAAATTTAAGACTGAGTAAATCAGAAATTAACTATTTCTTAGATAATTTATGTAAAGCATATATATTGAAATTTCCAAGTATCATATTCCAGATCCATGACTCATTTGTCTTTGCAGATAAACAATTCACTTTATGTTTATATAATGAATTTAAATCGAGAGTATAGACATTTTCAATTATTGGTGCTCTAAATTTAACCATTTTGTTATTGAAATCTGAGTAGGAATTTCTAGAGAAATATACATAAAATATATCATCACAAATTTCATAAATACTTATCAAATTTTCCTTTATCCCTTGTACAAATAGTAATTTTTTGATTAAGATTGACTTTGGATCTCCAACAGTTACAACTCTAACAATCATTTCTTTTATGTTATCTCCAAAAGTGACTAGACCTCTATCAATTTGAGTCAATGTATTGAAATTTTATGAGTCTCTACTCATGTGTTTGGAATAGACACTATCGATATACCATATAGAATTTTAGTTTCTGTGGCCTTTTTCCTAAAAAAGTATTTAAACACATGTTTCTTTTAGTACCCATATTTTCTTAGGTCCAGCTGTGTCAGCGAGCAAATATCTTGGAATCTTGATTTAACTTATTTTTTCATAATTTATATTACTTTATTCATATATATTTTTAGAAATAAAATTTTTTTAATACCACTTATTTGAATATCTCTAAAATAATAATTATAAGTGAAATAAACTTTTATCCACTGTAATAGTAGGTTGCATTTTTTGAATTAGGAAAAAAATAATTTTAGTATAATTTAGATTTTTCACCCTTGCTTCCCATTCTAAATTTTTCTCTTTTAATAACATTATTTCCAAAAATCTCATTCAAATTTTTGTATCCTTTTGTTTAAATACTAGCAGCACTTTTATAAGATTTTACTTCATCCTGTAATTCTTTTATCCTTTTTTCATGATCAATAAAGTTTGATGTAGTTGAACTGAATTTTTTTAATTAGTTCTTGATGTCGTTTTATCATAGTGTCTCTTTCACCTAAAATAACATTGTTAATATATTTTTAATGATTTATGATTATTTATTAAGGAATCATATTTCTATTCTAACATTGAACAGTATGTAGCTAATTTACTATTTAAACAACTATCAGAGTCAGATGTAGATGAATAATAAATTTGTACCTCATCTTCTTCCTTGGTGATAATTCTCATATTCACAACTAGAAAAATGGGCTAATGTTATAGATTTATAGCCACGGTTTGAAAAATTTTGGCTATAGGTAGGCTATAGCTACGGTTTTCTTAAACCGTGTCCATATCCATTTTTTCATAGCTTATTTCCACAGTTCTATAGAACCCTATCTATAGGTATCTCATGCTTCCATGGGAGAAAACCTTCCCAACCAAAAAAAGAGGCGGAAGCTTTATTTCCACGGTTTCCAAGCTATTTCCACAGTTTTATATAATATATATAACATAATATATATAAACCTGAATTCCTCTGAGGTGTAGTGGTTAGGTGGGTGAATTGTAAAGGAAAGTTTCAGGGATCAAATCTGGTCACAGGCACCTTTTTTTAGGCTATAGCCATGGTTTACCTAGGCTATATCTGTGGTTTTTCACCTTGGAAATAAAACCTATGACTAAAGTTTAAACCATGGAAATAGGTCAATTTCCACAGTTTAAAAGTAAGATACCTATTACCTTGGTTTTTAAAAATATATATAATATATATATATATATAATCCTCTATTCTTCTTGTAGAATTTGCTAAACTTTCTATCTAGTAGATCCAGTTTCATATCAGAGTCTTAGGAACCTAAATTTTAGTATGTTTTGATGTCTTTTTTTGATTTTATTTCAAGCTTATGACATCTCACTTTAAGGGAAGTATTTTTCTTTTTAAAAATATTTTGATCTTCAACTTCAGTTTTCATTTATTCTTCATACATCATCAATGTTCCAATTAATTCCTTCATAGTGAAATTTTTGATAGGTGATGATTGTCAAATATCTACAGATATTCCATTACATTTAGAGGGAAGTACTCTAAGTACTTTTAGTGCTTGATCTAGTTGACTAATGAGATCTACCAAGGTAGTAATATTGTTGACAATTACTATTAATCGTCCATTCATTTGTGTGATTATTTCACTGTTAAACATTCTAAAGGTGTCAAACTTTAGTTTTGCAGTAGCATACCTCATTTATCTAATGTTATCGGTTTCTTAATATGAAATGGTAATATTCTTCCACATCTCATAGATAGTAGGACATTGTGATACTCGATTGAATTCATCAGTTCTAGTCCACATATGATAGCATTCATTTCCTTTGCATTGATATCATATTCATATTTTTGTGTAGCATTCCAATTTTTTGGATTTTTAGGAATCACATAATGAGTGTTGGTATTCTAATAAACTATGAATCCAAGATTCTTTATATAAATTATCATTCACGATTTCCAGCATCCATAGTTATCACTATTAAAATATGGACCACTAACCATAGAAATACCTTCTTTCTGATCATCCATTGAAATTTGTTTTGTATATACCATATTCTTTTAAACATGATAAAACTTTTTATTCTTTAAAAAGACAACCTTTGATACCAATTGTTAGTTTGTAATAATAAAAGTATACACAATAGGGGGTTAATTGTGTATTTTTGATAATATCGATAGATTTTGGAATTTAAATCTCTTTGTGATTTATGCAGATATGCAAACTTATTTTTTGTAATGAATATGAGAAGCGGATAGACAGAAAGAATGAACACAACAATTTTTTTAGTGGTTCAGACAATAAAGATCCCCTAGTCCACTCCCTATGAGATTGGTGATTTTCACATGAAAATGTCCTCTTATCACAAGACCTTAAAATCCACAACTTAGTGCAGGTAGTCAACACCTTTACAACAAGGCTAACAGGGCCTTCTGGTTCTCTAATAGAGAACTTTTTATCCACAACTTAGTGCAAGAAGAAGACACTTAATCCACAACTAAGTAGGGTCTTTCAAAATTCTAATAAATCCATAGTGTTTTATTTTTTGAATAAAAACTATAATGCACAGTTTTAGCAACAGCAACTAACAGTAGATGGATCTTCTTTATTGATAAGAATATTTAAGTAGGAATAGCTTAGAATAATTCCTTGTCTCAAATAATCTTCAGGAAATAATAGCAACAAATAGCAGCAGTAATCTTGCATAATTACGAGGTTGAAATATGTATAAATTTCAATGTGTAGCCTCTCTCTAAAAATAAAAAGAGTCAGTCATTCTTTGTAGTATATCTATTAAAATATATTCACAGAAATTATGTAGTTTTTATATTGAAAAAAATATCATGGAATGTTTTGTATGAAAATGATCTGACTATATATATAGCTTTCCTTCAGTTGAGAAGATCCATAAAAGTCATTTGATAAATTGTAGATAATCAAATTCAAAAAGACCAGGGGAGTTTTAACTTCCCTTAAGAATATGAGTGATTTTCTCCATTGAATATGGTTCATTAAATCGATCATAACGAGCCTTTAAATTTGTTGTAGAATATATTTTAATAGATATTTATTTATGTTAGTACTTTTGTAGACATATCAGATAAAATCTCTGATTTAAATCTTCATTGTTGAATAGTCAAACGTAGAGTTAAACTGTGTAGCATAGGGTTCCTTTGTGTAGCATATGGTTTCTTTTCATTATGTAGGGTTCTTTTTCATAGCATAGGGTTCCTTTCAATGTATGGTTCCTGAACCGTACTTTCATTTTTTTGAAACATAGGAATCAAATTCAATGTTTGGATGAGGATCCATACATTCATCCTTTCATCTTAAGGTTGATTACAAACATGGGGTTAATTAACCATACGTTCATTCTCCAAATGTAAGATATGAACAGCGACCCCAGACTTCGTAGTTATATTGTTATTCCATACATTTATTCAAACCTATGGTTTCCAATTCAAACATTTATAGTTCAACATAGGGATGTCAATCCATACATTCATTCACCAAATGCATGGTTTCAACAGTGTTTCCATAACACATCTCGTGACGTTGAATTCTTACAAAAAGATACATGTATTCATGATATATATATATTTTTTTTAAATAATTAAAGAAAATTTATTATAAAACAAACAAGGGTATTTTTGAGAATTAAAATCAATAATATTTATAAAGTATTTTTGATAGAATACATGCCAAATAATCAAGACATGATTAGAGACACCCTGACATTAGATAAAGCAGGTGTGGTTTATCGGGGTCACGGGACTAAGGATAAACAATGGTATGGTTGGTACAGGGGTTGGAATGGTCCAGGTGATGTGCTCAGATATATTCTGGAATTAGGCTAAAGAGAATATTATTGGTTTATTTTATTTATTATATAGAAGTTTATTTATTTATATTCATCATGTCACGTGCACATAAAACTGTATATACCAGTTGGTAAGAGACTATGTTGGTGGTTCCCTGTCGATTTATGTACTCACATGTAATGACTTTGATTTTATTCTATTTTTCCTTTGAATATTTTTTATGAATATATCTATACTTATCATTGAATTCAATGTAGCGTTTGGGTGTTTCGGGACCCTAAAATAAATATATTGAAAATATTAATCTATTTAATGCACATACATATATCATTTTAGGGTTTTTGGTTTTCCCTTTGTTCAAGACCTCATATAGGAAATCAAAGACCATAGTTGATTCTGAAATGTAGGGTTTACCCTAGGCATAACCTAAGGTTGGTCAGCATCGGATTATTAGTTGATTCAGTCATTAGCAGTGCATTTAATTGAAAAAAAATAATTTAATTAATTTAATTAATTTTAAATGTCCTAACCTAGATAATCCTCTATAAATTACAATTTATAAAAGATCATCAAGGTTATACGTAAATCCTTGGTTGGATTTTAGAGGAGAATTGTGTGTTCTTCATTGGCAGAGCGGACCGTAGAACGAAAAGTGATCGGATCGAGGTGTATCAAGTGACAACAAATGCAGTGGGTATTCGTCATCAATAGAGAACGCAATATTCACCAAAGATCAGTCCTAAATCAAGTTAGGGTTTGTCAATTATGTTTTATAACTTTTGAATTAAATTTTGAGCATGGATTTTTATATCTTTTTTTGATTTATCTTCCATTATTCTCCCTTCACATGAGCCCATTTTAATAAATAGATTTATTGATTCCATTTTATTTATTATTCCCATACAACATGAATTGTTTCCCCATTTAAATTATATTTAACCAAGAACTCCTGGATTATGAAGTATTTACTCCATTATTGTGCATCTCTTTGCACTGTTTTTTGCATTCTTCAACCTTGGACCACGGGGTCACAGTTCGGCATTTTTTAGGCAAGTTTATATGTGATTGAACCCCCGGATTTGTAAGAGTTGTGAAAAGGGAATATGGGGTGGTGATTTGGGGATGGATCAGGTTTTATTGCAAGTGATTCTTTGGGTATTAGGGGTCTAGATAAATGAAAGTGACAGGAGGAACCGTAGGATGTATGGCACCTAATCGTCAGTAGGTCATATTCTTAATTTTTAGCCATCAGAGTTCACAAATCAATGGTCTGTGACCTAGCCTTCGATTTAAAAATATTTTTTGGGGAAAATGGGTGTAATCGGTGGTGAAAATGGTGGTTATAGGATCCATGTGAATAAATTTAAGTTTTCTATAAAAACCCTGACTACACAGTGTGTACTATATAGAACACACGTCATGTAGTCCCCTGGTTATAGTGGCTAGGTATTAAGGAAGAGAAAATTATCACATGCCGTGTAGACCCACCACATGTCATGTGATCCTATGTTATAAACTCAGTGTGTACTCTAGGATTACACAGGCATGGAAACATCTAGACACATGGGAACATCCATGTAATTGAATATAGCCAGGATACCTGGACACGGCCATGTATAAAGGCACAGGCCAAGGTGCATGGGCATGGCCAAAAGAGAACTGGTAGGCCTCAGGTGGCTGAGACACATTGTGTACCACTGTTACACACTATGTAATGAGACATGGCTTTCTTGTCCATGTCCAAGTAAAAACAAGCCTAGGCAGTGAGGTGAGGTCACATGTAGTGTGAACCCCCATACACACCATGCAGTTCCCCTAGGAACTTCTTCCTCATGTATCTCCTTCTTCGGGACTCGTATTTTATCCCATGAGTAGACTATATTGATTGTTTTCCACATAGAATGTGATGGTGTCCTTCATTATATAATATAAGATATGATGTGAGTTGTTTTTAGTGTGATACTTCTTTAGTAAATTCTTTATTATGGTGGTGATTAGAGAAGGATCATCTAAGAGATAGTAAAGATTTTGGGATTGGAAACCCCACTATCGCAAAAGGGTGAGGGTCCCCCATATTCCTCTCTATCTACTGAGTGTTAACCTTAAAATGGACTTGGGTTTAGGGGCTCTAATAACCAATTGGAACCCACTATCGTACTAGGTTTTGGGTCCTCTGTTCACTGAGTGGGACCACTCCAATATGCTAGGGCATGGGTCCTCTATTCACTAAGTGTCACCTCCTTATGTATTAGGGTGTGGGTCCATCATTCACTGAGTTTCACCCCATGATGCATTGGGGCATGGGTCTTTTATTCACTCGGTGTCACCTCCTAGAGAGACTAGGGTGTGGGTCATCTATCTATCTACTTAGTGGTCACCAGTATCATGATAGGGTGTGGGTCCTCTATTCACTTGGTGGTACCCCCTGTCGCACCAGGGAATGGGTCTTATATCTATTTAGTAGCACTTAATTATCATTATAAGGCATGGATACTCTATTAGAGATTATTCCCTTTCAGCGTTTGGAGCAATGGAAAGGTGTGGGTACCCTACATTGCTTTCTCAAACAGACACACAAGATGTTGGGCACTGGCTATGGATCTTTGGAGATGCAGGAAGACTCTCATATTGGGCTGAACTATGATATAAATATTCACTTTATCTCTTGTATATGTTTATTGTTTAGCATATATATATTATGGGTTTCTTTTTCCCATTTTATGGGTTGATCTGTCCTTTTATTATGTCTTTCTATCACTCTATATTCGGTTTTTGTGGAATCCTACTGGTTATGTATATAATCACCCCTATATGGGATTTTCCTACACATGTTGTGTCATGCTAACAATGGATAGTTTTGTGGTGACATCAATGGAGCATAGTGGTAACTTGGGTGCATAGATTACATTCGACAGTTGTACTTGGAGATCAAGAGCTGGGATCTCTCATTTCTTTCTTATTCCAATTTTTTTCAAGTTGGGACTTCATTTTCTAGTTGGGGATGTATTTTTTCCCTTTTATCTTTGGTTTATTTTTTTCTTACTCTTTTATATTCTCTAGAGTTTATTTCATGCATGGTTTACTCTAGATGTTACTTACTTTTTTTATTCCTATACACTTTTTTATGGACATGGTTGGGTGTGTTCGTACAAGTACATTAGGAAAAGGCATCCCATTTTATTTATGACTTCTTGGCTCTAATCGCAAAACCCTATACAATTAGTGTTTGGATGGGGTTTTTGATGGATTGGCTTGTCACTAACAAGATGGGCCCTAGTGGGTTAGGTCTTTAAAGAGTGTAATCAGAGTAGTTCATTCCTTGGGAGGCTGTTTGCGATTTTCCTCTTATGGGGAATTGTTGGGACTTAGGGATATGGTTTCAAAGTGTCTCAACTATGGATTTGAATCTCAGGAACTTAATGTTAGTGTAGCATTCGGTGTATCCATACACAAGGACTCTAAATACCAACTTTTCAAATTGATATACTAAGGCATTATTTGCAAGGAACTATGGTACATGCATCATATATCATTGAGTCCTTTGACTATCTTTCTAGAGTCAAATTCCTATATATATACTCATCTAACTATGGTATATCTTGATCGCTTTCAGGATTTCTCCACAAAGATATCCATCTAGGTTACCAATTCAAGATCATGATGAAGATTCGATGAGTGATGATTCCTCGATTCAGGTTCCATATCATGAGGTGTTTCCTCCAAGCAGGAAGGGAGCACTACCTTCACCTATCGAGTAGTAGATAAGACCATCAGTTCAGGATGATGATGTGTATAGGATTATCATAATCCATGTGTTACAGAATCAGAGACTACTAAGGTTCCATGGAGATCCAAATTCTATACAACATAGGATTATCTTAATTCAATGATCCGAGTATTGTGGCTCATGCGAACTCCGACAAATTAGTTGTTTATGCTAGTAGCCAGTATTTTCTATGGAGAAGTAGGGAAATGGGGGCTTCTAGTCACACTTACTCATAACAAGACAATTCCCTCATGGTTTGACTTCCAGTAGATATTTTGTGAGGAGTATTACCCCATGTGTAACAAAACCCAGATATTTTTTGACAAAAAAATCAAATAAATTTTATCCTTTAGATATTTTTCATTAAATAGAACACTAAGATTAGCTTATGTTACACAAGACACAAAGTTTATATTATATTACATGCAACTCTGAGATTATCTTACATTACACAAACCATTGAGTTTATTTTCCAATACATGTAGCACTAAATTTAAATTAAACGTTACATACTATTAAAATATTATTATTTAATATGATAGTTATTTCCTAACCATTGAAATAGAATGTCTGAATAGGATTAAATAAATTATGAAATTATATGGTATACACCTATATATAAAATTAATTCATTGGTTACCAACTAATTATAAAGGGGAATAAAAACCATTTGAAAATAAAAAAAAATCATTTTCTAAAAAAGAGTTTTTTATGTTCACAAACGTATTTTATCTCAATAAATTAAATAAATCACTTTTCATGAATGGTTTTAATGAAATGTATATATTATATATTCAATAAAAGTTTTTAACATTCATATTATCGGTAAATACCCACTATTTCCATACAAATATAATATTCAATATATAAAATAATAAAACCATGCCTGAATCATATCGGTTTAGTATCTTTGGAATCTTGGAAACAAAAACAACTCATTAATAAAACATCTACATCATCACCCTATTATTCCTTCATAACTAGAATCCTTTTTTGAAATGTCGTACTTAATACCTTTCTACATATCCTAGGGAAATAAACATAAGAAAAGGGTGAGCTCAGATGTTCAGTAAGGGTAACAAGGGAGATATGAATCATAACATAAGGATAAGGGCATAAGAACATGAACATAGAATTTGAAAAGTATACCCTGCATATAAAATATCATAATCTTGGGTCATGGGATAAATCATAACAGGAAATAAGACATGAATAAAAAATAATAGAGAATAGCATTAGAAAAATACCTGTAATTGTGGCATAAAAATAAGAATAGAACATCATTTCCTTAATAGTCAAGGATTTTTACCAAGACTATCATAGTAGAATGGGTTCACTCCCTAGACCATTTTAGTAGTCATGGTTCACTCTCAAGACTATCATGGTGGACAAAGTCCATTACTAAACTCAATCCACTTCCCGTTCTAGTCTTCCCTTACAAAATTGGATTCACTCCTTGTTCCGGTCATATTTTATTGAACCGAATTCACTTCTTATTTTTTTCATGTCTTTCTCATGAGATATAAACAATTACATAATGAATTGGAGGGAGATATATCTAAAATGTGTTCCCTAAGAACATAATTCATTCATTATAGTATAACCCATGTAAGGAAATGAGTTCCATAAACATTTCATCATAACATAACTCATAGAAGACAAATGGGTTTCATAAATATCATGACATCATAAACATAAACCAACCATAAAGATAATAAGGATAGTATCCTTGAATTATATCCCCAATAAATCATAAGTAACATCTAATAATTTTACCATAGATGGAAAATAATTTTGAAATATCACTTTAAATAATTATTGAAAAAAACAATATTTCCACATTTAAATCATTTATTTTTAAAGATCCACGCAATTAAAAATGAAATAAATTTCATTTAAAAAACCTTGTAATATTGTAAAGGAGAAATAAAATCATTAAATTGTTGTTATGGTGGGAAAATACACTCATTCCATATAAGCTAAAAAATATTCCTTCCGTATTTTTGTCAAAAAAGTCACAAAGAACCTTGTTTAGAAAATAAAAAAAATAATCCTTTTAAACCATTTTGTAAAAAAATAAAAAATGATTAAAATTTAATTTAAAAAAATTATAAGATAATATCCAAAACATTTTTTGGAAAAAATTTTAGAAAACATGAACACTGAAGAAAATTAGAGTTTTAAGGCAAATTTTAAAAATATAATTTTAAAAACAAAGTCCCTTATAAATATCATATCATTCAAGTGAGCATTAATAAAATCCATATAATATTTCTATCCAATGTAAATACACATAAAAGTTTGTAATACACAATAATATATTTAAAATTAATTTCACAAATAAGATTATAATGACATAATCAAAGAAGTAGATGTTTAACCCAAATAATGGAAATTAGATTAAGAATTCTCTTACCACTTTGTAATCTGTCAAATCGTATGCCCCATAAAATTAATAATTATGAAATTAAACATTTAATATCATAAATATAATGAGAATAATTATATGGTATATCAAAGGGTAGTATATACACCACGCAAAAGAAATAATTGATGAATAAGGCATAAATCTCACAGAAGTAAAAGTGAGATGAGAAACCCTTACATCACGCCTCCCTTTAGTTTTGTGTACTTTAACCTCATGTATAAAGGTTTAAATAATGTTATTAATTAATTAAAGAAACATATTAAAATTTATAATGCCTTATATAATACTTTTATAACATCTTACTACCCATTCATTAATAATATTTCATTATTTTCATTCTTTTGCGTGTGTTCGTTTCAGGTTTCATGGCCGGATCCCTTATGTATAATTATGGATTATCTTATAAAATGGATATAAAAATACATAAGTGAAATGAAATGGTACTCATGAACTTACATAATTTTAAATTGTACCATGTATCATTTTTCATTCTTACATGAGGATGATTCATTTGATAAAATGTTAATGATAAATTTTTAGTTTAATTTGGCGGTTTTTTTCCGACCATCATGAAATAGTTTTGTTTTGTTTAATATTATGTATATATATTGGTTACATAACATTAAATAGGTTACAATATAATAATTAAAATCTTATTTAACTACAATAATAATTTTATGTCCATTTTGAAAATAGTAATGGAAAATGAAAAATCATTATCCACAGAGACAATTAACCACACGAATTTGGGAAATGGTTTAGTTTCTTTAAATAAGAGGAGGCAATAAATGGGATGGATATAAGATATTAAATTATAAATATAATAATATAGAATATACCATATAATTTAGTTATTATTATTTATGTATGAATGGGGTGAAGTGATGGTAGAAAAAGAAATAAAATTAAGAGAGGTTGTTTGATAAAGTTACCTCTCGAATATCACCTCCTTAAAAGACCTCTTAAAGAACATGGAATTGGTATTTGGGTAATTCCAGTAAATATTGTACATGGGAAGAGTTGGTAGGATATTATTTGGAAGATATTTTAAGATATTCATAGATTTTAAGTATAAATGGGGTGGTGAGGAGTGATATTTATACTTGAGGATGGGTGGCTTTAAGTGATTAAATAATGATTATTTTATATTTAAATCCTGCCACATTTGAGTGGCATTAATTCCAACTAAATTTTATTATAATTAATGTTTAAAATATGGTTAATATCAAGAAACACATCAACCATCCATTTAATGTTTTATTTTTTAGGTATTTTAATACTTTACCTTTTAACTTTAACCTGCTTCATATTTTACCTATACTGTGGTAAATCTTTTTGAACCACAGTTCATTTTTATAAATAAAAATTAAAATGACCTTATAACCTAATTTTTACCTATGTATTCAAAATATGGAATCCATTTTAATTTATTCAATTTATAAATATGATAAAAAACAATTCTAAATATGTTACGCGTATAACCCATAAAAACATTTTTTTAGAAAAGGTAAAATCATGGTTTCCAAAATACAAGGCATGTGTTTCTAATAAAACAAAATTATGTATTATGTCATTCCTTATATAAATTTGTATCAAGAAAAAGTTTTAATTAATTTTTAAATCATGATAATATAATTATTATTTCTTAAGATTCATGGTATTTCTTAAAAATAGTATTTTCACTTTCTAACCCAAAAGTCAAATTTTTAAGAAAATTCACAAAAAACATTACCCAAGGCTAATTTTGACATGATGAGTTCATAAATTAAGTTTTTTCTATCAAATAAGTGTCAAAATTTATATTTATTTTCTTATGAAAATTAATAAAATCACTTTTTGGAAGAAATAATATATTTAAGGAAAAATTACTTTACTAAAAATTATGTGCATAATCAAAAATAATTAATTAATGTATTAACAATGAGTTTGAAAATTATATAATTTATAATGTGCTTAATATTGTTTATTCCCACAAATTTAATTCCAAGGTCATTATAATAATATTTTGGAGTATGTTTATGCACAATGTTCTTTGTAATGTAAGTTATCAAAGAGATTAAATTTATTAAAAAAGAGACAACCATAAAATCTAAGGGTGTCACATTCTACCCCCATTAAAATGAATTTTTCCCTTAAAATTCATTACTCAGATACAAATATATGAGGATACCACTTCCTCATCACATCCTCAGGTTTCCATATAGCTTTCTCAAATTATTAGTTTTGCCACAAAACTTTAACTACGTGAGTGGTCTTGTTTCCAACTACTTTACCTCTATAATACAGGATCACTTCTGGTTTCTCTTCATAAGAAGGATCTTCCTCCATCAGTATGAACCCTAGTTTTAGTACTTGTTAATGATTGGATATTTACATTCTCAAGATAGATACATGGAATACATCATGAACTTGATAGATATTACGTAGAATCATAAATCGATAAGCTACCATCCCAAAATGATCAATAATTTCAAAAAAATGTGTCCTAAAAAATTTTAAATTTCACTTCATAAATCAAATTTGTATTTTTGAAAATTCATTTATGGGAAACCAACATTGTAAAAAGGGTTAATAAACTTTTTCTTAAAAATAGGGAAAGTAAATGGTGAATATCACTACAAAACTAAGATTCTGATTTGGAGAATATTAGTAAAAAGAGAAAATATTGAAGAGAATTATAAATATCAAGTTTTGATAGAGAATAATAGATAACATGGTCATTGGAAGGTAAATGACCACAAATCCATATACCAAATAGGTAAAAAAAAGATCATTGATATCATCAAAAATAATGATAATGGGATAAAAAAATTCAAAATCATTTGAGAAGATATACTTACTTGATTTCATCTCATAAGTATAATCTCGCTCTTTGGTAGTTGATTTCATCTCATAAGTATAATCTCACTCTATGTTTGTTCCTTGATCAATTTTTGCATCATTTATTATGCCAAGGAATAAAGTTGAAATTGTAATTCCTACAGAACCAGTAGATCATAAGATCTATAGTTTTATGAAAATTCATTCCTTATATCTCTAGTTATCATCATAAAAAAATGGTTATCACATGTTATCCAACACACATAAATATTCATATGTTTAAGTAATACATTAATATCTAAAACATAATCCAAATTTCAATGTAAATAATTTTATAAATGGTTAACCTTATAAACCTTTCAAAATATTAAAATCCAAAACATTAAAATGAAGGTCACCAAATTTTAAAAATCAACTTATCATTAATCCCCCAAAAAACATGATGTATATCTTACTTTTAACACAAAAAACATGTGAATATTATTATCATGTATTATTAAAACATTTTAATAACTTGAAAACCTTTTTAAAAACAAGAAGTCTTTCAAAAATTAACTTTTCCCTCATACAATAAATCCAAAAAATCTATAAACTTAATCCACAAACCACCTTTTCATATAATTACTAATCAGTTGCTAGGTCATCAGTACTATCCCATTGATTTTATTACAAACGAATATTTATTTATTTCATTATTATCTAAACATATTATGGTTTATCTTTCCCTTAATCAGGTGTTCTCCAAAAGTATCAACTCACCACCTTAATCACATTTCATGGTTACTAGTACCATTCAATAAATACATTCAAATACTTAAGGAAAAACTATAGTGGAATAATCCTTAGATGTAAATTTTTTTTGTAATTCATGTAGAGGGAGATAATCATAAGAAATTTCACTAAATGATAAACAATAATATTTTCATAGGTCTCACTCATACAAAATTAGACATGAAATTCCCAAGTAATGATGGGAGGATAAATGTTCCCTAATTAACATGACTTACTTCATCCATTATGATTACAATAGTTTTACCTTTTTCCTTTTCCTTCAATTTTTTTCTAACTTATCATCCATATTATCATTTGGATTGGGTCATTGATTCACATAATTGCCAAACTCGTTGTATTTGAAACACTAGACTATGGGTGCGGAATCCCATGCATCTTTCTCTATGTTCGCATCATTAGATAACTTCTTCCCATCACGTCAGAAATTGGTTTCCTGATGACCTTCCCTTCTAAACTTAAAACATATACCAACTCCGTTAATAAAATTTCCTCCATGTTTCTTCCCACATATTGAGAATAAAGGAAAGATCATCTCCTTCTCTCCGTGGTTTTTATAATTTCCTTTGATTTCAATTTTTCTTTTCTTATCAAAACCATGATATTGATGGGTAACTCTGATTTATATCTCCATCTTGAGATAAAATCAAAAATTATTCATAGGTACTAAAGTATCTTATAGATAATTCTCTTCAAATACTTTATTTTAATCCACAAAATAATTGAACAATTTTAATTTGAGGACTGATAATTAAAATAGAGGCATACCTTCCAAGCCTTGTAAAATTTTCCTCACATGTATCGATGGATTTATTATCCTTTTTCTTCAGCTCAAGAAATTCCTTCTCTATATTTATGAATATAATATGAGGGAATTACTTGCTGAGGAATATCCCCTTAAACTCATACCATTCCATTAATTCAATTTCTTCTTCTTGCCTCGTATTCTTGATAAGATTCAACCATTGATCAACTTCACCTTCCAAATGATAAACAGATAGGGTTACATTGCCATGTATCGATCATTTAAGAACATAAAATATTTTATCAATGGTGTTTATCCATTGCTTATCCACTGGTGGATCAGAAGATCCACTAAAATAAGGTGGGCATTGCCTCATAAAGGACTCAAAAGAATGTCGTTCCCTCATTTTCTCATTTCAAAGCCCAATATGATTCATATTTTGTGTGAGTATAGAAATAAGATTTTTAATTCTACTTCTTATAACATTCGGTTTATCAAGAGATAAATCATTGCATTACTCGTCGCATTCAGTATTAACATGGTTCCTCCAAGTTCTAGTCATTGACTAAAACCAAAAAGGATAGTGTGAGAAACACTATCTCAAACTGTTAAAACCACATAATTAAAGGAAATTTCTTATAAAATTTCAATATATGATACCTTACGTTTAATCCTAGGTTATTCATGGTCATTACCAAAACTCTAGGATTGTAACCTAGACATACACTTTGGGTTCTTACTATGGTTTTCTCATCCTTGTTTCCAAATTTTAATTAAAACTTGATATGATACCACCCATAACAACCCACTATTTTCATACATAGATATTACATAAAAATAGACTAATATTAGTTACATAACATAACAAAACTATGCCCCAATCATATGGGTTTAGTGTCTTTCAAAACATGGAAACAAAAATAACTAGTTCATGAAATATCTACATCATCTTCCGCTATTCCATTATAACTAGAATCCCTTTGTGATATATCATACTTAATAAATTTCTTCATATCTTGGGGAAAATAAACATAATAAAAGAGTGAGATCAGATGCTCAGTAAGGGTAACAAGTGAGATATCAATCATATCATAAGCATAAGGTCATAAGAACATGAACATAACATTTAAAAAGTATACCCTTTATATAAAAGATCAAAATATTGGGTTATTGAATAAATCATAAAAATTCATAAGACATGAATAATAAAATAACTTGAGCCATGAAAGAATAACATTGGCATAAGACATGGAATTTTCACATACATGTTATAATAGAAAATCATTTACTTAGTAGTCCAGGATTTTTTACAAGACTATCATAGTGGAATGGGTTCACTCCCCAAAACATAATAGTATAAAGGTTTAATCCCAAGAATATCATGGTGGGAAAAGTACCTTACTAAACTGGATTCACTTCTCATTCTAGTCCTGTATTAATGAACTGGGTTCTCTCCCAATTCCAGTTCTGTTTTACTAAACCAAGTTCACTTACCTTTTTAGTCTTATCTATCTCAAGAGATATAAATCATTACCCAATGCATTGGTGGGAGATATAGGTCCCACCCTTCATCGGTTTAAAATAACCACCATCTCTAGTTATAACATATACACCTTCACATAATGAAAACCATACAATTTGGTTCCATAAGAAAATAATCCATTAACCATATAAGAAACCATGTAAATAAATGAGATCCATAAACATTTCATCATAATATAAATCATGGAAAATAAATGGGTTTCATAAGTATTATTCCATAATAAAAATATACCAAATATAAAGATAATAAGGGTATTTGTTTCGAATAATAACCCCATTAAAACATATGTAATATCTAATAATTTTATCTTAGATGGAAAATAATTTTGAAATATCACTAGAAATAATTATTGAATAAAAACAACATTTCCTTTTTCAAATCATTTCTTTTTAAAGGGATGCACGATTATAAAGGAAAAAAATTTCTTTGAAAATAACCATGTAATATTGTAAATAAGACATCAACGCATTAAATTATCATGATGTTGTAAAAATCCACTCATTTAATATAAGTTAAAAAATCATTCCTTCTGTATTTTTGTTCAAAAATTCACAAAGAACCTTGTTTAGAAAATGAAAATGAGAATCCTTTCAATCCATTTTAAAAAAAACTAAAATAAATAAAAAATAACTTAAAAAATAATAATATAATATTTAAAAAAAATGGAAATAATTGCAGAAAACAAGGACATGAAAGAAAAAGAGAGTTTTAAGGGATTTTCTTAAATGATAATTTTTAAAAGAAAGTCCCTTATAAATATCATATAATTAAAGTGAGAATTAATAAAATGAATAGAATATGTGTATCTATTATAAATAAACATAAAAATGGTAATAAAACATAATATATTCAAATATCATATCAAAAATAATATTATCATGACATAATTAAAGAAGTAGATGTTTAACCTAAATAATGAAAATTGGATTAAGAATTATACAACTACTTAGTAATCAGTAGAATCGTATTCCCCATAAAAGTAATAATTATCAAATTAAACAATTAATAAAATGAATATAATGAGATTCATGGTATTATATATCAAAGGGTAGTATATACACCACAAAAAATAAATAATAGGTGAACAAGGCATAAATCTCACAGAAGTAAAAGTGAGACTAGAAACCCTTACATCACACTTCCTTTTAGTTTTGTGTTCTTTAACCTCAGGTATAAAAGTTTAAATAATGTTAATAATTCTTTATATAACCATTTTCATATTTATAAAACCTTATATGATACTTTTATAACATTTTTACATAAATTTATTAATAGTATTTCATTATTTTCATTGTTTCGGGTGCGTTCGTTGCATGGTTTCATAGTCGGTTCATTTGTGTATGATTATGGATTTTCTTTTAAAATGGAAATAAAGCTATAGAAGTTAAATTATATTGGATTCATGAACTTAAAAAAATTTAAATCATCTTATATATCATTTTTATTTCTTACATGAGGATGATTCATTTGATAAAATGTTAATGATACTTGTTTAGTTTTATTTGGTGGTTTTTCCAACCATCACAAACTAGTTTTGTTTTATTTGATATTATGTCCATATATTAGTTACATAAAATGAAATAGGTTATAATATAACAATTAAAATATTATTTAACCATAAAAATACTTTTATATCCATCCCTGAAGGTGATAATTGAAAATTAAAAATCATTATCCACAGAGACAATTAACCGCCTTAATTTGGATAATGGTTTCATTTCTATGAATAAGAGTAGGTAAAAAAGGTTGGATATAGGATATTAAATTAGAAACATAAAATTATAGTATATACATGATACTATATTTATTATTATTTAATAGATAAATTGGTTGAATTTTAGGCACAAAAATAAATAAAATTAAGAGAGTTTGTTTGAGAAAGTTACCTCTTAAATGTCACCTCCTTGAAGGACCCTTTAAGGAACTTGGGGTTGGTATTTGGGTGAGACCAGTAGCACTTGGATGTGGGGAGAGTGGTAAAGAGAGTATTTGGTAGAAATTTGAAGATATTAAAGTATTTTAAAGAGAAATGTGGTGGTGAGTAGTGGTATTTATATTTTAGGAGGGGTGGTTTAAAGTGATTAAATAATTATTATTTTATACTTAAAGCCAACCATATTTGGTAGAAGTAATTACAATTAATTTGGATTATAATTAATGTTTCAAAGTATGTTTAATGTCAAAAAACACATCAACCACCCATTTAATTTTTTTTAGTTATTTTAAGTCATTACCTTTTAACTTTAACTCATTACATTATTCTACCTATACTGGTGTAAATCGTTTTTTTTTACCACAGTAGATTTTTTATGCATAAAAATGAAAATGACCATATAACCTAATTTTTACATATTTATTAAAAATATGGAATCGATTTTACTTGATTAAATTAATAAAATTGATAAAAATCAATTCTAAATATGTTAATTGTATGACCATTTAAAACAATTGTTTTAGAAAAGGTAAAATTGTATTTTTCAAAATTCTAGGAATTTGTTTTAATTTTAACACGTTATGTATTATTTCATTCCTTAAATAAATTTTTATCAATAAAAACTATTGACTAATTTTCAAATCATTATCTTATCGTTATTATTTCATAAGATTTATGGAATTTCATTAAAATAATATTTTCACTTTTTAACCCAAAAATCAATTAATTTAAGAAATTTAACAAAACAATTACAATAAGAAAATTTTGATATGATGAGCCCAAAAAAATAAGTTTATTTTATAAAATAAATTTTCTAAGAGTGTCAAAAATTATATTTATTTCCTCGTGGAAAGTAATAAAAATCACTTTTTTGATGAAAAACATATATTTGAAGAACAAAATGATTTTACTAAAAATTATGTGAATAATAATAATAAATTAATTAATAAATTTATGATGATTTGGAAAATTATATATTTCATAATATTTTTAATACTATTCATTCACACCAATTTAACGACTATGTAATAATAATAATATTTTAGAGTTTATTTAAGCTCAGTGTTCTGTGCAAAGTAAGATATTGGAAAAATTAAATTTACTTAAAAAGATATGGACAATAAAATATTATGGTGTCACATTATGTGTTTTATATAGATGAGATAAGAACAAATCCAATTTTATGCTTAAAGCTATATTTTTCTAAAAAGATGTTTTATCCCATTATGAACCTTTTTATTATTAAAATTAATTTTGGAAATTTTAGAAGATTTATTTGAAAAAAAAAATATCTTTGAAATCATAATTTTAAAATTATCTTAGGGTGAAATTTTGAGAATTTTTTGAAAATATAAATTTTTCGATGAATGGTGAAAAATACGAGTTTTTATTAAGAATTGTAATTTCTTTTAAAGAATTTAAAAACATGAAAATAGTATTAAGATGGTTTAAAAAGTAAAATTAGTTCAATTATATATCTATTAATCCAATTTTTTATTGGAATCAATTTTATATTAAATTTTTATATAAAAACATTTTAAGCATCTCAACATTTTCTCTTTGAAAACTTGTTTTCTCATCATCTCTATGGGTTTAATTTTAAATTAAATTATACCACTTATGTGGGTTTAATTTCTTAAAATGGATTAAATATTTGTAATTATCATAATATATATTATCCAATAAGGTTAAATTAATTTTTTACCATAATGAATAGTAAAAATTATTTACCGTGATTTAGGTAAAAATGGGTTTACATGGGGATAAACCAAAAAGATAAGGGTTAAAAATGACTCAAAACTTTTCCAAAACTTGTTGGATGGAGATATTTTGAACTTATCTCATATATTATCTATAATTGACCATTTTCTGTCCTTTTTTCTTGTGAATAACATGGTTACACCTTTTTACTTTCAAAAATATCTAGTGTTCCACTCACCTCACTTATAAATTGCAACCTCCGCTTCTCTACTCTTCACACTTCCAAAACTCATTGGTTCAGCCAATAAATACCCAAATAACTTCCTTATTTATCTCCTATAATCCAAGATTCCTTATTTTGATCATAAATATATCCTAGGAAGACTTTTGGTGAAAACTAAAAGAAGTTAACCAAAGACTAGGTAACACCCATAATCGAGGGATTTATTTTATTTCTTCCTCAACTTCATTAAATTATTATTAAATCATAAGGATATCATAACCTTAGTATTTCACATATATATAGATTTAATTATTTTAATTTCATAACCCAAATCTTTCTCCTCTTTCATTAAATGGGTTACGAAATCATCATTCATGTGTACGGTGGACTACCGCAACACGAACAGATGTTATTAGTTTTACATCACCACATATCACGGATAGATGTAGTGATGGATTTATTATTTAAATATGATATTTATGAAATTATTATTCTTATGGAATCATGATATCACATATTTATTCTTACTTTCTATTTCATGGGAATGTGATAATGTCGTTCATGTGTACGGTGGACTACTGCCTCACGGAGTGATGTGAGTCATTCTTCACATACTCTTGACATGGAAGGTAATAAGGACATGTTTAAATAAACACATGTGATATATTTGAAATAAAAATTACACTTTAATGTTAATATATTACTTATATTTATTTTATTTTATCCATCAAGAAAATGGAAAATAATTCATGCGTATGTACGACCTACCGTCTCCATGAACAGTGTATTTCATTTTCTATCTCTAACATTTAGGGATTAATATAAATACATATATAATGAAAATATATGATATTTAAATTATTTTTAAAATTATATAAATTATGGAACCATGATAAAATAAAGAGGACCAAAAATAACAAATCAAAACATTCACAAAAAACAAAGCAGTTATTACCCGAAACATGACTTTAACATGAAATTGATAATAAATGGGTAATAAAAGGTCATAATTAAATCATATATGGTATAATATTTGTAATTATAGTTATTTAATATATTTATAATAATATTATATTTATTATATAGGCATTTAAATTGTGTATGAAGTATTTCAGGACTTATGGTAAGGGATTTCTAGTCTCTCTTTTATTTCTGGGACACATACGAAAATTCACAACTCGTTTATGTTGTGTGGTGTATATACTACCCATTTGAAATTTTATTTAATGAATACCATTATTTTAATATTATTTAAAGTTTCAGTTTATGCTATTATTTATTGGGTCTTATTATTTAAAAGATTACTAAATAGGTAAGGTATTTCTGTCTCACTTTTAATTTTTGTGAGACACATTACATATTCACCACATGTATCTTTTATGTGGTATATATACTTACCATTAATATATTTTAATATTATTATCATGAAATTTATTGGGGTTTACATATCCATTTTAGGATCTCTCTTTCATGGGGTTACTTTTCAAAAGTTACAATAGTGTTAAGGGATTTCTACCTCAATTTTCCTTATTTGGGACATATAGTGTTTTAGGCACTTATATTATTTTATGATGTGTACATTCTTCCCATTTAACATGTTATATCATGAATATAATTTTTTCATGAAATTAAAATTTTCATTTGATTTTATTATTTAATGGAGACTTTTATTTAAAAGATACCAAAGTGGTAAAGTTTTGATGTTACAATCTCATTGTTTATTAGGATTTTTTATGATTATACTTTTTATGATGAAATATTATGATCCATATCTCAATAAAATATTTAATTTTTTACTACAATAGTTATTTAATGATAATAAATTTTTTCCCATAATTTTTCCCCCTTTATGTACTCTTGAGTTCAAAAGAATGTTTTTTAATAAAAATAGTCATTATTTTCTCTTCTGTCGAAAACACTTTTTCTTCCAAAACCATGTTTTCTAAAAATGTTTTAAAAGTTTTTTTTAATTATAAAAATAATTTATTATTTACATTTTTACCCATTTTAAATTTTTCTTAATCAAAATAATCTTCATGTCATTTTCTAAACAAATCCCATTTCGCTTTTAATGAAAATATGAAAGGAATATTTTCCTTAATGTGTAGGTTGTGAATAGAATTTAACACAATCATGAAAATTATTTTCATTGAAACTTAATTTATAATTTTTCAATTTTATTTTCATATAAAATTATTTTTAAAATATTTTATGTTTTAAAAATAGTTTTTTAAGTGGAAAGTCTATTTTCTTCAAGAAAAGTTCCAAGTGATTTTTCTTTCAAAATAATTTTACATATAAGATGACATCATTTTGTGTAACTTAATATTTATTGGGGATATGATCCAATGATTCCATTTTTATTCATTCTCTATATGGTTTGTGTTTATAGCAACCAGATATTTATGAAACCATTTTCTCTTCCACGGTTTGTACCATGAGATAATTCTTATGAAACCTACTTATTTTTCCATGGGTTATGCTATGATGAAATCATGAAAAGATTATGAAACCCATTTATTATCATGGTTTATGATATGATGAATGTTTTTTGATATTTTTGAACGTGTATATATGACTTTATCCTTGTGATGTGTGCGGGTTATATCTCCCTCCAATGCATCGGGTAATGATTAATGTTATATGAGATCAGAGGGTATACATGAGGTTATTCCAAGCTCGAAAGAGGGTACATGGGTGGTTAGACCAAGCCTAAAATAGGGTACATGAGAGGTTATCCCAAGCTCAAAGAAATTACATGTGTCGTTAGCCCAAGACTAACATGTTATGAATGTATTATTGGGTAGTCCTGAAAAAATATTTTCTATGATTTTGTATATTCTACAGATATATGTCTTATGACAATGTTATGCTCTCATTGCTCATGTTCTTTGATTCCATTATGATTCATGTCTTCTGAAATACCAATATTTATGCCATGACTTATGTTTATGATCTATGATATGAAAGGTGTGGTTTAAATATGTTATTATCATGTTCTCAAACCTATATTCTCATGTTATATTGATATCTCCCTTATTTACCCTTACTAGAAATCTGAGCTCACCCTTTCTTATATTTCCTTTCCCTATTATATGACAAAAGGTATTGTGTATGATATTTCCAAGAAGGCTTCTAGTTATGAATAAATTAGTGGGTGATGACGTAGTTCATTTATGGACTAGTTTTTTATATTTCTAAGTTTCCAAAGGTACAAGACCAAAATTATTCTATCATGGATTTTTATGTTATGTAATGAATATTCATCTAATAAGATGTACTATTTATATATGATAATTTTGGGTCTTTAAAGTCGGTATCAAAGAAATTATTACTTAACCTTTGGAAACTTGGATGATAAAACTTTAGAGATATTCCTATGGATATTTCCAAGGATCCTTCTTGGGATATGTCTAAGGATAAGTATAAAAATGAGTCCAATTATAGAAAATTTCCTAGAATTTTGTCTGGTGGAGAACATATATGAAAGAAGATTTATTTTAATATTTATCGATGATATGGGAAAAAGAACTCCCAATAATGTATCAAAGTAATGAGAAGATGTTTTATATGTGAGAAGAAGGGAAAAAGTAATCAATTTTCAAGGAAAAAAATAAATTTTTAGTTAATGAAATGGATAATAATAGTGGTTTCCCTAACGCATCATCATTAGTAAAAAGTTATAAATGTGGAAAGAATGGAAATTATATGAATCAATGTCCTTAGGGGAAATTTTGTGAAGAGAATCAGTAAGGTTGTTCAATTAATGGTTATATTTCTGATGATGAAGATACCAAGAATTGTATATAAAAATAAATATGTATTAATGAAGAATATTGATTAATGGTTTAAGAATAAAGTAGAATGATTGGAGTGTTTATGTATTAGAATTCAATAATTATAAAATATATAAGGATTGTTTAGTATACCTTTTTCATTAAGGATTTACAAGAATATTTTGAATGGTGTTTATGACCTAGAAATGTGATTTAATGTCACGTTTATATTCATAGAAAACGCGTGAATAAGGGAAATATAACCCTTAATATGTTCTTGATGTTAATTTTGGGATAAATAGATGATTTATATGGGTAAAGTAAATTGGATAGTACTGATTACCTTGGAATTGATTAATTATTTGTTTAAAAAATGTTTATGATATCATTAATGGAGTTTACATAATTTTTTATATTTAAGGAATATATCCAATAATCTAGGTTTTATTTAAGTAATGAGGAAGAATTTATATTTTCAATAAGGTTTTATGTTAATTTGGGTTATTACCATATTTCAAGAGAATGCAGGAAGAAGTTATTCACATGTTTTTTATGTGGAACTTAAGAGCTACTTAATATTGTTTGGGGTAATAATGATAATTTTATATTAGAAATTTAGTGAACTTATTTCTAATTTTTTCAATTTTAATATTTTGGAAGGGTCATAAGGTTAACCATTTATGAAATGGTTTGAGTTTAACTTTGGATGAGGTTTTACAGATTAAGTATTACTTCACCATATAAAGATTTATGAATATTGGACAAACTGGGCTAACCTTTTTGTTATATTGATAACTACATATAGAAAGAATGACTTATCATTATATCATGGATCGTTTGATATATTAGTTCTTTAGGAATAATAAATTAATCTTCATTTCTTATGGTAAGAGATGAAGTGGAAATTGATCAAGTAAAAACCAAAGGATGATATTTTGTTGATAAAATGGAATGAAATCAAGTATTTATTCTCATGAAAATTATTCAACATTAGTAAAAGGATCATGAAATAAAATTTAATCCTATTACCATCATTTGTTATGATATAAATGACCTTTTTCACACCTATTTTTTTATGGTTTTATGGTTGTCGATTTTCAAATGATCATTCACTTTATTGTGATCGATGATCTCTATCACTCACCATCATTATTTAGACATTATTATTTTCTTCTGTATCTAAATTTTCACTTCCCACCTATGTTCTCCTACTTGGAAACCCAGTATGTGTAATTCTAGATGACCTTCGCACATCCCATTCTCTCTTTTCATGAATAAGTTTTATTAACCCTTTTTATGATATGGGTTTCCCATAAAGGGATTTTAAAATTTCAAAACCTTTTTTAAATAGAAAATTTTCAAATTGAGAGGATGAAATTTATTCAAGGGGGTAGAATGTAACACCTCAAGATTTTGTGAAATATTTTTTCCAAATAAATTTAATCTTTTTGAAATATTGTGTTACATGAAACACTGAGATTATCTTTCATTACATGAAATAACAAGTTCATATTTTGTTACATGTAACACTAAGATTATCTTGTGTTACATGAAACACCAATTTTATCTTTCATTACATGCATCACCTAATTTAAACGAAACATGATATGCTATTAAAATATTAGTATTTAATATGATAGTAATCACCTCACAATTGGAATATTTGATATAAATAGTATTAACTAAATTATGGAAATATATTTTTTATACACATATATATAATTAGTTATTTTGTTACAAATGAATTATAAATGAAAATAAAAACCTTTTGACAATTAAGGAAATCATATTCTGAAAACATTTTTTTTTATGTGCATGAACGTGTTTTATCTCATTAAATTAAATAAATTACTTTTAGTGAATGATTTTAATGAAAAATATATATTATATATTCAATAAAATTAATTAACATTCATCTTATGTGATTTTTAGGCATTAGATAATAATAAATCCAATTTTATGGTTAAAAACTATATTTTTCTAAATAGAAGTTTTATCGCATTTTTCACACTTATTTTTAAAATTATTTTTTTAAAGTTTAGAAACTTTATTTTAAAAAATGGGATTAATTTTTTAAATAAAAATCTCAAAATTATTTTTGGGTTATTTTTTATAATTTTTTTAAAAGAAATATTTTTTAATGAATAGTGAAAAATACTTGTTTTTATTAAGAATTTTTATTTCTTTTAAAGAATTTAAAATCCTAGAAAATTTAAGATGGTTTTAAAAGAAAAATTAGTTCAAATATATATATATATATATATTAATCCAATTTATTTCATTAGAATCAATTTCATATATAATTTTTATAAAAAAACTTTTTAAACTTTTGAACATTTTCTCTTTGAAAACTCATTTTCTTATCGCATATACTATTTTAATTTTAAATTAAATTATGCCACTTATATGAATTTAATTAAGAAAAATGGATTAAATATTATTAATTATCATAATTTATATTATATAAGAAGGTTAAATTAATTTTTTACCATAATTAATAGTAAAAACAGTAAAAATTATTTACCACGGTTAAGGTAAAAATGGGTTTACTATGGGTTAAACTAAAAAGTTAAGGGTTAAAAATGACCCAAAACTATTCCAAAACACATTGTATAACCATATTTCAACCTAATATCATCTATGTTTGATAATTTCTCATTTTTGAGCTTTTTGTAATGTGAAAAATGTGGGTAAACCTTTTTATTTTCAAAAAATACAAGTGTGTGACTCACCTCACTTATAAAAGGTCACCCCCTCTCCTATCTACTTCAAACTTCTAAAAATAATTGGTTTATAAAATAACATTACAAATAAAATCCTTAATTACATTATCTCATCCTATAATCCTTAGTTTTTTTATAAATCCAACCTCAAATTTTGGTTAAAACCAAAAGAAATTTTCCAAAGAAGTGGTAACGCCCCTAATCGAGGGTTTTATTTTATTTCTTACTTAACCTTCTTAAATTATTATTAAAACGTTATGATATAATAAAAAAATAATTTTAAATATAATTATATGTTATTTTGTTAATTTAATAACCTAAATCCTTCTCCTCTTTAATAAAATGGGTTATGAATTCATCATTCGTGTGTACGGCGGACTATCACCTCATGAACCAATGTTATTCGTTTTCCATCACCAACTCTCATGGATAGATATAATGATGAATTTATTATTAATATATGATATTTATGATGTTATTATTTTTATGGAATCATTATATCATATATTTCTTCTTACCTTCCATTCCATGGGAATACGATAATGTCGTTCGTGTGTACGGCGGACTACCACCTCGCAGAGCGTTGTGATTCGTTCTTCACATAAAATTTACATTGAAGGTAACAAAGATAGGTTTAAATAAAAACTTTTGATATATATGATGTAAAAAATATTTTATAAAGGTAATCTATTATTTACCTTTCTTTCATTTCATCCGTTAATAAAATGGAAACAACGTTCATGCGTCTGTACGACCTACCATCTCTATGAATGGTGTATTTGATTTTCTATATATAACTTTAATGGATTACAATAAAAACATATAAAATGAATATATATGATATTAATATCATGGATAAAATTCTATATATTATGGAACCATGATAAAATTAAGTGGGCTGAAAAATACCAAGTCAAAACATTCACAAAAAAATAAAGCAGTTATTACCTGAAACATTACTTCAACATGGAATTATTAATAAGTGGGTAATAAAAGGTATTAAATAAATAATATATGGTATTATATATAAAATTATGGTTATTTAAAATATTTATAATAAACTTAAATTTATTATACATGAGGTTCTGACATGTATGAAGGAAGTTGAGACTTATGGTAAGGGATTTCTAGTCTCTCTTTTATTTCTAGGAGACATATATCAATTCACCACTCATTATATTTTGTGGCGTATATTATTTCCGTTTTACATGTTATATCATGAATCTTATTATTTTAATTATATTTAAATTTTAATTTATGTTATTATTTATTTAGGCTTACGATTCAAAATATTACTAAAGAGGTAAGAGATTTTCATCTCACTTTTACTTTCTATGAGACACATTTCAAATTCACCACATGTTTATTTTATGTAGTGTATATAATTATAATGAATGTATTTTAATATTATTCTCCTGAAAATTATTATTACATTAATTTCAATTTTAAAATCTATCTTTCATGGGGTTGACTATTCAAAATTTACCAAAATGGTAAGGGATTTTTGTCTCAATTTACCTTCTTTGAAACATATGTTGTGTTATGAACCTATATTATTATATGAGGTGTATAAAGTTCACTTTTAACATGTTATATCATGAATCTACTTATTTTATTGATATTAAAATTTTAATTTTAATTTATTATGTAATGGGGATTATGATTTAGAAAACACCAAAGTGTTAAAGGTTTGATGTTACAATCTCATTATTTATCAAGATTGTTTATGATTATGATTTTGATGGAGAAATATTATCATCCATATCTCAAGAAACACTTGAATTTTATTCTCCTATATTTAGTTAATTGTAATATATTTTTTCCCACCATTTTCCTCTCCTTACATACTCAATAGTTCAATCGATTTTTTTAATAAAAAACATATTTATTTCTCTCTTCGATCGAAACCCCTTTTTCTTACAAAACAATGTTATATAAAAATGTTTTAAAAATTTTTCTAACATTCTTCAAATGATTTATTAAAGAAATTTTTATCCATGGTTTACTTTTTGCAAAAAAAATTGAAGGAATCTTCATATCATTTTCCAAACAAGGCTCGTTTGGATTTTTTTTAAATGTGAAAGGAATATTTGTTTTAATGTGTAAAACATGAATGAAATTCACTATATTCATGAACATTATTTTCAATGAAACATCCATTAAAATTTTTCAATTTTATTTTCAATAAAAAGGATTTTTAAATTTTTTGTTTTAAAAAGTTTTTTTAAGTGGAAAGGCTATTTTTTTTAAAGAAATGTTACAAGTTATTTTTTTTTAAAAAACAATAACATATAACATGAAATCCTTTGATGTTACATAATCTTTATTGGGGATATGATCCAATGATATCATCTTTATTCTTTCACTGGACAGTTTATGTTAATGATGAAAATATTATTATGAAACTTATTTATCTACCACGGGTTATACCATGATAGAATTATTATGAAACCCACTTATGTTTTTCATGGGTTATGATATGATGAAATGGGGAAATGGTTATGTTTCCCTCGGAATCCGAGGATTACCAACTTGATGGGAGGTTCAAACATTTCGATCAGTTTCTAACGGGTTTGTTCGTAGAACCGGAAACATCCAATGATTCCATATCCATTCGGACCTACTTTCCAAAGGTAGGTGCTCATTAGTTTGTGGACGGATGAGGCTTAGTAATTTTCATTGGTCGAGAGGATGGTAGGTCAAACTCATCACACCTTTTTTAGGGGAATTATTGTCTACTCCGGGACTCTCTTTATAGATTTAAGTTATGTTCGTGAATCCTTATTACATTACCAAGTATAAAATGAGATTTCCTTCAGATCTGAAAATAAATGATCAAATATGTAGGAAATTTAGAGAATCTTTTATATGTATTCGAGGTTCTTCATCGATAGAGAATCATCTGTATTTATTAGAGATTCTTGGTCAATGGTACCCTTCGACACATTTATATAGAATTCTCTTGGTCATTATGATGACCATGCTGGTTTTAAAGCTACTCAGTGGGGCAATTGAAGTTTATTGTCATTCAGAAGGACATGGATTATTTTAGAGTTGGGATCAAACCCGTAGCTAGGCTACCTACGTATCCTTTGTTTAGAAAAGGAATCATAACCCACGTAGGTCGAGTAAGGGAGTATGATGTTTATGATTTATGGATCAAAGAAGGATGTCACAATTACTTTTACACTCTAAGCTCACGTGAGTCTTGCTCGGTGTGAGAAACAAGAGGTATTGGTAAAAATTAGAAAATTGTGCCATGAAAGATGCAATCATAAGAAATAATGTGGGGATTATGTATGTATGACTACCCAGATAAATAAAGGTTAGGATTTACTTTAGGGAAGAAATCCAGGAACAGGGTCCATAAAGGTATATGTGCTTCATGGAGATTTTGAAAACTCTAACTTCGGGCTTAGTCCTGAAAAGGAGGCCCAAATTAGGAGAAGACTTATGATTGGGTTTTACTCCTAAAAAGGAATCCCAGATCAAAGGTAAATTAGGACTGGTTAAGAGAAATTAAGACTGGGGCTTACTCCTGAAAAGGAGGCCCAGGTCAATGATTAAGGTTTGGGGCATACTCCTGAGGAGGATGCCCAAATTAGGGGACTGGGGCTTACTCCTAAGGAAGATTACCAGATTAGGGAACTTTAATAATTGGGGCTTACTCCTAAAGAAGATCCCAAGTTAAGAATTATGACTAGGGATTACTCCTAAAAAAGGAGGCCCAGGTTAGGGGATCTGGGGCTTACTCCTAAGTGGATGCCCAAAATTTAGAGGACTTATGACTAGGGATTATTCCTGAAAAGGAGACCCAGGTTAAGGATTCTCTCATATTAAAGGATGAGGTTAAATGAATTAAATATCAATCTTTAGTGACATAAAGATGTGTAAATCACTAAGTTTTGAGAGATATTCCACAGAATTCCTTTCAGATAAGGAATTCAAATCAATAAATCATGCCATAAATGGCTTTGAAGAGTGTCTTGAAGACTGAATCTTGAATAGGAAAGGTGTAATGGCTTAAGAGGGGTGAAATGGTAAATAAAGGCACCCAAAAAGGCAGGGGCGCGCAAGTCCTGGTAGGTGTGCAGGTACTGCGTGGGCGCGCAAGTCCTGGTCGCGCATGCCTGCGCGACACATGGTGTACTTGCGCGACGGTTAACCAGCAGGGTAATACTTGAGCGACTCTTCATTAAAGCCTTTAGAATCCTCTTGAGGTTATTCCAGGAGAGGGGCGCGCAAGATCTATTGAAGGAGTAAGGCGGCGTGCAAGTGTGGCCCTTTTCCCTTAAGGGATATCCACTCAGGCGCGCAAGTGTTGATGAGTTTCAACACTTAGGCCTTCCTCCCCCTCTTTAGATCTTCCGTTCTAGGTAAGAAATTACCTTAGAATTGTTTCGGAAGCTTTGAGAAGAGACTAGGGTGTCGGGAGCTCAAATCTGGGTTTCTGAAAAAAAATACTCCTCTAATGGGGGGGCCCACAGGGTCTATTTATAGGCAGGAGAAGACCCCGGGCGGTTATCACTTAGGTCGTGCAAGTCACTTGCGCGACCATAATGCGTCGCGCAAGTGGACTTGTGCGACTATGAGGAAACTTGCGCGACTTATGGGAAATCTTCTCTTTGTTCATCCCTTTGTCGATTTTTGATATTTTCTTCAAAGGATGGATCAATTTGTGCTAAGTCATTTCCCTTTACATTCCTTTGGACTCTGTGACGAAAAAGGAGTGTCAACAAAAGTCCCCCCTCAGAGTTGAATCCGAAAGAAATGAGGATTTGACTCTGAGGAAATCGAAGACATCCAAAGGAAAGGTGGCGCGCAAGTGTTGATAGCGCAGAGGGCGGCGCGCAAGTGTGCATCGCGCAGGACCTGGGCGCACTGGGTACGGCGCGCAGATAGGCTGCTTGGCCTATAAATACGCGGTCATTGGCTGCGTTTCACATCTGATTCTGAATTCTCGAGATCTCACCACGCAAGTCATCTTCTTTCCGTTGTTTCCTCGCCATCGCGCTGCTGTCAAGGTAATAGGACTTGCGCGGTGTAAACATGTGCGACAAAAACTTGCGCGACACATTTAACACTTGCACGACACATCCATACTTGCGCGCCTTAATGACTTAGCCATTTTTCTGAATTTCTTTCACAAATTTTATGAAAAATCAATCCATTTAAGAATTAATTTATTCAACTCTTATGTAGAATCAATGGCTCTTAGACTTGGAATAGTTGATGAACTGGCTAGCAAGCAGATTGATGATATAATGAACATCATTGGCCACGATTACTATGATATTTGTGACAGCACTCTCCCATATTTGGCTAAGTACTTAAAGAAATATCATCTTAATTTCTCACAGATCATATATCTTCATCTGTGTGGTCATGGTCATCTGCAAGGAATCAATGTTCCAGATACAAATAACTATACGCCTAAAATGCAGTTGCACTGCCACTGCTCCATTTCGGTTATGTTGTGCATTAAGAGAAACAACAATGGTGTGAACTTTCAAATTCCTACATTTTATTTCCTTGTAGATATGAAAATGGCAAACCCATGGGCTGAAATGTTTTCTGCTGCTGGTTGGTGGAGAGAAGACAAACATGGCATTAGAGCAATATCTGAAAAGATTACTCTCTCCAAATGGCTCTTTACTTCCAATGCTCCATTCTCAAATCCATGTATCCATCTTCCAAGTCTCTTGGATAGAAACAGAGTCACTGTTTGATCATCAGAAAATTTTCTCAAACTGCACTCAAGAACATCCTTTTACAATTGTTCCAAGAAGAGTTGGTAACACTGCATCTCTTATTGTATCCAGTTGAATGAATGAATTTCAGGTGGTTGCTGATGCAGCTCGGGATGCCGTAAATCAAATGAAGAGCTATGTTGAAAGCCTCTTGTAATTCTTGAAAAAGAGAAGAGACTCCAATATTTGGATGTCCTTCTAACTCTTGTGCATCAATGAAAAACACTTTCACTTTCACTCATTTGTACCTGCATTCTCTTTTTCTACATGCTTTAGATTTTACCTAAGCCAATGGGCCTAGTAAGTATAGTTTGATTTTTACTAAGATTAATGTAAATAACCCTACAAACTTCAAACCTTTTAATTTCTCAATGTTACATAAATCATACAAAATTTATGTTTAGTGAGCTGGGAACTTGACTTTTATTCAGAGTACCCTTGTCTTTTGTGGGTAGTTTAGAGTCATGCACGTCGGACATTAAAAAAGGATAATGTTTAAGGTCGAAATAACTTTGACCGAAATGGATTAGAATTGACTCAATTCCTTGAAAATTCATCTGAAAACATATTACCATACTCAAGTATGAGGGAAAATATGTAAGCTATGACTTAAGAATATTTGAATCTGAGGAATGATATGAAAAGAGCTAAAAGGCATTAGAAGAAGTAGTTTCCAAGAATGAAGTTACCATTATTTAACAAACTCGTTAGGGGGTTGAATTATGCAGGGCCACTTAAGGGCATTAGATGCATAGTTAAATAAAATAGTATCTTTTGGCTAACAAGTCTGTTATGTAGACTGTTTATGCAAGGCCACCTATGGGCATGTGCTGCATAGTCAGGAAAAATAACTCTCATAAATTTACTTTCCTAGTGCTAAAAGCCGGTGAAAGTTTATGGAGATTCAAATCTTCCAAAGTATATAGTTTTATGTATGGAAATAGGTACTTGAATATGGGGAAGATATTTCCTAAACAAGATTATCGAAGAACTGGATGAATATCACTCCTACAAAGGTCTGACCCAAACGTAGGGAAAGAGAATATAAACCATAGACTTGAATACTTTCAGATCATGAAAAAGGATATGGGGCAAATATGTTAAGGATGGATTTTTTTTCGGATCCCTAAATACTATCGTTTAAGACAAATAAGTACAAAAGAGGCATTCTTCCCAAGAATGAAGTTACCACTATCCGACAAACCCGTTATGGGGTTAAATTATGCAGGGCCACCTAAGGGCATTGGTTCCATATTCAAATAATAGTATCTTTTGGCTAAAAATTCTGTTATGTAGACTGTTTATGCAAGGCCGCCTATGGGCACGTGTTGCATAGTCAGACAAAAGAACTCTCAAAAGTTTGACATTTTTGTGACTAGAAGTCATGAAAAGGGTTATGAGGATCTGAAAATATTTAAAGTTAGGATTATGACACATAAAGATGGGTATTGTTCAATGTATACAGAGATATATAGATCAATGCTAGCCATAATCATGTTGTGGTTGGGTCCTGAATTGAAATGTTGGACTTCACTATGTATCCCATAAGGATGAGAATCAAGCCATACGTAGTTCTTAAACTACAGTTTAACGTCGTGTGCGACAAAAGGATTAGAGATCTTAGTTTAGGGTCATAGATCTTGGACTATTGTAAGAAATACACAATGTGTGTTTTCATGGGGACTTTTCAGCCAAGGGACTGAAAATGGAATTTGGGGTTAGGCCCAAAGACTTGGGGATGGATTCGAGGGACACTCGAACGTTCCTACGTATCCCATAAGGATGGGAATCAAGCCCACGTAGTTCTAGAAATACCCTCTGTACAAATTTGGTTCGTACAAGTGAAGGGTGAAAGGGGACTTTAGTGCAATGATGGTTTAACCCAAGATAAAAGGTTCGGGCATTTCCATGTATGCACGTAGTCTTTGAAATGAAACATGATTGAAAAATAAATGAAAATAATGGTTCCCTCTCAGGTGAGGGTATCAAAGAAATTTGTAGTTGTTTGTCATGCTGGACAAAAGTGTTGTATAGTTTAACGTCGTATAACAAGGATGAAAGTGAACCAATGTAAAGATATTGATTCTAAGGGTGGTTTCACAAATCAACATCGTATGAGATGGAGGTGAACCGAAATGAAGAGATTGGTTTTGGGCTTGAACCTTGGGAGGTTGCCTACATACCCAGCCTAGAAGGCAAGGATCAAAGTCCATGTAGTTCAATTAAATAATGAATTCATGATTAAGTTGTTCTTGGGGACAACGAACTATAAAATGATGTTGGGACTTACACATGGTTAGCGGCCCAGAGAGAGTGTTATGGTTGAGGTTTTCTCTAAGCTCACGTGAGTCATACTCGGTGTGAGAAACAAGAGGTAAAAACAACCTTAACGATGCATAGTTTAATGTCATGTAGGACATATAAAGGGACTATGCAGTTTAAAGTCTTGCAGTTAGGACTATTGGTGCTGCACAGTTTAGTGTCATGTAGAAGGGAAAAAATACAGTTTAATGTCATGTAGGACGTATCACGGACTTTCTCTGCAGTTTAGCGTCATGTAGATAGGACGATGGGGACAATAGATTTTAACGTCATATTGGACGCATTAGGGACTTTTTCAAAGTTTAACGTCATGTTGGACGAAAAAAGGGACGATACAGTTTAGCGTCATGTTGGACGAAAGTGTGAATAGTTTAAGGTCATATGCATGGACCGTGGATGGTGCAGTTTAATGTCATGCTGGACAGTGGTGTAGTTTAAGGTCATACAGGACCTTTGATGATATGTAGTTTAACGTCTTTTCGGATGTAAGGGACTTTTATATAGTTTAGCGTCATGTAGTTAGGACGTAACAGTTTAATGTCTTGCTGGACGTAAGGGACTTGCAAATAGTTTAGGGTCATATGCATGGACCATTGATGATGTAGTTTAAGGTCATACAGGACCTTTTAGGGACCTTTTTCACAGTTTAGCGTCGTGTGGGATGAAAGTACAAATAGTTTAAGGTCATATGTATAGACCGTTGCTGTATAATTTAAAGTCATATAGCAAGGATGAAGTACAGTTTAATGTCATGTAGGACATATGAAAGGACTATGCAGTTTAAAGTCTTACAGTTAGGACTATTGGTGTTGCACGGTTTAGTGTCATGTAGCAAGGACAAAATATAGTTTAATGTCTTGTAGGATGTATCAAAGGACTTTTGTATAGTTTAACGTCATATAGCAAGGACGATGAAGGTGGCACAGTTTAACGTCATGTTGGACGTATGTGCAAATAGTTTAGGGTCATATGCTTAGACCGTTGCTGTATAGTTTAACATCATATAGCAAGGACGATGAAGGTACTTTTCAGTTTATACAAAATACTTCTTCAAAAATTTGGCATTGGTTGGAGTAGTGATGAGTTCTCCATCCATTGAGATTAATGAATTAGCTCCATTGGAGTAGACCCTATATATTGAATAAGGTCCTTCCCATTTTGGCTCAAGCTTGGGAGGTTTCTTTCCTGGTATCATTGGAGTTTTGAGAACTAATACCAATTCTCCCTGAGTGAATGAACGAAGATGAACTTTTTTGTTAAAAGCTCATGCTATTCGATTCTGATAGACTTCCAAGTGGTGCAAAGTGCACAATATTTTCTCATCTAACCGTTCCAATTCATTCAATCGCTTTTGAGATTGTTCATCTGTAGATGATTGATCACAAATGGAAACTCTGAGTGAGGGTAGTTGAACTTCAATGGGAAAGACGGCTTCCGTTCCATATACCAATGAATATGGAGTTGACTGAGTTGCAGTGCGGGTGGTAGTCCGATAATCCCATAAATCATGAAAGAGTTTATCAGGCCATGACCTCTTATCTTTATCCACCATCTTTTGAATTATATTTGAAAGAGTCTTGTTAAAGGCTTCTTGTTTCTGACACTTTCGCAGGGGCGCGCGCGTCCATCCGCCGGGGAGGGTGCGCTGCTTGTTGCCCCGCATTCCCGCTTTCCAAAGGCGGGCGGCATCCGTTCCTTGCTTAGGGACGTCTGCTCCTTGATCGAAACCGGGATGATGGGATGTCGGTTCTTCCCTCCATGGATTCCTCCTCAGAGCTCATTACCTAGTCCGGGTATCCCTCATAGATTTAAGACGGGTTCCTGAAGCTCATTCCCGGTGCCATATCTACATGGATGCCAGTTAATTACGCTGCTTCTGTCAAGACGCTCCAAGGGGTCTTGTCGGGAAAGCAACCTGCGGTGAGGAGAATGGTCACATTGGGGCGTCGTCGGCATGTCTGTCTTTGGTCCCCCATCACAGGGCTTCTCGAGGGCGCGGAGGCCCAAGGCATCCCACATTGAACGTAGGGAACGTGTACTATCTGAGGTTTTCCTCATCTTCCCATGTTTAACACGGGGTATGTCGCGAGTTTAACATCTTGCGGAGATGGATCGGGTTGAAGGATCCCTAGGGGGGGAACACCGATGTTGGGGCCAGCATGTGGGCGGCTTCCCATATATCATGGAGTGGTAAAGGGTGGCATGATCTCACCGGGATGTGGCGGCACGGGTAAGGATCAGGATGGATCGTGGGGTGAAACAGGGGGATTACGTTCTGAGACGGCCCAAGAGGGGGGATACAGTTTAACGTCATGCGGGACGCGATACAGTTTAACGTCATGCGGGACGCGATACAGTTTAACGTCATGCGGGATGCGATACAGTTTAACGTCATGCGGGATGGAATACAGTTTAACGTCATGTGGGATGGGATACAGTTTAACGTCATGTGAGACGGAATACAGTTTAATGTCATGCGGGACGAAGGATTCGGGTCTTATGCTCTGAGGCAGCCCAAGGTGGTCAGGGAACCGACATGGAGAGGTTGGGATGACCGGGTGGTGGGCTTGAACCTCGTGAAGGCTTCCTACGTACCATGTGTTAGCACGGTTCAAAGTCCACGTAGTTTGTTGGGATGGGGCTTACACTCTGGGGCGGCCCATAAGAGGATGTCATGGTCGGTGCGCGCTCTAAGCCCACGTGAGTCACGCTCAGTGTGGGAGACAAGAGGCAGCAGGGACCAGATGATCACGTTGCGAAGGGTGCGTCCATGAGAAGCGGAATAGGGCTTACGCACTGAGCGGACCAAAGAGGAAACATGGGCTTACGCGTGGTTAGCGGCCCTTGGTGTTGGGGCTTACTCCAGGGTGGAGGCCCGTGGTGTGACAAAACGCAGTGGGAAAAGGACTCCACTGGCCTTGGCAGGGGGGAAGTACGGAGATGCACGGGTGCAGTCATCCGTACGAAAGGCTAGGGGCTTACGCTCTGAGGCAGCCCTTCCCCTGCGGACAAATGCCCCTCCGACAAGGAGGATCTCATTCCATGTGAGGAAGAGTCCATTCCCGTGGAGACGAGTGGGCGTAATGAATGTCCGAGCAGGGGGGACCCTGCATGCGGAGCACGGGGTAGGACCACAGTTTAACGTCTTGTATTAAGGACAATATGCTTAGCAGTTTAACGTCCTGCAGCTTGGACGAGGTGGGATCGCTCCACACCCCTAGGGCTTACATTCCCAACGCCCTCTACCCCTTGTGGAAGGGAAGGCAACGGCAAGGTCATGGTGAAGGGCTGCCGCAGGGCAAACCATCGGGGGGTCCACGTTAGCGTGGCTATGCGAAGAAGAAATAGTCGTTTGCGTGCCTATGCGGAGAAGCATAAGGCAAAGCAACGCAACGGGAAACACGGCCCAAGGGACCTTGAGGTTACTTCGCACGAGCCTGGAAGGTCGTGCGGGAAAACAACGCATGGCGCGCATGCCCGGCAGGGGAGACATCAGGTGCCAATGCGGGGGGCAGCCAAGGGGCGTCAAGGTGAGGAGTCCTGGGTTTTGCGCGCAAAAGGGAAGGTTTGCGCGCAAAAGCCCGGGACGGTGCGCAAATGGAACAAAGGAATTGCGCGCGGAGAGGGAACTACGCGCAGGGTTTTGTGCGCATGGTAGGGTATTTCGTGCACGAGGCACGGATTGCGCTCAAGACTGGAACACTGGGGAGGGGGAAAATTCACTGAATCCGGTGGAGTTACGTGTAAAGGCGAACTCCGGGGCAAGGTTGCGCGAAATGAGGGTTTACCTGGAAGTCATCTTTCGCGCGGGGGGAGCCGAATTTCGCACACGAGAGTCACTTCGGATTCCTCAACCCCCAAATCGTTCGGGGTAACCTTCTATTTATAGGCAACCTCTGGCGCGGAATCCAGGTGGCGCGCGAAATTCTCCGCGCCGAGCGCAGCTGGCACGCAAAAACTCACCGCGCGGAACCGGGGCGCGCAAATATTGCGCGCCACAGCAGCTCAATTCCGCAAAACCCGGTGATTCTACGCGCACAAAACAATTTTTCGCGTGGAGCCTCCTTTATTTCGCGCACCACATCCCGGGCCTCCGGATCGGGCCTCTGATTCCGAATATGACTTCACTTCGTCATTTCGAAACTTCCTCCGAGAGTTACGGGCTTTTTTCGGCGTCAAAAAATGTCCCCCCTTGGAATTGGATCGGCGAGAGGTCGCAACGATCGGATTCCAAGGGAAACACCAAAACGCCAAAATGCTAAGTCTCCTGATCAAGTTGCGCGCAAAAATCCAACAGCGCACAAAACTACGGACGCGCGCGGAATCTTTTTTCCGCGCGGCGCGGAACCCTGGCCTCGCCTAAAAAAAGGGGCACTGGGACCCAACTCAGTACATCCGCTTTTTTCTGTGCGATAAGCTTATCGCTCTCACGCGCGAAATCGCTCCGTGGCTGCGCGTAATAACGCACTGGCAGCGCGGAATTCCTTCCGAAATTTGGCCGTGATTTCGCGCCAGACCGGGATCTTCCGCGCTTCACGTGCCGATTGCGTGATCATCTCCAGGATTTTGCGCAACTCCTTCAGACTTCGCACAAAACTCCCCGATTCCGCGCACTGCATCCAGCTTTCGCCCAACTCCTGAAAAATTCTAGATGGCGGCAAACCGAGTTGATGAGGGGGAATCCGCTGCCCGTAGGACAGAAATGGCGGCAAACAAGGAGGTTTATGGTTCCAAGGAGATTGTCTCCAACAATCTGACCTTGTTTAACCTGCTGTCTCTGGACCAAAAGTCATATCACTTATCGGAAAACCTCCCACTCTGGAATTTTGGCATCTTGGAAGAGGTGCCCCTTCTGGGCTTCGAAGTGGACACGCCGCGGTCCTGGGTGACTCGGGAGGAAAAAATTCCTCGCTACAACATCACCAACAACGGCCATCCTGCCAGGGAAACTAGACATATGGATGTATATGTCCTGAACTCGAGGACTAGGACCATTAACGGGGATGAGCCAGTGGCAGAGGATTCCCCGGCCCTCTACACGAGCACGTTCCGTCAGAGCATCACAGATGACACGAAGGGCTGGCTGAAGGATTGGGACCTGCGGTCCGGGGGAAACTTCACCAGCGAATGGGCCTGGGTGTTTTGGGTTCGCCATACTTGCGACCAGTTCGGAGAGGAACTGCGGTATATCGGCCTATTCGAGGCGGTATGGACATCGCAGTTCCATTTCCACCGCCAGCCTGAACTCAGACCGGAGCTCTTCACCTGGTGGTCTCCTGACACCAACATGTTCCACCTTCATCATGGGGAAGTCGGCATCAGTCTCTGGGATGTCCACTACATCGGAGGTATCCCACTAGAGGGTTACCAATATGACGAGTTCGTTCCTCCAAAGAACACCTGGGGAGACAGGTCGCGGATGCCTATGCTGACGTGGCACCTGCTGCAGCTGGCCAAGGAGAGGCTGGGGGTCAAGGACTTCCTAAAGGACATGGCCTTCAAGGGCTAGTTCAGCCTGTTCCTTGAAAAGGATCCCGCCGTCAAGATGCCTGGACGGGGCAAACGGTGCCCAACTGTGACTCAGAGGAGCAGGGATGGGTCATACTGGAGGACCCTGGAGGCAGGGCAATACCAATCATGGGGCTACCGTGTCATTGAGGCCCAGGACCCGAACGTCTGGTATGCCGGGTTCCTTGCCGCCTTCCTGAGCGGGTGGCTCCTGCCGGTGCGGGATGCGAGGATGGGCGTCCGTCCAGCGACTTTAGTGATGGCGGGCTCCATGGCTTCCAACAAACGGTTCAACTTGGGCGTCCCCATGTTGGCCAAGCTGTATACCATCCTGGGGCGCATCTCACGAGGGGGTCGCCTCGGAGAGTATGTGGTCCCTTCCAGATCTTTTATGGCTGGGTGGTGGCTCATCTCGGCGGGTATACTTTCCCAAACGTCGTCCGTCCTCCGGGCAATGGCTTGCGACCGTCCTTGCTAAACATCGTAGGGGTGGCGCCATTGACGCTCAATGAGGAGGGTGTGAGGATACGCATTGGCAACCATGCCAACTTCAATTTCAGCCCGTTCCCCAACACATTCGTCCAGATGGTGGATAACGGGCGAGGCTCTCTGGAACAGCAGGAATACTACCAGAGCATTCGGGGCGGGGTGCTCGTGGCTCGGATCGACGGGAAGGTGATCTGCGAGCCCTACGTGTCGTCCCGATTCGCCAGGCAGTTCGGGTGCCTTCAGCGAATGCCAAAGAAAGTATTCACGGCTATCTGGAAGGAGAAGAATCCATGTGTCCTGCGCCAGATGTGGTTGATGTTTACCACTTTCGGCTCTGGCGACGTCGTTACTCTTACTCCCACCGGGGTCGATGCCGGCCTAGAAACCGAATATGCCGAAAACTGGACCATTGCGTACCCTGAGTGGATATTACGCAAGCACGTCTGGCAACTTGAGGTCACTCGCGCGGAAACCGGGCGATGGGAAAGAAGGCATGGTGCCGTCGGAAGGGTGGAACCAAGGGCGCGTCAGGAAACGAGGCATACGCAGGCCGGGACTTCGGCAGCGGGAACATCACATGGTGCTACCATGTCCTCGTTACCTGCAGGGGGGTCACCTGAGGCGGCCAGGGAACTGCCCGGGAAGCAGATAAGATATCTGCTCGAACCTTCCCAAGACGCAATTATCCCGGCACTGTGGTCGGCCTGGATGACCCTGCGGCAATCGCTGAGCGTCGAAGCCATCTGGCAGAAGATAATGCAGAACGGGATCCAACTGCCGGAGGTCAAGCTCGTTCGAATTACCGACAGAGTGAACTTCCATCGGAGGCATGCTTATCTGATGGCCATGGACCCATACGCACACCAAAGGGGGCGGCGTGCGGAGCCAACTTTCCTAGTGAAAGTGATGCCCGGCCAGGAGCATGATCCGGAAGCGATGCCGCCGGGAGAAGGCGACAGCGACGAGGAGCCGGAGGGGGAGGAGGAAACCGGAGAGGATGAAGGTGAGGGAGAAGATGAAGAAGAGGAGCCCGAAGTTGAGGGGTCGCAAGGGGCGACCTACAAAGGGAGTCTCCGAGAGAGTGGTGAGATTTCTGACTCTGATCTCGACATAACCGAGATTCTCGAGGTTTGTCTCTGTCTTCATTCATTTCCCTCGTTCATCCATTCTACTTTCCAACTTCTAACTCACTTCCCCATACTACTCAGGAGAAACTGAGCGGTGGATGGGTGTCCCCACCAGAGGAGGGAGGAGAGGAACTGGTGAGAAATGACGGGGATCCGACACCCATCATTGAATTAACCAGCGCAGAGGGGTCTCCCATCATGGCGGCTCCCGCAGCGGCCGGAACACTGGGGACTGACGCTCTGGATTCCTGTAAGTCTCACGCTTCACTACTGGTGCTTGGTGTCAAAAGATCCCGTCTGACCAACGTATGCCCCGCACAGTGATCTCATCACTGGAGGCACGTCAGGCTGCAGAGCCCAGGCCATCCGCGAGTGGACCAGCGGCGGACACACCACCTCGCTCGGAACATGATCTTTGCACTGAGCCGGCCCCGACAATAGATGAACGGGGGGCGGCGGACATCAGCGGCGATGTTCCTGAAACGCGGTCGGAAGCTGGTGGAGGCATCATTGCTGCTGGGGCGAGAGAAGGTTGCCCGAACGTCGAGGATTCTATTCCTCACGAAGACACCCCTGAGGTGGATCCTGCTGCCGATCTGTTGGCGGCCTTCCCCCTATACCGACCTGCTGACCCTGAGGAGATTGACGAATCAGACTCAGAGGCCGCCGAGGAGAGCTGGATGACACGACTCAAAGGGTAGAAGTGTATCCAGCGCTTCCTCAGGCAGCCCCAGTCGGATTGGCTGAGGCGGATGGGATCACTTCAGACCTGGCTGCGCTTCCTGTGCGCCAGAGGGGCTGACGCTCATTGCCTTCATCTAACGGTCCGTGATTACATGGCTGAGAAGATACGCGAGAGCAGCCGGCGCACTGACATTGCCCAGTGCCGAGAAGAATCAGTGAGCGCTCAAGCACTGCTGAGGGTGGAGCAAGAAGTCCGGCACCTCGAAGGGCAGGCGGCAGATAAAGAGGCCTTCATCGCAACATGCTCTGAGCTCGTGGAGCAACTGACTGCCCAGCTGGCTGATGCGCAGGAACAACTGGTGGAGGCGAGTTGCCAGATGACCGTACTTCAAACCGAGCAGGCGCAGGCACAAGCTAGGGCTGGCGAGCTGCGCTCCATGGTGGCCGATGAGGAGAGAGTCTTCAAAGAGCGAGAAGCGGTCCTGGAGGCTACCATCCAGAGGGTAGCAGCGCTGGAAATATTGCTTCAGCATGATGATCCCTAAGGGCTTTGTTTTTTCCATCTCATGAACTTTTTGCTTTTACTGCTCATCGTCTCAATCCAATATATGGCCAAATCCACTCTTTTGTATCCTTGGTTTAACGCGCTCAACCATAGTTTCAAAACGAATAACAACTCACCCCTAGGCTCCTGTGGGATGTGTCCAACGCGAGAAGTAGGAGATGCTCGTACCATCATTCTGTTCAACTGTGGGGCATTGACCAAGCTTCAGGCGTCCAAAATTGGGCCTAGACTTCTGAGGAGACCCCGAGCCGATTGATGTGTCAACTTATCAATGTGCCTTAACACACGAGCGGGGCAATGTCGGGGGCATTGAAATCAATCCGAACATAGGGGGATGGAGAAAAAGGGGTGCATCATGCCGCCCAGATTCGGAACCCAACGGGGCGCAACTATGGAGGATAACTGTCAACCGTGGAAGAAACACAGCATCCATATCACGTTGGCCTGGAATGAGAGGAAAATAAATGAGGGCTGACCGCTGACCATGTTCGCAACACGGGGCCTAACTCAAATATCATTGGTCATTTTTCCGGAACGTTGGCCCAGGACAGCAGGAGGACCATAGGTCGAGCATCCATACTGTTAGGGGGTCCTGTCAAACATGACCAGTTCTCCGGAATGTTGGCCCAGGATAGTAGGCGGACCATAGGTCGAGCATCCATACTGTTAGGGGGTCCCGTCATACACGAAAGGAAATGAGGGTCTGAACAAGGGGGACGCAAGGCGTGGAAGGTGGAGTGGTGGTTTGTTCTAACAGAGTCCAACACTCCCGAAATTGTGCCACCATGGCGAAGGCGCATTAGGCGGACGTACCAACCTGATCACGGGTCGTCCCAATTTCCAGGCAGGACCTATTTGGTGAGAGAACTGCCGCTTCCCATTATTACCATGGGGAATCCCAAACATGCTCGGAGTAGATATCCCGATTACACCACTTCCCATGAAGTCAGGCTGAGTGACCAACAATAAGGAAGGATGGGGTTTATTAATCCCTGGGGCTGGACCCAAGACGAAACGTCTGGGCAGTCCTACGTATCTCATTAGGATGAGAATCAAGCCACAAGTAGTTCTGAAAATATAGTTTAACGTCATGCGAGACGAAATACAGTTTAACGTCATGCGGGACGGAATACGGATCTTAGTTTTAGGTCTTAGAGATCGGACCGTAAGGATCTTAGTTTTAGTTCTTAGAGCTCGGGCCGTAAGGATCTTAGTTTTAGGTCTTAGATCTCGGACCGTAAGGATCTTAGTTTTAGGTCTTAGAGCTCGGACTTTAAGGATCTTAGTTTTAGGTCTTAGAGCTCAGACCGTAAGGATCTTAGTTTTAGGTCTTAGAGCTCGGACCGTAAGGATCTTAGTTTTAGGTCTTAGAGCTCGGACCGTAAGGATCTTAGTTTTAGGCCTTAGAGCTTGGACCGTAAGGATCTTAGTTTTAGGTCTTAGAGCTCGGACCGTAAGGATCTTAGTTTTAGGTCTTAGATCTTGGACCGTAAGGATCTTAGTTTTAGGTCTTAGAGCTCAGACCGTAAGGATCTTAGTTTTAGGTCTTAGAGCTCGGACCGTGGAAAGGGGAGAAACGGACACATGGCCAGGCGGTTACAAAACCCGACATGAAGGAGGACCTAAACCCTACTTAACATGTGCTCTCAGGGGAAATGCTCGAGTCGAGGGACCGAACACGGAGGTAGGATGGACCCACAGGGAAGTGCCCCAGGCGTTCCTACATATCTCATAAGGATGAGAATCAAGCCATACGTAGTTCTGAAAGTGACATGGTAAGATACCAGTGCCAAGGGAAAAGGGGAGTGCGGGCGTGGCCCTTGTACTAAAAGAAGTGGCATTTGATAAATCTTGTTTGTCCTTTAAGGTGAGTGGGTTTTTTTGTTTTGTGAAGCGACAGACCTAGAGTAGTAGGCCATGGTGTCCCTACAAGCATCAAGTCGTGATAGGAATTGACAAATGGCATGGCATAAAACCAATACCCAACGTGATGTCCTCTACAACGAGGTCACCACAATGCAGTGCCATTTTTCGTCGTGCGGCCAGGACAATAATGTCACAGTTTAGGGTCATAAGGTTTGGACCAACAGCACAGTTTAGGGTCATATGGTTTGGACCAACAGCACAGTTTACATTCATATGGTTTGGACCAACAGCACAGTTTAAGGTCATATGGTTTGGACCAACAGCACAGTTTAAGGTCATATGGTTTGGACCAACCGCACAGTTTAAGGTCATATGGTTTGGACCAACCGCACAGTTTAAGGTCATATGGTTTGGACCAACCGAGAGAAGAGCCTCAGGCAAAGTGGCCTACGAGGGTTCAACAATCAGGGAGGGGCAGCAGATGCTATCTCCCAGCTAGGCTGGGCCCGAAATGCAATGTCTGGGCGACTCCTCACTCCCCTAAGGGGATGAAGGTCAAGTTGCACGCAACCCGTAAAGAAGAGACCCAAGCACATACTCTAGCGCTCGGATCGCGGGAGCCCCGAGAGACATCGTTACGCAGCTCGGTCTGTCTGATGTGCGGGGGCGTACCGAGGGTTAGTAAAAGGAGTGTAAAGATTCAACCTTGGCACGGCGGGGTGGAACATGACATGAACCATGCCACCAACATTCAGGTCCTGGGGAACCGGCGTGAGGACTGAGGATTGCTGCTGACCATATTCGCAACGTAGCATCCTGTCGTGTTAGCCACGGGGACAAAAAAATGAGCATCAACCGCTGACCATGTTCGCAACGCGGGATTTGTATCAATTTGTTTTCTGAAACCCTCGGGGGCGTTGGCCCATGACGGTAGGGGAGCCCCTGGGCGTTGTACCCAGGCCGTTCTTGGGGGTCCCTCTAGGTATGAAGGATGACGGGGGCCCGAATAAAGGGGAACACGAAACTTGGCAAGTGGATAAAACTTTCCTAAGTCGAATCTGGCACTCCAAGTTATAGACTAGAGTGCCTTGAGCACATCATCAAACCACTGGAAAGGGTCAGAGGGCTCAGTCCGAGAGCGGCCAATAGATGGCGGATCCCTGGTAAAAAAAGAGGGGGTGTAATGCCAAACACCCTGGGCACCGGGAGATCGTGGGATCTCCTAAGAGATGGGGATGGACCTGACATCTAGGTGTTCAGGTGGGCCTATGTATCCCATAAGGATGGGAATCAAGAAAGACGTAGTTCTTGATCTGCGTCTTTAAACGCCCTTGGACAGAGGAGGGATAAACCCTGAGGACAGGGTGCGCAGGGTGCAGCTATCGCAAACCCGACGTGAATGGGTACATAATCTCACACTACACCACGCGACCCTGTGGTTGAAGTCCCAAAGTTGAAACAGACGCGACAGCGGACCTCAAGCTGGACCCAAAGACGAAAGGTCTGGGCGTTCCTACGTATCCCATTAGGATGGGAATAAATCTAGACGTAGTTCTGAAAATATAGTTTAACGTCATGTTGGACGAAATATAGGTCTTAGTTTTAGGTCTTAGAGCTCGGACCATGAAAAGGGCAGAACCAAAAGAGGATCTTAGTTTTAGGTCTTAGAGCTCGGACCATAGAGCCCAAATGTAGGGCAGGGTGTAGTTTAAGGTCGTGCTGGACCATACAGTTTAAGTTCATGCAGGACCATACAGTTTAAGGTCAGGCAGGACCATACAGTTTAAGGTCATGCCAGACCATACAGTTTAAGGTCATGCAGGACCATACAGTTTAAGTTCATGCAGGACCATACAGTTTAGGCAAAGTACTTCTTGAGGAACCTGGCGTTGGTGGGAGGAGTGATACGCTCCCCATCCATATTCACCAGGGAATACGCACCATTGGGATAGACCTTATGGACAAGAAAAGGTCCCTCCCACTTGGGTTCCAACTTGGGTGGTTTCCTGTCGGGAATCATTGGCGCTCTGAGAGCCAACACCAGGTCACCTTGTAGGAAGGATCGGAGGCGAACCTTCTTATCGAAAGCTCGAGCCATCCTGCTCTGATGCCTTTCCAAGTTATGTAAAGTGCAAAGCCTACTTTCATCCAGCGCTTCCAATTCGGCTAGACGGATCTCGGCAACTTTGTCCGGCGCTTGCTGGTCGTAGACCGCCGTGCGCAATGAGGGCAGTTGAACCTCGATGGGAAGGATGGCCTCAACTCCGTATACCAGGGAGTACGGGGTCACCTGGGTGGAATTGCGATTCGTCATCCTATAAGCCCAGATGGCATTGGGGAGCTTGTCCGGCCAACTCTTCTTGTTCTGACCAACCATTTTTTGCAGAATGTTAGAGAGGGTTTTGTTAAACACCTCAATCTGTCCATTCGCCTGCGCATGATAGAGGGAGGTGTGGTTAGAGCGAATGTTGTACTTGGCGTACAATCTCTTCAGCTCAGCCGCTTGGAAGTTGGTTCCATTATCCATGAGGATAGCGTGAGGTATTCCAAACCGGTGAATGATATTGGAAATCACGAAGTCGGCGATAGAACCAGCCTTAACTTCCCTAAGCGGGGCTGCCTCTTCCCACTTTGAGAAGAAATCTATGGCGGTTAAGATGAACTGGAACTGGCGGGCCGTCACTGGCGGGTAAGGCCCTGCGACATCCAACCCCCAGACTGCAAAGGTCCAAGAATACTTAGTAGTATGGAGAGGCTCCGGTGGCCAATGCACAAAGTTAGCATGAACTTGGCACGCATGACACCTCTTGGCGTACTTGATGCAGTCGTGGATCATGGAGGGCCAGAAGTATCCCAGTCACCGAATCTGGTGGGACAACTTCGACCCAGCCTGGTGGGTGCCACAGGAGCCAGCGTGCACTTCCTGCATGACCTGCGGGATCTCAACTCCTTGAAGACAATGGAGGAGAACACCATCAAACCCACGCCTGTAAAGGAGCTACTCACGGCTGGGACCGCTTTGAAGGGTGAACTGCGGCGCGCGGCGCCGGATTCGTTCCCGCTCTGCTCAGTCCATCGGACGATTTTCGTACCGGAGATATTAAACCAAGGGTGTCCTCCGATCAGGAACTGTCTCGATCACCTCGCCTGAAGCCCCGGGGGGTCCTGACGCGGGGGCACCAGCGGTGAGATGGTTCACTCGCGGGCCATGACCGTCCTCCAGGATAACAGGAGCAATGACTCTTCGGTGCACCACGTGGATGATTAGGTCATCCTGTTCGGGCTCTGCGAGTGATGCGGCCAGGCTGGCCGAAGCATCTGCTTGACTGTTCTGTGACTGGGGAACGTGAACGACATCTGTTCGGGATGGGAACTTAGCCATTAGATGGAGGGTACACTCCAGCAACAACACGAGTTCTGGCTTCCTCACAGCGTAGTCACCGTTAACCTGCTTGATGACTAGCTTAGAGTCCCCTTTTACATACAAGTGGGGTACGTCAACCTCCAGAGCCAACTTGAGGCCGGTGATTAGGGCATGATATTCTGCCTCATTGTTGGTGCAGCATTCTGACAACAAGAAAGAATATGGCAGAACGGCTTGCTCCGGGGTGATGAAGACGATACCCAAGCCCACTCTGTTAAGCCTAGGATCATTGAACCTTCTACCGATAGGGCTTTGGGAGGCGCCATCAAAGTGAATCTTCCAGCATGGGGTGGTGTGATCGACTGAGAGGATTGCCTCATCAGAAAACCCCAAATACAGTGGCTAGTCCGCAGAGGTTGGGTGGGCAGCTAAGAAGTCTGTCAATGCCTGTCCTTTGACAGCCTTCTTAGGTACGGACCTAATGTCGTACTACTGGAGGATCACTGCCCAGCATGCCAATCGTCCAGTCAACATAGGCCGACTCAGGATGTATTTCAATGGGACTACCCAAGAGACCAGTTGTACCTCGTGGTGCTGCAAGTAGTGCCGCAATTTCTGTACGGAAAATACAAGCGCCAGGCAGCTCTTCTCGATGGGAGAGTATCTAACTTCCACGTCGAGGATCATGCGGCTGAGGTAGTAGAGGCTATTCTCTGTTCCCTCGTTGTTCTTCTGGGCGAGAAGGGCACCGAGAGATCGCTCTAGGGCGGTCACGTAAAGGACCAGCGGCTTTCCGGGAGCGGGTGGCATCAGGATCGGAGGTTGAAGCAGATACTGCTTGATTTCCTCAAAAGCGGTCTGGCACTCTTCATCCCACCCATAGGCGGCGCCTTTCTTCATGAGCCGAGAAAAGGGCTTACACTTGTCGGTCAGATTCGCAATGAATCGGCGTATATATGCTAAGTGGCCTTGGAGGCCTCGAAGCTCCCGAATATTACTCGAGGGAGGCATCTGACTGATGGCCCTGATCTTCTCAGGGTCGATCTCAATACCTCGATACCTGACGATGAAGCCAAGAAACTTTCTGAAGGTGACCCCGAAGGCACACTTCAACGGGTTCATCTTCAAGTGATGAGAACGGAGCAAACCGAACACTTTCTCAAGGTCCTTGATATGGTCCTGGCACTGACGAGATTTGACCACCAGGTCATCTACATAGCACTCCACCAGCGTCCCGAGGATCGGCTTGAATATGCGGTGCATAGCCCGTTGATAGGTGGCACCCGCGTTCTTCAGGCCGAAGGGCATAACCCGATAGCAGAAAGTGCCATGAGGGGCCCTGAAGGCAGTGAACTCTTCATCCTCAGGGGCCATCCGGATATGGTTATACCCGGAGTACCCATCCATGAAGGAGAGGGCTTGGAACCCATCTGTTGCGTCGATCAACAGCTCTGTCACGGGAAGGGGAAAGTCATCCTTCGGATAGTGGCGATTAAGATCGCGGAAGTCGATGCATACCCTGATCTGCCTATTCTTCTTCCTGACGGGCACAATGTTGGATAGCCACCTGGGGTACTGGACTTCCCTGGTGAAGTTGGCCTTAATGAGCTTATCAACTTCGGCCTCAACCATGGCACCGTGAAAGTGGTGAATTTTTCTGGGAGACTTCTTGAACCCGCGATGGTTTGCTGGGAGGCCAAGGCGGTGGACGGCTACCTGGGGATCTAGTCCTGGCATCTCGTCATAACTCTAGGCAAACACATCACGGTGTTGTCTGAAGAAGTCTATGTACTATTGTCATTCCTCGGGAGGCAGAGCAGCGCTGACCAATGTGGGTATTGGGTCCGCCTCACTACCGAGGTTCACCAGTACGAGCTCGTCGACCGTGGCGGAGACGCCCTCCTCAAAGGCAGGAGGAGCATCTTTCATGTCTTCTCCTCCGCTTGTGGAAGGATCGTCCAAGGGGGAGGTGTTTCGGGGCTGCTCGACCCTGATGGGGAGCTAGCACCGGCTTGGGCGGCCGAGGTCGTCACGACGGGAGACTCGTGCACCACGGAGACCGTAGCGAAAAAGGCGGTTGATCCAATCCCATCCGGCCTATGGCCCAAGGGGCCACGCTTTATGACATCGAAGCAGTGGTGTCGCGTTGGTTTGAGCCAGTCGATCCCGGCTCGGAGAAACAGGCACGTATGACGTACCACCGTTGCCATAATCCCAACGTCCCGATATCGTACGGGGGTAGGAGGCTCGGGGATCACCTGGGCCTGGTTGGTGTAAGAGTACGAGGTGATTTCCCGCCGTCGGTTAGACCCGGAAATATGCATTCCTCTAGTACCTGAGACAACAAATCACTCTCCCATATCGGGAGTCGTGGCCTCCAATCGATGGATTGGGAAGACATAGGCGCCATCCAAACCTGCCCAAGGATCGCTCGCGACAGCGACAGGCTCAACCTCACCTGCCAGGATCTTCTTGTCCTTGCTCTTGTAATAGTCAGCGTCCAGGTAACGAGCTTCACAAGAGGCAAATGGGGACGCATCTCCTTGAAGCACACACACTCGACCTTTAAGGGAGTATTTGAGGCATTGATGGTATGATGAGGGAACCGTTGCGTGAAGATGGAGCCACGGCCTTCCCATCAACGCGTTGTAGGCAGTGTCCTGAGAGACAACCATGAATTCAGTGTTGGCAATTAAGCCGTTGAACTGGGTCTTCAGACGAATCTTTCCGAGTGGAGTTTGCTCGGTCCTGTCATACCCCTGGATTCTGAGGTAGGAGGGAGTTAAATCATCCTCGGACAAACCCAGTTTTCGCAGTGTCCGAGTTGGGATCAAGTTAATCCCAGAACCCGTGTCGACAAGACAGCGACGGACCTCCACGCCATTGAACTGGCCAGTGATGTACAGTGGGCGGATGTGCCCCTGTATGGGAGGGTCTTCATCTTCACCGGAGAATGAGATGACCGCCTGACATTCGGCGTCCTCAATCACCTTGGTGTGGAAGGCTTCTGCGGCCGCTACCTCCATTTCAAACTGGAGGGGGATCCTTAGAGCCTCGGCGAGTGCCTCACGCATTTCAGACGATAGGAGGAGGGCCTCAAGGATGGAAATCCTCACCGGAATTCCGGCCAGATGCTTCAGGACATCATACTTTCGCGCCAAACGCGAGCTTTTGCTTACAGGAGGTCGCTCTGCGATTGGGGGCATGACGGGCCCTGCTGGCGGGACCAGTGACTGAATGGTACTAGGCACGTCCTGCTGTTCACCAGCTGAAGCATGGGAGGTGGCTTCCATGCTAGGACCGGAAGGCCATAGTCGGCCAGTGGCAGGGCTGGGCTGGTGGCGACGAGGGCAAGGCAATTCTGCCCGATCCAGCAACACAAACGGTTGTGGAAGCGAACCTGTTGTCACCAGATGAGGGAGCCGCGAGTGATGCTCTCTACACTGGGCCTGTTGCCTGGTCTCGGTGGCGTGCACGGCCTGACTGGAGGTGACGACCGCCGTGCCCCAGCGATTCACGTAGCCACGGCTCCGTCGACGTTGGCGACTGCTGGGGACATTGGGGAGGTTCACCTGGTGCTCCTCGTCATCGGGAGCCACGAAGGGATTTACCAACTCTACGGTGTTAACCGAAGCGTACCCCGGGCTCTCGGGGAGGTTCAACTGGCGCTCCTCGTCGTCGGGAGCCATGAAGGGATTTACCAACTCTACAGTGTTAACCGAAGCGTACCCTGGGCTCTCGGGGAGGTTCAAATGGCGCTCCTCGTCATCGGGAGCCATGAAGGGATTTACCAACTCTACAGTGTTAACTGAAGCGTACCCCGGGCTCTCGGGGAGGTTCAACTGGCGCTCCTCGTCATCGGGAGCCATGAAGGGATTTACCAACTCTACGGTGTTAACCGAAGCGTACCCCGGGCACTCGGGGAGGTTCAACTGGTGCTTCTCGTCGTCGGGAGCCACGAAGGGATTTACCAACTCTACGGTGTTAACCGAAGCGTACCCTGGGCTCAAGGGGAGGTTCAACTGGCGCTCCTCGTCATCGGGATCCACGAAGGGATTTACCAACTCTACGGTGTTAACTGAAGCGTAACCCGGGCTCTCGCTCGAGGAGTCATCCATTACCGGACGGGGTCTCGGAGGGATCCCCATTCCCGGGGGCATGAAATCGCCAAGTGTGCGAGAAGATGATGGCAACGGCAGGGCGCATTCTTTCTTCTTGCGCCGCCGCCTTCTCTTCTGGGAAGAAGTAGGCTGGGACGACGATGCTGAAGCGGCGCTTGCGGGTTCCGAGGGCTCCGGCTGGTCCAGGCGGGCACGGATGATTCCATGGGCACGGGCGACCGTCCTGCGGGGATTCCAGTTGTTATACTTCCAGGACCCATGGTTGGAAACTTGTTCCCACCCATCCCCGTCGTCACTACTGCCATCTGATCCCACAAAGACACCTGCCACCTGTGCCGGGGCTGGGCCCAACATGACTATGTTGTTGTCAATCTGGTCTTGGAGCCATTCCTTGAACACATATCATTGCTGGATGGTGTGTCCCAGGAACCAGTGATAAGGGCAGTAGTTAGGGTGATCTGTGAGACACGCCTCTTCTGGCTTCCGGCACTCAGGCAGTCGCACGATCCTCTGCTCCAAGGCGCTACGGAAAAAACCGGGGACCTGTGCCTCGCCAAACGAGTAAGCTCGATCCCTTTTTCCTGGAAAGGGGACTCTTGGGGGATGACCATGGCCAGGGGCCAGTGGAGAAGGCCGAGGAGGTGGGGCCAGATTACCTAACCTAGGTGGTGGCGGTGCGTTACGCGGAGGCGCCAGACGATTTTGAGGCGGTCGCTGTTGGGCCGGAGGCTGTGGGGGTGGACCCCTATGAGCCTACTAAGCTGGCCTCACCGGCAACAACTCTAGCTGTCTGGGGGCCTCTATCTGCACCACAGCAGTGGGCTCGGCTCTGGCGGCTCTCCTTGCAGAGATCACAGGAGGCAGTGGGCGTGCCTGACTGGCCTGTTGCAGGGCTTCTTCGAGGCGCTGAGCCTTGTCCGAGGAGTCCCAGAAACCTCCAGGGTAATTCTGCATGATCAGGGAAGGAACCAACTCCGCCTTGACGTTCCCCACACACATCTTCATTAATTTCTCCTGAGTCAGTGGCATGTCAAGGGAGTACGTGAGCCCCTTCCACCGGGCGCCGAAGTCCGCGACTCGCTCGTCGGGCCTTTGCTTGCACCTGAAGAGGTCTGCAATGTTCGTCTTCTGGGTTGTGGAACTGAACTGGTAGAGGAATTGTCGGAGAAGGTCCTCCCAGCTAGTCACTAATCCAACAGGGAGCTGGCTGTACCAAACGAATGTTGGTCCTTCTAGTGTCTGAACGAAGCACCGGAGCTTGGGAGCCTCCTGCTGCGCCGGAGTCCCTAACATTGGTCCGCACCTCGAGTTGAAGTGGGTCAAATGTTGTGGCGGGTCTCCGGTCCCGTTAAAGGGGGCGAAAGTGGGGTTCCCAAATTCCAGCGGGGCCGGCATGTCATCCACCCATGCGGGGTACGGCTTGTCGTCCGGTGGGATTGCCACCTGCCGAGTTTCCAGGGCCTCCAAGTGAGCGATGAGTACTTCCATCAGATCATCCGGATGCGGATTCCTGTCCTGGAGGGGATCTATAACCACAAGCGCATTGCCAGGCTCTTCGATACGATAGTTGCGCTCAGCGGCTCGGGGGGCAGCTGGCGGAGCGACTCTCGGAGCGGCGGGAGGAAACCGAACAGGGTCTCCCAGGTGGTCTCGCCGTTCGGGAGGGTTCGGCGAAACATATCGCGCCCTCTTACCATGGGCTCCAGTTTCTCCCCTATCGGCGAACACGACACGGTCACGGTTTCCCGGGGGGGTCTCAGCAAGGGGTAGATGCTCCTGCCCCTGTTGTCCTGGTCTAGGGTTGTCGTAGACAGGCTACCGCTCTACAATGCGTTTGTCCAGGAGCTCCTCGACCAGCCTCTTTTTCTCAGCTAGCTGTTGGCGCAGCGTGGCCTTCTCAGGATCTTCCTCTGCCTTCTGCACTGAGGCAGATGGTTCGGCGAGTTTGATAGACCCGACGGGCTCTTTACCCTTGCCGATGTTTCGGCCTAGCGCCAGTGCCTCCGTGGGTACAGGAAGGACTAGGAGGCTCCTCTGTTGGAGAGTAATCCTCCCAGATGGGTCTAGAATCGGCCTGTCTTTGGGGGGTGAGTCCCCGTCGAGGGGCTCCACAGTGTTTCCCTCATCTGAAGGTTCAGCCATGTTGATTGCTACTGCCCTTGAAGACGTTCCATCAGGGTAGCCCAGTGGATCGGGCTACTGGAGGATCGCACATAAGAGGAGAGCAGCGTACTACCCCCACCCATGGACATGCGCGTGGGGGGTGGCCTCCTCAATAACTCTGCGGAGTACTTGAAAACTCTGGACGCATTGTTGCTGAAGGACCTCATGGAGGCCCAGCGACTCGGGGTGTCGGACCGTGGGGAGTGCTGCTAGGTCAACCCGGCGGCACTTCTCACCAATCTAATCAAGATGCGCCTGGCTCCCAGGATAAGGCACTAGCTGATGACGGAGGCGGGAGTGAGTCACCCGAATAATCTGGCGGAAACATTCAAACTCTCCCAGGGTGAGTGACTCAGGTACATCAAAACCCGATTCCGCGACCGGCCAAAACTTCTCAGGGAAGTGGCCCGCTGCAAGAATGGTCCAGAAGCTCAACGGATCCGGATCGGGGTCCGGAACTTGCCGCCCCTGCTCGTCCATAGAGGAAAGTCGGGGAATTGGCAATGGCGCCGAGGCAGGCCGTCGGGGCAGTGGGCTGGACGGCGGGGAATACGGCGAACAAGCCGATTGGCCGCCGATCCCTGGGTCATCCTCCCGGGGTTGCAGTGCCCTGGCCGCCACGTCGCGATAGAATGGGCCGGTGGATGGGCCTCCCGTCACAACGTCGGTGCTCGCCGAGGGTGTCTCACCTCACGATCCTTCCGTCGGTCCCCAGATAAGTTCCTCACCCACCCTAACAGGGGCAGGAGGTGCTTTCGAGGAGATCAGCGGCAACTGCGGGATTGATCCCTGGCGGTACGCCAAGTCCTCGTCCTCCTGGATATACCTTCGAAGGGATGAGGGAATCATAAGGATCTCGCATTTGGGGAGTACGAGACTGATGCGCCGCGTCCCCATCCCTGCCTTCAACTCGAAAGGTTGGGGGGAGGTTCTATCGTCGAGTCGTACTCTACCTCAGAATCCGAGGAATGGACTGGTATGATCCGTCCGGACTCCCCTGACATTCCTCCTACGGTGACGACGCCTGGCCTTCCTTCCCCTGGGTAGCTCCTCAGGGTAAGCACGACTTTCGTCATGGGGTCCCCCAGCCATAATAGAGATGGGGCAGAGGGGACCGAAGTCCGGGGTGCGAGAAGCACCGGGACAGATGTCAAAAGGGACATGGGGAGGACCTCCATGTGAGTGAGTGACTGGATACACAACGGCTCCATGCTTGCGACCGGTGGTAGGGGGAGTGACCTCATACCCCATGCAGTGGGTGCTGGAAGGAGTCATACCCGGAGTATAGCCGTTGCGAAGAGGCTTTCAGCTTCCCAGATCGGTGGCACGGAATGGGCCTTCATGGTGAGCGGCACTACCGCGGATTGGTCTGTAGTGGCCATTTCCAGTGTCCGTGACTGGGAGATTCGACCCAACCTGCCTGCAGGGCGGTCGGGGTTTCGATCCCAGTCGGGCACGCGGCTGCCCCTGCTCAACATGCACAGGGATCTGGGAATAGGAGTCAGCAGTGACTAGGGCCACAATGGTTACTGATGCTGGTGCCCCAGGACAGGTATTCTCCCCCACTCGCTCCTGACCCTGGCGTCAAGTCAGATGGGCCGGAACCGGTGGTGCGGGCATGAAGACCGCCTGCTCCTCGACTCGGGGAGTCGGGAGATGGCATCGACGCAGCCTGGTGGGGTTTTTGGCCATTAACCCCTGGGAAGGATCTCCGATCGAGTGGACCCAGACATCCCCCACCTCATTGGTGTAGGGGAGGGATGTGTCACAACGCTCTGGGGATAGGCTCCCGAAGCAGTTGAACGTCAGCGTGGGGATCGGCAGCTCCCTGGGCAGCCCTCGATGGCGGCGATGGTGGTGAGGCGCGGCCGCCTCTAGATCCAAGCGGTACATGCCCCTGGTGGGGATGACCCCTTCCTCGTCATACCTACGAACCAGGTTATAGATCACCCGGTGTTGGATGATTTCTGACGGGGAGAGGGGGCGCAAGCGCCTGGCTGCTACGGCAGTCGAAGTCGAAGAGACCGTGGGATAGTTGGGACCGCGCGGGGTAGCCGCGTCGGCACTGCCCCTGCCCCTGCGCTGGTGGGCAGGTGGCGATCGAGCTCCGAATGTAGTGATCTGATTCCTGGAAATAGGGAGATGAACCGATTAGTATCAACAGGAAAGGAGATCAGCAACCAAGGCCTGGCATAATTTCATCTTCCATGGTCGGCGAGAGGGATCCACGCTGACGACGTCACAGAACGGAGCAGTCAACATCCTAACAGCCTCGACCCCCGGCGGATTCTCGTCCCGATGAGGGTTACCCGGACCTGGTGACATGCTATGATTCCTATTCTCCAACATCTATCATTCCTCATGTTGAGGAGAGGAGGTTCACGTCAGGTTCATAATTTTTTGTTTCCGACGCTTTCGACGGGGCGCGCGCGTCCATCCGCCGGGGAGGGCGCGCTGCTTGTTGCCCCGCATTCCCGCTTTCCAAAGGCGGGCGGCATCTGTTCCTAGCTCAGAGACGTCTGCTCCTTGATCGAAATCGGGATGATGGGATGTTGGTTCTTCCCTCCGTGGATTCCTCCTCGGAGCTCATTACCTAGTCTGGGTCTCCCTCGTAGATTTAAGACGGGTTCGTGAAGCTCATTCCCGGTGCCATATCTACATGGACGCCAGTTAATTACGCTGCTTCCGTCAAGACGCTCCAAGGGGTCTTGTCGGGACAGCAACCTGCGGTGAGGAGAATGGTCACGTTGGGGTGTCGTCATCATGTCTGTCTTTGGTCCCTCGTCACAGGGCTTCTCGAGGGCGCGGAGGCCCGAGGCATCCCACATCGAACGCGGGGAACGTGTACTATCTGAGGTTTTCCTCAGCTTCCCATGTTTAACACGGGGTATGTTGCGAGTTTAACGTCTTGTGGAGACGGATCGGGTTGAAGGATCCCTAGGGGGGAACACCGATGTTGGGGCCAGCATGTGGGCGGCTTCCCATATATCATGGAGTGGGAAAATGTGGCATGATCTCGCCGGGATGTGGCGGACCGGGTAAGGATCAGGATGGATGGTGGGGTGAAACATGGGGATTACGTTCTGAGACGGCCCAAGAGGGGGGATACAGTTTAACTTTATGCGGGACGCAATACAGTTTAACTTCATGCGGGACGCGATACAGTTTAACGTCATGCGGGACGCGATACAGTTTAACGTCACGCGGGACGGAATATAGTTTAACGTCATGCGGGATGGGATATAGTTTAACGTCATGCGGGACGGAATACAGTTTAACATCATGAGGGACGAAGTATTCGGGGCATATGCTCTGAGGCGGCCCAAGGTGGTCAGGGAACCAACATGGAGAGGTCAGGACGACCGGGTGGTGGGCTTGAACCTCGTGGAGGCTTCCTACGTACCATGCGTTAGCACGGATCAAAGTCCACGTAGTTCGCTGGGATGGGGCTTACACTCTGGGGCGGCTCATAAGAGGATGTCATGGTCGGTGCGCGCTCTAAGACCACGTGATTCATGCTCAGTGTGGGAAACAAGAGGCAGCAGGGACCAGACGATCACGTCGCGAAGGGTGCGTCCGTGAGAAGCGGAATGGGGCTTACGCGTTGAGCGGTCCAAAGAAGAAACAGGGGCTTATGTGTGGTTAGCGGCCCTTGGTGTCGGGGCTTACTCCAGGGTGGAGGCCCGTGGTGCGACAAAGTGCAGTGGGAAAAGGACTCCACTGGCCTTGGTAGGGGGGAAGTACGGAGATGCACGGGTGCAGTCATCCGTACGAAAGGCTAGGGGCTTACGCTCTGAGGCAGCCCTTCCCCCGCGGACAAACGCCGCTCCGACAAGGAGGATCTCATTACATTTGAGGAAGAGTCCATTCCCGTGGAGACGAGTGGGCGTAATTAATGTCCGAGCTGGGGGGACCTTGCGTGTGGAGCACGGGGTCGGACCACAGTTTAACGTCTTGTGTTAAGGACGAGATGCTTAGCAGTTTAACATCCTGCAGCTTGGACGAGGTGGGCTCGCTCCACACCCCTAGGGCTTACATGCCCAACGCCCTCTACCCCTTGTGGAAGGGAAGGCATCGACAAGGCCATGGTGAAGGGGGGCCACAGGGCAAACCACCGGGGGGTCCACGTTAGCGTGGCTATGCGAAGAAGAAATAGTTGTTAGCGTGCCTATGCGGAGAAGCATAAGTCAAAGCAATACAACGGGAAACATGGCCCAAGGGACCTTGAGGTTACTTCGCACGAGCCTGGAAGGTCGTGCGGGAAAACAACGCATGGCGCGCATGCCCAGCAGGGAAGACATCAGGTGCCGGTGCGGGGGGCATCCAAGGGGCATCAAGGTGAGGAGTCCTGGGTTTTGCGCGCAAAAGGGAAGGTTTGCGCACAAAAGACCGGGACGGAATGCAAATAGAGCAAAGGAATTGCGCGCGGAGAGGGAAATACGTGCAGGGTTTTGCGCGCATGGTAGGGTATTGCGCGCACGAGGCACGGATTGCGCGCAAGACTGGAACACTGGGGAGGGGGAAAATTCACTGAAGCCGATGGAGTTGCGCGCAAAGGCAAACTTCGGGGCAAGGTTGCACGAAATGACGGTTTACCTGGAAGTCATCTTTCGCGCGGGGGGAGCCAAATTGCGCGCATGAGAGTCGCTTCGGATTCCTCAACCCCCAAATCGTTCGGGGTCACCTTCTATTTATAGGAGACCTCCGGTGCGGAATCCAGGTGGTGCGTGAAATTCTTCGCGCCGAGCGCAGTTGGCACGCAAAAACTCGTTGCGCGGAACCGGGGCGCGCAAAGATTGCGTACCACAACAGCTCAATTCCCCAAAACCTGGTGATTCTACGCGCAGAGAACAATTTTTCGCGTGGAGCCTCCTTTATTTCTTGCACCACATCCCATGCCTCCGGATCGGGCCTCTGATTCCAAATATGACTTCGCTTCGTCATTTCGAAACTTCCTCCAAGAGTTACGGTATTTTTTCGGCATCAACACTTATATCTAGCCGTTGGACGCTGCATGATATCGAGATGAATGGTTGGATTTGATGTTGTATTCTTGATACAACTTCTTCATCTCAGATGAACAAAAATTGGTGCCATTGTCCGTCAATATGGTATGAGGGACACCAAATCTAGTAATGATGTTAGACTTTATGAAGCTAACAATGCATTTAGAACTGAATTCCTTGAGAGGTATTGCCTCTTCCCATTTGGAAAAAAAGTCAGTAGCAGTAAGAATATACTTAAACTTCTTGGCCGTAGCCGAAGGGTAAGGTCCCACCACATCCATTCCCCATGTGGAAAATGGCCATGAGTATTTAGCTGTATGAAGCAACTCTGAAGGCTGATGAATGAAGTTGGCATGTACATGGCATGAATGACACTTCTTTGTGAAATCGACACAATCTCATATCATTGAAGGCCAAAAGTATCCAAGCCTTAGAATCTGATCAGACAGTCTATGTCCAGACTGGTGGGCACCACAGACTCCTGCATGCACTTCTTTCATGACAGCCATTGTCCCTTCACCATCAATGAATCTGAAGGGAACTCCATCAAAACCACATTTGTAGAGAATTTTCTCTAGGTGATATGGGCTATCATAAAGAGTAAAATTAACCACACGCCTCCGGATTTGTTCTTTCTCAGCTCTATCAAGTGGAAGTGTTTCATTTTGAAGGTATTCCCTGATAGGTGACATTCATCCTGTAGTATGACCATACGGTTCAGGGATGGGACAAATTTCATTAATTTCCTCTGTTCTGATTCGAACATAAGGTGAAATTGCACGACGGTGTGCAATACTAATGGTTGTCTCATCCCGATTTGGATCTACCAGAGCTGTGGCTATATTAGCCAATGCATCAGCTTGAGCATTTTGTGATCTTGGGACATAAGAAAATGTCGGTTCCAAAGGGAATTCTGCCATTAAATCTCTGACGTAATCATATAAAAGGATAAGTTCTTCTATTCTGATGGCATAATCCCCATTGACTTGTTTGATTACCAGGTCTGAATCACCTTTCACCTTTAAGTGATTCACTTGTGCTTGAAGTGCTAATTCCAAACCTACGATGAGAGCTTGGTATTCTGCTTCATTATTGGTACCACCTTCCCACAATAAGAAGGAATAAGGTAACACTTCCATTTCTGGAGAAATGAGCACAATTCCTAATCCAACTTTGTTGAATTTAGGATTTTCCATTTTCCTCCCTGTTGGACTTCTAGAAGCACCATCAAAATACATTTCCCATGCCTGAGGACTTTCTTGAATAGAGAAGACTTCCTCATCAGGGAGTTCAATATCTGAAGATGTGTCTTCCACTGAAGGGTGTTCAGCTAGTAAATCAGCCAGAGCTTGACCCTTTATCACCTTTTGAGACACATACTGAATGTCGAATTGCTGCAAAATAACTGTCCACCTTGCCAGACGTCATGTAATCATTGGATGACTTAGGATAATTTTGAGTGGGTTATTGTGAGATACTAATTGGACCTCGTGATGTTGCAGGTAGTGTCTCAACTTCTGAACTGTAAAGATTAATGCCAGGTAGCACTTCTCAATACTTGAATATCGGGTTTCTGCTTCAATCATGGTTTGACTGAGATAGTAGAGACTATTTTCATTCCCAGCATCATTCTTTTGAGCAAGAAAGGCACCCAATGATCTCTCTAGAGCTGTCACATAGAGGATAAGTGGTCTTCCTTCAACAGGTGGCATGAGTACCGGTGGACTCAAGAGGTATTTCTTGAGAATATCGAATGCTTCTTGACATTCTTCAGTCCACTGGTAAGTGACCCCCTTCTTCATCAATTTGGTGAAGGGTAAACTTTTGCCTGCTAAATTGGAGATGAAACGCCGAATATAGGATAAGTGTCCTTGAAGTCCACTTAATTATTTCAAATTTTGAGGAGGTGACATACCAAGGATTGACTTGGTCTTCTCAGGATCGACTTCAATACCACAATGGCATACAACAAAGCCAAGAAATTTTCCTGAGGTTACCCCAAAAGCACATTTTAAGGGGTTCATCTTCAAATTATGTTGTCGAAGCTTGCAGAATATGACTTCCAAATCAGCCAAATGATTAGAACGTTGTTTGGATTTAACTACCAAATCGTCTACATAGCATTCAACAAACTTCCCTAAGAATGGTTTGAAGATACGATGCATGGCACACTGATAAGTTGCACCTGCATTTTTTAAGACAAAGGACATTACCCGGTAGAAAAACACACCCTAAGGGGCTCTGAAGGCTGTAGATTCCTCATCTTCTAGGGCCATTCGGATCTGATTATATCCAGAATATCCATCCATGAAGTAAAGTGCTTCATAGCCAGTTGTTGCATCAATTAGAAGTTCTGTAATCAAAACTGGGAAATCATCCTTAGGAAAATGCTGATTAAGATCTCTGAAATCGATGCAAACTCTAATTTGTCCATTCTTTTTCTTTATAGGGAAAATATTAGCCAACCATTTGGGATATTGAACTTCTCTGATGAAGTTAGCTTCGATAAGCTTATCGACTTTAGCTTCAATTTTGGAATCATAAGTTGGGTGTGTTCTTCTCGCGGCTTGCTTAATCCTCAATGTTCTTCTGGTAAACCCAAATGATGAGTAGAAACATCAGGATCAAGCTCGGGAATTTCTGTATAGTTCCAGGAAAATATATCTCTATTTTTCTTTAAAAAATAAATATACATCTCTTGCTCTTCAAGAGTTATGGCCGCACTGATTAAAGTGGAGCGTGGATCTTCTTTTGTACCCAAATTTATTTCTCTGAGTTCATCCACAGTGGTAGAGATACCCTCTTCAAATGCTGGAGGAGCATCTCTGAGATCTTCCTCTTCTTCTTCATGTGTTATTTCTTCCTTTTCTACTTGCATAGTAGATGATAAAGTATAATTCTCATGATCCGAAGAGATGTCGGAATTTTCATATCTTGAAGAAGAAGCTTCCATTTCCGACCTGATTGATGATGAAGGGTCTTCTTTGGGTAATAAAGAGGAGATGATGGATTGAGAATCGACATCATTGTTTACCTCTGATGTTTCTATAACTTCTTCTGGCCTAATTGGTGAAGCATAGACTTGTTGGATTTCAGCAGATGAAATGAAGACGTCACCATTTGTGATTTCATCACTGCTTGGTCGGTTAACAATTTCTCCCATGTTGTCTGGCTCGATTGCCGTAATTGACATTATGGATCTTTCCATAAGAGTATTTTTATTTGGGTATATCTTGTCAATTTGACTAATAAGCAACACATAATCTGTACTCACATGTGTAAATGGATTTACTGGAATTTTTTCCAAACCATATGGAGCATTAACTTTGGTAATCTTCTTTGTTATGGATTTCTCCATTTGCTTCATGTGATAGAATTCTGCCTCAATGTATTGAGACTCACATGTCTTGAATGGGGCCTTATCACCATACAATGTCCCAACTTGACCATAGAAACAATATTTGAGACATTGATGGTATGATGAAGGGATAGTTGTATGCTGATGTAGCCAGGGTCTTCCAAGCAAGATGTTGAAAGATGAGTCTTGATCAACAATCATGAAATCTGAATTGGATACAAGATCTCCAAAATAAGTTCTGATTGTAACTTTTCCCTGTGGTTCTTGTTCATTTTTATCATATCCTTGTAACATCATGGTAGAAGGAGATAAATCAGATTTCGTGAGGCCCAATCGACGAAGTGTACGAATGGGCATGAGGTTGACTCCTGAACCATTGTCAATGAAAGCTCTTAGGACGTCTACACCATTGACCTTTCCAGATAAATACAAAGGTCTGATATGCCCATGCACAACATCATCTTCATCTTTATCAATAAAAGATATTATTGCATGGCATTCTGCAGGATTATTCTCTATGTGATAGACTTCAGCTGCAGCAATTTCAGTTTCAAACTCCTTGAGGACTTGACAAAGGCTTGATGAGTGCTTCCCGAATATCTTTTGACAGATTCAAAGAATCCAAAATTGATAACTTGTCTGGTACTTGGGCCAAGTGTTTCAATATATCATACTTTTGATCTAGAGTTCTGCGTTTCCCAACAGAAATATGTGGTTTAGCAGGTACTTTGGAAGCAGATGCTTTGGAAGTTGATGCATCTTGTATTGGGATAGGAGTTGGCAATATTCCTGGTTTTGGAAGATTAGACCGATTAAATCCATTTACTTGCTGAGAGGAAGAATATGGAACCTTCAACCGGTCTTCCAAAATAACTGTGCCAGGACTGAATTTTCTATTGGTAGAAGAACTTGCTTGTTCTTGCTGAGCCCGCTGAAGGGCTCTACCACAAGTTTCTGCTGCGTACACAGTTCTAGAAGGGGTAGAATTGGAATAGTGGCTTCTGAAAGATCCACGTCTTCCCCTGTATCCTAAGCCCCTGGAACTTCCTATGATTCCTCTGTTTGAAATAGGGAATTCAGGCTCATTGAAATCAAAACTGCGACTGGCATATGGATCTGTTAATTAAATCATATTAACAGAACCAAAGATTAACGCTTCATCTGATGAAGACTCTGCCTGATTAGCCTGTTCAGGTTGTGCCTTTTGGTGGGGCGGTGTCCATGGCTTTGAAGTAGATGGCATGAAATCTGCCAAATTCACAGACTATTTAGGCTTTGACACATACTCATCTTCTTCTGATTCTTTTTCTTTCTTTGAATCATGTTGTTTCTTTGAGGACTTTCCCTCTGATGAAGAGGGTTTTTCCGCAACATTCATGGCAGAAGACAAAATTGGTTTCCTTAATTGTTTTCGCAAAATAGAATGAGTTCGATTGATTGTCTTTCTGACCATCCAATCATCATACTTTTTTGCATTTTTTGCTTTTGAATTCCTGCCATTCATCTTCCTCCTCTAGAACTATAGCAGTGACACATGCTACCTGGGCTGAGGAGCCTTTCAATGTGACCTGTCCCGAGTCGACCATCTTTTTCAGGAGGTCTTTGAAGACAAAACACTCCTGGATGGGATGCCCCAACATTTGATGAAAAGGGAAATAATTAGGACGGTCTTCATATCCTTTCTTGTTTGGCCTTTTGGGTATTGGCAATTGAACCAAATTGTTTTCCAGAGCCGAAATGAAATAACCAGGAACTTGTTAATTTCGGAAAGAGTATGTTTTTCTCTTCAGATCCTAAAATTGTTTTTGTCTTTGATCTTTTTGATCATCTAGATGAAAAGGCCTTTGTTTTTGGTGCTCAGAAGGTGGAGCCCTTCGAGAAGATGAAGGTTTTGAGGTAGAAATAGGTACAAGTTCTTGTTTGAGCATAACTGTAGAAGTTTCTGCTTTACCCATTCTCCTTCCTGGAGCTGATGGAATTACACGAGATTTAGCCTTAGCCTATATAAGGGAATCTTCAATCTGCTGAGTGATTGAAGTAAGGTCTCGAAACCCTCCTGTGTATTTCACAGGGATTAACGGTGTGCGTAATTCGTCACACAGATTTTCCACACAGATTGGCAACAATTCTTCTTGAGGGAGTGCTAAACTCAAGGAATATGTTAATCCCTTCCATCGAGCAATGAAATCAGAGACCCTTTTATTCTCCCTTTGCTTAAAGTTTGTAAGATCGAAAACTATTGTCTTTGGAAAAGTTGAGTTGAACTAAAGGAGGAATTTTTGGCGAAGATCCTCCCATCTGGTAATTGACCGGGATTGCAAGCTTGTATAAAAAACAAAAGCTGGTCTTTGCAAGGTTCGCACAAAGCATCTGAGTTTCACTGCTTCTTGCTGCTCCAAAGTTCCCATCATAGGATCGCAATAAGACACGTAATGCATCAAATGTTTTTCAGAATCGCCTGATCCATTGAAAATAGGGAATACAGGGTTCCCAAAACTGGATGGAGGAGAAATTGAATCTACCCATTCAGGGTAAACTTTCTTTTCTGGTTGAACTTGCGCACGCTTCCCTTCCATAGTTTCTAACCGTGCTGTTAATGACTCAATAGTAGTTATTAACTTTTGAGAAACATCCGGTTGAACTTGGACTTGGGTAGGTGCAATGAATGGAGCTTGGACAGATGCAGCGATTGGCGCTGAAACTGATGGTAGCACTGCCAATTATTGTTGCACTTGACCCGTAGGATTAGACCTATGAGGGTGTACTGATAGAGGAGGATATTCTTGATCCATCTCAGTAGTTGAAACAAATTGCTTTGGCTGACCGACTCCAGCATACTTAAGAAGAAGACTACTCTGAAGTAGTTCTGCATTCAACCTTCTTAATTCCTTCATTTCTTCCTCCTGTTGTGCAAACCTCTACTCTAGTGAAAGCGATTGACCTTCTCAAGAGGAAGGATATGTAACCTGGTTCTTTCCCTTCCCTTTGTTGGATCCTTTTCGGAGAGGGGGAAGTGGGTTACTCAAAGGATTACTTAAGTTCTGAGTAATCCTTTGACTTCGTGTACACACACCTTCTTCATTTGTGTTGGTCCGTACATCTTCTTGAGCAGGAACCTCTTCATTTGAGTCCCCTGAGTGAGCCTCATCTGGTGGATCAACAACAACGGCATTGATGAAATTAATCGATGCATAACTCATCGCATCCCTTCTATCAGCATTTCTGTGATATTGTCTTCTTCCATGTATTTGATGAGACATTTCATTTTGTTGATTCAATCCCTCAGGAACTTCTTGATGAATCGTAATTTGGAGGGAATCTCCTGATAATTTGGCTCTTCTTTCCTCTTGAGGTTTCTTCCCCAATCGAGAAAAGACAAACTTTCTCTGAGGAGGGGATTGATAATTTGAAAAAGTCCCCAGTCCAGTGGACTGGGGTTGATCCAGATGTTCTCGTTCAACTCCTCGAATCCTTTTTGTTGATTCCGATGATTGGTTTAAAAGAGTCCCCAGTCTGGTGAGCTGGGGTGATTCTTGACATGCTATGTCTGAGACTTTCTTGAAAGTATTCCTGATCTTGCGAACCTTAGTCCGGAAATTAGCTGGATGCATTAATCTGTATCCGCTTTTATCACCCAGTTCAAAAGACCATTGGATGATTTCCGAAACTTCTGTCACTTGGTGATGTGCTTGCTCCAAACGAGAGGCATGTTCAATATTCTCATTTGCTTGATGCAAGAGTAATTCGACAACTTGTTCTCTGTATTCTTGATTTTGAGAGGAACTAGTTAAAGCCTGTTCTTGGGCAAGATTTTGATTACAAACAAATCCCATTGACTGTGGTCGGCCATGGGCAATAACATTGCATGAGACCATTTTCGGCAGGCTTTGCTGACTGGAGAGCACCGTGAAATGCAGTGCTCCATGAACACCCCATCCTCTGACACGAATACCATATGGGGCATTGGAAATTAACTAACGCAATCTTCTTAGTGCACCAAAGCATGAACGTTGAAGGGCTCTCTGCTGCTTTTCAGCCTTCAGATATCGAGAGACTGATAGAGATGCCAAATCAATCTGACATTGTAACCCTTCTATTATCTTAAGATGATTTTCATATTCATCATAAGATAATACTTTCTTTTTCAACTGAAAAAGAGTTTTCCATATGTTGAGATGAATATCATGCATTTCATCTTCCATCAACATTTCTGGAATATCATACTGAGAGTCATCCAGAGGCCAAAACATAACTGGCACTTCATCTTTCGCCACATTTTTTCTCATATTCAGCATTTCCTCTTTATCATTTGATGAAGATTATTCTACCTGATTTGACCAGAGTTGGTGTTTCCTTGTTGCTTCATTGGATTCAACAGGATTGGTAGAGAAATCATTGATCAAACTAGAAGATGCATGACTTAGGGGTGGTTCAGAGAATGACCTACACCCTGGGCTATCTTCTGATTGAGAAAGTATTTCACCTGCTAGCGATGAAGCTTTAGACATGACTGGTTTTACATTTTCAAGTGCCTCAAGATAAGAGGTCTTTCTCGGAACTACATTTTCCACTGGAGCATTTTTCGGGCAATGTGCATCACTACTGTGGAGAGGAATTTCGCAACGAAATTCATCATCATGGGGAGGACCACCATAATGGGTTATAGCAAAAGATGAGATCTCTTGCTCCTTGGTCTTATGACCACACAGAGGGTTCCTGTGGCACTCATCTGAAGATGAAACTTCGATATCGACCGAATTGTCATGAAGCAAGCCTTCATGAGGAAGTGTCTGTTGAAGACCTTCAGAATTAAGGTTCCCACTATTGGGAACTGAGGGAGTAGAATCTTGAATTCCAACAGATAATTGTCTGAGGGCTTCAAGAACTCTAGCATCGAGCAAGGCCTTGTTACAGATTGGCTCTTGATCTCCTGACTGTGTTGGGTGGGTCTTTTTCTTAGATGACTTCTTACTCGCCTTAGAAACCACTTGTTGATGAAAGTGGCTGCTCTGAGCAGGTGTATGTGCCTGATCAGGAAATATGGCCTGGTTAGGCTGACGATCTCCTCTCAAATCAGGTGTATGTGCCTGACTTGGTCGTTCGTATGATATGGGGGAGTATGCCCCATAACCCTCTTGGACTGGAACAGATGTGTGTGTCTGTTCCGGAGTGAATTGTTGATGTATCACTCCATTGGTAGGGATAGATTTATGTGTCTTTCCCTGAGATGCCGCTAAATTTGTTATAATATCCGGGCAGGCATCCAGAATATGAGTAGGGATTTTCTTCTACTCTTTTACCATTGATAGAATATTCTTGGTGACTTCAGTTGCCGGAACAGGAATATACGTCCATTCCGTGCTTGGAGTAGGTTTATGTGCCAGCTCCTGTCCTCCTTTTCCTGTCAGTGAATCCTGAAAGTACTCAAGTGTGGGGGTAGAGAGTTGAGTATGCCTCCTATTTGTTGTCGGGGCTTTCCGACTAACTTCTCTTAATGCTACCAAGCGAGACTGTTGGTAGGCTTGATTAATACTAGAAAGTGTATGTGCCTGCTTATTACACTTCACCAAACGTGGTTGACGAGATCCATCATATGTAGTCAGACGATCCTGCTGACTAGCTGATGATGTATAAACAGGTGTATGTTCCTGCCTATAGTACTCCGCCGGAATTGCCATGCGGGATTGGCGTGATGCTTCCAGACGAGTCTACTGGACAGCGGGTTTAAAACGGGCAGGTGTATGTGCCTGCTCGTTGCTTGCCACCAAGTTAGGTTGGTGGACTTCTCCAGAGATGGAATAGATGAGAACCTGCTCACTGTTGACTGGATTCCGCCTCTGGTGGTTTGTCTTGCTTGCTCGGGTTCGAGGAACCTGAGCCGAACACCTGGAGTCGGTACCCTCATCATGTTGAGGGCGCACTGCTGCACGAGTCTGGCGGCGATTGTTGGTGGGAGCCCTCAGGAAGGACTCCTGTCTGTTTGAATTAAGGTCCCGAGGGACCTGCTCATTCACCTCCCCAGAATAAGGGAGCGAATGGTGATTGTGTTCCGGGGATAACGACCCGAAATGGTTGGAGACGGTAGTCAGCACCGCCTGCTTCTTGATCACTGGTCATCATTGTACGGACAACCGATGTGAGTTGTTTACTTGGAGGTCTTGTCGGGCAGCCTCCAGAGTTTGGAGGGTACCGTGTGGACGGTACTTCTTAACTAGTGTGTTTGATACCCAGCGTTGAATACGCTGAGTAGGTGATATCATCCTAAGAGCGGACGATGATCCAGCAGGAGTAGCAGCAGTGGCATTTGCAGCAGCAGTATTCACAGGTGTGAACTTGAGAGGAGCCATTCTAGAAATGCAGAAGATCTTGGAAAAAGAGTGCATGTTTGATATAACAGACATAATCAAGATAAATTTAGCCACTACAACTTTTGGATGAGCACATATGTCAATGATTGTTTTTTTTTGGCCCTCTCATTGAGTTTTAAATAGGGGCCTAACAAATAGTTAAAACATCATTTTAACTTGGTTAAGGATTCACGTCGGGTTCACCATTTTTGTTTCCCTCAGAATCCGGGGATGACCGCCTTGATGAGAGGTTCAAACATTCCGATTGGTTTCTAACGGGTTTGTTCGTAGAACCGAAAACATCCAATGATTCCACATCTATTCAGACCTACTTTCCAAAGGTAGGTGCTCATTAGTTTGTGGACTGATGATGCTTAGGAATTTGTATTGGTCGAGAGGATGGGAGGTCAGACTCATCACACCTTTTTGAGTGGAATTATTGTCTACTCTGGGACTCTCTTTATAGATTTAAGTTATGTTTTTGAATCCTTATTACATTACCAAGTATAAAATGAGCTTTCCTTCAGATCTGACAATCAATGATCAAATATGTAGGAAATTTAGAGAATCTTTTATATATATTCGAGGTTCTTCATTGATAGAGAATCATCTGTATTTATTAGAGATTCTTGGTCAATGGTACCCTTCGACACATTTATATAGAAGTCTCTTGGTCATTATGATGACCATGCTGGTTTTAAAGCCACTCAGTGGGGCACTTGAAGTTTATTGTCATTCATAAGGACATGGATTATTTTAGAGTTGGGATCGAACCCATAGACGGGATACCTACGTATCCTTTGTTTAGAAAAGGAATCATAACCCACGTAGTTCGATTAAGAGAGTATGATGTTTATGATTGATGGCTCAAAGAAGGATGTCGCAATTACTTTTACACTCTAAGATCACGTGAGTCATGCTCGGTGTGAGAAACAAGAGGTATTGGTAAAAATTAGACAATTGTTCCATGAAAGATGCAATCATAAGAAATAATGTGGGGCTTATGTATGTATGACTACCCAGATAAATGAAGGTTAGGATTTACTTTAGGGAAGAAATCCAGGAACAGGGTCCATAAAGGTATATGTGCTTCATGGAGATTTTGAATACTCTAACTTGGGGCTTACTCCTGAAAAGGAGGCCCAAATTAGGAGAAGACTTATGATTGGGTTTTACTCCTAAAAAGGAATCCCATATCAAAGGTAAATTAGGACTGGTTAAGAGAAATTAAGACTGGGGCTTACTCCTGAAAAGGAGGCCTAGGTCAAGGATTAAGGTTTGGGGCTTACTCCTGAGGAGGATGCCCATATTAGGGGACTCGGGCTTACTCCTAGGGAGGATGCCCAGATTAGGGAACTTTAAGAATTGGGGCTTACTCTTAAAGAAGATGCCCAATTTAAGAATTATGACTAGGGCTTACTCCTAAAAAAGGAGGCCCAGGTTAGGGGATCTGGGGCTTACTCCTAAGAGGATGCCCAAAATTTAGAGGACTTATGACTGGGGATTATTCTTGAAAAGGAGGCCCAGGTTAAGTATTCTCTCATCTTAAATGATGAGGTTAAATGAATGAAATCTCAATCTTTAGTGACATAAAGATGTTTAAATCACTAAGTTTTGAGAGATATTCCATAGAATTCCTTTCAGATAAGGAAGTCAAATCAAGAAATCATGCCATAAATGGCTTTGAAGAGTGTCTTGAAGACTGAATCTTGAACAGGAAAGGTATAATGGCTTAAGAGGGGTGAAATGGGTAGGAAAGGCACCCAAAAAGGTAGGGGCGCGCAAGTCCTGGTAGGCGCACAGGTACTGCGTGGGCGCGCAAGTCCTGGTCGCGCAGGTATGCCTTCGCGACACATGGTGTACTTGCGCGATGGTTAACCAGAAGGGTAATACTTGAGCGACTCTTTATTAAAGCCTTTATAATCCTCTTGAGGTTCTTAAAGAAGAGGGGCGCGCAAGATCTATTGAAGGAGTAAGGTGGCGCGCAAGTGTGTCCCTTTTCCCTTAAGGGTTGGCCACTCAGGCGCGCAAGTGTTTATGAGTTTCAACACTTAGGCCTTCCTCCCCCTCTTTATATCTTCCATTCTAGGTAAGAAATTACCTTAGAAGTGTTTTGGAAGCTTTGAGAAGAGACTAGGGCGCCGGGAGCTCAAATCTGGGTTTCTGAAGAAAAAAAATCCTCCTCTAATGGGGGGGCCCACAGGGTCTATTTATAGGCAGGAGAAGACCCCTGGTAGTTATCACTTAGGTCGCGCAAGTCACTTGCGTGACCATAATGCGTCACGCAAGTGGACTTGCGCGACTATGAGGAAACTTGTGCGACTTATGGGCAATCTTCTCCTTGTTCATCCCTTTGTCGATTTTTGATATTTTCTTCAAAGGATGGATCAATTTGTCCTAAGTCATTTCCCTTTACATTCCTTTGGACTCTGGGACAAAAAAGGAGCGTCAAAAGATTATAAAACCCATTTCTTTTCACAGGTTCAAATCTGGTGAATATTTTACAATATTTTAGCACATGTATGTATGATTCTCATTACATGACAGGTGGGACCTATATCTCCCTCTAATGAGTTGGGTAATGATTAATTTCATATGAGATCAAAGGGTACATAGGAGGTTATATCAATCTAAAAAGGGGGAACATGGATGTTTATCACAAGATTGAAAGAGGGTACACAAGATTGAAAGAGGGTACACAAGATGGTTATCCTAAGCCTGAATCAGTAACATGGGTGGTCATCCCAAGCCTAACATTTTAGGAATGTCTTGGTGGGTGTCCTTAATATAAGATTTTATATGATTCTGTATATGTCACAAATCAATGTCTTGGGAAAATGTTATGATCTTTTAGCTCATATTATTTTATTCTATTATGATTAATGTCTTATGAACTACAAATATTTATCTCATGACTCATGTTTATGATATGTGATATGCAGGGTATGGTTTACATATGTCATTCCCATGTTCCCATACCCATAAGATCATGTCATATTGATATCACCCTTATTTACCCTTATTGAGAATCTGATCTCACACTTTTTTATGTTGTCTTTCCTCAAGATATGAAGAAATGTATTATGTATTGTATGTCTAATAAGGGTTCTAGTTATGAAGAAATGAGTGGGAGATGACATAGTGTAACGTCCTGACCCAGAAGACACTAAACTGATGCTCCGAGCCAGTTTGCCACAAGGCCTCAAGTGCACCTCCCCGTATGCCAGAGGCTTCTGACTAACAACGAGGGCCTACGGTGTGATAGTAGGGAGACTATTCCCTCATAATAGAGTATAAAAATAGAGGAAATAACTAAGTATCATACACAGTGGAAAGTAAATAGAGTTTGGAAGCAATAAACCACTGAAATAGAACAAGCTGTAATAGTAAAATGTTGTAAATGCCTGAACAACTATGAAATACAATATAACATTGGTCACCCACTATGATGATCATGCAGGTACAAGTACAAAAGAAGATGAAAGTAAAATTACAAGGCTTAACTACTAACTCCGAGCCAACCCACGTACCTGATCTCCAGACATTGTCGAACTGCACCAGCTCGATTAATAGAACCACTCGAGTAGCTCTACTCGATCATGTAACACTAGGTCTCAGCCCTATCCACCATGAAACTCATGCTCAACCAAAAAATCAGACATAAGGTATACATGTACACCAAGGTCCACATGAAGGGGTGATAAATAATCTCAGTAGTGCTAAAAGTTTATGCAACAACAACTTGCTCATCCTATCTAGAACACACAGCCAAAAGAAGTAAACCAAACAAGAAACCACAGTCAAACCTAGCGTCTATAATCCCTTTCAACTGGGAAAGTGCCAGCATGGATGTCCATATCTATATACGTACACATGTATAGTCCCATACCTATACACATATACATAAATATGAATATTCATTGGTATATGTATCAAAAAACATAAAACCACAACAATAGTCTATCCTTGGGTCCATAAGCCCGATCACCTGGACATCATGTGTAAGGGAATTGAGCTGGGCGTTGTGCCACTCAATCTGTTTATCATTAAGTCGATCTCTAGGTTTGTAATACCATCGACATGTACATGCTTCCACCAACGCTGGAATTATATATCTTAGTAAGCTATGTCACTATCGGGGGATGCTCATCCTACACTTGGGTTAACTCATACTCACCTCCAATCACAAACGAGGATACAATATACTAACGGTCAATCCTTTAAAACATCACTGGTTGGAAAACACAGAGCATATGCCCATGATACTTGCTAAAATGCTGATACACTGGCCTTGGCCGTGATACATGCTAAAATTTTGATACACCATGGATGTCCATATCTATATATGTACACATGTATAGAACCATACCTATACACATTTACATAAATATGAATATTCATTGGTATTTGTATCAAACAACATGAAACCACAACAACAGTCGATCCTTGGGTTCATAAGGCCTGTCACCTGAACATCCTATGCAAGGGCATTGAGATGTATGTTATTCCACTCAAGTCATGTATCATTAAGTCGATCTCTGGGTCTGTAATCCCATCAACATGTACCTACTTTGGCCAACACTAGAATTATATATTTGAGAAAGCTATGTCACCATAGGGGGATGCTCATCCTGCACTTGGGTTCACTCGTACACGCCTCTAATCACAAACTAGGATATCATATATTGACGGTCAATCTTGTAAAAGGACATTGGTTGGAAAACACATAGCATAATCCCATGTGTCCAACTGAGACTTGGAAAACCTTTCCCACGATCATATCAAAACCTTTCCAGTAGGCATATCAATCAAACAAGGTTGAGCCTGGTATATCATCATTTCAGCATGTATCATGTTAAAACCTAGTATATAAGCATTTTAGAATGTTTTAGGGCCAAGATTGGTGTATCAACATTCCATCACGTATCAAGGCCAATCCCAGTGTATCAACATTTCAGAATGTATTAGGGACATGCCCAGTGTATCAGAATTTCTCCATGTATCAGGGCCAAGGCCGGTGTATCAGCATTTTAGCATGTATCAGGGCCAATCCTGGTCTATCAACATTTCAGCATGTATCAAGATTAAGCCCGGTGTATCTGCATTTCATCATGTATCACAACACATGTAAATTACACTATTACATGGTTCAAAATAATCAAATCACATGGAAAAAAATTATATAAATAATGGGATCAAGTAAGGATCAACATCCAATTCCTAGGTAATACCTATGGGTATAGTAAATATCAGAAATAATATGGCTCAGAAGCTGGATCCCAGGAGAGTACGTCTGGGCATCCAAAAAAATATAGAAATATTCCTCGTGTCAGGATCAATAGCCACCAACCAAGAAGCACCTCTAGTGAACATCACTGCATCAGTAATAAACACGTGAAAAATAACAAAGAGTGAGGGTGGCTCGAATGCCCAACCCAACACAACAGCCACAACCCCATGGTATTACTATTTCGGTGCGGGTTCTAAGTGACACTCGAACACCATCTATACCCAAAATTGACATAGAACTCAAGGTTAGTAAAACCACAAGCACTCTTTGGATCCCTCAAGTCAAACACTGAGGATTCATCCTAATCGATATCCTCTAGGTAAACATGAGCGAAGTCATACTACATGGGATCCTTAGAAAAAATCAAGGAAGGAATCTGACATAGGATCCTTGAAATAATAACAACAAAGGCATCCTATAATAGGGATCCTCTAAAAGGAAAACATGAGAGAGATCATACAAGGGAATCCCTAGGTCAGTACATAAGAAAAGTCATCCCTCAATAGATCCTTAGAAGCATCTGGTCTCATGACCTCGTAGTCTAGAAGGGCACGTCTCACAAGGGGGATATCCTCAAAAGCATAGGTTATGGGAGATAGCAAACAGCTCATCTCTGATCAAAGTTCTAAACTTGGTTGCTCCGAACACCCAACCTATTATATACTCCATTTCTCACTCCTAGGTGATAACTAAACTCGATAACTAGAGGAAAAACCTCTCCATTTAGTTATAACCCCCAAAACATCATTTATATAACCTCTAATTGTCAAGATGATTCGATATGTTAATAATTGACTTGTAGATTTTGGGAACCAGCCTCGGAGTGGTGGCTTCTTCCCTCTCCTCGCGCAGCTAGGGTTTCTCTGCCCGGTCTTCCCCTCCCCTCCTCCGGCATGGGCCGGCTTTGTCGCTGGATGCCTCACTTTGGCGCGGCGCCGATCGGTGTTGGATCTGGTTGGATCGGAATCAGTTTTTGTCCGACGGTGACTACTTAGATCCCTTCAGCTTCAGGATCTCTCTTTGGCTCTGGTATGTTTGACGCAAGATCTGTTTTGCTTGTGTCTTCGAGTTTTCAGATCTGCGTCAACATGCAACAACCTCGGTGTTCCTGGCTTCGGGGTTTCGGTTCGGTGTAGAGTTCGCTCTGCTTGGCTTCGGTTTCTCCCTGAGGCCTTGGGCGCTTCATGTCGAATGGCTTGGTGTCAGCTGCAGAGTGTCTTTGGCTTCGGGATCTCACTGCAGCTTCAGAGTTCTCTTCGATTCCGGTGTGCTCACCGTCGACCTCGTTGGTTTCTGGTTCTGTTGCGGCTTCTGGCATCGGCTCCAATGTGCGCAGCATCTGCCACGGCAACCTTCCGGCTCCGATTCTTCTGCTTGGCTTCATCCCGTCTCATCATCGGCTTGGCGTGCACTGGTGGTTCGAGGTCGGATCCAGAGGATTAGAGGGAGGGGGGCCTTGTGTTCTGGTTTTCTTGAGTTGATTTGGTTTTGTGGGTTGTTTGGTGTGTTGAAATGGTTTGATTTGATCTACTTGGGTTAGAATTTGATGCTAATGTTGGTGTTGGTGAGGCTGGTGTGACTGACTGTGATTCTGCGGAGTTGGGGTGTGGCGTTAGCACTACTTGGACTTCCTTGATCTGGATTCTTTCTTGCCTTTTGTGGATGTGTTCTTGGACCATCTCATGTCGCTAGAAGGTTTGGGTAAACTTTGATCGGAGTTTACCGCCGGTTTGGTGGTTTTGGGGCTAATGTTGATGGTCGCATCAGTGGCATTCAAGGAGTCCAGTTCGGAGGTTTTTTCAAGCTCTTATTATGTTCATGCACCCAAGTCCTTGATTTTAATGACTGTATGGTTTATTTTTTGGTTTGTGGAATGAGTTGATTTGCTTTCTGATGTTTGAACGTTGTAAGTCGTGAAGTCATGTAGGGTTTTCCACTTTTCCTCAAAAGTGTTTGTTGGTTTCTCACTTTTTCCTCAAAAGTGTTTGGATAATAAAAAATTAATTTTCAGCCAACATTATTCCACCATTGTGATCTATGCAGAAAAATGCTCAGAATGGACTACTCACATGCACAAAACGGTCAACCGGTGAAAAAAGGTATTATTCACAGTAAAGATCCCAAGTGGGGCCCACATATTATTTCAGTTTTAGCACCTAAAATCAGTATCTAAAATTCCTCCTTTTATTCATGGTCTCAACTCCACTGACTGTGCATCAAATGGAAATTAGACGCAGAAGATACATCTGATTCAATAATCGCAAAATAAAAAAATATTATTATTTTTTGGACGTTTCGTACCACCGAGCATCATGCCCACAATAAAAAATTCTCCATATGGCCTAAAAAGGTCCTACCCAAATCAAGGGTCGTGTGGTCACAAACATCATGTGAAACAGACCCATGGATTGCAACTTAGAAGGGTTTAAAGAACCCCCGGACGAAAACAGGATGGACAAAGTACATGGCATGTACTCTAGAGTACATGGGGTCTGCCCATGTAAAAGTGCATGGCATGTAAGTTACTGTAAATAATTTTTACTATTCAAAAAACACCACCCCATGTTCTTTTTTACCCGAACACGTGCCCATGTGCCACTACACGGCGTGTACTCCCAGCACACGGTGTGTACTTTAGAAAAACCACCATTCCGTGTTCTTTTTTCACACGGCCGGACACACGGCCAACCACCACATGGAGTGAAATCAGAGTACATAGAATATACTTAAGAAAACTTCTTATTCCCAAAATTTTAATAACACACAGCGTGTTCCCCTAGAACTCATTCCATGTAACCTGGTTTTTCGACAGGAAACCCCTCAAAATGCCCGAAACACCCGTTTTCGCCCCCAAAACAACAGATCAGGCCCTAAGAGGCCACAACCAATCATAAACAAAATTTAAAAACTTAAAAAAACAATTTTAAATGGTATCTATGGAGAAAATTTCAATGTCCCTACCATCGGGTGAAAATCGCGAGCTTCATTTGATTTCACCGTATATGGATGTCGCACGCCGACTCAGCGCGTCGAGAGCTTCGAAATGGTTCCACTCTTGCCTTCCATCTCTCTCTCTTTCTCAATCTTCATATATCATTTCTCCTTAGTTAATAGTGAAGGATGAGGCACATGATATGTGTGCAAGTATGAGGAGGAAATAAGAGAAGGAAAAAAAGAAAATGATAAAAGAAAAGAAAGAAAACTAAAAGGGGGCTCGAGCCGGCCCCAACGCCCGACGCAAGTTTATGCCTTGCCTAGGCTAAAATCCTCATTCCAGACTCAACGATGAATATGGAATCTAAATCTGAAACTCCTTTAAAATTTTATTTCTGAACGAAACTACACGAATAAATTAATATTTAATTTAATAATATTAAATATTAATAATTCTTCTAAAATTAGAAGAGCTCAGATTTCCACCAAACTCTTATCATAGAGTAAACACCCTATTCTGGGACCAATGGAGTGGTCAAAAAAATTATTTGAGATCAAATGGTAGGGTAAAAAAGACCAATTTATCCCTTATGAGCATCGAGCAGCAAAAAAATCAACTTTCTGCCCAAAACTGCAATTCAGAAAAACACAGGTCCTTTCACATAGCTCACTTATAGAACAATTTTTTATGTGTCTAATTTTACAAAGTCACTAGACCTAAATGATTTCAGTGTGAATTATTATGTTATTTAATGAATATTAATATAATAAGATGTAATATTTATGTATGAGATGTTTTGGTCTTTACACTTCATGTTTGTGCTCAGTTTGGATCCAAGAGCTTCTTAAGCTACAGTAGGGTAATATAAATGTTTTTGAGTATTCCACGATGTTCACCAAACTTACACAATTATCCCTCAACATGGTGTAGGATGGTTACTTTTGGTCATGGAAGTTTGATAAGGGTATCCACAGAAAAATCTATTCCAGTTTATTCCCCTTGTGAATTCCCATATATGTTTGAGTGATAAAGCAGGCTCTAGTGAAAAGGATTCTAAATAGAGGGACTCTGGGAAGCTGGAGATGGAAGTGGGAATCATGGGGTTGAGTCATATGTAGAAGCTGACAGCCTACAATCAGTAGGGTATCAGGATAATAAATCTCCTCATGGATAGACTCTGTTACATAGACATGTGGCGCAGGTTTCGTGCAGGGGTCTTGGTTAGCCTAGAGAGGGGAGACGTTATGCTTATGATGGGTGAGGTCACATGGATCATGATTTCTTGGACCATCGATTGGAGGAGGGTAGGTAAGTAGGAAACAGACATCCATGATAGAGGCAGTTCCATGATTAGGGGTCTTCCAGGCACATCCAGGGAGGAGGTGCTGGTAGATGAGTAGGTGTTTCTCAAGAGGGTTTTATGGGGGATGATGACATGAGATACTCCCACCACCACTACTAGGTGGCCCAATTCAAGCTTAGGGAGATGGCGATCGGGGCCATGGGTAGTTATTAACTACGGAGGGCTATGACCCTGTTGCACTTAAGATGATTAGAGGTATTATATATTTTTATTCTAATCTTACTCTATTATTTATATACATATTTGTGAGTCATTATTTTATCTCTATATACCTGGTGTGAGAGATGGAGCTTCCAGTTGATACTTTATCCTAGCTACTATGGATAGAGGTTTCTATAGGGAGAGATTCTTTGATATCACATATCCGTCAGTAGTGCGAGCTAGAATTTTGTGGAGAGAGTTTCTCAAGGGACATCCTATTCATCATGATAAAACATCATGACATAATCTTGGTTATGGACTAGTTATCCATAATTCGGGTAGAGATTGACTATCATTGCAGGCGAGTTAGATGTTTTCAGACTGATGGGATGATATTCTCCATTGTGGGTGAGATATGTCTCATGGATGAGTGAGTGGATATTATGGGCAGAAAGCTTTATCTCATATTCCATAAGTTGGAAAGTTTATCCCTTGGTGTAGTAGGATTTTTAAGCATCTGGATTTCTTTAGTACTGGTGGAATTTATGGACATATTCCCTGAAAATGTTTCGGGACTACCTTTGAGGTAGGATATGAACTTCTATATTGACTTTCACTAGGGGAATTCACTAATATCTTCTATGGAATATCAGATATCGTCTACCAAAATATGGGAGTTGAGAGTATATTTGGAGGACCTTCAAGAGAAGGGTTTCATTAGAGCTAGTGTTTCCCCCCAGGAAACTCCGATATTGTTTATGAAAAGGGAAGATGGGATATTAGGGATTTCATCTCCTAGATCAGGTAAAGATAAAGAACAAGTACCCTATTCTGAGGATTTATGACCTCTTTTATAGTTGTGAGATGTTATTTTTGTCTTAAAGATTAATCTTAGGTTTGGCTACCACCAATTGAGGGTTTACAAGGATGATATTCCAAATAAGGAATTATTATTTCACTACAAACACTGTGAGTACCTATTGATTCATTTTGGTGTGATTAATTCCCTAACTATGTTTATGGATATGATGAACCATATATTTTATCTATAATTGGATTGATTTATTTTCTTCATTTATGACATACTCATTTACTCTATATCAGAGGAGGAGTATACAGAGCATCTAAGGATGGTCCTAGACTTACTCTGAGATCACCAACTTTATAGTAAGCTATAATTGTACCGGTTTTGAATCCTAAAGGTTTAATTTTTGGGGAATGTCGTTTTCGATCATATTTTAGTTGTCGAACTTGTGAAGATTGATGTGATTCTTTCTTTGGATCCACCCAAGAGTGTGTCGGAGGTACGGGGTTTTCTTATCTTGTTGGGGTACTAAATAGGTTTTTGGTAGACTTATCTAGGATTACATACCCTTTGAACACCCTAAAATGGAAATGGAAGTTTTTTACATGGATTGAGAAGTGTCAGAGAGCCTTTAAGGAGTTGAGGCAAAGTCTGAATAGTTCTCTTATGTTGAGACTACTAGAGGAGGGTGTAGAGTGTATAGTGTTTTGAGATTCTTTTAGAGATGGGATCATAAACTTATTGATGTATAGGCAGGAAGTGATCACATATGGTTCAAGGCATTTTAGACCCCATGAGAAGACTACACTACTCACAACCAATATTTGGTAGTGGTAGTCTTCACTATGAATATGTGGAGGCACTATCTTCTAGAAGATAATTTTTTTTGTTTACTTAGACCACTGGAGTATTGGGTATATCTTTAATTAGGGATATATTAACCTAAGACAGAGTCATTGGTTTGAGTTCCTATGGGAATATGAATTCAATATAGTCTATTCTCTTGGGAATGGAAACGTAGTGATAGATTCCCTTTGCAGGAAGTCCCTTTCTTTATTGGTGGAGGAGGTGTCCGATCATTTGGATTCCTTATAGTTAACCCTAAAGAAGAATAGGGGTTCATATTTTCTTTATCCAATGGTGGTCACTCCTTCACTTCTTCAGCGTGTGAGAGAGGCCTGGTTGGGAGACATCTACTGTGAGGTTATTCATGACCATATGTCCTTAGGAGATTCACCAAATTGATTTTTTTGATGGAGGGGAGCACAACATACTTTTATAGGGATGGAAAGGGGTTATAGTTATGTTGTGTGAGGAGCTAATGACAGATATTCACACTTCCCCCTTATATGTAAATTTTGGTGTGTAAAATATGCACATGGACCTTTAGGTAGAGTTTTAGTGGGTTGGGGTGATGTAGAGTGTTGATGAGTTCATCCCTCAGTGTCTCACATGTCAGAAGGTGAAGGATAATAACCAGGTTCTAGTAGGTTGGACATGACCTCCTAAAATCCCAGAGTGAAAATGGGGAAGCATAACCATAGACTTTGTGATGAGTTTTATGTGGACATCGAGAGACCTTGATTCCATCTGGGTGATTATTGACTGACTTACCAAGTCAGCACACTTTCTTTCCCTCAAGGAGCAATATTTGGTGGAGAGTATAGGGTATTTTTACATGTGGGATATCATCTATATTCATGGGTTACCCTTAATTATTATCTCCAACTATGATACTTGGTTCATTTCACAGTTGTAGAGATTCCTAAAGGAGGCATTCGAGACCCATTTGAGAATGAGTACGACATTCCACCCACATATGGATGGCCATACTGAGTAGATTATCCAAGTGTTGGAGGATATATTGAGGGAATTTGTGTGGGACCTCATTAAAAGATGGTAATTATTATAGTTTTCATATAATAACAACTACCACTCTACTATTAAAAATTAACATTTCAAGGCCCTATATAGAAGACCTTGCAGGTCACCCTTATATTGGACTGAGATTGGTGATAAATATTTAGTTGGGCCAGAGATGGTTAGGCAGTGATGGAGAAGGTTCAAGTGATCTTCAAGAATATGAAGAAAACCTAGAGAGGAATGAAATATTATATATATCAACATTTTAGGCCCTTTTAGATTGAGCAAGTATACAATGTTTTCCTGAGAGTCTCCCCATGATGAGGATTGTGAAGGTGATTGTCTAGGGAGGCAAGTTATCCCCATGGTTTATTAGGCTATTCAAGATCCTAGGAAGGGTCGGAATGGTTACTTAATGCCTAGACGTACCCTAATAGTTGTATTGGGTGAATGTAGTCCTCCATGTTTTATAGATGATTAGATACATGTACAACCCTATGCACATTATTGACTAGGTCGAAATGGACATTGAAGATGGAACCACCTACATGGAGAACCTGGTGGAGATCAAGGATCAGCAGGAGAGGATTATGTGAGGATGGAACATTACTTTGGTTAGTGTGCTTTGGTGTCACGAGAGCATGTAGGATTTATCTTCAGAGTGAGAGAGTTAGATTCAGACTTAGTACCCCCACTTTTTTTGGGTATACTATGCTTTTCACAGTGAAAATCCTTAAAAAAGGGGAGAAAATGTTGACTCTGATTTTATTTTATTTTTCTTTTGAGTATTTATATGAATATATAGGATTTTCGAGAATTGGAAAGTCATTTAGGTGTCTCGGGACCCTAGAATTAATATATTAAAAATATTAATATATTTAATTCACGTACACACATCATTTCGGTATTTTTTATTTTCCCATTTTATGAGACCTTAGATATAAAATCCAAGACCATACTTGATTTTGGAACATGGGGTTTACCCTATGCGTGAGCTAAGGTTGTTCAGCCTCGGATGTCCATTTGAGGCAGTCATTGATGGTGCGTTTAATAAAAATATGAATTAAATTAAATTATTTTATTTTAAATGACCTAACCTAGAGAATCCTCTATAAATACTAATTTATAAAAAAATCTTCATGGTTATATGCATAAACCTAGGTGGATTTGATATGAGTGTAACGACCCAAAGTTTCATTAATGGAAAATACCTCTTGATCCAGTTAAATGTCTCTTTATGAAAAATATTTTTATAAGATGTCAACTTATTTGGTTTTATGTTAAGAATTGTGACCATTGTTAATATAGTCGTTGAACAGTGATCACATGATTAGTATAAATATAGGACCTTAACAAATCCAATTTACTCAGACAAAAGAAGTGATGGCCTCATCCAGTAGAATTGCCCCATACGAAGACCATTTTTCGGAGCTCAAAAAAGAGGTGGCATCCTTGGGCTTCAACATTGACCAAGCCCAAGCTGAGCTTCACCGTGTCAAGCTCGAACGGGACCGTCTACGGGAAAAGTGGAAGTTGATAGAGATTACCATTCGAGCGATGTTATCCGAGCCACCCCAAGAGTCTGTCACCATCGCACACCTTACCCTTAGGTCTTATGCGGCTGTTTTAAGGGGTTATGTAACAAATAAGTAGTACTATGTTCATGTACATTATTTTTGTATATAATAATGAATATAATTTCTAGTCATTTCTGATACATTGTAAATAGTTTTTAAAGTACAAATGGTGTTTTTAGTTATTATTTAATTAAGAAATATATTTTATTAAATTAAGGGATTTTTGAATTAAATAATATTTTAATGAAATAATATTATTATTATTAAATTAATTTTTATTAAATATAAATGATCTTATAATTTTATGTATGCAATTAAAATTTTATATTAAGGTTTGAAAGACATTTCTGTCAAAACCCGTGAATTTTCAATAAATGTTGGTTTTTATTTTAAAAGTTAAATTTAACATATTTAGAAATTTTTTTAGATAAAATAAAAGTCATTTTTGGAATCAGGACTTCGAAATTATCCAACGGTGAATTTTTCATAATTTTCTGAGACACTCAAATTTTTGGGTAAAAATTAAATACCGTTTAAATATATAATGTGTTTTATGACATCATAATGACCCAATGGTGATGTAATAAAATACCATAATCCTTATTTTCGGCCAATATATGTTTTATCATTAAAATAATGTGATTTTGGGTTTTTTTGACTTACTTTTCAAAGCATTAATGGACACCTCAAGACATATACAACACTTTGCCTTTTTAAATTAATTTCCATGGGAGTGTGACTCACCTCCACATAAGCAACCTTACTATTTTAAGAATTTAGGACTTGGGCCTTATAAAATATTGTTTTACTCTTCCCTTTTCCAAAAACCATGGTATGGTTTGTGGTTTGGATAAATTTAATGTAAGGGGACCCAAACCTAAATAATAAAGAATTCCCTCACCTTTCCTATATAAACCCACACAAGCTCCCACTTCCTCCTCACTCAAAGCCCTTGGATTTTGTCCAACCTCTGCCCAACTCTCTCTAGAATCCTCCCAAGGTTCCCCAAGCTCCCAAGAATCCTCTCACAGGCCTCTCTCTAGCCTTTGGATGCACACTTCCAAGTAAGGTTTTTTTTCTTCCTTTCTCATTTTTGTCAATTTTCTTTAAGTTGTATTGCCCTTTTAATTTCAATTATGAATGTTGGGGTATGGTTTCACACCTCCTCCATAATTCCCTCTTATTGTTTGAATTATGGGAGACCCATTTCTCTCTCATTAAATGCCTCCCATGTACACCCGTTACTATGCCGAAATTCCGAAAGGAACTTCTCTCTCTTCTTTTACATTCGAGCAATAATTTTGTATCATGAATCTAAATTACATTACAATTGTTGGTACATTTATCTATATAACCTACTTACTGTCCAATTACATGTAAATATGACTAAGAACCCCTTTCTCTCCCATCAACCATTTTTATGAATTCTTATGTCACGCCGTTACACTGCCGAAATCGCACCGATTTTCTAAGTCAATTTCATTGTGTAGTGGATACCATGCCCATTTCTACATCAAGGGTATCCACCTTTATGTACCTTTACTTATTGATTAAAAAGTTTCATGTATTAATTTCACATTCCTTTATCATGGAATAAATTTTTATGTTTTATGAATCCATGTTTTATGATCCATGTGGCACACTTATGAATGAAATGAAATGTTTAAGAAGGGTACGCCCTTATAGCGCTCCAATGAATTGGGTAAAGTATAGTATCATGATACGTCATGTGTAATGAGTGTTGGCTCATGATAATTCAAGTGAAACGAGGGTTTAATCGTGCTTCATGTGCAATGAGGGTTTACTCATGCTTTATGTGCAATGATACTTGGCTCATGCTAATTCCATGTTAAGTGTTGTTGCCACATTTCCATGTTATGATTATCATGATTTATCATGCCTTTATGTTCATGTTTCTTTTATGATCTATTGATATTACTATTGTCTAACATGTATTGTACTCCTCATGTTATTCCATGTGTACTCCCTTACTGGGCTTTATAGCTCACCCTTTTCGTATGCATGTCCTCAGGTTATCCCATGCAATGATAAGTACGAGGGAATGTAGTGGTCATGTAAAGGAAGTTTTCAATAAAGATGTTGTATTTCATGATCTAAGTTTTTATGTAATGATCTTAAGCCCCAAAGACACTAAACCTCTCGATCTTCTTTGTTGTATCAACTACAGTTTTATGTAATAAATCATGTTTAATTTGTAATAAAAAGAAGGGTTGTCATAGTTGGTATCAGAGGATAGGTTTAGTTATTTTTGGGATTAGGAAACCCTAGTAAATCCTTAGATACAAGACTAAGTATAATAAAAACATCCCTAAGTTTTGGTAAATACTAAGTAAGTGGTTTATCAAACAAATACATCCCTATCTGGATATGAGCAGGTAGAGGCGGCTCTGGCACATATGTATCCTAGGGGTAAAACCCAAAAACACCGTTTTGAGCTAGACTCGAACATGAACTGGTACACGACAATGGGCCTTGATGCACTCTTGGTTACGACACTCCCGGTGGATATGATTTGATAAATTTACAAGCTTAGTATGAACCCTTATTAAGGGAATTAAAAAAATTCCCCTAAGAATATATGTTAGAAAGTAGATCATGAAAAGCCTAGATTGAAGCCTATAGACTCATGAGTTAAGGAAATGAAAGTTTATTTATAAGTCATCAACTTTTGTCTTTGGATTACCCTTTATGTGTTACCCCTAACTTTCCTTTTATTCCATCCAATGGACGGTAATAGGAGGACTCGGGCTAACAACTGTTGTCAAGATCAGTGTGATGACTGTACTAATGAGATGTCAAATACAATGGGAGCGGTAATCGCGAACTTTGTCACGCTTCTCTCTCAGCTAACTCAAGTTTTGAATAGAAACACGGGTCAAGAGGAACGTTCAACCCCCCCTAAGAAAGAACAAGTCGCTATCGAGAGCTTCATGAGACAAAGGCCTCCTACTTTTAGTGGATCATCCGATCCCACGATCGCTGAACAATGGATCAACTCCATTGAAAAGATATTCTCCATCCTCCAATGTTATGAACAAGAGAAGGTTCTCCTAGCGGCTTATCGTATGGAGGGTGAAGCTGATCAATGGTGGACGTTGATCAAAAATACGAATCCTGAGGAGGAGATCGAGGCGTTAGAATGGAAGGATTTCAGGAAGATGTTTTTCTATAAATATTTTCCGCGCACCCTCCGGCTTAAGATGGAAAGGGACTTCCTTTCCCTCAAGCAAAAAGATGAAGAATTTGTTGGAGCGTATGAGACAAACTTCATGAGGCTTTCATGATATGCTTCCGGTTTTGTTGTTACCCCCGAATGCAAGGTTGACCACTTCTTTGGTGGGCTGAAGCCTAGCTTGCGGAAAGCATTAGTGATCCGTGACTTCGACAGCTATGAAGAAATTGTCCGATGTGCCCTCATGGTTGAAATGGATATTGGGGAATCATAGGGGTATCATGGGGACAAGAAGTGTAAGGTGGACTTCAATTCTGGTGGTCCGATGGATAAATCCAAAGGTGCTAAGAAGATCCAGCACCCCACTTGCCAAAAGTGCGGAAAGAAGCACCCTGGAAATTGCCTTAAGGGGACGAGAAAATGATTCAGGTGTGGAAGAGAAGGGCACCTAGCTGTTAACTATCGGCAAGAAGGACCCACGGCTGTGACAGAGGAGAGGAATGCTCCATTTGAACCTCAATGTGTTGTTCAATGATACAAATGCAAATAACCGGGTCATTTTTCAAATCAGTTCCCTAATCCAAGGGTTATCGGAGGCAACCAACAACCTCTAAGACAGCAAGGAAGAGCTTTTTCCATCACTTCTGCCGAAGTGAACCCCGACAATGAAGTGGTGACAGGTACTCTAGTTATTCATTCAAGAATAGCGAACGTACTTTTTGATTCAGGTTCTACGCATTCTTTTATATCTTGAAAGTTTAGTAGAACAATCCCAGCACCCCCACAAATCATGGAAGTAAAGATGTCGGTGAGTACGGAAAATGGGGAAATCATTACATCCCATGAGTATAAGTCCTCCCCTGTTATAATCTGTGGATTTAGTTTCCCGTAGAACCTCGTCATACTCCCTCTGGTGGAATTTGATGCAATTCTTGGCATGGATTGGCATTCCTTATATAGAGCCAACATAAATTGTCGGGAGATGGAAATCACACTCCATATGGATAATCGACCCCCGATTCTTTACAAGTGTCAGGAGGAAGATGAATCTCCTTTATCTCCATCATCTCAAGCATGGATATTACTGCCTTATGAGCATGCATATCTAGCTTAGATGATTGAGTCCAAGGAATAAACCATCCTTGAAGAAATGCCTATTGTGAGGGAATTCGCTGAAGTGTTTCCCGAGGAACTGCCTGGTCTTCCTCCAAGAAGAGATGTTGAGTTCTCAATTGAACTTATACCTGGGGCGCTACCAATATCCAAGACTCCATATAGAATGGCTGTTGTAGAGATTGAAGAGCTGAAGAAACAACTACAGGAGAATCTGGATAAAGGGTTTATACGCCCAAGTGCTTCACCATGGGGTGCACCAGTCCTCTTCGTCAAGAAGAAGGATGGGTCAATGCGGCTTTGCATTGATTATCGTGAACTTAACAAAATAACGATAAAGAACAAGTATCCTCTCCCAAGAATCGATGACTTGTTTGATCAGTTGCGTGGAGCACAATACTTATCCAAGGTGGAATTGCGGTCGAGATATTATCAAGTAAGGGTGAATAAGGAAAATGTCCCCAAGACTGCTTTTAATACAAGATACAGGCACTATGAATTCATAGTAATTCCTTTCAGACTCACCAATGCTCCAGAAATATTCATGGACTTGATGAATAGAGTCTTTAGAGATTACCTTGACAAATTTGTGGTAGTCTTTATAGATGATATTCTAATATACTCCAAAACCAAGGAGGATCATGAGAAGCATTTAAAAACTGTACTAGAGACTTTGCACAAGGAGAAGCTCTATGCAAAGTACAGAAAGTGTGAGTTCTGGTTGAAGGAGGTCTCATTCTTGGGCCATATCATCACAAGCAATGGGATATCTTTGGACCCCTCCAAAACATATGCAATTGAGGGATGGTCGAGGACAACATCGGTAACGGATATCCGTAACTTCTTGGGGTTAGCTGGATATTATTGATGATTTGTGATAAATTTCTCATGATTGTCCAACCCTCTTACCAAGCTAACTCGAAAGGGAGTAAAGTTTTCTTGGAGTCATAAATGCGAAGAAAGCTTAAAGGATTTGAAAATGAGGCTTATCACTGCGCATGTGCTCACTTTACCCACAAGTGGGAAACTTTTTGTGGTATTCAGTAATGCCTCAAATAAGGGCTTAGGCTATGTGCTGATTCAGAATGATAAATTGATATCCTATGCCTCAAGGCAGTTGAAAATCCATGAGCAAAACTATCCAACGCATGATCTGGATTTGGTGGCTGTGATCTTTGCCTTGAAAATCTGGCGACATTATCTCTATGGAGAGAAATGTGAGATATATACTGACCACAAGAGTCTTAAATATATATTCACACAGAAATAGATTAATATGCGCCAGAGAAGATGGATAGAGATCATCAAAGATTATGACTGTTCAATACATTACCACCCTGGGAAAGCGAACAAGGTGGAAGATGCCCTAAGTATAAAGGACCCAACAATTCTATCAATGATGAGAATTGAGAAGGATCCAATCTTCTTAGACTTGATGAAGATGGACGTGGAAATCATAAAGAAGGGAACATCATCAATCCTTTCACAAATGATTACTCAACCATCTCTTTTGGAAAGATTAAAGGATGCTCAAAAGGATGATGTGTGAATTCAAGAAAAGGTGGAAGCTATCAAAAAAGGGAAATCCTCAGAGTTTAATGTTAATGAAGAAGGAATTGTGCAGTTTGGGAAAAGACTATGTGTTCCATTAAGTCCGGAGCTGAAGAAGGAACTTTTGGATGATGTACATAGTTCAAATTTCTCTATTCACCCAGGGAGCACAAAGATGTATCGAGATCTCCGAGAAAACTTTTGGTGGGATAATATGAAGAAGGAGATCGCTGAATGTACATCAAAGTGCCTGGTGTTTCAGAAAGTGAAGGCAGAGAGGCAGAATTCTAAGGGGATGATGCAACCATTTCCCATACCAAAATGGAAATGGGAGAACATCACAATGGACTTTGTCACCAAAATTCTGAGGACATCCAAAGGCAACAATGCAATATGGGTTGTTGTGGATCGTCTTACAAAGACTGCACACTTCATTGCTATTCGGGAGGATTTCTCTTTGGATCAACTGGCACGGATATATATCAGGGAAGTGGTAAGGTTGCATGATGTACCACTATCTATTGTGTCTGACTGAGATCCAAGATTCACCTCTAAGTTTTGGAAGAGTCTTCAACATGCTCTGAATACTGAACTGAACTTCAGTACGACCTATCATCCTCAAACTGATGGCCAATCCGAGTGGACTATCCAAACACTTGAGGATATGTTGAGTGCCTTCTCAATGGAATTTAAAGGAGGATGGGATCAACACCTTCCTCTTGTTGAGTTCTCTTATAATAACAGTTTCCACTTGAGCATCCAAATGGCACCATATGAAGCCCAGTATGGGAAAAGGTGCAGAACATCGGCATGTTGGGATGAGGTCTGTGAACGTAAGCTACTTGGACCAGAAATGGTTAAGGAAATGGTGGAGAAGGTGAAAACCATTCAGCATCATATCAAGGCAGCTCAGAGTCGACAGAAGAGTTATGTAGATAATCTTCGACGAGACCTTGAGTTTAAAGTTGGAGACATGGTGTTTCTACGCATATCTCCATGGAAGAAGGTCATGAGTTTAGGAAAGAAAGGGAAGTTAAGTCTAAGGTACATCGGCCCCTTCGAGATTCTTGATCGTGTCGGGGTTGTGGCCTATCGACTAGGACTTCCACCTACTATGGCCAAAGTACATGATGTCTTTCATCTATCCCTCTTAAGGAAGTACATACCGGACCCTTCACATGTACTCTCTTCTAAGTTGGTACAATTAGAAGATGATCTTTCTTATGAGGAGCAACCAGTGAAGATCTTAGATCGTAGAGAAAAAGTTCTACGAAATAAGACAATACCCCTCGTCAAGGTGTTGTGGAGAAACCACAAGTTTGAAGAAGCGACTTGGGAGTTGGAGGATATGATGAAGCTGAGTTACCGACATTTGTTTTAGTGTGGTAAAAGGAAAATTTTGAGGGCAAAATTTCTTAAGGGGGGAATATTGTAACGACCCAAAGTTTCATTAATGTAAAATCCCTCTTGATCCAGTTAAATGTCTCTTTATGAAAAATGTTTTTATAAGATGTCAACTTCTTTGGTTTTATGTTAAGAATTGTGACCGTTGTTAATATAGTCGTTGAACAGTGATCACATGATTAGTATAAATATAGGACCTTAACAAATCCAATTTACTCAGACAAAAGAAGTGATGGCCTCATCCAGTAGAATTGCCCCATACGAAGCCCATTTGTCGGAGCTCAGAAAAGAGGTGGCATCCTTGGGCTTCGCCCTTGACCAAGCCCAATCTGAGTTTCACCATGTCAAGCTCGAACAGGACCGTCTACAGGAAAAGTGGAAGTTGATAGAGATTACCACTCGAGCGATGTTATACGAGCCACCCCAAGAGTCTGTCACCATCGCACACCTTACCCTTAGGTCTTATGCATCTGTTTTAAAGGGTTATGTAACAAATAAGTAGTACTATGTTCATGTACATTATTTTTGTATATAATAATGAATATAATTTCTAGTCATTTTTGATACATTGTAAATAGTTTTTAAAGTACAAATGGTGTTTTTAGTTATTATTTAATTAAGAAATATATTTTATTAAATTAAGGGATTTTTGAATTAAATAATATTTTAATAAAATAATATTATTATTATTAAATTAATTTTTATTAAATATAAATGATCTTATAATTTTATGAGTGTAATTAAAATTTTATATTAAGGTTTGAAAGCCATTTCTGTCAAAACCCGTGAATTTTCAATAAATGTTGGTTTTTATTTTAAAATTGAAAATTAACATATTTAGAAAAAAAAATAGATAAAATAAATGTCATTTTTGGAATCAGGTTGTCGAAATTATCCAACGGTGAATTTTTCATAATTTTCTGAGACAGTCAAATTTTTGGGTAAAAATTAAATACCGTTTAAATATATAATGTGTTTTATGACATCATAATGACCCAATGGTGATGTAATAAAATACCATAATCCTTATGTTCGACCAATATATGTTTTATCATTAAAATAATGTGATTTTGGGTTTGTTTGACTTACTTTTCAAAGCATTAATGGACCCCTCAAGACATATTCAACACTTTGCCTTTTTAAATTAATTTCCATGGGAGTGTGACTCACCTTCACATAAGCAACCTTATTATATTAAGAATTTAGGACTTGGGACTTATAAATATTTTTTTCCTCTTCACTTTTCCAAAAACCATGGGCAAAAACCATGGGATGGTTTGTGGTTTGGATTAATTTAATGTAAGGGGACCCAAACCTAAATAATAAAGAATTCCCTCACCTTTCCTATATAACTCCACCCAAGCTCCCACTTCCTCCTTAATCAAAGCCATTTTAGTTAGTAAAACCTCTTCCAAACTCTCTCTAGAATCCTCCCAAGGTTCCCCAAGCTCCCAAGAAGCCTCTCACAAGCCTCTCTCTAGCCTTTGGAAGCACACTTCCAAGTAAGGGTTTTTTTCTTCCTTTCTCATTTTTGTCAATTTTCTTTAAGTTGTATTGCCCTTTTAATTTCAATTATGAATATTGGGGTATGGTTTCTCACATCCCCCATACTTCCCTATTATTGTTTGAATTATGGGATACCCCTTTCTCTCTCATTAAATGCCTCCCATGTACACCCGTTACTATGCCGAAATTCCGAAAGGAACTTCTCTCTCTTCTTTTACATTCAAGCAATAATTTTGTATCATGAATCTAAATTCCATTAAAATTGTTGGGACATGTATATATATAACCTAATTACTTTCCATTACATGTAAATATTATGAGGAACCCATTTCTCTCTAATCAACCATTTTTATGAATTCTTATGTCACGCCGTTACGCTGCCGAAATCGCACCGATTTTCTAAGCCAATGCCATTGTGTAGTGGATACCATGTCCATTTCTCCATCAAGGGTATCCACCTTTATGAACATTTACTTATTGATTACAAAGTTTCATGTATTAATTCCACATTCCTTTATCATGGAATAAATGTTTATGTTTTATGAATCCATGTTTTATGATCCATGTGGCACACTTATGCATGAAATGAAATGTTTAAGAAGGGTGCGCCCTTATAGCGCTCCAATGCATTGGGTAAAGTATAGTATCATGATACGTCATGTTCAATGAGTGTTGACTCATGCTAATTCAAGTGAAACTAGGGTTTACTCGTGCTTCATGTGCAATTAGGGTTTACTCATGCTTTATGTGCAATGAGCCTTGGCTCATGCTAATTCCATGTTAAGTGTTGTTGCCGCATTTCCATGTTATGATTATCATGCTTTATAATGCCTTTATGTTCATGTTTCTTTTATGATCTATTGATATTCCTATTGTCTAACATGTATTGTACTCCTCATGTTATTCCATGTGTACTCCCTTACTGGGATTTATAGCTCACCCTTTTCTTATGCATGTCCTCAGGTTATCCCATGCAATGATAAGTACGAGGGAATGTAGTGGTCATGTAAAGGAAGTTTTCAATAAAGATTTTGTATTTCATGTTCTAAGTTTTTATGTAATGATCCTAAGCCCCAAAGACACTAAACCTCTCGATCTTCTTTGTTGTATCAAGTGAAGTTTTATGTAATAAATCATGTTTAAGTTGTAATAAAAAACAGGGTTGTCATAATGAGGATTGTGTGTTCTTCATGATAAAATAAAACCAAAGAATGATGGGTGATTAGATCACCGTGGATCGAACGGTAGTGAATGAAATGGATCTTAATCATTGTAGATGAATATAATCTTTACCAAAGATAAATCCTAAATCAAGGTAGGGCTTGTGAATTGTGGTTTACACCTTTTATTAAAATATTGATCATGGATTTTGATATCTTCTTTTCAATGATATGTAATTATATTCCCTTCAGATGATCCAATTTTAATAAATTGATTTATTGATTCCGATTTATTTATTATACCTTTCCAACACCAATGGTTTCCCCATTTTTGTAATTGTCAGTAAATAAAGCTTGTCCCATGAAGTATTTACTTAGTTCTTGTTCATATCACCCCACCAATCTTCATGTCCTTCATTGTTATCCCATGAGGTCATGGTTTAACATTACCAGGGCTGTTTTGAGCGTGTTTGAAGCCCTGGATTTGTGGCGATTGTGCAAAAAATGTATAGGATAGTGATTTGTGGATGGATATAGATGGATTGTGGGTTCTTTTTTGTAGATTAGGGATCCGTAGTAGTGATGGTGATTGGAGGTTCCATAGTAAGTGTGATGGAAAATCGATAGAAGATCAAATTCTCGATTTCTAACCATCAGAGTCTGGAGATCAACAGCCCAAAACCTAACTTTTGATTTCAACAGATTTTGAGTGGTCAGCAAGAATAATTAGTAATGGAAACAACATATATGGGATCTTCATGAATAAACCTAAGTTTCTACAATAAAATAGACTACATGATGTGTACTATGAAGAACACATGCCATTTAATCCCCTGGTTACAGTGGTCAAGGTTTTGGGAAAATAAAAATACCATAAACTATATAGACCCACCACACACTATGTGACCTTATGTGGGTGACTCAATGTGTACTCTAGGATTACATAGGCACAGACACATACAAGAAAACATGCATAAATAGATTACATGGGCATTTCCATGTACTCAGACACATCCAAGATACCCAAACACAGTCATGTACACGTTTACGGGCCGATGTACATGATCATGGATGAAAGAGCATGGGTAGGCCTTAGGTGGATGAGACACACCTTGTACCACTAGTACACACCATGAAGTGTAACATGGCATGCCAAGCCATGTCCAGGTAATAACATGTCTAGGTAGTAAGGTGAGGTCACATATAGTGTAGACCCCCATACACTCTGTGTAGTTCCCCTAGAAACATCCTCCTATAATATATTCTTCTTCGGGACTTGGATTTTGTCCCGTGAGTATTCTATCACGGGTTTTTTAATGTAGAAAATAATGGTGGCCTTCATTATGGAATACAATATATGATGTAAGGTGTTATGAGTGTGATGATTCTTTAGGTGATGCTTAAGGATAGTAGTGATCAGGGCAGAATCATCTGAGAGATGTCAGGTTTGGAAACCCCCTTTTCGTAATAGGGTGCAGGTCCCCTATATTCAACTCTATCTACTGATTGGTACCCCCTAAAGGACCAGGGTGTGATTCCTCTACAAATTAAGTGCCACCCCTTATCATACTAGGGTGTGGGTCCAACATTCACTAAGCGTCACCCCCTAACACACTAGGGTGCAAGTCCTCCATTCACTGAGTGGAACTCCCTAATGCTCTAGGGCATGAGTCATCTGTTCACTGAGTGTAACCCCTATGATGGAATAGTGTGAAGTTACTCTATATATCTATCTATTTATTGAATGGTACCCCCTATCGTGTTAGGGAATGAGTCCTCTGTTCACTGAGTGGTACCCCCCCCCCCATCACACCAAGGCGTGGGACCTCCATTTATTGAGTGAAACACCCTTATCATACTAAGGCATAGGTACTATATTGGAGATTTTTCCCCTTCATGTTGTAGAAAAGTGGAGAGGTGTGGGTCTTCCACATGGATTTCTCATATAGACATGTGAGATTTCAGGCATCGGTGATGGACCTTTGGAGAAACAGGAAGACTCATTGTCTTGGTCTATACTATGAGATTGAGATCCCCTTTATATCTTGTTTGGGTTTATTTTTTAGTATATATATATGATGGGTTTTATTTCCCACTTGTTATGGGTTGATATAACCTTTTTATATAAATTTCTATAAGTCCTTTTTTTTGGGCATCCTACTAAGTATGCTTATACTCACCCCTACATGGGATTTTCTAGTACATGTCATTCCTTATACAGACAATGAATAGTTTGGTGATGACATCAGTGGAGCATAGTGGTGCCTTGGGTTCATAAACTAATTTTAACACATATATATAGAGATCAAGAGCTGTACTCTCTCTTGGATCTTTATTATTCCAGTTGTTGTTAGTTTGGGACTTTATTTTTGGGTTGGTCATGTATTTTTTCCCTTTTCAATTTGGTTTATATTTTTGTACTCTATTGTATTCCCTAGAGTTTATTTCATGCATGGTTTATTCTAGATTTTACTTAATTTTTATCATTCCTATTATTATTTTCATAGAGAAAGTTGCGTTCATTTATACAGGTACATTAGGCAAAGGTCTCCCATTTAATTTATTCCTTCTTGGTACTTGTCACCAACCCCTAGCCTATTGAAGGTGGGATTAGGGTTGTGATGGCTCGGTTTTCCACCGACCAAGTAGACCCTGGTGGGTCGGGTTATTGCATCACAACCTACTCAGGCCTACATTACACATGAGCACCTGAGAATCTATCACATGGTTATTATAAACACAGTATTAGGCAGAATCCTAGGATTGAATTATTGAGTGGATGAGTCAAATGAGGTTAGAGATCAGGATGAGGTGATGCTCAATGTGGTCGTAGAGTTAGTGTTTTTATTTCTTTTTCATCAGTATATATATGTGATCAGCCCAGTGGGTGGTCATATGTTGTATGTATGTAATGGTTGATTGGGCCTTAATTATATTTCATTTATTACTAGTATTATTTAAATTCATTTTCTTCCACCTCCATTTTATTTTTAATGGATGATATTTGTTTTTTTTATTATTATATTGCACACTTTGATATATGGGGTATATCCTCCCCATGATATATCCTTAGAACCTTGTTTCTAGTTGGAAGCCTCTAGTGTTTAGGAAGGTGCACCTGGGATATTATGGCATACCAAGTCGAGGCATCAGTCAAGTGGCCTTTGGACTAGGGTGTTATAAATTGGTATCGGAGTTTTATTTTTTTCACTATTTGGGATTTGGTAGACATGATACATAGGGATGTATTGGAGATTATGGGGGAACCCAGACTGGTGAATCATGAACACATTTCTTGATGGAATTCTAGGTTACTATGGGTATGGGAATTATGTTCTTGGCATACACTGTTATGGTTGATATGATTTTCACCTTATGTGATCCACGTGCAGTTTGAGATTTATGACTTGTAAGTTATAGGTTTTTGGATCTTGGACCACTGAAAATAATCTAGTTATGGGTGTGGATCTAGGACTATATAGGCAAGAGGAGTATCATGCATCATATCAGACACATAATATTCACATGATATAGGCCTGTTAGTGTGATTTTTTCCACTAACGACCAAGGATCAGTTTTTTAAGGTGTCTGCAACTACTCATATGACATTTTCATATATAAGTATTTGGTCAAATTCTACTCATCTGAGTTGAAATGTATATTTATTTCCTTCTAATGATAGTTCATGTTGATCTATGGTGATATGATCATTGCCAATGGAATAGTCTATGTGTAGAGGAGGTGTATTGACCCTAGTAGGTTAGTAAGGCATATGGTGCCTTAGTGGGAAACCTTTAATGGGTGTTTTTATTTAGGTTTTGTTTCTTAAAGATTCAGTAAAAACCAGTATGTCATTTTCAAATATATCTTGGAATTGCATTTTATTTAAATGATCTGGTGGTTGTAGTTTTCCATTGGTACAAATTGTCAAGGATGATGTCTTTCGATACGATTGGGATTCTTGAGGGAGAAATCCCATAGGTGGATGCTCAATAAGAATCGATGCCTAATGGATTGATGGTTTTTTTCATATAGTGCCTAGTATGTGTGTCATTCCCTATATTAGTCTTTGGCAAGTATGTTTCCTTTTTATTTTGATACATGAGTGTGGATGATTCCCACAAATTAAGGCCTTCTAAAGGTTTTTCCCCTAGGATAGGTGGGATACCTAGAGACCCCTAGATTTGAAAAAGGTCCATAGTGAGTCTGTATTTAGTACTTTCAGGGTAAACCATTGAGAGGGGTTGGATTAGGGTTACTTAGTGCCTTATAGGTACAGGTAATTAGTATGTTCTAGCTTTGAGATCAATGTATGGTAAGTAAAAATGAGTTTAAGGAGTGGGAATGGTTATTCCTTTAGAGTTATTGAACGACGCCTCAATTGATTGTGACTTGGATACATTTTTTGGGTGTATTGGGATCATAGATAAATGATCAAGGTCTTATAATGGAACAAGATAGTGACTAAGTGTGTGGATGATATTGAAATTACTTGTGGAATGATCGGTGGTTTTAGGTGCGTGATCCTGGTTATGATGAGATACAACTCATGGGATCGTGAGTTGGGTAAAGTTATCAAGTGGTATGAGATTGTACATCTGAGATGTAGGATGAGGTAGTAATGGTACACACTATTTATTCATGGTACCCATTTGAGTTATAAATCGACAATTGGCTATGTTTGAACTGGGGGCTAATGAATTTTGATGTGGTGCTTATGGAAATGACAGACCAGGGATTAGAAGAATATTTTGAAGTGTTATTATGTGGTATAGGAGACATTGAATGTGGATTGGGTGTGGTGGAATGATATATCTATAAGTTCATACTAGATAATAGATTCTTGGGATGAAATGAGTATTGATCAGGTGGAGAAACATGTGTTTTTGGCAATGGAACCTAGTGAGTTATGATCAAGCAATGGTATAAGTTAATCCATATGGTGAGGATTTCACCATTGGCTATTTTAGTGAATAAACTTCATTATTACTGGAATCTTGGAATCTTCTAGTGATGACTCCTCATGAGTATGGAATGGGTGCTAATTGATGTTCTATGTTGTCAGTCAGGTATTAGGTAGGTTGTCACATCTATCCATTACATACGTTAATGGAAGGATCATGAGTCATGTAGGCATGGACCTCTTGCTGGAAGGGTCGTTAGCATGGATAGACTAGTCATTGGATGGTTGATATTAAATTTAGATGTTGATAAGTAAGTGAATCTAATTATTTTAGTCACATGTAAATACCAAGTTTGATATTCGTATGTGATGATGGATGAGTTGATGCATTGGCATCGAGATCTAGATGTTTATGTTGTGATCCAAAGTAAGTTTGTGAGGTGAACCCTAGTTCATGAAATGGTTCAAGGGTAAACCTATTTCGTCATGTGGTTTAGGGGGTTAACCAATTATTCATTACATGTTTTAGGGTTGAAACATAGTTTCATCGCATGGTTCAGGGGGTGAATCGTGAAATGAAATGTTGTGAAGTTGTCTATTGAGATTAAAATACTTGGGAAAGTAAGGTAATTAGGTATCATGTTTAATTTATGTCATATTTGGTATGAAAGGGATATTATGAGGTTTGTATAGGACCTTTTAAGGAAAAGTTGGCATGTATGGGACCCTATTCATGGTAAGTAAATACATGTATGATTTGGTATGGAATCAGAGATGAGATGTGGTACTTACTTCTAATAGGGTTTTTTTACATGGTTGGGTGTGGTGAGATGAAAACCACATCGAGCAGGTCGTTGGACCAATGATAATATGTTTTGATAAGAAATAAAGATATTGGAGAGTGTTGTGGGTTAGAATCATTCATGATGAGTTGACTTTTATGGTGAAAAGAACTATAAACATGATGATTAGAGTGGTGAAATGGTGGTTTCCTGGGATAGATGGGCATTGTGGAGAACTATCTAGATGTTTCAATGATAGCTGCAGGTGGTGACTCAAGTTTTCATAAATGAAGTGACTCATGTATAGCATTACGTGGAAAAATATTTTTTGGCATTCTAGAGTAGAATGTGGGTAACTAAGTGAGGGTTAGTGACTCGAGTAGGTTGAGTGTATTATTTGAATGGGTAATGAGACATTTTTAGGATGAGAAGTGTTATGGTGGGGGGATTTTAAGACCATTTTTCTATAAAATCATGAGAATTTCAATGGAAATTTTCATTTTCAATTTACAATATGGTTCATTCTGAGAACCAGGAATCGTAATGGAACACCAAGTGTTTGAACATCCTAAAATAGTGTTTTGTGATGGGGTGGTTCAAGGCTCAAGTGATGACCTAGGTTTTTAGGAGGCCTCTGGAGGAGTGTTCAGGGGCTCGGGGTTATTAAAAAGTGAAAAAAATACTATTCACATCATGAATAGGGTATTTAAAATGTGAATAGGGTTCATGGGGTGCACTAGGAGAATTTGTGATGTGAAAAAGGGGTATGGGATTAGATTCTAAAAATTCATGATGTGACATTATGTACCACACCTTAAAAGTGTCCCAATATCTTTTTTATTTTTAAGAGGGGATTGGCCCCCCTTTTTCTTCATATTAATGGGATGCATATGGTAGGAATCAGTCAAAACTTCTCTTACCTCCTTTATTCACCATATTGGATGGTTCTAGGTTCAATTCGACGATGTTGGAGGTAAGGTTCCTCCTCCTCCTTACCTCCTTATTTTTCTGTTGTCATTTTTAATTTAACCAGTTTTCATTTTATGGTTTTACATAGATTACACTAGATTATGGTGGAATCAACCATTACAATTGGGGAATTTTCTCAGCATGGCTAGAGGAGAACCCAATATAAGTACTTTACACCACTGAACATTGTTTAAGTGAAGGTATGTCACCATTTTTATTTTCAAGGGTTTTTTTACAAAAAAAATAAACTATTGGGACATTGGAACAATTTAGTTAATTTGTTATTTTTTATGGTGTAGGTTTGGGTGTGTTTTGGGAGTGTACCACACCTTATTGTCGGGGGTTTTAGCTCAACAGGATGACCTGGTGAGATTTTAAGCATTTACACTTGCTTAAATTATTTATTTTAATTATGTATAAAATATTATAATTAATTATAAAATGTTATAATTAATTAATTTTGATATCTTTCTATGATATAGGGCCTTGGGTGGTTGGATGGTGGACAGATGGACTTGGAAGAGCTCGAGCGAGAGTTTTCAGGTTGTGCCTAAAAAGGTAAAGATTTGGTTTGAGGTAGGAAGTCCTCATACTTTCCCTATGGAATTTATGTTTGGTTTATGATCCATGTTTTGTGTGGTTATGACACCTAGGTAATTAACATATTTAATTAAATATTTCAATTTAAATGTGATGCCTCGATTAGGATGCACAAAGTGTTAAGGCCCCGATGGAGCTTGGTACTGGCCATCTCACCTCAGACACTAATGGATGAGGCCTTGACTTGCAACATGATTAGTCTAAGTGGGTAGAATATAGGATATGTAAAGGTTTGGGTATTGGTTTGAGTGTTTCCAATGTGGGATACCTTACATCATTGATATTTTTCACTATCATGATGATGTTGTCAAGGTACGTAGTATTCCTCAGGCGTTAAGTATTGATCTGAGACCTTGATTGAGACTGAGGAATCATGTGAGGTTGTTTCTTATATACTACAACGTATGTGGCCCAAATGGGTGCTCTAGTGACTAACCAACCCTAAGCAGATGTGTATGGACTTAATAGAAATGGTAGTGGTTGTCACCTTAGAACCCAAACCAAACATATTATTGGGAAAAAATCCCTCAAGGTAACTTTGCAGTATTTTTTGGGTTGATTGTGTTTGTTGACAAAGCAGGTTTCCATGGAGAATTTTCGAGTTCCCGAGAATTTGTTGACAATCCTTGTTGACAAAGAACGATGAAAAAGGAAAGGACGATCTGGAGGCGGTACAAAAGAGCAGTACAATGTGGCGTCGTTTCCCAGTGTTTGCCAAATTTTTGGGGTCCAAAATTTGGAATTTGGTGATCATCGCGAAAATAGGATTTCCATGAAGATCATAATTTAATATGGAAAAGGAATTAATTTCACGAAGATAGGATTCATGGTTTGGAAATCGCGAAGACCAGAAGAATGGAGGCGGTGAGCCTTCGCGATTACGTCAAGCTTCGCGAACGGCAGAGACTGAAGTGCATCGCGGCGGTGAAGGGATTTGTGAGGGAGCTTCGCGGCGAAGGTGCAAAGGTATGTTGACGGTGATTCTTCGCGACTACGTCAAGCTCCGCGAATGGAAAATTTCCGTGGTGCTTCGCGATTTGGACAGAATCCCGGCGGAAACTTTGGAGCTTCGCGATTTGAGATGATGTGGCGTTGACTTCGCACGAAAGGGACGAGGGTCGGTGGAATCGCCTATAAATAGAGGCCGACCCCCTCGAGAGAAGCAGAGATAATTTTCAGAGAAAATCCATTGCTCTCGGTTCGCAGAGGTGGTTCTCGAAGGCAATGTGCTTCGCGAAAGGGGAGCTTCGCGGCGGCTATTTTAGCTCCGCGAAAGGTGTGTGCCCCGTGTTGGCTCAGTGAGCTTCGCGGAGAGGCAGGAGCTCCGCAACGGCCTAAGCATTGCGAAGGTCTGTGCATCGTGAGAGTGCTTCGCGATAGAGCTTCGCGAAAAGGCAGGAGCTTCGCGAAGGCTTGTTTGAGCTTCGCGAAATTGGGAGCTTCGCGAAGTAGGGTGCTTTGCGAAGGAGTTTCCAAAAGGAATTGCCCAGTGTTCAGGGGCAAAGAGGTATTCATCAGTGGATGAAAGTTGGACTTCAACAGAGCATCTATCAACAGTTGAGGATGCATTATTTCATGCAAATTAAGAGACCTGCAGGTCTATAAACTGTGAGTGAATCCCTTCACAGAGCAGTGATCTTAGGAAGAGGAAGAAGGTGATCCTCTCCACCGGCAGTGAGCTAGAGAGAGAGAAACAGGGAGTGACCCTTGGGAAAGCAGTGAGCTGACCCTAAACTTTGTAAAGGTAGTGAGCCTGGGCATAGAAGTGATCTAGCCTGAATTTTGTATCCACATCTTATGAAGATTAGTGGGATTTGGTACGCACGACAACTTGTTGGCGTATGCTCCTTGGACGTAGCCCAGTGAGGGTGAACCAAGTAAAAATCTTTGTGTCTGCCTGCTTACTTCCCTGCATTGCATTTGAAGCATCATCATCAGGCAAAGAAGAAAATAAGTGATCATAATAACCACACAAGTGAAAAAAAAGTGACCCTTGTAATAAAGAAGTCAAGATTCAGTGGGGAAGGAAGAAGTTTGAAAAGAATATCCATACCCTGATTCACCCCCCCCCCCCCTCTCAGGGTATATAGGCCCCTATTGGTCCTAAAAATTGGTATTAGAGGGATAGGTTTTTTTATCAGATTTGTTTGCTCTGACTTGGTGTAGTCGATCTGTGTGTTTAAAGAATCAGTCTTTTCTTATCTCGGTGAGCCATGGCAAAGGGAAAAACATACAAGAAAAATCAGAAGTCAGGTGGTATTCCTCAGTGCGGAAGTGTTTATGGAAAAAGTGTGATTCAACTAAAGGAATCAAACAGCTTGCTGAAGGAAGACTTGGATGAATCAGATAGGGAAAAGATAGATTCACTCAATAATGATGTTGGTATGAGTGAAGTACATAAAATTCAAAGTGATGATGAAACCAATGATGATGAAGAAGTTTCAAGGAGGACACCAGTTGATGTCATTAACATGACAAAGGAAATGGACCGAAAATCGGATGAAGAAGTCAAATCTAAAGAAATCCGGATCAAAGTATTGGAGATTGAGGTCAACAAGCTAAGAGGATTAAATCAAAGGATTATTGATATAGTTACTGACCTAAAAGAGAAGAATGATTCACATGCTGAAGAACTACAGAAGATGGATAAAATGAAAGGAAAACAAAAGGCTGAAGATTATGAAGAGAGTCAAATGTCAGATGACGTTCAGAATTTGAAATCTAAAAATGGTGATCTTGTGACACAGCTTTCTGAACTAGTTCATAAGAATCAAAGGCTACAACAAGAGAATGCATGTTGCTCAGATTCTGTTGTTCAAGAAAAATTGAAGGTAAAGGGGCAAAGTGAAGTGGTGGAAAAGCTTACATGAGAATTGGAAGTTGAGATGAGTAGAGGGAAGCTTCTCAAGGGAGAACATGATGTCCAACTTGAATCAAGGGATATGAAGATTAAAAAGTTTGAAGAAGAGATAGAATCAGTCAAGAAGGAAATGGAGAAGTCTAAATCCAAAGATAAGCCCAAGTTGAAGGATGCACTGTACTTATTATTTGATTATCTTTCGGCAGGTGATGATTAAACGAAAGACAAATATGCTACATCAGAAGAGAAGCGTGAAAGGATTTTATCATCCCAAAGGCCATCCATGTTGGGAAAATATGGAATTGGATATGATGATCTCACTCCTATGCGTGATAGGAAAAGTGCAGTGAAAATATCTAGAGATATGAAAAACATTGAAGGTGATGGAGATAGTCCTAAAAAGGATTTTACAGGAAGAAATGATAGCATGTACTATTTCTGCGGGATTCATGGCCACACATCAAGCTTCTGTCCAGATGCTCTGGAATACATTTCAGGCTGTGAAAATATAAACTTTGATAAACCCAAGGATAAGAGGAAGCATCATGAGAAATCAGAGAGAAGAGTCTCTCAGAGGAAAGCATTCATAAGATGCTATTGCTGTGGAAGAATGGGACACACCATGAATATGTGTCAGGAAGCTCAAGAGCTCAATTTCAGGGGTAGAACTCAAGCTGCATCAACATCTTGGCTAAGAGACGATGAAATGAGGTATGCCTTTAATAGAAGTTGTTTCATATGTTCTAATCATGGGCATTTGGCAAGACATTGCAGCAAGAAGAATGCAGGAAAGCAAAAGGAACTTCAAAGGAGATTCTCAACTCCAATGGTGTATAATGAGAAATCGTACACTGGGAGAGAAAGTGGTATGTTTAAGAATAAGCTTAGAGTTCCTGGAGAACCACAAGGAGCTAAACAAAAAATTTATCAATCACACTCACAACCGCCCTCTAAGAATGAATATGAAAAAATATGGAAGAAAAAGGGAGGAAACACTAAAGTTGTGAATAAGAAGAGTGCACATTCAATGGAGGACTCACCACCAGTGAAAAAGAGTATGGTGATTCAGACATCTGATAAAAGGCAGATAAATAAAGAATGCGTTGAAAAATTCACAAGTCATGTTCCATAGAGAGGACTGGAAGAAAAAGGAAAATCCCTGCAATGGTGGAAGAAGCAAGGGAAGATGACAAGAAAGGAGATTCATGCTCAGAGAAATAATCAAGGAAAATGGAATTTTTGAAGAACCTCAAAGAAGGAAATGAGTACTAGTGGGTCTATACCCCATGTGATGAGAAAGGTCAGGCCTACAGAATCTACATATCAGAAAAAGGCTCAGCATATGGGTAATGAATGCTTAGTCATATGGCCAAAGCAGTTGAAGTTGGCCAGGAAGCTGGAGGAAGCAAGAAAGGAGTGTGATGCACTCCAAGAAAGAATCAAAGGGTTGACCCATCAGGATCAACCACAATCCTCATCTTGAGGAGTCCGGAAGAAAACCCCTCTCCCTACGTATATAAATGCTATTAACTGATGATTCATGTGTTTCAGTTTTTAGGGAGATACGATCCAAGGGGAAGTGGCATCTAAGGATGCTAAGTGGATATGTGATATGCTCTACAGTTTCAATTGATTCAAATCAGGTACTAGAGTTGAAGAAGAAAGGGAGCAACATATCACAATAGGAAGTGATTGTGTTATTAACTCTATCTCTTGTTTCCTACATCGAGTTCCAACTCAGTAGGCTTAGAGATTTGGTTAATGGCTCAATGTCGAGTGCTAGATTGGCATAAATCATACAGGTGGAAGATGAGAATAAATGATGCAGGAGAGGAATGACGTTTATGGGTCTAAACAGTGGGTCTAACCCCAGGAAGTGTTGCATAACATAGGGGGAGCATTAAATAACAAAATCAAATGCCAGATCCATCAAGGAAATAATTGGATGACCCAGCTCAGGTGTTGTCTATCGAGAGAATACATAATGTGGGAGAAGTATCAATGATCAAGCATTTCATGCTTATTTATTTTGATCTAACATTGTGGTATTATCTAACTGTTTTCAGGATACCAAGAAGCTGCGAGAAGTAGTTGAAAGGAATGATTCCACTGATCAATGAAACCGTGAGAAATTTCCTGATAAACGTGATGAGGAGGAAAGAATCAAAGGGGGAGCATAAGTGACTAATGCTGATTTAGAAAAGAAAAATCCTCATCTGCACAATAGTCAAAGAGTTGAGCTGAAATTGACATGCAGAATATCATTGGTTATTAGTTAGTACTAGCTCAGACAAGGAGAATGTAATCACTGCAGAAAACATCTTTTATATCCCAGGTTGAGCCAAAATGTGTTGCTGATGCAGCTGAAGATGAAAACTGGGTTCAGGCTATGAATGAAGAGCTTGATCAGATTGAGAAGAACCAGACATGGGAGATTGTTTCGAGGCCATCAGAAAAGAATGTCATTGGGACTAATGGGTCTATCACAACAAGATGAATGAAGATTGCACAGTGATTCGGAACAAAGCACGACTAGTGTGCAAGGGATACTCCCAGATTGAGGGTTTAGATATTGATGAGACATTTGAACCGGTTGCAAGGCTGGAGACAATCAGACTATTCCTAGCCATTGCAGTGCAAAGAAAGTTCAAAGTGTTCCAGATGGATGTCAAGAATACATTTCTAAATGGGTTTCTGGAAGAAGAGGTGTACATTGAGCATCCATATGGTTTTCTCATTCATGAGGATGAGAACAAAGTTTTCAGGCTGAAGAAGGCGTTATATTGGCTGAAACAAGCACCAAGAGCATGGTACTGAAGGCTATATCAGTATTTTATGAAGATTGGTTTTCAGCGTGGGGGATTTGATTACAATATTTATTTCAAAAAAAATAGTAGTCAAATAATGATGAGGCTGGTCAAGGAAGAAGATATAATATTTGGAAGATCAGATGAATTATAGTGGAGACAATCTTCTGAATTCATGTAACATGAGTTCTAAATGTCTATGATTAGTGAGCTGATGTCTTTCCTTGGTTTACAGGTTACACAAGGCAGGAATGACACATTAATTTCTCGATCCAAATATTACAAGGATGTTTTGAAATGAGATTTGGAATTGAAGATTCCATGGAGAAGAAGTCCTTGGTTTCTACCCAGAAGAAATCATCAAAAGATGATAGTGGTAGGGCAGTTAATTTCACTAAAAATAGGCATATTATCAGCAGTTTGTTGTACTTGACCGCAAAAAAGCCTGAAATTGTATTCGCCACAATCCAAGTAGTGAGATATCAGAGTAATCCTAAGTAAATCCACATGCATGCAGTGAAAAGAATACTTCGGTATATCCAGGGCACAGTGGATTTTGGCTTGACATATACTGATAAATCTCAGACAGAGTTATTGGGATATACTAATGCAGAATGGGCCGGTTCAGCAGATGATAGAAAATCAACGTCAGGTGGTGCATTCTATCTTGGTGGATTGTGTATTTCTTGGCTAAGAAAGAAGCAAGATTGCATTTCGTTGAGAACTGTAGAAGCTGAGTATATTGCGGCCACTAAAGCATGCACACAGTTATTGTGGATGAAGTAGCATCTTGAAGATATGGGAGTTAAAGTGAAGTATCCAATCGGAATCCAGTGTGATAACTCAAGTGCTATCAATCTAAGCAAAAATCCAGGTCATCACTCAAGGAAAAAGCACATTGAGATCAAATATCATTTTATAAAGGAGAAAGTTCAACTGGGGATCGTGCAGTTGGAGTATGTTCCTACATAGCTACAGGTTGCAGACATTCTGCGAAAGGCCTTACCCAAGGAATCTTTTGAGAGGCATCGACTGGCTCTGGGAGTTCAGTCGACTCCCCACACTTAGGAGAGTGTGCATGGGGATCCCCCCCCCCTCTCCCCGAGGTATGATGTGTTTTTCCCTAATGTGTTGATATGTGTTCTCTACTATGTTACAGACTACAAAGGAGTGTCATTTGGGTTCGTTGAAAAAGGGGGAGAAAATAGTGTTTGTTCAAGGGGGAGACAATGTGGCTATTTGAGAAATCATGATAGATACGGGGAGAAGCTGACCAGTGGAGCATCCAGATAGGGGGAGAAATGAGAAAGGGAGAGTATTAAAATCTGACGATGCTAGAAGTGATTGATCAAAGCATAGATATCACGACATCTGAGGATCGTGATAAAAGCAGAACAGTGGTGTTGGAAAGGTGAGAGAAGGTTTCCAGATATCATCAATTGGGATTAATGTGGTTCAACAATTGGTATCAATTTATGTATTGGTATCAGGTTGGAATCGCCAATTGGTGTTTGACATGAAGTGATTCATTGATGAACTTTTCATACTACTCTTGTTTCTCACGCCGAGCATTGCTCATGTGGGCTTAGAGTACGTGTTAAGTGATTCCTTGAACACTATCATAATCGTAAGAGGCGAATGGTGGTAGCGGCTGGAAGAAGACTCAGTGAGGTATCAAAGTGCAGAAAATCTTTCTGAGTAGAGTTGTGAAGAGTTGTCAACAAACCCAAAGGGGGAGATTGTTGGGAAAAAATCCCTCAAGGTAACTTTGCAGTATTTTTTAGGTTGATTGTGTTTGTTCACAAAGCAGGTTTCCATGGAGAATTGTCGAGTTCCCGAGAATTTGTTGACAATCCTTGTTGACAAATAACGATGACAAAGGAAAGGACGATCTGGAGGCGGTACAAAAGAGCAGTACAAGGTGGCGCCGTTTCCCAGTGTTTGCCAAATTTTTGGGGTCCAAAATTTGGAATTTGGTGATCATCACGAAAATAGGATTTCCATGAAGATCATAATTTAATATGGCAAAGGCATGAATTTCGCGAAGATAGGATTTATGGTTTGGAAATCGCGAAGACCAAAAGAATGGAGGCGGTGAGTCTTCACGATTACGTCAAGCTTCGCGAATGGCAGAGACAGAAGTGCATCGCGGCGGTGAAGGGCTTTGTGAGGGAGCTTCGCGGCAAAGGTGCAAAGGTATGTTGACGGTGATTCTTCGCGACTACGTCAATCTCCGTGAATGGAAAATTGTCGCGGTGCTTCGCGATTTGGACAGAATTCCGGCGGAAACTTTGGAGCTTCGCGATTTGAGATGACGTGGTGTTGACTTCGTGCGAAAGGGACGAGGGTCGGTGGAATCGCCTATAAATAGAGGCCGACCCCCTCGAGAGAAGCAGAGAGAATTTTCAGAGAAAATCCATTGCTCTCGGTTCGCAGAGGTGGTTCGTGAAAGAAATGTGCTTCGCGAAAGGGGAGCTTCGCGGCGGCTATTTTAGCTCCGCGAAAGGTGTGTGCCCCGCATTGGCTCAGTGAGCTTTGTGGAGAGGCAGGAGCTCCACGATGTCCTAAGCATTGAGAAGGTCTGTGCATCACGAGAGTGCTTCGCGATAGAGCTTCGCGAAAAGGCAGGAGCTTCGCGAAGGCTTGTTTGAGCTTCGCGAAATTGGGAGCTTCGCGAAGTAGGGTGCTTTGCGAAGGCGTTTCCAAAAGGAATTGCCCAGTGTTTAGGGGCAAAGAGGTATTCATCAGTGGATGAAAGTTGGACTTCAATAGAGCATCTATCAACAGTTGAGGATGCATTATTTCATGCAAATGAAGAGACCTACAGGTCTATAAACTGTGAGTGAATCCCTTCACAGAGCAGTGAGCTTAGGAAGAGGAAGAAGGTGATCCTCTCCACTGGCAGTGAGCCAGAGAGAGATAAACAAGGATTGACCCTTGGGAAAGCAGTGATCTAACCCTAAACTTTGTAATGGCAGTGAGCCTAGGCATATAAGTGATCTAGCCCTAATTTTGTATCCACATATTATGAAGATTAGTGGGATTTGGTATGCACGACAACTTGTCGGCGTATGCTCCTTGGACGTAGCCCAGTGAGGGTGAACCAAGTAAAAATCTTTGTGTCTGCCTGCTTACTTCCCTGCATTGCATTTGAAGCATCATCATCAGGCAAAGAAGAAAATAAGTGATCATAATAACCACACAAGTGCAAACAAAGTGACCCTTGTAATAAAGAGGTAAAGATCCAGTGGGGCAGGAAGAAGTTTGAAAAGAATATCCATACCCTGATTCACCCCCCCCCCCCCCTCTCAGGGTATATAGGCCCCTATTGGTCCTAACACACATAATATCATGGGGTAGTGAATTTATAGTGATGGGTTTAAGCATTTAAAAAAACTTTTACTTTTATTTAATCCTTAAAGTATCTATTGTGGGTGCAGCTATGGTGATAGATGTGTGTCCTGGAACTCGACCTATGGGCCTAATGAAACAATAGTATAATGGAAGCCCAAAGGTAATTCTTAAGATATGGCCTTGGGAATTACGTAGTACTGAATGATATGGATTAGAAGATGACATTCTTTTGGATGCTGAATGTGTATCTTGGGATATGGATGCTGAGAAAAGTGAAGAATTCCCAGGATGCTGAATTCGACCTCATGTCTATATGTGACACCCTAGACACCATAGGTCCTTAGGGTTCCTAGAATATCTAGGATCTATCTATTTAGGCTTGGGGGATTATTTTATTATGATTATGATTATTATGATATTCTTATTTCATTATTTAGATTACAATAATAGATCCAAATTATATTACTTATTCTTTATTGGGATTTCCTTGATGTATGGGATCTTATCATGGACATGGTGGCTTGGGGGATGATTTTTATCCAGTGATTGCTCGGGATGCTGAGAATTAGCCTCGATACAATATTTATATATGGAGTTTTGAGATATTACCAAGATGCTTGGGATCTGACTGTTGATCCATTCATCATGATTTGTTGTTCATAAAATTATGTTTAAGGGGTGTCTTGGTTACACTAGGATCTAGTATTTATATGGTTGGCATAATATTGTGAGGATCTCATAGACACCCAAGTATTAGCTGAAGAAGGTATGGTCGATCAGGTTCATGGGCCTAAGGATTGGAAATGGTATGGTTAGTACAGGGGTTGGCATAGTCCACATGACATGCTCATAGATATTTCAGCATGGTCCAAAGTAAGTATTTTTTGTTTATTTTATTTATTGTATAGAATTTTATTTATTTTTATTGAGTGTGTCACATGAACATATCACTATGTATATCGATTGGTGCGAGACCGAGTTGGTGGTTCCCTACTTAGTTATGTACTTACACCCTGCTTGGGCCTGTATTTCACATGGGTACCCGAGAAACTCTCACATTATTATTTCATACACAGGTTTGGGTTAAGGCTTAGGATAACATGATCGGTTTTTATATGAGACTAATTTGGTGGTAAATCAACTATTTTATGTATGGTATGATTGTTCGAACCTCTATTGTATTTCACTTATCACTAGTCTTACTTATATTCATTTGCTTTCACTTTTGTGATGGATTATATTTGGTTATTTATTATTTTAATACACGCTTTGATACAAGGGGTATAACCTCCCCAAGATAGCTCCTTAGACCCTCATTGCTATTCGGAAACCTTTGGCATTCAAGGAGGTGTGCCTGGGGTCTTATGGTGTACTAGGTTAGGACACCAGTCGAGTGGCCTTCGGACCGAGGTGTTACACGTTAAGTATAAATATCAATATTATTATTATTAAAATATGATATGATGTATATATAAAATTGAAATAAATATTTTAATATTAATGGAGTAGTAAAATTAAATTTTATAATATAAATATTAATTTTAATGGTATTGGTTAAAATATATTTAGTATAAAAGTAATATTTCTTTTTAAAGAACCGTTTTGTTAAGTATTGTATATTTTTTCCTAATAGAGAAAATTGAACATTTTTAAAATATTATTATATATGAAATAATATATTAATATCATTTAAATATTAAATTTATTTGAAATAATAATAAGAATGGATAATGTTAAAAAACACCATTTTTCAATAAAGACATTTTATTCTAATATTTTTTATTTTCATTATAAAGATAAATTTATATTTTTTAGAATTTAAATTATATAAATAGACTTTATTTTCGATTTTATAATTTCATAATTATCTTAGGGTGATTTTTGTGATTTTTCTAAAAAAAATTATTTCTAAGTGAATATTAAAATATACTATTTTTACTAATACTGTGAATTTTATTTCATTATTAATATATAAGTATGAATTCTAAATTTATAAAAACAAAGTCATGAAAAAATATGTATTTTATAATTTACATTATAAATTTTAAAATATTTTTTATAGTTTACAAACCTATGATGGATATTTTAGAACTCAATTAATATTTTTCCCAATAATTATTTCAATACATTATACATTTATTATATTAAAATTAATTTTTAAAACTTTTACAAATTAAATAAGAAAAAATTGATTTCAAATTTTTAATCATTAGTCCAAATTATCTAATAATGACCACTTTATTTTTATCCATAAATATTAAGTTACCTTCGGTAAAAACTACTTGCCACAGAAACAGCTTAAATGGGAAAAGTAATAATTTAAGGGATAAAGGGCTTGAAACATGTTTAAAAAATGTTTATAATTGAATTTTTGAGATTTTTTTGACCTTATCTCAGCCTTTACTCAATTATTGTCAATTTTGGGAACTACTTGACATGTTTAACATATTTTTCCTTTATATTAAGTTGAAATATTTACAAAAATGTCATTCTAACCACTTATAAAAGGGGCCTCTCACCACCCCTTCAATACCACTATAAAAATTTGGTTTACTATTGAAAATATGACTTATTACATTCTTATATAATCCTATTTCACTCTCATATTATTATATTCATAAGATATTATCCTAAAATCTTTCTTTCTAAGGAATCATCCAAGAGAAACCCAGAGTTCTCAATGTGAGTTCTATTTTTTTGATAATATCATTATCTTTCCATTTAAAACTTATTTTCCCTAATATTATTTGATGAATTATATATTTATATTATACTTAATTTTTTTATATTTTGTAAATAAAAATTAACCACCACTCTTATTCCCCTTAAGAAAAGAGAAAACATTAATCATTCGTATGTGCAGACTATCGCCTCCATGATATAGAATGTTTCATTTTTCATCACCACCTTACTAGGATAGTCCCAATAAATAATTTAATATATGAGTATTATATTTATAACTTGATTTATTTTATGATTATGATGTACTATATTAACCATTTTTCACATGCTATGGTAAATGAAATCATCATCCATGTGTACATTCAAACCACCACCTCCATGGAACGGTATATTCTTTTTTTTACTACCAACTTCAAATATGGTCATGAGAATATATTTAATGTATAAATATGATATTTATGATGTCATTATGGTTTTGTTATGGAATATTAGAGAACCTATTAATGATATGATCAATAAATGATCATCATTAATTCAATCATTTAAAACAGGCATAATAAGAGAAAAATATTTTATTCAAATTATGTAATATTTTCTTATTCATTAATTATTACTATAATTACTTTATAATTATGATATATCACACTAATAAACACTAAATGATATCATTATTATACTAATGTAATAATATTTCAACTAAATCACCTCATAATCATCAATAACCATGGTATGTTCTTGTTTGGGTTGGTTTTGTAGGTTCTAGGCATAACGGAAACATGGGAGGGACGATGCCCAACTTGAATTTTAATGTAATAAATGATTAATCTGGGATCAATATGAATATGAAGGCCAATATCCATGGATTGAATCAAATAAAAATATACAAATAATAATTTCCCCCATAACCCAAAGAGAGGATCGACATATTTTGTTTATAATTAATTTAATTAAATTAAAGAAATACCTCCAAGGTGATTCTTTCTTTTTTGATGCATTCGACCATAAATATATGGTGATCCTTCTTTACGTTGTAAAGATAAAGAGTAGATCTCCTCTATTGGAGATCCACACCTACTTTTTCAATCTTTGGACGTCGCCAGAGGAGTCTTCGGGTGCTGGCATGAAAGATCCTTATGTTGGCATCGTCTGCCTTCGATCGCCTTTAGAACCACTTCTAAATCGTTCTCCTTGATTCGGTGGAGGAGGGTCGCTCTCGTTCTTTAGAGCATTATTATAGAGGAAATAACTCTCTAGGATCGAGAGGATTTCTCCAAATTATTTTTCACAACCAATTGGCAAGCTCTTGTTTTCCCCAAGCTAATGAGAAAATAATAACATAACCAAGAATTTAATTCACTAGGTAATAATAAATAATTATCACAAGTTTTGTTACTTATTTTATTATTCCATGTGAAACCTCCATGTCAAATAATAATAGAAATACTATTATTTCCATGACATATGCTTAACTTTCAAGTTATATTTAAATATTATTTAATCAAACAATGTTTAATATTATTTCTCAATAGACCCTTAAACTCGGTTTGCCCATCCTCCTTAATATTTATCGGGCCTTGAATAATGACTATTTTTTTATTAAATAAATAAATAGATTTAATTGCATTATTCACCAATAAATAATTTAATATTCTGATAACAATATATTATCTCAAATAACCAATGATGGAATAAAATGTGATTAGGTATACCTGAATAATTATTAAACCAAAACCAGATATAATATTTATTCAACTTGTTAAATAATAAATTATTTAACTGAGATTCTGGATGCACTTAGTGTGTGACCCTGGAGGCCTCTTTCTCAGTGGCATTAGGTGAACCTTCCTAAAGTCCAATATTAGCATCTAGAAACATGTCAAGCCACCCAAAGAGAAATAATTTTATGCTAAAACGACATTCCACCTCATACAAACACTTACCGTGTAATATAATCCCTTTGTCTTGATATCTCCAATCAAGCGGGTTGCATGAAAGTGTCATTAACCCATGTTCTCTATTTCTCATTTTTTGAATTCCCAAAATTGAACTTGGCTATATAACACCATGGACATGGATTTATTTAGGATATATCATTTCCATCCAAGGGTAGGAGATATAAACTTTCGTTATGGAATATAAGGGACAAATCCTTTCTTGCATTATTCATTAATGTAGTATTACTCGTGATGCACCCAACATATCCTACCTCACTGCAAACATATGTCATCACCATTTTTTCCAATAAATCTAAGTGAGAGATTCATAATACTCATTAATAATAATCTTAAATTCTAAGGACCAGTACACATGTTCACAGATGGGAACATCCAATGACACTTATAAATGTGGATTTCCTACTATAGGGTCTCGTTTTAATAAAATCCTTCTAGACATTACCAAGTGAGTACACCATAAGAAGGTGCCAAAAAGTTCTATGAGTCTCTACCCCTGATATCCTATATCATTTTTGTCCCTCGAATGATATCATCTATCTATAGAACGTATATTTAAGAATAGTGTCATAACACTTACGGGTTCTCATCATAGTGGGGAACTGCTATGACCATTTAGTGAAATAGTTACTCTTGGGACATTATCACATACAATGTTACATAGAATAACAATCATTATGCGATAAGGAGTTAATAATATTCATCCAATGAATACATATTTTTCATAAAGTATAAAATAATTTGGTTCTAGGGAACCAACTCCAACAGACTCTCACTTGCACTAGAGCCAACTAATAACAACCTTCATTCCTCTAGATCCCACATGATACTCATTCTTTTACTGAGATAGGCCTTTAGTCAAGGGTTCTACCACATTCCCTTCCATGGATACTCTTCTCACTGCAAATTCACCCCTTTGATAGAAATACCTCAAGAGTTGATACTTTCGGAGTATGTTCTTTGTCTGTTTATGTGACCTAGGCTCTTTTGTAAGAGCCATCGTTGTATTATTATCAAAATAAAATTTGATAGGGTCTTTAATACTAGGTACCACATCAAGATCCTGAAAAAAATTCTGAATCCAAAAGGCTTCCTTGCCTGCATAAGAAGCTGCTATATATTCGGAATCTACTATAAAGTCAGCGACAACGGGATAAGTTGAACTCTTCCAGATCACAACTCCACCATTGAGACAAAAAACATATCCCAATTGTGACTTCAGATCAGTCTAATTTTTCTAAAAACCATCATCAGCATACCCTCTGATGACAAGATCCTCATCTCCTCCATACACCAGGAGCATATCCTTAGTTCTTCTCAGATACTTAAGGATGGTCTTAATATCAGTCCAATGTTGTTCTCTGTGATCTTCTTGATATCTACATACCATGCTCAGTGCATATGAACCATCAATTCTAATACATAACATAGCATACATGATTGATCCTATCGCTAAAGCGTATGATATCTTACTCATTCTATCTTTCTCATATTGTTTTGGGGGATACTTTTTCTTAAAAATATATAAACCATTTGACACTAGAACCAATCCCCTCTTGGATTGTTCCATGCTAAATCTCTTTAGTATTTGGTTAATATATGTACTTTGACTTAGTCAAATCATCATATTAGATATATCATGAATGATTTTGATCCCTTGAATATAGGCTGATTCACCTAATTCGTTCATAGAGAATCACTTGTTCAATCAATATTTAACTCACCGTAAGACTGGTATGTTGTTTCCAATAAGTAATATGTCATCAACATATACTACTAGGATAATGACCGCATTCCCATTAAACCTTTTGTAAACACATGGCCCACATTCATCTTTAATGAAATCAAATTATTTTATAGATTCATCAAATCAAATGTTCCATGACCTAGATGATTGCTTCAATCCATAAATGGATCTCTTCAAATTTCAAACCCTTTTAGAATCAACTAGGGTCACAAAACCATCTGGTTGTGTCATATAGAAATCTTCCTGAAGGTTCCCGTTAAGGAATGCAGTTTTAAAATCCATCTACCAAATCTCATAGTGATGGTAATATTCTATGGAAAATATGATTCTGATGGATTTAAATATGGTAACTAGTGAAAAGGTTTCATCGTAGTAACTTTCTTAACACTATTTAAAATATTTAGATACTAGCCTTTCTTTATAGGTACTTACATTACATTCCATGTCCAATTTCCTCTTAAATACCCATTTACATCCAATAGGATTTTCAGCAACTAGTGTATTGACCCAAACCCAAACTTGGTTATGATACATGGAATTCATCTCATAATTCATAGCTTCTAGCCATCTTGCAGTTTTTGAGCTCTCTACTACCTCCTTGTATGATATAGGTTCATCATTGTCCAAAAATAATGAGTCACCATCCTCAGTGACAAGAAAACCATATCTCTCTGGTTCCCTTACCTCTCTTACACTCCTATGCAATACTTGTGTTTCAGGAACTACTTCTTTCATGAGGACCTGTGGAACTTGTTCCTACACCAACTCATGTGTATCTTGAGCATTAACTTCATCGAAGTCAATATTTCTCCCACAATCCTTTTTGAGTATGTGATCCCTCTCAATAAAGATGGCTTGCCTATAAATAGTCACTTTCTTGTATGGGGGGTTGTAAAGGTAGTATCCCTTTGTTTCCTTGGGATACCCTATAAAGACACACCTTGTTCCCTAGGGTGCTAGTTTGTTTCCTAAGAAAGCCTTAACAAACACCTCGCATCCCTATACATGTGTATGTGATAAAATGGGTTTCTTTCCACTCCATAACTCGAAGGAAATTCCATTTTCTACTTTAGTTGGTACTCATTTTAATGTGTATTCCACTGTTTGTAATGCATATCCCCAAAAGGATAACAGAAGATCTGCATGAATCATCATTGATCTTACCAATTCCAACAAGGTACAGTTACTACTTTCACTAACACCATTCCACTATTGTGTATAAGGTGGAGTGAGTTGAGATATAATCCAAAACTCTCGTAAAAATTCGATGAACTCTTAATTAAGATATTCTCCACCTAGATCTAATTGAAGCTTCTTTATCTTCTTACCAAGATGATTCTATACTTCAGTCTTGAATTCCTTGAATTTATCAAAGTACTCAGACTTATACCCCATCAAGTAAATATATCCATATCTATTCAAGTCATTAGTAAAAATTATGAAGTAATAATACCCACCTCTAGATTCTACTGGAAATGGTCCACACAGATCAGTGTGTACCAATCCTAGAAGCTATGTGGCCCTTTCACCTTGTCCACCAAATGGTAGTTTTTTCTTTTTTACCTTATAAACAATCATGGCATATATCAAGTGGTTTTATCTTAGAATATTCTAAATAACCATATTGAAATATATTTTTCAAACGCTTCTACTTTACATAACCGAAATGGTGATTCCATAATTGGGTGTTATATGAGTCGTGTGAAATTGATTCGTTATCGATTTTCATCACTTGGTTTTCATAATTTAATATATACAGATCATTATTTAAATGTGTCATAACATAAAATATGTTGTCCTTATAAAATAAACAACATTTATTTCCAAACTTGAAAATAAATTCATCTGTATCTAAACTTGATACAGAAATTATATTCTTGGTAACGCTAGGTACGTAATAGCTTCCATGTAAAACCAAGATCATTCTTGTTGGTAATGTGAGGTGTTATTCACCAATGGAAAGAGCATCCAACCTTGCACCATTGGCAGCTCGCAGATCCACCTCTCCTCTATAAATTTTCAAGAATCTACTTGGTTCCTGTATTTGAATATATAAGTGAGCACAAAAATCTATATCTAATACCCAATGTGTAGAAATTAAAATATTGAACTTGATAATGAATTCACCTTTGGATTCCCCTTGCCTCTAGGTGCAGTTCCTCTTCTAGTGGCCTGACTTTCCACATGAAAAGCATAATGCCTCATCTTCCTTTCCCTGCCTTTGGATCTTCTTCTTCATGGTTGGATAGTGCTTAGGGGATTTAGACTATTTATAAGTTGTAGTCCCTTTTTATTTTTTCTTTACTCCACCTATTCACCTTAAGGATTGTGGTTTTGTTCATTCCCCATATCCTTATCCACTTGGTGAATCAAGTTCAAAAGTTTTGATAAGCTCTTATCATTATTACTCATATTATAATTTATAATAAAACTAGAGAAGGCCTTGGTCAGTGATGATAGTATGAGATCTATATTCAACTCATCTAGGAATTTAATACCTAGGATTTCCAGACACTCAATGTAGCCAATAAGATTGACTACATGTGGCATAACTATCATAGACTCTCCAATCATAGTGGTGAACAAAGCGTTGGAGATCTCATGCATCTCTTGTCCTGCATTGAGATCCTGAAGGTGAGATGTCATTCTATAAGCATCCATTTCCTCATGTTGCTTCAAGATATCATTGGTCATGGATGATATCATGAGGCATTGAACATTCATAGCATCATTCAAATTTTTCTCATTCACAGAGATCTCCTCATCACTCGCCTCATTTTCAGGTGCAACTGGTAAAGGTTCTTCCAAAACATATAGTTTCGTTTCATGGAGAATGATGACTTGAAGTTGCCTTTATCACTCCTGGAAGTTAATGTCAGTGATAAGGTTTTCCTTATCGATTATGGATCACAACTATATATTTTATGTCATTTTTAATGTCATTTCTACAAATAATATTAACAGACTTTCGAGTATGTTATTTGATAAAATTAAGACAAATAAATAAATAAATATTCATTAGTCTCCCACTATTTTATCAAAAACCAATATCCCTCACCATTCACTTTGGAATATTCTGTTTCTTGGACATTCTAGTGGCAAGCATCCATATTTCCCTTTTCATTACCCCTACTTTGGATGGTCAATCAATTTGAAAGGTATTAGTTAGGCATTCCAAATTCCAAGTACATTAATTCATATCTCCTTCATTTGTTGAGTGGACTCCCTAATCCTAAAATCCTTACATTTGGATTTCCTCAACCATTTCCTTTTTGTTACACCAAGTCCTACTTTGGTAGTCAACCCTTGATGTAAACTAATTCAAGTCAACCCAAAACCTCAAATTTGAATTCCTTGATAATTAAAATCACCCCAACTTTCGTTGTTCGAGCACTTTGAACTATGGTTCGATTCTAACCTAAGTAATGTAAGGCTATAATGAATTGATATTTTATTGATGGATTTTATCCTTTATGTGTAAATTTCTATTTATTATCTTTTCACATGATTGTTAATATTAAGTGGGATAATCTTAAGAGATTAACCGTGTATTAGATAATATTTACATATAAGACAGTTTATTTTAGTTACATATTCCATACTTTTATAATTCATTAATTATGTGATCGGGACAATAAATCCATAATGAATAAACTATGAAAATCACATAAATAAAATAAAGGGTATGATCATGATCTTGTTCTAATGGTTAGTTTATCTAGTGGTTGATAAACTTGAAGGTTCCAAGCACTGCGGAAGCATAGTTGGGCCAGTGCCCAACTTTAATTTTTACCAAGATCAATGATTATTTCAGGATCAATGCGACAATGAATTCAAGTCTCTATAGAACATAATCAAATATTTAGATAAATAATAAAGAGGATCGAAACATTTATAAAGGATCTTGCACATTATGTTTATAATTAATTTAATTAATTTCATAAAGAAAATAATACCTGTATCTTCGGTACTTTCTTCATTGATGATTTTGATAATCCAAAATGATCCTTCTAGATTATCTCATTACGCTTGCGAGGATCCAAACTAGAATCCATCTAGTGGTGATCCACACATGCTCTGATGGCCTCCGATTGACACCACTCATTCTCCGAGTGCTATCACGGTGAAGCGAGTGTCTTATGTCGGTCATTCTTGATCGCTTGTTCTTCAGCATTGAAGAACGTCTCTCATTCTTAAGAGGTTTGGGAAGAGGATTTGAGAGAGAAATTGTTTAGATTAACAATTCTCAATTTGCTGGGCATGCAGTTCGATACAGGGAACAATAGACGTACATGTCTATTTATCGACATGGGGCTTCAGTTGCAATATGTAATTACGTAACAGCAATTAAATACATTCACAACCTTAGAGAAAACACATGATTTTAATGATAAAATCGCGTCATTATTTATGGTGTTTCAAATTACACAAAACAGAATTACAAATAAAATTATGCGTCACAAAATAATAGCAGAATTATTATTATTTTAATTTTCACCAACTAGTTAAATAATTATTTACCTTCTTGAAAATAATTATTTTACTACCGGACTGGCCTTGGTCCGCTTGAACTCCACTTCCATTTATTGAACACCTAAACAAATAAATAAATAATTTATTCTATTAAATAAATATTTTATTTAAAAACTAGTAAATAAAAATTAATTAAATGTTAAATAAAATAAATGTATATATTTTACCCACAATCTAGTGAATAAATATTTATTTAATTTATGAAATCAATTTAAATTGAATAAAATTATTCCACTATATTTAGAATAATATTTATCCCATTAATTAAATTCAAATAGAATTTAACCGAGACCACCAGAATCACTTAGTGTGTGATGCTCTAGGATTCTTTCTCATTGGAATTAGGTGGGCTTTCCTAAATTCCAAGATTAGTGGCTAAAAATGGGCTAAGGAACCTAAGAGAAAGAACTTAAAGTCTCAACAATGACATCCACATATGAATGCTCACTATGTAATATAATCCCTTTATCTCAATATCTCATCAAGTAGATTTCATGATAGTGTCATCAACTTTGTGCTTCATATGTCGTTCTTTAACTACCTGAAATAAGCTTGTTGTTTCACCATTTCCATGTAATTTCGCATGACGGTTCTATTTAAATCCAAGGGCCGAGATATAAACTTCTATAAATGGAAGGGACAAATCCTTCCTTGACATATCCATTAATAACATGCCAGTTGTGACGCACCCAACATACCCTACTTCCCGCCAACTGTCTGTGTGATGATTTTTGTCAGTAAATCAAATTGCACAAGTCATGACATGTATTAATGGTAATCTTAAAGTATAAGGATCATTACACACACTCATAGATAATAATATCCGATTACACCAAAACATGCAGAATTCCTACTGGCGGGTCTATTCTCATAATCTCTCGTCTTAGAGATTACCATGTACGAACTTCAAGAGAGGAAGTCTCATCTACTTATGATTACTCGCACCAAATGGTATATATACTATGTGTCCCATTATAGTATTTCATCCAACTACAAAACTATATTTAAGAATATTATCACAGAACTTCAAGGTTATCATCATAGCGGGGAACTGTTATGACCTTGTCAATGCGACAAATACTCCAGGACATTATTACACTATAATCATGAAGAATAATGAACAATATGTAATAAGATGTTTAATATTTAAATATATTATATACTCATGTAATCAAAGTAAAATCGGTTGGTTCTAGGACACCAAATATTACAAACTCCCACTTGGACTTGATCCAACTACCTATGAATTTCAGTCTGCTAGACCTAACATGATGATCATGTTTCTGATGAGTTAAGGATTTAGTCAAGAGGATGTCCATGTTTTCTTTTGTGGAAATAATTCTCAATGAAACTTCACATCTATGAGAAAAATCCCTCAAGAGATGATACTTCTGAAGTGTGTGCTTCATCCACTGATGTGACCTTGGGACTTTTTTGAGAGCCACCGCTGCAGTATTATCACAGTATAGTGTGATGGGATCTTTACTAGTAGGTATCACATCCAGATCATGGATGAATCTTTACATCCAAACTGCTTATTTAGATGCCTTAGAAGCTGTGATATACTCAGACTCTTCTGCAGAATCTGTGACCACACTCTTCTTTGATCTCTTCCAGCTCACTAAACCTCCATTCAAAGTGAAGATGTATCTCGTTTGTGACTTCATGTAATCTTGATCAGTCTGGAAACTATCATCTACATATCCTCTAATAATTATTTTATCATCTCATCCATAAACTAGAAACATATCTTTAGTAATCCTCAGATAATTTAGGATATTCTTGACTACCATCTGATGGAAGTAACCTGGGTCAGCTTGATATCTCCCTACCACACTCAATGTGTAGGCGAAATACAGCCTTGTACATAGCATGGCATACATGACTAACCCAATCGTTGATGTGTATGGAGTCCTTTACATTATATTTCTTTCCTCATGTGTCTGAGGACACATTTTCTTAGAAAGATGAATGTCATGTGACACTAGAAACAATCCCCTCTTGGATTGTTCCATACTGAATCTCTCAAGTATCATATCAATGTATGTACTTTAACTTAGGCCCAGCAATCTCTTGGATCTATCATGATGGATCTTGATCCCAATAATATATGCTTCCTTTCCCAAGTCCTTCATGGAGAATCATTAATTCAACAATTCCTTAATAGACTATAAGACTAGTATCTCGTTTCCAATAAGTAATATGTCATCAGTATATAATATTAGGAAAACAATTGCACTCCCACTAAACTTTTTGTAGACATAAGGCTCACATTCATTCTTGATAAAACCAAATTTCATTATAGATTCATCAAAATTAATGTTTCGTGACCTGTATGCTTTCTTTAATCCATAAATGGATTTCTGCAACTTGCATACCTTATTGGCATCCTTTCAAGTCATAAAACCTTCAGGTTGTGTCATGTAGACATCTTCCTGAAGGTTATCATTAAGGAAGGTTGTTTTGACATCTATTTTCTAAATCTCAGAGTCATGGTAAGTGGAAATTTCCAAAAGAATTCCGATGGATTTCAGCATTGCAACTGGTGAAAAGGTTTCGTCATAGTCAATGCCTTGACGCTGCTTGAACTCTTTTGCAACCGATCATTCCTTATATTTACTGAATTTTCCTTCCATGTACAATTTCTTCTTGAATACCCATTTTCAACCAATAGGCTTTATATCAACTAAAGTATCTACAAAAATCTAGAGTGGGTTTTGGTACATGGAATCTATTTTAGAATTCATGGCTTCTTGTCACTTGAAAACATTTGTTCCACTTACTGCTTCCTTGTAGGTTAGAGGATCATTATTATCAACTAATAATGAGTCACCATCCTCGGTAATTAGAAAACCATACCATTCTAGTTCTCTAACCTCTCTAGTACTCCTATGCAGTTCTTGTGTCTCTGGAATAGTTCTTTCTTCCACTGGGCTTTGTAGAAATTATTCTTATACCAACTCTTGTGTACCTTGAGCCTCGACTTCATTGAAGTCTATCTCGCTCCCTCTATCTCTTTTGGAGATGTGCTCCCTATTATGGAATTTGAAGTGTCTTGTCACTATAACATTTTTTTCTTAGGGGATGTATAGGTAATATCCCATTGTTTCCTTGGGGTATCCTATAAAAGTACACTTTATGCCTCGGGGTGCAAGTTTGTCCCCTGAAGAGGCCTTAACAAACTCATTGCTTCCCCACACATGTAAATTCGATAACATGGCTCTCTTTCCACTCCATGACTCATATAGAATACCATTTATAAATTTAGTTGGTACTTGGTTTAGTATATGCACCACTGTTTGTAATGCATATCCCCAAAAGGATAATGGGAGACTCGTATGACTCATCATTGATCTCACCATGTCTAACAAGGTGCAGTTCCTCCTTTTTCTCACACCATTCCACTAGGGCGTGTAAGGAGGAGTGAGTTGGGATAGGATCCTAAACTCCCATAAGTAATCAATGAAGTCTTTATTAAGATATTCTCCACCTCGATCTGAGCGGAGTTTCTTAATCTTCTTACCAAGATGGTTCTCAACTTTATTCTTATATTATTTGAACTTATCAAAATAATCTGACTTATACCTCATTAAGTAGATATATCCATATCTACTAAAATCTTCATTAAAAGTTATGAAGTATAAGTAACCTTCTCTTGATTCAACTGGAAATGGTCATCACACATCACTATGAACCAATTCAAGAAGCTCTTTGGACCTTTCACCTTTACCACTAAATGGGGATTTGGTCATTTTTCCTTATAAACATGCATGACATATGCCAAGTGGTTTTAGTTTGAAAAAATCTAAATATCCATCTTGATGTAACTTTATCAAGCATTTATCGTTTACATGACCTAGCTAGTGATACCAAAGTTGTGTGTGGTATGAGTCATGTGAAGTATCTTTGTTATCAATTTCCATTACTTGGTTTGTGTAATCCAACACTTAAAGACTGTTGTATAAATGTGCCCTACCAAAACAAATGATATCTTTGCAAAAGAAGCAAAATTCATTTCCAAACTTGAAAACAAATCCATTTGTATCTAATATGGATATAGAAATAATGTTTTTAGTAACAGGATGCACATAATAACAAACCTTTAACACCAAGTTCATCCCAGCTGGAAATGTGAGGTGGTAGTCCCTGATATTTACAACAGCGAGTTTGGCTATGTTGGCTACTTGTAGATCTACCTCCCCTCGGTCAATCTTCCCGAATCTACTTGGTTCCTATGTTTGGATATATATATATATATATATATATATATATATATATATATATTTGGGTGTGTGTGAGCACCACAAGCTGTATCTAATACCCAATTTTTAGAAATGGATAGATTACATTCGATAACAAATGCACCTAAATCTTCCCCTTGATTATTAGGCTAGGTGCAGTTCTTCTTCCAATGGCCCTTCTTGACACATGAGAAACAAACAGCCTCATGTTCCCTTGCCTCTCCTTTGATCTTTCTTTTCTTGGAAGGGTGTAAAGAAGCTTTGGGCTTAAAGCTCTTCACCTTCCCTTTCCTCTTATTCTTTATAAGGATTGAAGGATTTTTTCACGTCATATCTTTTTCCACTTGGTGAATGAGGATAGGAAGATCAGATAGAGACTTCTCAATGTTCTTTATATTTAAATTAACAGCAAAGTGGGAGAATCTATAAGGTAGTGATGCAAGAATGAGATCGGTACCCAGTTCTTTGGGGAGTTTAAACCCTAGAACCTCCAAGCACTCAATGTATCCAATGATCTTGACTATGTAAGGCCCAGATGGGGAACCTTCTCCAAACTTACTCTAAAATAGTGCCTTGGATATCTCAAATTGTTCTTGTCTTAATCTCTCCTGATAAATACAACGGAGGTGCTCAAACATGCTATAGGCATCCATGTTTTCATGAGACTTCATGAGCTAACTAGAAATTGATGATAGCATCAAACATTGAACATTTACCGCATCATTCATATGTTTCTCATAGACCAAGAACTCTTAGTCACTCGCCTCTTGGGAAGGTGTATCAGGTAATGCTGACTCCAGTATGTACGGCTTCCATTTATGGCATAGAATAACTCAAAGGCATCTAAACCATTCCTGGAAGTTACTATCGGTGAGGATGTTTTCTTTATCCATAATTGATCGTAGGGATATTTTGGTTGAAGAGTTTGTCATTTGATTTTACAATTAAAAGATAATATCGTTAATACTTTCTTGATTACATTTTATGAGAAATAATAAATTAATTTTATTAAGTCTCACACTATTTTATCAAGTCCCAATGACCCTCACCATTGAAATCAAAATGTCTAGTTTCCATGAAATTCTAGTGGAAAGGATCCATATTATAATTTTCATAACCCCAAAAAGGGTTGTTAAATCTATTTGAAGGTATTTAGTCTGGCAGGAATTTTCCAACTATGGGCTTACAGCTCCTTGATATGTTGAGTGGACTCCCCAATCCTAAAATCCTGACTTTGGATTTCCTCAACTCTTGCCTCCAATATTACACCAACTCTAGAAAGGGCTACTCCTCTTGATGTAATATGGTTAAGTTAACCTAAAACCTTTCATAAGGGATTTTTGTATAAAAGTAAGTTTCCCAATAATGGTTGGTCAAACACATATTTTTATTGAGTTTTTTCCTTAATCAAGTAACGGAAGGCTTGGTCTGACTTAATATTTTATTTGAGAGATTTTTATCTCTTATGCATGAATTTATTATTATCATCATCACATGATTGTTAATATTAATTGTAACTTAATTAAGTGATTAACCATTTCTTGATAATATTTACACATAATCCTAATTTATTTTAGTTTCATCTTGCATGTTTAATTCATTAATTATGTGATCGTGACAATACATCCATAATGATAAACCATGAAACTGATAGAAATAAAATAAAGAAAAGTGCATGATCATGAGATTTTCTAATGGTTAGTTTATCGAGCGGTTGATAAACTAACCCTAACCTAGGGGAGAAACAACTTAACCTTTTGGGTTCGTGTTTACATCTTTCCACCTGTCCACCTCTATATCTCCTGGGATTGGTTTCGTCTCAACTCCATATTGAACCACCACCTCTAGCTTAGGATTTCCATCCATTACATATGCCTTTTAAACTCACATGCAGTTGAGGGTTAAAAGGGGGGTTTACATAAAAGAAACCATGGGCACGCAGGCCCAATATATTAATGAGGAGATATGGATAGTAGGCTAACAATTAATTTAATAGATAAATTAAAAGGAATCCAATCACATAGAAAGGTCCTAGTCAAGCTCATGATCACCCACATACATGCGAAAAGTTACGCATTTAATAAAACTAGTATTCAATTCTTTAATTGTTCTTGTTTAAGATAAATCATGCTTGAATCAATTAATTATCATCTTTAATTAATCGATCCTTTTATATTAAACCCTTTTTATGAATTTACTTGATATTCTCATCCATCATGATTTTAAATAAATAAATTCATTTAAAATTATATTTGTATGTAACTTGTACCTTGGAGGAAACCCGGTGAATTATCGTTCATAACTACCCAATGAGTAGGAATGAAAATTATGCATATGTTAAATTAAACACACACACACACATATACATATATATATAACACCTATCACATGTTGTGCCCCAGCTTTACGCCTACACCATGGTAAAAGTCTCAAGGGTTTATATAATATATAAATAAAATTTAATAAATCTACTTAATTTGGATGAGTACATGGCATGTAGTTCCTACTACATGGCATGTAATATCATTCACTATCCATCTGAAGTTCGTGTCCGGGGATATGGTGTGTATATGTACTTTGGAAATCCTTGGAGTACACAGCGTGTCTAGTGGGCCACATGCCGTATAGTATCCACATTACATGGTCTCCAGCCGGGCAAGCCGTATATAGGTTACACAGCCTAACCCTAACCCGAAGGGATGACACGTCATGTCTAGTGGGCCACACAATATGTAATCTGAAAACCGTGTGCCACATGTTACTGGTCAACACACATGGTATTTAAGACTTAGACAAACTCCAATGACACGGGTTGGTTTGGAGGACCTGCCCCAATGCATTGAACCTTGATACACGGTGTGTGAATCCAACTACATGTTGTGTATTCTAGTTTTGTATGGCAAGGAACCTATGGCATCTCCGGATGAGATCCTCAATTTTATTTTAATCAAAATTAAAAGAAAATATTGTTTCTATAAGGTGAACGAGAAACAAAAGAGGAGGAATAGATCTCAAGATTTAGATTTGCAGAATTATTAACTTGAATTGAAAAAATAAATTTTTAAACTGTAAATCACCAATGATTTATTTAAATAAATATAAACTTTGATGTAACTGCTCTGATACCACTTGAAGGTTCAGAGTGAAGTGGAAGCGTGGTTGGAACAGAACCCAACTTTAATTTTTACCATGATCAATGATTATTCTGGGATCAATACGATGATGAAAGCCAGTCTCCACAAAATAGAATCAAAGATTTATATAAAGAAGGAAGAGGCCCAAAACTTTTAGATAGGATCTTGCACATCATTTTTATAATTAATTTAATTAATTTCATAAAGAAAAGAATACATGGATCTTTGGTACTTTCTTCATTGATGATGTAGATCATCTAAAATGACCCTTCTGGATTATCTCATTGTTCTTGAAAGGATCCAAACTTGAATCCCTATGGTGATGATCCACATGTTCTCGGATGGCTTCCGATCGACACCACTCATTGATCAGGTGCTAGCACAGCGAAGTGAGTGTCTTGTGTCAGTCATTCATGATCACTTGTTCTTCAGCCTTAAAGAACATCTCTTGTTCTTGAGAGGGGCAGTAAGAGGATTAGAGTGAGAAATTGTTTAGCTTGACAATTCTTAATTCACTGGTTGTGCAGTTCAGTACATGGCACAATAGACGTACGTGTCTATTTATCAACATGTGGCTTCGGTTACAATATTTAATTGTGTAACAGCAATGAAATACATTCATAACCTTAGATAAAACTCATACTTTTAATAATAATACCACATAATTATTTATAGTGATCCAACTTGCGCAAAATGGAATTATAAATAAAATTCCATGTCACAAAATAATAGCATCATTATTATTATTTTAATTTGTGTCTACTAGTTAAATAATTATTTACTGTCTTGAAAATAATTACTCTACTACCAGACCGGCCTTGGTCTGCTCGAACTCCACTTCATTTATTAAACACCCGAATAAATAAATAAATAAATTATTCTCTTAAATAAATATTTTATTTGCAAACTAGTAATTAAATATTTATTAAATGTTCAATAAAATAAATAAATATATTTTACCAACAATTCAGTGAATAAATATTTATTTAATTTATACAATCAATTTAACGTGAATAAAATTATTCCATTATCTTGAGAATAATATTTAATCCATTAATTAAATTCAAATAGAATTTAACTGAGACCACCAGAAACACTTAGTGTGTGACCCTCTGGGATTCTTTCTCATTGGCATTAGGTAGGCTTTCCAAAAGTCCAAGAGTACTGTCTAACAACGAGACAAGGCACCCAATAGAAAGAACTTAAAGTCACAAAAATGACATCCACATAAGAACACTCACTGTGTAATATAATATCTTTGTCTCAATATCTCATAAAGAAGGTTTCATGATAGTGTCACCAATCTTTGTGCTTGATATGTCGTTCTTTGACTACCTAAAATAAACTTGTCGTTAAATCATGGGCATGGAATTTAATGAAGGTTCTGGGTGTAGCGGAAGTGCATGGGTGGATGTGACCACTTGGCTTTTTTTCATTAGAAATGATCAATCCGAGATCAATAGGATGATGAACGCCAGTCTCCATGGATCGATTCACAGAAATAGACAAATAAGAAGAAAGGTCTCGGAACCACAAAAGTGGATCGTCACAGGTTGATTATAATTGATTTAATTAATTGAAAATAAGTACCTTTTGGGTTTTCTTTCTTCATTGATATTCTTGATCATGTTCCGATGTGATTCGATGTTGCATCACAGAATCCAAGTGTAGACTTCATCTAGAGGTGATCCACACATGCACCTCGTATCTCTGGACGTCGCCAAAGGGGTTTCCAAGTGCTAGCGTGGAGAAACCTTTTCTTGTGTTATCTACCTTAGATTGTCTTGATCCGATGGAAGAGGATCTATCTTGGTCTTGAGATAATTCTTGGAGGAAGAGGTTTCTTTGGCCTTGAAAGAATTCTCCACAATTGTTGTGCACAATGATTCTCTTGTTAAGAAAACAGTCGGGGTTGTGAGGATATTTATAATCGGGTTTGAGGTTTTAGAGTTATGAAAATAAATAAATGCATTAACCGTTTTATTTATTTCATTGACTCTTATTGAAAACCCCCATGTCTAATAATTAATTCCTTGACATGTGCTCATGCTGATTATAATAAATATCATTTAATAAAACAATATTATATCCTCAAAATCCCTACTGGAAAACTACACGACGTGTAATAATTAATACACGGCCTATAATTGTTTTTCATTTCCTTTCCAAAATGAAAACTACATGGTGTGTAATCATTAATACATGGTGTATACTTGTTTTCCATGAAAAAATACACGGCGTGTAATCATTAATACACAGCGTGTATATCTTGTTTTTCATTTCCTTCTTCCTCCATCATTAAAATGATTTAGGCTTCCTTGAATAATTATTAAACCACGTATGGGAATAATCTTTATTCTACTTAAGATACTTGGATACACTTAGTGTGTGACCCTCTAGGCCTCTTTATCATTGGCATTAGGCGGGCTTGCCTAAAGTCCAAGATTACTATCTAGCAACAGGTCAAGACACCCAAGAGAAAGAAGTTGACGCCGTATTGACGTGTCACCTCATACGAACACTTACTATGTAATTTAATCCCTTTGTCTCAATATCTCATCAAGCAGGTTTCATGGAAGTGTCATAAACCTATATGCTTGATCTGTCATTATTTGACTTCCAGAAATAAACTCTTCGTGTCACCATGGCCATGGAATTTGTTCGATAGTTCTATTCCAATCAAATGGCCCGAGATATCTACTTCCATAAATATGGAAGGGACAAATCCTTCCTCGACTTATCCATTAACAACATGTCATTCGTGACGCACCCAACGTACCCTACTTCCCACCAACTGTCTTCGTGACGGTTTTTGTCAGAAAATCTAATTGTGTGAGTCATGACATGAGTTAATGATAATCTTCTAGTCTAAGGACCATTACACACGCTCGTAGATAGCAATATCTGATGACACAAAAACATATAGAATTACTACTAGTGGGTCTATTCTCATAATCTTCCATCTTGGAGATTATCAAGTGCGAACTCTATAAGAGAGAGTCTCATCTTCTTACGAGTACTCACACATGACGATCTCTATACTATGTGTCCTATCATAGTATGTCATCCAAATGCAGAAATTTATTTAAGAATATTTGTTATATAATTTCAAGGTTCTCATCATAGAATGGATCTTCCATGACCATATTAATGCAACAAATATTCCAGGACATTATTATATTATAGTCATATAGAACAATAAACAATATATAATAAGTGAACATTCATGTAATCAAAGTACAAAATAGTTGGTTCTCAGGATACCAACCCTAACAAACTCCCACTTGGACTAGAGCCAACTTCCCATGACTTCTAGTCCTCTAGACCTCACATGATGATCATGTTTCTACTGAGTCAAGGCTTTAGTCAAGGGGTCAACCACATTGCCTTCTGTGGAAATACTACTCACTGCAACTTCACCTCTTTGAGAAAAATCCCTCAAGAGATGATACTTCCGAAGAATGTGCTTTGTCCACTGATGTGACCTTGGCTCTTTTGCAAGTGCCACCGCTGCAGTATTATCACAATAGTGTGTGATAGGATCTTTACTGCTAGGTACTACATCCAACTCTTGGACAAAGCTTCACATCCATACTGCTTCTTTAGCTGCCTTAGAAGCTGCGATATACTCGGACTCCACTGTAGAATCTACCACCACACTTTGGTTTGAGCTCTTCCGGCTCACTGCACCTCCATTAAAACTAAATATGTAACCAGTCTACGACTTCATGTCATCTTGATCAGCCTAGAAATTAGCATCTACATGTCCTCTGATGACTAGTTCCTCATCTCCTCCATAAACTAGGAACATATCCTTAGTATGCCTCAGAAACTTAAGTATAGTCTTGACTTCCATCCAATGGCGGTCTCCTAGATCATCTTGATATCTTCCTACCGCACTTAATGCGTAAGAAACATCTAGCCTTGTACATAGCATAGCATACATGACTGAACCAATCGCGGATGCGTAAGGGATCCTTGCCATTTTATTTCTTTCCTCATGTTTCTGAGGACACATTTTCTTGGAATGATGAATGTCATGTGACACTGGAAATAATCCCCTCTTGGACTGTTCCATACTGAATCTCTTCAGTATCTTGTCAATTTATGTACTTTGACTCAGGCCCAGAATTCTCTTAGATCTAGCACGATGGATATTGATCCCAAGAATATATGTTGCCTTGCCCAAGTCTTTCATAAAGAAGCATTTATCCAACCACGCCTTAACTGACTGTAATACAGGTACTTTGTTTCCAATTAGTAATATTTCATCAGCATATACTATTAGGAAAAAAACCGCACTTCCACTAAATCTTTTGTAGACACAAGGCTCACACTCATTCTTAACAAAGCCAAATTCTGTTACATCTTCATTAAAACGAATGTTCCATGGCCTTGATGTTTTCTTTAATCCATAAATGGATTTATGAAACTTGCATACCTTGTTGGCATCATTTGGAGTCACAAACCCTTCAGGTTGTTTCATGTAGACATCTTCCTGGAGGTTCCCATTAAGGAATACTGTTTTGACATCCATTTTCCAAATTTCACAGTCATGGTAAGCGGCAATGGCCAATAAGATTATGATGGATTTTAGCATTGTGATCGGTGAAAAGGTTTCATCATAGTCAATTCCTTGATGCTGTCTAAAACCTTTAGCAACCAGTCGTGCCTTATAGGTGCTGAATTTCCCCTCCATGTCCATTTTCTTCTTGAATACCCATTTATTACCAATAGTATTTACATCAACTGGAGGATCTACCAAAATCCAAACTTGGTTTTAGTACATGAAATCCATTTCAAAATTCATGGCTTCTTTCCACTTGGCAATTTCTATGCATTCAACTTCTTCCTTGTAGGTAAGAGGATCATCATTGTCAACCAATAATGAGTCACCATCCTCAGTGACAAGAAAACCATATTGTTCTGTTTCTCTTACCTCTCTCATGATCTTACACAGTTCTTGTGTCTCTAGAACAGATTTTTCTTCCATGGGGCTTTGTGGAATATGTTCTTGTACCAACTCATGTGTATCTTGAGCCTCTACTTCATCAAAGTCTATCTCGCTCTCACTATCTCTTTTGGAGATGTACTCCCTCTCAAGGAATATGGCGTGTCTTGCCACTGTAACCTTTTTTTCTAAGGTGTTGTATAAGTAATATCCCCTTTTTTCCTTGGGATATCCTATAAAGATACACTTTGTGCCTTGGGGTGCAAGTTTGTTACCTAAAGAGGCCTTAAAAAATGCTTCGCTACCCCACACATGTAAATTTGATAACATGGATTTGTGTCCACTCCATAACTCATATGGAATACCATTTATCGATTTGGTTGGTACTTGGTTTAGTATGTGTGTTGTTGTTTGTAATGAATATCCCCAAAAGGATAATGGAAGACTTGCATGACTCATCATTGATCTCACCATGTCCAACAGGGTGCGGTTCCTCCTTTCACTTACACTATTCCACTAAGGTGTGTAAGGAAGAGTGAGTTGAGATAGAATCCCAAACTCCTGTAAGAAATCAATGAAGTCCTGATTAAGATATTCTCCTCCTCTGTCTAAGTGGAGTTTCTTAATATTCTTAACAAGATGGTTCTCAACTTCATTCTTGTATTCTTTGAACCAATCAAAAGAATCTGACTTATACCTCATTAAGTAAATATATCCATATCTACTAAAATCATCAGTAAAAGTTATGAAGTATGAGAACCCACCCCTTGCTTCAACTAAAAATGGTCCACACATCTTTAGCACTTTCACCTTTCCCACTAAATGGGGCTTTGGTCATTTTGCCTTGTAGAAACGCATGAGATACACCAAGTGGTTTTAGTTCGAAAGAATCTAAATACCCATATTGATGTAATTTTTTCAAAGGTTTCTCATTAACATGACCTAACCAGTGATGCCAAAGTTGGGTGTGGTATGAGTCATGTGAATTAACTTTGTCATCGATTTCTATTACTTGGTTTGTGTAGTATAACACATAAAGGTCGTTCTATAAATGTGCCCCACCAAAACAAATGCTATCTTTATAAAACTAGCAACATCCACTTCCAATATTAAAGATGAATCCATCAGTATCTAATATAGATACTGAAAGAATTTTTTTGGTTACAGAGGGTACATAATAACATCCTTTCAAAACCAAGACCATCCCAGTAGGCAATGTGAGGTGGTAGTCTCTGACAGCTACAGCAGCGAGTCTGGCTCTGTTGGCTGCTCGTAGATCCACCTCACCTCGGTCAATATTTCTGAATCTACTTGGTTCCTATATTTGGATACAGATGTGAGCACCACAAGCAGTATTTAATACCCAATTGGTAGAAATAGATAGATTGCATTCGATAACAAACTCACCTGAAGATTCCCCTTGCTTCCTTGGCTGGGTGCAGTTTTTCTTTCAGTGGCCCTTCTTGCCACATGCAAAACAAACAGCCTCCTCTTCTCTTACCTCTCCTTTGATATTCCTTTTCTTGGAAGGCCTTGAATAAGCTTTCGGATTAAATCTCTTCTCCTTCCCTTTCCTTTTATTCACCATGAGGATAGAAGGATTTTCACGCTTCATGTCATTGTCCACTTGGATAATAAGGATAAGAAGATCAGACAGAGACTTCTTAATGTTGTTCATGTTGAAGTTCACAACAAAGTTTGAGAATATCTGGGAGAGTGATGCAAGAATGAGATCGGTACCCAGTTATTCGGGGAGTTTAAACCCTAGAACCTCCAATCTCTCAATGTAGCCAATGAGCTTGACTACATGAGGCCCGTTTGGGGCACCCTCTCTAAGCTTGCTCTGAAATAGATCCTTGGAGAACTCAAACCTTTCCTGTCTTGCTCTCTCCTAGTATAGACCACGGAGGTGCTCGAGCATGCTATAGGAATCCATGTCCTCATGAGACTTCATGAGATCACTTGACATTGATGATAGCATCAAACATTGAACGTTGAGTGCATCGCTCAAATGTTGATCATAGACTAGGAAATCTTCATCACTAGCCCCTTGGGCAGGAGAATCATGAAGTGAGGACTCCAACACGTAATACTTTCGTTCATGGCGTAGGATAACCCAAAGGTGCCTAAACCATTCCTGAAAGTTACTACCGGTGAGGATATTGTCTTTATCCAGAATTGATCGCAGGGAAATGGTGGTTAACGAGTTGGTTATATTGATTATATAAATTAGAAGATCATATTTATCAGTACTTTCTTGATTACATTTTATAAATGAATTTATTAATTCTCCCACTTTTTTATCAAGTCCCAATGGCCCTCACCATTAAACCCAAAATGTCTATTTTCTTTGACATTCTAGTGGCAAGGATCCATATTCCCCTTTGCATAACCCCAACAAGGGTTGGTAAATCTATTTGAAGGTATTTAGGTAGGCATGTCTTTTCCAACTGTGAGCTTACGGTTCCTTGATCTATTGAGTGGACTCTCCAATCCTGAAATCCTGACTTGGATTTCCTCAACTCTTGCCTCCAATATTACATCAATTCTAGCAAGGGCTACTCCTATTGATGTAATATGGTTAATTCAACTGTAAACCTTTTGTAACACCCCAAGATTTCACGATATGCTTCTCTTTACAATAGCTTGCATTGTACGCAAGTTCGAGATTCTAACATACCGCAACCAATAAAAATAGTCATTATTAATAGTAATACCCACTTTTTGAAATTATATAAATTTTATATTTCAAAATGGACTTAATTTTTGTATTCGGAATATCAAAATTATCCTAAGTTGAATTTTTTGTAATTTTCTGAGAACTTCCAATTTTCTATGAATAGTAAAAATACTTAAAAAGAACTTTTTTAATCAAAATAATTTATAGTGATAAGTAAAAATATTGAGTGGTTTTAAAGTATAATTAGAATATATTTTTACCATTTTATCCAATGGTGTTCATTATAATTAATTTCACTTTGAAATTGGACATAAACAATTGTCAATCTTTTGATATATATTGTTTCTTAAAAACATGCTATTTATTGCGGCAGCGGGAATTAATTATAAAATTAATTAATGAAAATTATATGTTTGGAATTTTTTAAAATAGAAATCATTTTTGAATTCGGAATAGCAATTATATCTTAGGGTGAAATTTTGGCATTGTTCTGAAAAACTTCAATTTTTTGATGAATAGTGAAACCACTAAGTGGTAGTTAAAAAACTGATTTTTCGTTTAAATGAAACATTACCACTTCTGTGATTTGATTTTCAAAAATCTGACATACATGGTTTTCATTATGAAGTAAAATGTGGTTCAATGAGATTAAAATAATTTTTTGGTGAATAGTAACATTTAAGTTTAATTAATCGCGATTAAAGGTAATTAGTGAAATTTAAGGTAAAAATGATATTATAAAAATATGAAAATACCCTTAAACTTGTCATACCCTTATTGGATGAGTCATGGAAGACAAAGAAAATCCATGGGTCAACATGGGGACCCCATGGAGCCACTTGGGTAATAAAATGACAATAATAACTTCTTATTTAAAGTAAAAATAAAATTGTCACAAACATGAGTTGTTTTACTGAAACAATTTTTAAATGGTGTTATACAAGTTATATTTTTGACTATAAATATTCATTAGAAATATAAAAATATTTCCTACATCATGATATTTTTTTTATAATTTTTAGACATTAAATAAATTAAATTTCATATGACACAATGATGTTGAAGTGATTACCTCATTATTTAACGATTTAAATAAAATGAAAAGATAATGTAAAATCTATGCCCTACACATGTCAAAAACCTATTGGATGGGTTGATTTCGAACTCTTATCACATTATCCTCGAAATATATAATTTTTGGACCTTTTAAATCCGAAAATCATTTTATGATAAAGTAACCTTTTATAACTTTCCAAGAGTGCCCCTCCTCTCCTCTTATAAAAGGCCCCCACCTCTACCACCTTACCCACACCTCTCAAGCCTTTGGATCGTCCAACCCCTGCCCATTTTGTCTCTAAACATCCAACTATTACTCCTAGAAGCCTCACTTTGGGTAGAAGTCTTCCCAAAGAAGCCTTTGAGCTCAAATCAAAAAGAGTTACCCATTTTAAAGGTAGTGTTTTATCTTGTGTTATTATGTTTTATTTTGCTTCTCCAACCCCCTAAAATCTTTTTATTAATTTATTTTGTAACAACAACAGTATCCTCAATATACTAGGATGTTTTTATAAGAAGTATTAGAGCTACACTTACACACACCTACATCTAATGGTTAAAGAACATACTGTTTCTGTGGATGGCGAATTTCTGCCTCACGAAACGATGATTGTTCAACACTCATATAACACCTTCAAAGGTGGCCATTAAGATGTCACTATATTTATATATGATATATATTATGTTTATATTTTTCTTATGATTCTGTATTTCTCATTTATGTCATACCTTTATGATTTCCATTATGGGTAAATGCGATAATTTCATTTTAGGAAGTGCGGACTACCGCCCCCTCAAAGTGATTTGAATCGTTAATTCCATATGTGGGATGTATAAAGGATGGAGTAAATGATATTATATATGATATTATACTGGAATTATATCATACCTTTATATGATTATAATTTCATTCCATTAAACATGAAATAGAAATGAAATTAGCGTTCATGCGTACGTACGGCTTACCGTCTCCATGAACGGTGCATTTCATTTCTTACCTCTAAATGTTATGTAATATTATAAATTAATGTATATACTGGATATATATGATATATATGATATATATGATATCTAAATCATGAATATAATTCTGTATATAATGGATATTTCACCACAAGAACAACTTGTAATTATAAGAAGTTTATTTTTGACTCAAGTACCAAAGATCGACAACACGACCGTTATTAACTTAAATGACTACATAATTTTAATAATGTTGTAATAAGTGATATAAAAGGGATAATGAAATTGAAAAAGGTTCTTAAGAAAGTATAGATTAACTATAGTTTATTATTCAGGAGTTTAAAGAGCGGTTGAGTCAATTCGGACACGAGGTAAGGGAACTTCTTAACCCAATTTCCATTCTTTGGGTTAATCTCCTACTTTAAAATTATGTCTTGATATTATTATGTCCTATCTTGTATTTATACTTTATTTATTGGTACATAGAGTGAATACACATAATAGATCTATTTTATTTAAAAAATGATATTTGTAAGGGACTTCGTCTCAATCTCCATTCATTGAGGCATATTTTGGTTTATACACAAATTTCTTTTATACGGTGTATAAACCCCTTTGACTTTTACGTTTATTCAAAAGGAATTGTTTTATACGAAGCGTTTTACTAAACGACAAAAAGGAATGTTTTTCTTGTCGTACGTATGCGGTGACAACAACTTCTCTGCCACCGTGACCATTATTTGAGTTTCGTCTTCCTCTACAAGCCATAACCTTTTTTAAAATGAAAAATAAATACCAAGTTTTAATTTTCTTTTATTTTATTTTTGAAAATGGTTTTGATAATGTTTTTATTATATCAATGTGTTGTAATGATATCTTGTGATTGAAATGTGGAAATGTTATGTTTCCTTTATGCATGTTTTATGTGGTACGATTATGTTATGGTTTATGATATGTTTAAACCTGTTCATATGAGGAATGCATTGGACTTAACAAGTGACGGGTGGAGCCCGCTATAGCTCCTCGATGCATCGGCAGGTCTCATGAGACAAACTAGTGTCTTGGCACGAGGCCTTGAAAAAATCTTATTTGTAGTCTTGGCACGAGGCCTTGGCTACGTGGTTATGATAGTCTCGCATTATGCATTCCATCATTATGAAAGTGGTTATTGATATTGAATGTGGTTATTCGACCAGTAGAATATCCATGTGAATAAGTAAATGGAATTATCTCATTTTACATTTTCCATATGATATTGAAGTTCAAGTTTAAAAAGCTTGTGTTTTAGTTATACATTGCCTTAAAATTTTATGTTTATTTATAAAATCTTTCGCTATATTTTTATCCTTACTAAGCATCTGAGCTCACCCCTTTCAGTGTTTTATTTTTCCCAGGATGTGAAGAAATATTTTATGACTGACCTACAGGGATAGTCTGAAGGGGATAGATGTGTGGACTATGGAGACTATGTTATTGTGATTTTTCACTTTATGATGTAATGTAACATTTATGAATGTATCTAGTGTTTCCAAGGCTACTAAACTAATTGGTCTTTCGAGACTTGATCTTTTGTGATCATGCCAATGTTACGAAGTAATGCACCGACTCTGGGTAACTGGGGTCGGGGTGTTACTCCTTTCATAAGGGCTTCCTTTATAAAAGTAAGTGTCCCAACAAGGGTGGTCAAACACATAGTTTTATTGAGTCTTTCCCTTAATCAGGTAACGGAAAGCCTGGTCTGACTTAATATGGTATTGAGGGATTTTAATCCTTTATGCGTAGTTTCGCATTATCACATTCTTGTAAATATTAAGTGATGCTTGCTTAATTGATTAACCATGTTCCGATAATGTTTACGCATAGTCTGGTTTTTATTTTATTCCATATTTGCATGCTTGTTCATTTTATTAACTATGTGATCACGACAACACATACATAATAAATAAACCATGAAATCAGACAGAAATAAAATAAGATGGTGTGGTCATGAGCTTTTATTGGTTAGCTTATCTAGCGGTTTGATAAGCTAACCCTAACCTAGGGGAAAACACCTTGAACCGATGGTTCATGTTTTGAAGCTCCCACCTGTCCATCTTTGTATCTTCTTGGGTTTGTTTTTCCTCATCTTCGTATTTTGAACCGTCTCCTATGTCTTGGGAGATCCTCCATTACATGGGGTTTACTTTAAAGAAACCATGGGAAAGCATTCCCTACACTTTATTGGAAGAAGGATCGCAGGCCAACGAATTTAAATTAAACAAATTTAAATGAAACCATACACACATACAAAGGGTCTCTGGTCTAGCTCATGATCATCCATAGCATGCGACGACATTTACGCATATTTATAATTCAAATTCTTTTAATTGTTCTATTATTTAAGATAATTCGCGCTTGAATTCAATTAATTATGATCTTATAATTAATCAATTCTTTATCTTAAATTCCTTTCTAAATTTTCTTGAGATTATTCTCACCCATATTCCTTATACAGGTCTTTGTACTTTTAGAGGAAACCTGGTGAAATTCCATTTCTGGAAAGTACACAGCGTGTAGTTTATATTTACACAGTGTTTATTTCTTTTCACCCTTATCCAAAGTACACACCGGGGGATTTGGAGTGTTTTCTCTACTTTTGAAGTTTTGAAGTACATGCATTGTAGATTAATCTAACACGGATTGTACATCCTTGTTATGCGGTTACCGGTCTGGAAATCCCGTGTACGCGGAACACGGCTTCTCCTTGTACACGGTTTCACCTAGACCGGATCAAACTACACAGCGTGTTGATTCAACATACACGTCGTGTATTCCTGTTCCCACGCGCCGTTCATTTCTGGTCAACATGGGGTAATAAATACTTAGGTATAATCAATTCACATGGGGTGGTTTGGCGGACTAGTACCGGTTCGTTGAACCTAAGTACACGGCGTGTAGTTTTCACTACACACCGTGTATTCTTGTGTTGTACGGACAGAAAGAGCGCCTCCTCCAGATGAGATCATCATTTTTAATGTAATCAAAATTAAAATTAAAAGTTCATTTATGTGATGTGAATCGATAAACGAAGGAGGAAGAACAAATCTCGTTCTTTCAGTTTTATAGAACAATTTATCTTGAATTGAATCGAATATAAATGCGTAAATTATCAACGAAAATTAAATAACTATAATCAACGTTGTAACCTTTATTTGATACAAATTGAAGGTTCTGGGGGCAGTGGAAGCGCGTGATTGGATGTTCCCACTTTGCTTTTTTTTCATCGGCAATGATCAATCCGGGATCAATACGACGATGAATTCCAGTCTCCACGGATCGATTCATAGAAATAGACAAAGAAGAAGAAAGGTCCTGGAACCACAAAAGTGGATCATCACAGGTTTATTATAATTAATTTAATTAATTTACAAGAAGTAACTTTTGTGTGTTCTTTATTCATTGATATTATTGATCACGTTCGGATTTGATTCGTCATTGCGTCGTAGAATCCAAGTGTAGACTTCCTCTAGCGGTGATCCACACGTGCCCCTCGTATCTCTAGAGGTCATCAAAGGGGTATCCGGGTGCTAGCATGGAGAAACCTTTGCTTGTGTTGTCTGCCTTAGATCGTCTTGATCCGATGTAATAGGATCTCTCTCAGTCTTGAGAGCGTTCTTGGTGGAAGAGGTTCTTTCGGACTTAAAATAATTCTCCATAATTTTTGTGTACAACGATTCTCTTGTTAGGAAAAGAGTTGGGGTTTTGAGGATATTTATAATCGGGTTTGAGGTTATAGAGTTATGACAATAAATAAACGCGTTACGCATTTTATTTATTTCATTGACTCTTATTGAAAACCCCCATGTCAAATAATTAATTCCTTGACATGCGACCATGCTGATTATAATAAATATCATTTAATAAAACAATATTATATCCTAAAAATCCTGACTAGAAAACTACACGGCGTCTAATCATTAATACACGGCGTGTGCTTATTTTCCATAAAACTACACGGCGTGTAATCATTAATACACGGCGTGTACTTGTTTTTCATTTCCTTTCCAAAATGAAAACTACACAGTGTGTAATCATTAATACAAAGCGTGTACTTGTTTTCCATGAAAGACTACATGGCGTGTAATTATTAATACACAGCGTGTATATCTTGTTTTTCATTTCCTTATTCCTCCATCATTAAAACAATTTAGGCTTACTTGAATAATTATTAAACCACGTACGGGAATAATCTTTATTCTACTTGAGATACTTGGATACACTTATTGTGTGACCCTCTAGGCCTCTTTCTCATTGGCATTAGGCGGGCTTGCCTAAAGTCCAAGATTACTGTCTAGCAACAGGTCAAGGCACACAAGAGAAAGAAGTTGACACTGCATTGAATTTTCACCTCATATGAATGCTTACTGTGTAATTTAATCCCTTTGTCTCAATATCTCATCAAGAAGGTTTCATAGAAGTGTCATAAACCTATATGCTTGATCTGTCATTCTTTGACTTCCAAAAATAAACTCGTCGTGTCACCATGGCTGTGGAATTTGTTCGACAGTTCTATTTCAATCAAAGGGCCCAAGATATCTACGTCCATAAATATGGAAGGGACAAATCCTTCCTTGACTTATCCATTAACAACATGTCATTCGTGACACACCCAACGTACCCTACTTCCCACCAACTATCTTCGTGACGGTTTTCATCAACAAATCTAAGTGCGCCAATCGTGACAGGAGTTAATAATAATATTCCAGTCTAAGTACCATTACACACTCTCATAGAGAGCAATATCCGATGACACCAAAACATGAGGAATTACTACTGGCGGGTCTGTTCTCATAATCTCCCATCTTGGAGATTACCAAGTGCGAACTCCATGAGAGAGAGTCTCGTCTTCTTACGAGTACTCTCACATGACGGTCTGTATACTATGTGTCCTATCATAGTATGTCATCCAACCGAATAACTTTATTTAAGAATATTTGTTATAGCGTTTCAAGGTTCTCATCATAGTGGGGATCTGCCATGACCTTATTAATGCAAAAAATATTCCAGGACATTATTATATTATAGTCATGCAGAACAATGAACAATATATAATAAGTGAACATTCATGTAATCAAAGTACAAAATAGTTGGTTCTTAGGACACCAACCCTAACATTTCACATGACAGTTCTATTTCAATCAAAGGTCCAAGATATCAACTTCCATAAATGGAAGGTACAAATCCTTCCTAAAATTATCCATTAATAAAATGTCACTCGTGAGGCACCCAACGTACCCTAATTCCTTCCAACTGTATGTGTGATGGTTTTCGTCAGTAAATCAAAGTGCATGAGTCATGACATGTATTAATGATAATCTTAAAGTCTAAGTATCATTACACATTCTCCCAAATAGAAATATCTGATGATGCCAAAACATGCGGAATTCTTACTGGCAGGAATGTTCTCATAATCTCCCGTATTGGAGATTACCAAGTATGAACTTCATGAGAGGAAGTATCATCTGCTTACAAGTAATCACACATGATAGTCTATATACTATGTGTCCCATTATAGTATTCCATCCAACTACAGAACTATATTTAATAATATTTTCATATCACTTCAAGGTTCTCATCATAGCGAGGAACTATTATGATCTTGTCAATACGACAAATACTCCAGGGAATTATTACACTATAGTCATGCAGAACAATAAACAATATGTAATAAGATGTTTAATATTTAAATATATTAAATATTCATGTAAAAAAAGTACAAATAGTTGGTTCTAGGAAACCAACTCTTACAAAATAACCATTGACCTAGGGGAGAAACACATTGAACCAATTAGGTTTGTGTTTACAACTTTCCACCTGTCAACCTTTTTGTCTCCTTGGATTGGTTTTGCCTCGGATACTAACTTGAACTGCCTCAACTAGCTTGGTAGATTCATCCATTATATATTATTTTATAGGTGAGGGTTAAAGGGGGTTTCCATAAAAGAAACCATGGTAAAGCAGGCCCTACATATTAATGAGGAGAGAAGGCACACAGGCCAACAATTTAATTTAATAATAAATTAAAGGGGAAACCAATCACATACAAAGTTCTGGACTAGCTCATGATCATCCACATGCATGTAGTGAATTTACACATTTAATAAAACTAGAATTCAATTATTTAATCATTATTATTTAAGATAAATAATTCTCCAATCGATTAAATATTATCTTTAATTAATCAATCCTTTTATCTTGAACCTTTTCTGAATTTCCTTGAGATTCTCATCCATTATAATTTTAAAGAAATTGGAATTCATTTAAAATTTAACTTGTACATAACTTTTACCTTGGTGATAACCCATTGAATACCTATCTAGAACTACCCAACATGTATTATACTTGTATAAACTTTATTCATTGTGAAATGTAGCACGAACGCATAATTATAATTGTAATAAAACTCATACATGATGTGTAGATCTTTGAACATTACATAGATGTTAATTAAAATTTTATATACATATATATATCAAACACATATCACATGTTGTGTCCCAACTTTACACCCAAGTGAAGGTACATGTATCAAGGTTTACATAATATAATAATAAATTTTAAATCTGCATAATCTGGAAAAAGTACACGATGTGTAAATCTAACTACATGGCATGTACCCTCCTCAACATCCATCAAAAGTACCTTCTTGGGGAAACATCATGTCAGGTGTACTATAGAAATCTTCAAAGTACACGGCATGTCCAGTGGGCCACACACCGTTTAGACTTTGCCTTATATGGTCACCATCCGGGCAAGCCGTGTATGGGATACACGACTCGACCCTGGCCCGAAGGGACTACATGTTGTGTCCAGTGGGACACATGGAATGTAGTATGGTTTCCATGCACTAGTTAATCATGGTAAACACCACATGGATTAAAGGTCATTAATGGTGTCATCAATGCCTAATTAATGAAAGATCTCAAATTTATTACTGAACCAAATCTTGATGCGTTGAACTATACTGCACGGTGTTTAATTCCAATTACTCAGTGTGTAGTCTGGTGTTGTATGGACAGGATCCTTGGAACCTTTGGATGAGATCCTTGATTTTATTTTATTCATAAAACCGATCATTTATGTTAGATCTGTGAGAAATGATAAAGGAAGAAATAGATCTCATAATTCAGATTTAGTGAATGATTAAAGTAGAATTGAAAAAATAAATTATGAATGTGTAAATCATCAATGAAACTAAATAATTATAAACAATAATATGTCCCCTTTGATACCACTTTTAGGTTCTAGGCATAGCAGAAGAACGGGAGGGACGATGTCCAACTTGAATTTTTTCATAATCAATGATTAATCTGGGATCAATGTGATGATGAACGCTAGTATACACAAATTGAATCAAAGTAAAATAGACAAAGAAGAATTTACCCGAGAACCCAGATAGAGGATCAATATATTTTGTTTATAATTAAATTAAATAAATACATCAGGGTGATTCTTTCGTCATTGATTCATTCAACCACAGATCTTCAGTGAGACTTCGTTTCATTGTAAAGATCAAGAGTATATCTCCTCTAGTGGTGATCCACGCGTGCTCTAAGAATCTATGCACTTTGCCGAAGGAGTATACGAGTGCTAGCACAGAAGATCATTGCACTTACATTGTCCACCTTCAATCTCCTTGAGAACCACTTCCAAAGCATTCTCCTTAATCTGGGGGAGGAGGGCTTCTCTCGTTCTTGAGAATGTTCTTGGAGAGGAAAGAACTCTCTAGGCTCGAGAGGATTTCTCCAAATTATTATGCACAACCAATTGGCTAGCTATTGTTTACCCCAGGATAATGAGAAAATAATAACATAATAGGGAATTTAATTCAATGGGTAATAATAAATAATTTTCACAAGTGTTGTTACTTATTTTATTATTCCATGTGAAACCCCCGTGTCAAATAATAATAGCAATACTATTGTTTCCATGACATGTGTTTAACTTTCAATTTATATTTAGATATTATTTAATCAAATAATATTTAATATTATTTCTCACTGTAACCTTAAACTCGGTCCGACCATCCTCTTTAATATTTATCGGGCCTTGAATAATGACTATTTATTTATTAATTAATTAATTAAATTTAACTTCATTTTTCGCTGATAAATAATTAAATATTCCGATCACAACATATTCTCTAAAATAACTAGTGATGGAATAAAATGTGATCAGTCATACATGAATAATTATTAAACCACAACCAAGAATAATATTTATTCAACTTGTTAAATAATAAATTATTTAACTGAGATTCAGGATACACTTCATGTGTGACCCTCTAGACCTCTTTCTCAGTGGCATTAGGCGAACCTATCTAAAGTACAATGTTAGCATCTAGAAACATGCCAAGGCACCCATAGAGAAATAAGTTGATGTCACAATGACATGCCACCTCATACAAATTCTTACCATGTAATATAATCCCTTTGTCTTGATATCTCTAATCAAGCAGGATGCATGTAAGTGCCATCAACTCATGTGCTCAATTTCTCATTCTTTGACTTCCTAAAATTGAACTTGCCTATAGAACACCATGGCCATGGATTTATTTAGGCTATATCATTTCTATCAAAGGGCCTAAGATATCAACTTCTATTATGGAACAGAAGGGGAAAATCCTTTCTCGCATTATTTATTAATATAGTATTACTCGTGATGCACCCAACTTATCCTACCACGCCGCGAACATATGTCGTCAGGGTTTTTACCAATACATCTTTGTGAATGAGTCATAATACCCATTAATAATAATATTAAATTCTAAGGACCAATACACATGTCCTCATATAGGAACATCCAATAACACTTATAAATATGGATTTTCTACTAGCGGGTCTCGTTCTCATAATATCCTCCTGAACATTACCAAGGGTGTACACCATGAGAAAGTGCCTTAAAGTCCTATGAGTCTCCACCACTGATAGAATGTATCATTTTTTTCCCTAAAATTATATCATCCATCCATATAACATATATTTAAGAATAGTGTCATAGCACTTCCGGGTTCTCGTCATAGCAGAGAATTGTTATAAAATTTTAGTGCCACAGTTACTCTTGAGACATTATCACATACAATGTTATGCAGAAGAACAATCATGATGTGATAAGGAGTTAATTAATATCCATATAATTAATACATGTTTATCATAAATTATAAAAGAAGTTTGTTCTAGGGCACCAACTCCAACAGGTTTAACAACATACTTGAACAATACTATGAAATTATGTCATGGATGAGTATGAAAACACAATTAATGATATAATATGATAAAAACATTTAAATAATGATTTGGTTTACATATAAATTATACATTAATATATAACTCAACATTTAATAAAACACATTTAGTTGGTTAAGAAAAACACTGAATTCTTCTTTTTATCGATTTTAACTTCAAGGATAAAGAGTGAAACACTCATCAAGGGAAATTAAAACTTCATAAATAATTATAATTCATCTATTATAGTAACAATAATGAACTTGGAATTATGAAATTTAGAAGAATAAATAATATTGAAATCAATCCTATGAAACTAGTATAAATAGTCAAAACTATAAACACCTGATGTGGGAAAATTGGAAAAAGCTAACTAATATACATAGAGATAATGAATATAAATTAAAATTATAAATATTTTTAGGTGTGAATATGGTTTTTAAATAGAATATTGAGATAGTAATTTTTTATAGGAGGTTAAAGCACATTCGATTAAATGGGGATAAAGGTAAGGGGTTCTTTGTCTCAAATTTAATTTATTGATACATGTTTCATTTTTTATACCATGATATCTTTGATATGGTGAGTTTTATTCTTCATGAATTTCTTTTTCCATTTAATTTAATTCATGAGGTTTTATGATCCATATTGTTTTCCTTATTTAATTGGATTTTTATTCAAATGATATCAAGGTTATAAGGTATTTTTATGACTCAAATCATTTCCATAGAACATAATCACTCCTCTTTGAGTATTATCTTTCAATATTGATCTGTTTTAACAAACAAATTTTCTAGGGAAATAATGTTTCACAAAAATTTATTCTTCCTTGATGAGTATATTATTTTGTGAAAATTAAATTTTTTTAAGAATATTTCCCATTTATTTTAATGGAATTTTCCTCTATATTCATGTTTTTTATTCCTGAAAATATTCCCATTTACCTAGTGTAAAATCAAAAAAAAATTATCTCCAATAATCCTTTTACTCCAATTTATTCATTTTAAAATAAAGGTTTATTTATCCTTTTAACAATGTTGGTTTTCAATGAATATGTTCTAAAATATTTAAAATATTTTTCCTTACAGTGAAATTATATGCTTCCCTTAAACTTCATATTTTGACTTATGTTTTATTTATTATCAAGGTTTCTTTATTATAATTTTTTTTTAAGTAATTTTTTAAGAATTTTTCTCTTCATCTTCAAAAAATGGTTTTTGTAGGGTGACTTTAAAACCATGTCTTTTTAAGATGTTATTAATAATATTTTTAAGAAAAAACCTTTTTGTGATCTATTTTACATTTTCAGTGGATTCTTATCTAATGGAGTAATGGTTCAAAATCCCAATATATTTGATCTTATTAAATACTCTTTTGGGATATTATGCTTTTGGTATCAAATGTTCTTGATTTTTTTGTGATCCCATTTGAAAAGGTTATGAAACTAATTTTCTTATCATGGTTTATTTATAATAAGATGAATGATTTGATTTTAAGTTGCACTCATAGGAATGGATGATGACGGATAGGGTCCTATATCACCCTAACATGCATTGGTTTTGGTTTTATATCTCTTGAGATAATGAATCGTGGATATATTTAGATTTTTTTTATAAACTAAAGGGTGTAAAAACTTGGATTTTTTCATAAACTAAAGAGTGGGAATACTTGTATTTTTTCACAAAATTAAAGGTTGTACATTATTTGATTTTTTTCATAATGTTTTCATATGCTTATGTTTGTTCCAATTCTCTAAAATGTGCCTTCTTTCCAATTTATGCTAAATTTTTATGATATTTCATGTTCTAAAGATGATCCACTTTATTATGTTATGATTTCATGTTTTTTTATTTTAATTATATGTTTATAAGATATGTTTTGATGAAATTTTATTGGTTTAGGTTTTTATTCCATGATCCTTAATTCTCAATAAAGTTTTATTATTTTCACTTATGATTCCAAGATCTTTTTATTAGATATTTCTCCCTTTCTCATGTTTTCTATCATGTTTATGATCTAATGATTATGACTAGTTGATAATTCTCCCTTACTAAGGATCCATTCTCACACTTTTCTTATGTTTGCATTACCATTATCATGAAGATGATTATATCATAAGATATTTCTAGAAGAAGTTCTATAGAAGCACGGTTCTGGAGAAATGTTCCCAAGTTTTGTAAAATAATATGTTTATGTAGATAGTCTCCAAGATACTAAAACTTTAGGTCCTTTGGTTGTGAGACTATTTGTGAGATTTAATAATTAATCCATGGTATTGATTCATTATTTATGTATATTTATATTGTGTAACCATAGTGTCTTTCCATTTTTAAAAGAGTGAGTTTTTATGATTTTTTCCTATCTACTTTTCACCCTTAAATTAGGATATTCTCCTCTACTCTCTCTCTATCATGGCATTCGTCCAAGTAGGATCACAAGGAACTATCTCTCATTATCTCTCCCTTTTATCTTTGGTGCATCCTCTTGTGACTTAAAGTGAATCTGGTCTAAGTTATGGTTCATTCCTCTCTTCCTCTCTTCTTCCTTCTCTTTTTTTCTGATTATTCTTCTCCATCCCAATGCACAGCATCCTGGTCAAAACCTATATGGTATTTTGGGTTATAAATCATTATAAAATAAATATTTAGGGTGTATATTCTCCTCTTAGGACCTTTATCTCTGTGTATCCAAGAGTTCACATTATTTAAGCTTGTCCTTGGTATGTATTTCCCTAATTTTTCACTTCTTGACATGCCATGTGTGATTGGGTGTTTCGAATCAGTTTTTATTCAATGTTTATCCATTTTAATTAGGTAAAATTAATTTATATATATATATATATACATTGATCATTGTTTTTTAGGGATTTTGGTTGATTTTTGAATGGTCTCTTATGGATTTTCCTATGTTGTATGTTAGCACCAGAAGAATAGTTATATTTTTTACTAATAAAATTAGTTATGATACCATTTATATAAAATAAAAACATTTAATTTTTATTTCATATTGGTTTTTAAATTTATTTAGTGGATACATTAGTTAAAGGGGTTAACATATTTGTATTTTCTTCTATTTGAGGAACTCTATTAAGTTTATTGATTTCATTATTATGTGATTCATCTATGATTGATATTGTGAATATCTCATGTTATGTCTGGTTCTTATGGACATATGTATGGATGTGTGTGTGTGTGTGTGTGTACATATATATCTATACATGTACAAATAAACATGATAACATGTAGATATATTCATTGAGATATGGATATATATATATATACATATATACATGTATATGTGTATAATGATGAAAATGGAGTTTTCAAATTTAAATTTGATGTTTTAAAAAAATATTTTTAAATGGGATTATAAAGAATATTTTAAAATAAATTAGAAATGCTTGGTTAGCATATTAGAAATAATTTTCTAAAATCGTATACGCCTGTAGTAGAAGACCCAATGTTTTTTTGTATCTATAAGATTGATAATTGACTTGATTTATGTTTCCTATCATATATATATATATATATATATATATATATATATATTATAGGGGATTTTAATTGTTAGGGGTTTGGATGTGGGATGAGGATATAGTTTATTACATTTAATCTAACTTGATATTGTGATTTATTATCTCTTGTTATATTATTGATTTTTTATTAACTTGTGTCAAAAGTTTCCCTCACCTCTCATAATTATTGATCATGATGCATAGGACACCCTAGGTACTTGGAAAGAATTTTCTAGATTGAATGAGATCCTTTCCACTTCATCAGGTGTTATCTCAACTTGTCACATAGTTATCATGGCACCCCCTCTTAATATATATGTGATTATTAGGTCTATTCCACTACGTAGTGGAATGATATTACTAGGTATACTAGATTTAGTATCCTAAGTGAATCTCCCTTGTTTATCTCTATTTAATTCATTGATTATTTTACTTTATATCTTATACTGTTTTTCTTACTAATATTTATATTTTTATTTATTATAGCCCTAATTTTATTGTCATTTCTAGTTCTTTTTAAGACGTACCCTTGGAATTGGATTCTCATTCAATTCTTTTGATTTTTTTTTGTCACTTCATTTAACTTATCCTGTATCTTAGGGATTGTTTCCTATTTTTTCAGCCAATTTACTTAAGTTTCAAGCCTTGTAACCAATTCAAATTTTTTTTATCTTTTTTTGAAAATGGTTTTATAAAGGGATTTCTAAAGAAATTTTTAAATGATATTATAAAAAAGAAAAATGTAAACTTTTTTTGAAAGGGGTTTTAGAAAAAAAAAGGTTATTTAGTTGGCACTTTTCTTTTAAGAAATAAAAATCATATTTTAAAATAATGTATTTCCAAACTAGAATTTATTGAATGTTTTTAGAAAGGGAAAACATTAAATCACTGGTACAATACAACTAGGTCATTTATGGTTAGTTCCTTCTTAAACCACTTGGTGTATATGGACCAAGTGACATTACAGGTTCAGGTTCAGATTCATAGGAGTGTCACTAATAGACTCTTTTCCTAGACTACTTTTAGAGTAGGTCCTTTGAGTTAGTGGATGGAGAGTGACCTTGGGTCATGTGGATAGATTAGTCATGTATGTTTGTTTATTTTTAGTGCTTTAAAATTTCATCCAAATCGATAATTATCATTTGTATTTTTTTTATATTGTTTCTTTCTTTAATGGGTGGTGTACTATATATGTGGAGTTGTGGGTGTTGAATAAATATATGTGTTGTGTGTGCGGGTGTTGGAGGTGAGCAAAGGGTTTTCTTTTATATAATGTTGTTTCATTTTATTGTGAATCCAATGTATAGACACTTTATTATGGAATTTCAATAAAAAAAATTATTAGTTTAATTTATTTTATTAGAAAAAATGATCCCATTTGGTATTAATTTGATGCCCGACACTAGTTTTCATCCTATGGAAATTAGGAACACCCTTCAGAACTTTCCAAGGGCTATCTCGAGTGTCTGATAGATGGATATACTGGAATAGTTCATGAAAAAATGGCATCAAAGTTACACTTTGTTATTTGGTCAGTAATGGTATATTGGAGATAGGGTTGTCAAAACTTAAGAGGTGAGTGGGGGAAGGACCTGGCCATATCCTCTCTACTCAGACCCTTGAGTTACCAGGGGATATTAGTTTGTGTGTCTTGAATTTTGATCTCTAACTATTTTTTTTTTAATTTGATTTTTATTGATAATATTGAGGTTTTATGGGTTGTTTAGAGACCTATTCATGTCTAGGGTGAAAATGGGAGGGTGACTAGAGGATATAGATTAAATCATATGGAAATACAGCCTATATATAACCCATTTGAATGGTTCACTGAAGCATCTAGTTATAATCACTTGATTGGTGTCCATCTATCAACCCATGGGGTCAAGTAGTCTACAATCACTAGCCCTTGGAACTTTAATATTGATTTTATCTAATTTATGTGTAAATTATTTTTTCATGAAGTAATGAGGAATTCCATTGGGTATTGATGTTTTTGATATAGTTTTGATGGGAATTTAAAATGAAAAATTGGTTTTAAAATTATACAATATGATTTTAAATTATATAATGAGGATTTAAAAGAGGATATTAGATTAACATGATGCTTATGAAAACCAAATTGTTTCTAATGATGGATATATTATATTTTGAAAATGTTTATAAGTGGGTTTTTAAAGTATTTTAAAGTTAAAATATATAAACCTGAAATGATATAAAAGTGAAACTTTTTATAAATATTTTTTTTTAAAAAGTGGGTGGTATTTTAGAAAATTCATAGGGAATATTGTAGGTTCCGGGCATAGCAGAAGCACGTTGGTGAGAGTGCCCAACTTTAATTTTAGTGTTAACAATGATCAATCCGAGATCTGTCATGATATAAAATGCCAGATCTTTGGAATAGAATGAATAATGAAAAACAAAAGATGGAGTCCCGGAACCATAGAGATAGGATCATCATATGTTGGTTATAATTAATTTAATTAATTGAAAAAAAATACCTTGATGTAATTATTTCTTCGTTGATGTCTCCGGTCACGATCCGGTGTGATCCGTCATTTCATTGTAGAATCCAAGTGTAGGATTCCTCTAGCGGTGATCCACATGTGCTCCACGTATCTCTGTACGTCGTCGAAGGGATCTCTGGTGCTAGCGCAGAAGAACCTTCGCTTGTGATTTCCGCCTTCGATCACCTTGATCCGATGGTGGTGGATCTCTCTTGGTCTTTAGAGAATTCTTGGAGGAAGGATTTCTTTCAGCCTTGAGAGAACTCTCCAGAATTTTTGTGCACAACGATTGGGGAAAAGTGTTGGGGTTGTGAGGATATTTATAATCAGGTTTGAGGTTATAGATTTATGACAATAAATAAATGCATTACGCATTTTATTTATTTCATTAACTATTATTGAAAACCCCCATGTCGAATCATTAATTCCTTGACATGCACCCACTCTGATTATAATAAATATCATTTAATAAAACAATATTATTTCCTCAAAGTTCCGAATAAAAAACTACACGGCATGTAATCATTAATACACGGTGTGTACTTGTTTTTTATTTCCCTTATTTCCTCCACTACATTTATTAGACCTTGAATAATGGATATTTATTTCTGAAATAAATGTAACTTCATTACTCGCTAATAAATATATTATTTTACCCACAATATATTCTCTCAAATAACTAGTGTCAAAATAAATGAGATCAAGCATCCTTGAATAATTATTAAACCACGGTCGAGAATAATATTTATTCAACTTGTTAAATTAATATTTAACTAATATACATGGACACACTTAGTGTGTGACCCTCTAGGCCTCTTTCTCAATGAAATTAGGCGGAGCCTACCGGAAGTCCAAGGTTATCGTCTAGAAACATGCCAAGGAACCCATAGAGAAATAAGTTAAAGCCGCAATGACGTGTCACCTCCTACGAACGCTTGCCATGTATGTAATCCCTTTGTCTCGATATCTTTAATCAAGTGGGTTGCATGCTAGTGCCATCAACCCATGTGCTTGATTATTCTTTCTTTGACTTCCTGGAATTGAACTCGCCCATAACTTACCATGGCCGTGGATTTATTTAGGCTATATCAACTCCATCAAAGGGCCTGAGATATCTACTTCCTTTATGGAACAGAAGGGAAAAATTCTTTCTCACATTATCTATTAATACAATATTACTTGTGACACACCCAACGTATCCTACCTCGCTGCGAACTGTGTGTTGTCACAGTTTTTGTCAATACATCTAAGTGCGCGAGTTTTAATACCCATTAATAATAATCTTAAAGTCTAAGGACGAATACACATGTCTGCATATAGGAATATCCAATGACACTATGAAATTTGGATTTCCTTCTGGTGGTTCTCGTTCTCATAATATCCTCCTGGATATTACCAAGGGCTCACACCATGAGAAGGAGCCTCAAAGTTTTAAGAGTCCTCATCCTTAATGGCTTGTATTATTTTTGTCCCTCAAATAACATAATCTGGTTATAGAACATATATTCAAGAACAGTGTTATGGAACTTCTGGGTTTTCATCATAGCAGGGATCCGCTATGACCCTTTAATGCAATGGTTTTCCTTAGGACATTATCACATGCATTGTCATGCAGAATAACAATCAAGATGTGATAAGGTATTTATTAATTAATAGAGTACAAAAGAGTTGGTTCTACGCCACCAACTCCAACAAATATTCTTAAAGGTTTGTGAAATGTCATTTTGAAAACATAGGGGAATTTTGAAAAAGGTTTGGTATAATTTAAAAAATTTGGTGTATGTTTTTGAAATTGATTAAAATGGAATTACTTCTTATTTAAAAATTGTGATTTATTATTTGAGTTATTTATTTGACTTGGGGTTTTCTTTTGGTTGTTTTTTTTTTTGAGTTTATGAGATTTTATGGGTATTTTTCTTTTTTTTATTTGAATTATGCCTCCTAGTAAAGTCCTTAGAGGTTTTATAGAGTTTATAATTTGGGTTTTTCTTATGAATCTTGTATTTTAGGGTGTGAGTGTGGATTTTCTTAGTTTTGATCATGCCCATAATCTAGACTAAGTGGTGGGTAAACCTTTCACACCCATCCTCTTAATCCCTCAATATACTCTCCCCTTTTTATTGATCTTTGGCATGGTATTTTGGAATATTATCTACCTTTTCCTTATTTGGATAAAAAACCATGGTACTATGGGATAATGAATATGCAATTAGATGAGTATTATATTTAAGCCTTCCCTAATCAAAAGATATTTTTTTCTCATAAATATTCATTTATAATGATCTTTTTCTTCCCTAATAAAAGGATTTTGAGGCCTATATTGAATGAAAGTAGTGATAATAATGATCTTGTTCTTCTTGAGCCTTTCATTGCTTAAGTTTTTGGTATTGTGGCGATCAGAACTAGTGGATGTTCATGGAAATAGATATATTACTAGGGTTTGTTAGTTTAGTTTTAGTTTTATATATGATATTATCCCTCCTCATTCCCTAATACTAGTCTGAAAATTGTTCATTATCAGTTGGATATAATGTTTTAAAATTATTTTGGTAATGTTTTCTTATAGAAACTTTTGAGTCATGGTATCTGAAGGTAGGTGGTTGCCTCTATGGTTGATGGTTTCTTTCAATTGGGTAAGTTTTGTTGGACCTCATCTTAGTTTATTCCTTTTATAGGTTTCTAGGTGTAATGGGTTATTCCAAAGGATTGGTGATCTAAGAAAATTTTAAATATGGTGGGGAGACCACCATAGTTTGTCTCACACTATCAAATTCCTTATTCTATATTTAATTATCTATCCTAATCCATCCCCTATATGGTTTTGGGATTATTATCCTTTGATTATTTTAGTATCTCAATTTGAGACTTTCATCATTCTATTACATGATAATGTTGGGTGGGGAGGGTCAGTTCTAGTGGGTTGGGCCTACGGGTCATGTATTGGGCATGGTATGCCTCTGGGCCTTCGGGTCATGTATTGTAGGTCATGTCGGGCCTTGTGCCTTGGGCCTATGGGTCATGTACGGGTTCCCCTTCAACCCTTAAAATGGGGATTATCCATAATAAAATAAAAAATAAGGCCTTTAGGTCATTCGGGTATAATGTTGGGTGCTTGTGGTATGCCCAACCCTTATAGTATTTGTATGATGTCTGATCTTTGAATGTAATTTTTTTTGGTTCTTTGAGAAGTGAACTAGTTTAGTAGTATGTATCATGTTTATCTATATTTTAGGCCTTGTTTTGTTGGTATTTTGAGTGTTTTATGATTTTTAGAATAGATTCATACCTAGAAGTGTTGAACCTTCTTCTTTTCTTTGCTCAAACCATCTAACTGGGACTTTTTAGGGGAAGAATGCGATATTTTAGGGAGAATTATCACACCCAAATATAACTTTACTATTAATTTTATTTATTTATGGGTTTTTATTTTTTATTTTTCTCATTTTATAGTATTTAAAGAGTTTTTGTAGGGCCTTGGGGAGGGATGCAATTTAAAAAATTTAGTTTCATTGGTTCACATCATGACATGAGGTGTCACGTTGTGAACCACCCTTCAGTAGCATCGGAAGGTTTTGACTTGAGCATTTCACATCATGAAATGGGGTTTCACATAGTGAAATTTGAAGTGGGTGACCATTCACATCATGAATTGGTGGGTCATTTCTTGGATAGTGTATACCTAGTTTTAAAAGAGTGTTTTTCCACTTTTTACCCTCTCTCATTTTAATCCCTAAGTTAGGTCTCTCTCCTTCACTTCCTATCTTTTATAATGTTCGACTAAGTAGGATCATAGGTTTCTCTCTCTCCTCACCTCTCCCTTTGATATTTGGAACTTCCTCTTGTGATTTTATAAAGATTTAGTCCATGTGAGGGATCTTTCCTATCTTCCTTATTCTTCCTTTTCTTCCTTTTAGATTATTCCCTCTCACTACGTTACATCCTGTCTAAACCCTACCTGGAGTTTTGGGTTTGAAATAATTGTGGCTTTAATTTTTAGGGGGGTGATACCTTCTTCTCTATGTATCCAAGAGTTTCACATCATCTATTCTTAGCCTAGGTAGGTTTTTTCATGTTTTTTAATTTTCTTGACATGTCATCTATGCTTGGGTGTTTCAAATATATTTATATTCAAATATTATTCATGTTAATTAGGTAAAATGAATATATATATATATATATATTTCAAAAAAATAGGTATTTTGGTTGATTTTGAAATGCATTCGTATAGATTTTCCTCTATTATATGTCTGCACCTGAAGAATTGTTATATTCTTTAGTGGTAAAATTATTTTTGGTATCTTTTATATAAAATTGAAATTTTGTAGTGTTGTTTGAGATTGGTTTTGAAATTTTATTAGTGGACGTATGTGTTAAAGGTTTTAATTGATTTAGATTTTATTCTGTTTGAGGAATTTTATTAAGCTTATTGGTCTCATTCTTATGTTATTCACCTATAACTGATATTGAAAATATATCTTGTTATGTTTAGTTCTTATATACATATGAATGTGTGTGTGAATATATATACATATCCACAAGATAATATGTGGATATGTGTGTTGATAGGTGGATACATGTGTGTGTGTGAATATATATGTGTATAACAATGAAAAGGATGTTTTGTGATTTAAATTCAATGTTTTAAACTTTATTTTTAAATAATTTTTTAAAGTGGATTTTAAAATGAATTATAAAGTCCTAGTTGGAATCTTCTAAATAGTTTTCTGAAATCATGATACCCCTGTAGTATAATCCCCATTGTTTTTTGTATGTGTATGGATAAGAATCGACCTGATTTATGTTTACTATCATATATATATATATATATATTAATGGGGATTCACACTATCATGGGTAAGGAGGTGGTATAAGGATATGGATGCTTTCATTGGTTCCTACATGATATTATGATTTATTATCTCTTGTTATATTATTGATTTGCGGTTGAATTATCTTAAAAGGTTCCCTCACCTACTGTAATTAGTTATCATGTTTCATGGGTAATCCTAGGTACTTGGGTATGATTTCCTAGATCGGGTGTGGTATTTTCCACTTGCTCAGGTGTTATCCTAACTTGTTACATGATTATTGTGGCCCCCTCTAGCCATAGACATCATTATTAGGTCCACTCGACAAAGGAGTGATGTGATATTACTAAGTAGCCTAGTCGTGGTAGCCTAAGGGTAGATCCCATGTTCTATTTAGTTCCTTGTTTATTGTGATTTATCTCTTGTATAGTTTTTATTACTAGATATTTATATTTTTATTTCTTATGACCCATATTTTATTATCATTTATAGTTTATTTAGGATTTAACCTTGGAATTAGATTCTCATTAACTACTTTCGATTTTCATTGTCTCTTCATTTTAATTATTCTATTTCTTGGTTGTTTTTATATTGTTTTGATATATTTATTTAATTTTCATGCCTTGTCACCTTTTTAGATTATTGTTAGATTATTTTCATACATGTTTTTATAAATGGATTGAGAAATTAATTTTCAAAGGATCTTATAAAAAGGAAATGTGTAAACTATTTCTTTGAAATTGGATTTCATAGGAGAAAAAGTTATTGAGTTTGATGTTTTCTTTTAAGAAATAAAAATACTATATTTAAATAACTTATTTTCAAACTATCATCTATAGAATTTTTTGGAAAGGAAACACATAGACTCACTTGTGAAATCATACTATAATTTTTATGCTCACACCCTACTTACACCACTTGGTGTCTATAGACCAAGTGGATTTGTAGTTTCAGGTTTGGGTTCAGGGAAGTACTGCTCATGGACTCCTTTCCCAAACCACTGATTGAGTGGGTCCTTTGAGTTAGTGGAAAAAACGTGACCTTGGGTAATATAGATAAATAGGTTAGTTATGTTTTTTATTTCTAGTTCTTTATAATTCATTTAAATCGACCATTCTCGGTCAAATTATTTTTGTTATATTGTTTCTTTCTTTAATGGGTGGTTCACTAAATATATGGTGTTTTGGATGTTGAATAAAAGTGGATAGAGTTTACAAGGGATTTTTATGTTAGATGAGGATTTTATTTTATATGAGGATATTTATTTTTATTATACTTATCTAATTTTGTATGGGTGTCCAACATATTGATGAGTCATATTAGAATTTCAATAAATGTTCACAAGTATTTTAATTTATTTTATAAGAAAACTCATTCCCATTTAGTCTAAATTTGATGCTCGACACTAGTTACTATCCCATTGGGATCGGGAATTCCATATGGGCCTTTTCATAGGACATATCAAGTGTTCTATGGATGGATGACTTATACTAGTTTTTGATATCCATGCTCCTGGTCTTTAACTTTTCTTTCTCAGTAAGTATTTTCATCCCTTTCTTACTGAGATTACCTAAACAATTGATCCATAACTTGAAAAAGGTTATTTATATGACATGAAACACTCCTTTTGATTCACCTATTTGGTATAGTGTCCCATCATTCACTCCTTTTGTAATAACCATGGAACCATGATAAAATTTACACACACCATCTATAAATATCTTACAAAAACCAACATCATTGATTTACCCTACTAAGATTAAGGTTTTACTTAACCCCAATATGTGTTGTACATTCTTCAACTCTATCGCGATTTTATGCCTTGTTCATATTGAAACATCACTTTTCCCAATTATTTTGAGAGCCTTTTCATCCACAAGATACACCTTGTCAAGTCTTCCAAAATAAAATTCCTCATATTTCCTCTCTCTAGTGTTGAGTGGAATAAAGCTATGGAGTCTATTACCCAACACATTAATAAATTTATGGTACTTAGAATCAAACCAGCCCTATTATCCAACATTGGATACACAGACCCACTTCCAGAAGCATGCTTTCTAGAATTATCCATTTGTTCACTAAAATCTTTCTTTAGGTGTATTTTTCTCCCAAAATGATGACATAAGGTAGAATGATAATCTTATTGGAGATCCTCCATCATTTTCCCTTCAAGTGACTTTTCCATATGATAGTATTTTCTATTTATTCTTCGTTATATGTGTTTTCATAAGATTCATGAATCTCCTTCTAATGAATTTTTTAATTCTAGATCAATACCTAGACATCTATGAACTTCAAGTCAGCCTTTCTATAGGAGTTACAGTGATCTCTATTTTATCCCATGATTTAGGGAGTGAGGAAATTAGCAATGGTTCCCATTACAAATCTCAAAAGTTTACATTAATTGATTATAATTGGCTTTGAACCATGTTAAAGTCATTAATATGATCAGTAGAAGATTTCCCTTATGACATGAATGTGTCAAATAGTCTTAACAACAAGATTATCTTGTTCATCGTCATTGGTTTTTCATACATTCCATAAAGTTTCTTCATACATTTTTTTTAGTCTTCACTTCTGAGATGTCTAATTATATGTTTCGAGTGAGTTAAATTCTAATAAAAAGTGATTTATTATCATGACACTCTGATTCTTTACTTTCATTGCATCTATCTTAGCTCTAATAAATGGAAGATTGAGATCTTATTATAGTAGAGGATACTCTACTTTCATTCTCTAGAATCCAAAATCTTTCCCATTTAACTTCACCACTCTAACCTTAATTTCATCGGACATCATTCCTATAGAGGATGTGAACTCCCACAACTTTGGTATAACAACGAGAAAAATTAGGGACTTCTTACCATTAATACCTTGTAAGGCCAAAGGTAGAAAATTGATACTAAACCAATCATTGAAACACCTTATCCAAGGTCAGTACATCTGGGGAACACTTTAGACATGATCTTTGATGTTATATGTTGGGTCTATAGCCACCGTTTGATAAACAACCGAACGAACCTCCACTGGAACTTAAACACACATAAATAAAGGTCCAAAGTGAACCTGCACTATAATATCTGGAGATAGGAATACATGTGAACCTAATCCATTAAACTACATATATAAACCCACTAGATGAAATATCATACATGACTATTTATTAAAATGATTGAAAATAAAACGTCATATGCATAAGAATAACACTTAGTATTTAATATGGTTCAAACTTGTGTCGTAATCCACAGGGGGGTACTACTTTACTTTTATTCAAGAGATAGAAAAGGATGATTATAATTTATAGTACACTTATCACAAGTGATCATCCCCTCTATTTAAATTAGAAAACAGTTGGTGTGTCTGGTGGTCACCACCATCCAATCCTCTCAGGATTAAGTCCACCCTAGCCAATATCTAAGGAAAAAAACTTCCTTCAACTAACTCAACCATTCAATAGTTTTATATGTCTAAGATCTCATATAATGACTTCCAATTGACTTTCCTTTTTCCCACACTACCTATAACGAGCTGAACTTTTATAAATAAAATTCACCTTGTGATTTAATTAAATGTCTTATTATGTATTATAGTTATAGAAAATGCATGCACTTATTTAATTTTATTATATCCTATTGGATTTAAAATACCGTTAAGAATCTTTATCGTTGATAATATAGTTGTTGAATATTGATCTTATGATTAGTATAAATATAGGGTTTTAACAAATCCAATTGACACAAACAAAGGAAGTGATGGCCTCAACTAGTAGGATTGTACCCTATAAAGTCCATTTATCAAAGATTCCAAGGGATATAGAATCATTGATATTTTCCCTTGACCAATCCCAAGTTGAGATCCAATAACTTAAGCATGATTGAAACCATTAACGGGAGAAGTTTAAGCTTGTAAAGATCACATCCCGAACCATATACGTCGAACCACCCCATGAAAGTATCATCATCACACGCCTTACCCTTAGGAAATTTCATGGTGTATTAAAAGTATATGTATCAAGATCCTAGAAATATGAATATTTATATTTTATTTTCAATAGAATAATAGTTATATTTATTTCTTATTTTTTTACATTATAAATGATTTTGATTTTGATACAATAGAACACAAATTGTATTTTTGGATAATATTTAAATTCAATTAATGAATTTATTTTGATGAATTAATGGATTTTTTAAATAAATAGTATTTCAATAAAATTTTATTATTAAATAATTTTTATCAAATATAAATGATCATATAATTTTTATGAAGCCAAATGTAATTTTTATAAGGGTTGGAATACTCATATTGTTAAAAACACAGTAATTCTCAATAAATATTGATTATATTTTGAAAGTGAAAATTCACATATTTAGAAAATTATTTGGGTAAAATAAATATTATTTTTTGAATCATAATTTCAAAATTATTCATCAGTTAATTTTTCATCATTTTTTGAGATAGTGGAATTTTTGAGTAAAAATTAAATACAGTATAAATATATAGTGTGTATTATGACATCACAATGACCCAAAAATGAAGTGATAAATACTTTAAATGGTATCCATGACCAAATATATGTTTCCCCTTTAAAATAATTTGAATTTTAGTTTATTTGATTAATTTTATAAAGCATGTATGAATCCTCCAAAACATATAATATATTTTAAGGTTTTAAAATCGTTTCTTTAAGAGTATGACTCACCTCCACATAACCAAGGGTAATATTTTAATAATTTCTTATCATTGAATTATAAAATAATTAAAAACACCCCTCTTTGGTAGAAAACATGGGAAAAACCCATGGTAATGTTTATGTTTTTGGTTATTTTATTATATAGATTCCAAAACCTAAGTTTGAGGAATAATAAAGAATTCCCCTATCATTTCCTATATAAAACCAACCAATATCTCATTTATCTTCACTAAAAATACATGGATTACATACATACTCTTACCTACCCTCTATATATTTGTCCCAAGGTTCCCCCAAGCTTTCAAGAAGCTTCTCCCAGTCATTTGGAATCACACTCTCAAGGTACGGGTTCTTTTCTTTCTCCTCTTTATTCAAGTATCTTCAATACTGTATGCCCTTTTCCTCCAATTCCTAAAATTGGGATATGTTCTTACTTATCCCCATTACTTACCTTATGATGTATAAATTATTTTAGATCCCTTTATCTCTCATTAATCCCTCCCATGATAATCTATATTCCCCCGTTATGCTGCCAAAATTTCCCCACAATTTTCCATGCCAAAAAAAATGTGTAGTGAATACCCATACTCATTTCATGTCAAGGGTGTTTGCCTTTATGAACTTGTACTTATTTTATTGGGGACTTAAATGTATTTATTCCACACTCCTTGATCATGTAATAAAATGTGATGATAAATTATTCCATGTTTTATGATATGTGTGTCACACTTAAGCATGAGAATGAAATGAAAGTGATGAGTGCGCCAGGAATTATATAGTGATCCAATGCATTGGGTAATATTTTAGTCTCATGAAACGTCATGCAATGGATTAGGGACTGAACCTAATCCATCATGGGACTTTGTTCATCATGATTTCTTATAATTTATCATTTACTTATGTTTATGATGTAGTGTTTTAAGTTGTTGCCACATTTCCCATGGTGCCTTTATGTTATCATGTTGTACGGTGTCTCATTGTTCATGTTTAGAATTATTAACCCTTTTATTCCCCATTGGTATGCCTATTTTATAACATGTATTACTTTATTCATGTTATTCCATGTTTATTCCCTTACTGGGCCTTATATCTCACCCATTTCTTATGTATGTCCCTAGGTTATCCCATGCAGCATCTTATGGAAGTTTTCAATAAAGGTGTTTTTAACATGTTTTAAGTTATTATTTAATGTACCTAATTCCCAAATACTCTATACTTATTGATCATTCAGGTTGTAATATTTGTACTTATATATAATAAATAATGAATTAATTTGTAATAAAGAGTGGGGTTTTCATAGTTGGTATCAAAGGAAAATTTTAGTTATTTTTGGGTTTAGGATTATAAAACTCTAGTGAAAACCTTAGGGATAAAAATATGTATAAGAAAACATACCTGAATTTTGGTAAAGTATATAGTAAGTGGTTTATCATTCAAATACATCCATGTTTGGATACTACAAGTGGATGTGGCTATAGCACATATGTACATAGGAGTAAATCCCAAAAACACCGCATTCAACTAGACTTGACCAAGAACTAGTGCTTGACAATGGGCCTTGCTACACACCTAGTTTGACACTCATGGGTGATATTATTTAGTAAATTCACAATCTCATTATGAACTATTATTAAGGGAATAAAAATTTTCATAGGTGTCTATGTTAGAAAATAGATCATGCATAACATAGATTAAAGCCTAGAAATTCATAAGTTAAGAAAATACATGTCTTTTATAAGTTATCCCTTTAATGTTCATGATTTCCTGTTCATGTGTTTAATAGTTTAAAAATACTAATCCATAAGTCTATTTTGTATGAAGTAAATGATTAGAACCAGAATCAAATAGTGGAAGGTAGGTTTATCATTCATAGTTTTATGCATTCCTTCATATCATGCATGTTTAGTAGAACTATTAAAACACCACCACAAAGCATGGAAGTAGAGTTGTTGGTGAAAATATAAAATGGGTAAATAATTTCATCCCAAGTATATAACTATTCACTCTTCAAAATTTGTGGGATGAACTTCCCAGAGAACCTTTCGATACTCCCTTTAGTGTAATTTGATGTAATTTTGGGTATGGGTTGGCTTTCCCTATATAGAGCCAACATAAATTACTATGAGAAGTAAATCACTCTCAGTATCATGAATCATCGTCTGATTCTATACAAATTCAAGGATATGGATGAATATTCTTTAGCATCAACATCTCAAGCATGGATATTATTTCCCTATACGTAAGAATATCTATCTCAAATGATTGAGTCTAAGGAAAAAATCATACTTGAATACATGACCATTATGAGGGAATATACTAAAGTGTTTCCGGAATAATTTTCTGGTCTTCTTCCTAGCCGAGAGGTTGAATTTTTAGTCAAGCTTATACCTGGGGCATTTCCCTTATCTAGGAATCCATATAGAATGGATGTAGTGGAACATGAGGATCTGAATAAACAACTACGATATAATCTAGATAAAGGGTTAATACACCCAAGTGCTTCACCAAGGGGTGCACCAGTCCTCTTTATTAAGAATAAGGATGTGTTAATGCACCTTTTCATTGATTATCATGATCTAAAAAATATCACGATAAAGAACAAGTATCCTCTTCCATAAATTTATGATTTGTTCGATTAGTTATGTGGAGCACAATACATATCCAAGGTAGATCTTTGGTCAAGGTATTACCAAGTTAGGGTGAAGAATGGGGATATCCCCAAGACTACTTTTCATACAAGGTAAGGGCACGATAAATTTCAATTAATTTCATTCAGACTCACTAATGCTCCAGCAATACTTATGGACTTGATGAATAAAGTCTTTAGATATTACCTTTAAAAAAATTTGGTAGACTTTATAGATGATATTCTAATATACTCTAAAAGAAAGGAGGAGCATGAGGAGCATTTAAGAACTATTATAAAGAACTTACTAAAGGATAAGCTTTATGAAAAGTATAGTAAATGTGAGTTTTGGTTGAATGAAGTCTCATTCATGGGGAATATTATCATAATCAATGGTATGTTTGTGGACCCTTCAAAGACAAAACCAATTGAATGATGGTCAAGGCCAATATTTATGATAGATATTCATAGTTCTCTTGGATTAGCTGGGTATTATCATCGATTTGTGAGAAATTTCTCACAACTTTCAAACCCTCTAACTAAGATAACTCAGAAGGGATTCAAGTCTATTTGGAATGGTGAATGCAAAGAGATCTTCAAGGACTTGAAAAAGAGGCTTATCACTACACTTATACTCACTCTACTCACAAGTGTGGAACTTTTCATGGTATTTAGTGATGCTTTGAAGAAGGGATTGGGTTGTGTGTTAATTCATAATGAAAAAGTGATAGCTTATGATTCAAGGCAATTGAAGTTTCATGAATAGAACTAACCAATGCATGATCTAGAGTTTTTTGTACTGTTATTCATGCTAAAAATATGGTAGCATTATCTATTTGGGTAGAAGTGTGAAATATATACAGATCACAAGATCCTCAAGTATATATTCACACATAAAGAGTTGAATATGCACCAGCAAAAATGGTTAGATATGATCAATGAATATAACTACTCAATTTACTACCATCCTAGGAAAGAAAATAAAGTGGATGATGCACTAAGTTTAAAGGGTCCAACAATTTTATCATTAATGAGAATTGAGAAGGATCTGATCTTATTAGAATTGAAAAGGATGGACATGGGAATCATAAAGAAATGAACATCATCAATCCTTTCACAAATAATTGATCAACCATCTATTCTATAGAGTATAAAGTATAATCAAAGAGATTATGTGGAAATTCAAAAGAAGCAGAAGTTATAAAATGAGGTTAATCCTCAGATTTCAATGTTAATGATGGAGTTTTAAGATTTGGGTCATGACTATGTGTACCATCAAATCCTAAGTTAAAGAAGGAATTTTTGGATGATACACATAGTTTGACATTCTCCATCCATCCTGGAATCACGAAGATGTATAAAGATATCTGAGAGAACTATTTGTGGGATAATATGAAGAAGAAGATCAAGGAATATACATCAAGATTTCTTGTGTGTCACCAAGTGAAATCGGAAAGGCAAAAATCCAAGGTGATGATGCAACCATTACCCATACCTACATAGAAATGGGAAAACATCACCATGGATATTTTCATTGGTCTTCCAAAGATATAAAGAGGAAATAATTATATATGGGTTGTGGTGGATCATCTTAAAAATACTGCACACTTTATTAAAATTCAAGATGACTTCTCACTCAATCAACTTGAAAAGATATACATTAGAGAAGTGGTGTTATAGGATGGAACAACACTATCGATATTATTTGATCGAGATCAAATATTTACCTCTAATTTTTGGAAGATTCTCTAACACACTCTAAATACTAAGTTGAACATTATAACAGCTTATCACCCTCAAACTGATGGCCAATATGAGTGTGATGTCCAGACACTTGAGGACATATTGAAAGCATGCTCAATTGACTTCAAAGGAGGATGGGATCAACATCTTCCTATGTTCGAGTTCTTATATAATAATAGCTACTAATAAAGCATCCAAATAGCCCCCTATGAAGATATTTTTGGGAATATGTACAAAACACCTGCATGTTGGGATGAATTTGAAGAAAGAAAACTGCTAGGTCCTAAAATGGTCGAGGAAATGGTGGAAAAGGTCAAGACCATTCAGAAGCACATCAAGGCTGCTTAGAGTTGAAAAAATATTTATGATGACAATCGTCTATAAGACCTAGAGTTTGATTTTGGAGGTATGGTATTCCGCTACATATCTCCAGGGAATAAAGTCATGATATTTTAGAAGAAGGGAAATCTTAGTCCAAGATACATTAGTCCATTTGAGATCCTTGATGGCATTGGAGTGGTGGCATATTGACTGGAACACCAACCTAACCTATCTCAAGTACATGATGTATTCCATGTATCCCTCTTAAGTAAGTACATACCAAAACTCTCATATGTACTCAATCTAGATGTGGTACCATTGGATAATGATCTCTCATATGAGGAGTATCCAGTAAAGATCTTAGATCATAGGGACAAAGTTCTACAGAATAAGACAATGCACCTGGTCAAAGTACTGTGGAGAAACCAAAAGTTTGAATAAGAGACATGGAAACCAGAGGAAGTGATGAAATAGAATTACCCTCATCTATTTTAGTGTGTGAAATGAAAATTTTGAGGGATAAATTTCTAAAGGGGGGATATTGTAATGACCCAAAATTTTATAAATAAAATTTCACTTTTGATTTAATTAAATGAATTATTAAGTATTATGGTTATAGAAAACACATGAACTTCTTTGATTTTATTATATCCTGTTGGATTTAAAAGACTGTTAAGAATCTTTACCAATGATAATATAGTCATTGAATAGTGATCTAATGATTAGTATAAATATAGGGTTTTATAAAATCCAATTAACACCAACAAAAGATGTGATGGCCTCAACCAGTAGGATCATACCCTATGAAGCCCATTTATCTAAGCTTCCAAGGAAGATAGAATCACTAGGTTTTTCCCTTGACCAATCCCAATATAAGATCCAAAAACTTAAGCATGATTAAAACCATTTACAGCAGAATTTAAAGCTCATAGAGATCACAGACCAAACTATGTACCTCAAACCACCTCATGAAAGTATTACTGTCAGGAACCTTACCCTTAGGGCATTTACTGGTGTATTGAAGGGATATGTATTAAGAACCTAGCAATATTAATATGTGTATTTTATTTTCAATAGAATAATGGTTATATTTACTTCTTATTATTTTTACTTTTTAAATGTTTTTTATTTTGATACAATATAACAAAAATTGTATATTTGGATAATATTCAAATTCAATTAAGGTATTTATTTTTGATGAATTAATGGATTTTTGAAATAAATATTATTTTAATAAAATGTTATTATTAAATAATTTTTATCAAATATAAATGATCATATAAATTTTATCAAGTCAAATGTAATTTTTATATGGGTTTGAAAACTATTATTCTCAAAAAACCCAACATTTCTCAATAAATGTATATTATATTTTGAAAGTAAAAAATTTAAATATTTATAAAATTATTTGGATAAAATAAATATTATTTTTGGAATCATAAATTCAAAATTATTCAATGATGAATTTTACATAATTTTCTAAGACCGTCGAATTTTCAGGAAAAAATTAAATATGGTATAAATATATAGCGTGTATTATAACATCATAATGAACTAAAAATGATGTAATAAATACTATAAAGGGTATCCACGACCAAATATATATTTCCCCTTTAAAATAATGCGATTTTAAGTTTATTTAATTAATTTTATAAAGCCTTTATGAATCTTCCAAAACCTATAATATATTTTATGGTTTTAAAATCATTTCCTTAAGAGTATGACTCACCTCCACATCACAACGGATAATATTTTAATAAGATAGGCCCTTGGACTTATAAAATAATGAAAACCACCTTGCTTTGGTAGAAACCATGGGAAAAACCATGGTCAGGTTTGTGGTTTTGGTTATTTTATTATATAGAGTCCAATACCTAAGTTTGAGGAATAATAAATAATTATCCCCTCAATTACTATATAAACTCACCCAAGAACCCATTTCTATTCACTCAAAATCATTGGAGAACATCCTTACTCTGACCTTCTCATGACCCAACCCAAAGGGGCTTGAGACGTGACTCCCTAAGCCCACCTCCATAGGTCAGCAGCTAGCGTCCAGCGCCAAGTAGGCTATCACACATAAGGAGGCCTTGGCCTAAAGTACTTGTACGCACGCACACACATACACCTCCATAAAACAGTGCATAGATATATAAAAAACTGAAAATAAATTCATGCATATATCTATCCAAAACCATAGTATAGTGAAAGGACAAAAAGGGAAAACATAGAGCCCAGCAAGAGTAAACTGTAAAAGCGTCCAACCTGCTCTGAAGGAGGGGATCGCTGTCAAACACCCACTGGTAAGATCCTCATCCAAGCACCAGTGGAAACCCTGGTCAGTCTAGCTACTATATGTTTCCTACTCCATGTCCAACTGGGACTCCATTGAAGGACTTGTGGTCTGCACAAGACACAAGACATGTGCGGGCAAAGCCCGTGCAGGGGTGAGTATAATAATACTCAGTAGGCATCCCAAAACCCCAAATCAAAAAAGAGTAATGGATAAGCATTAGTTAACTCAACCCAGCCCGAGGGAACCCAAACAATAGAGGAACTTCATCTCAAGACCATCCTTGGATACACCCAACTAGGTAGCTCTACATCCCTAGCATGTCAATGAAAAGATGCATGCTACAGAGACCCCCAAAACAAAATCCAGATATACTCACCTCCATCACCAAGTCTCAAGGTCTCGGCCATAGACTTCCCATGGTGAAAAACTTGAGGTTCCAATGCAATACGTGCAATGGTCTCATGAGGTACCGACCTCATAGACAACATCAAGATCCAAGCCATCCCTGATAGCTCACAAAATAAAAGGGGGCGAGCATTGACAGCTTGAAGTAGATAATCCAACCTCACCATCCCAGATGGAACTCAACCAAGAGATGCCACTCCATCAGTAAAATGAACAAACGACACAACCAAGCCAACCCTCATGATACATGTATGTGAGGGCATGCTCAACGGATAGCACCATGTAAAAAGTCCCCTGATGACTAAACTACCTCCAACTCTTCAGATAGGGGATCCCACCCAAGTTTTTTTGGGGGACACTAAAACCCTAGTTGGAACACAGAACACAGAAAGGGGTATTGCACAACAACCCGAATCTGGAACAACTTGCCTCACGGAGGATCAACACCCATGTAGTGTTGGTTATGCTGATTCCGACTCTACCGAAGAAACATCACAATCACAATCTAACACCCTAGAGATCATATCACTTAGATAGGGGATCATCGCCCATGTACTTTCGGTCACGATGATACCACAAACCCCACCAGGTAACTCATGGGAACAGGCCAGAGAAAGCTGAAAGAACAAATACGGATACACAACTAAAGGGTTATCTCCCACAGCTCATTGGGGCTTTGTCCCCTACTGGAACATCCTAAGTAGAGGATCGATGCTTGTGTAAATATTTTTCACACTGATTCTGAGAACTCCACCAGGGAAACACGAAGGGACATGTGGACCACGTTGGGCCTCTCAGTGCGATACGTGCTCCAAGTCTGTTGAGTCTATAGTCGAAGTAGACTGAGGCAACTCACTCCATAAAGTGGAACGTGAGCCCTCTCACTAGCATAGTAGGGGAGCACCACTCCACAAAACATGAACCTGCTCCCTAACACGGTAGGGGAGTATCAAGAAGTTTCACATATGAAAAGTATCCAAAGAGGGGTCAAAGTGCAGTGAAGGGAACATGAACTGGAAACCCTAGAAATGAAAGGACTAGGGGTACCCACTCAACCCAGCTAGTCATAACACCGCCATCCAAGACTAGGGGGAACCACTCAACCCAGCTAGTTGTAACATCGCCAAAGAGACGAGGGGTTGCACACAACCCTAATAGTCTATGTTGCTAACCCAAGAGACCCATATGAAATTTCCTACATACCGCATCTCCTAGGCCCAAATTGTGGCCACCATCACGTTCTTCATGGAAAAACACACGGGATAGGGTATTTACTTTCCCAAAACGGACAACCGGTGAAAAGGGTACTATTCACCACAACAATTCCAAACAGGTCTTCATGGGGCCCATGAATTGATCCCAGAACACACAAAAAGGATCACGCTATTGTGATACTCATATAAAAACACATGTTATCGACTACTCATTCGTCCAAAATGGACAACTGGTGAAAAAGTCACATTTCACCGCAAACGCCCAAAACTGGGCCTCAGGGGGGGGCACAATTTCAGTTTAAACACAAAAAATTAGTCTTGAAACATCCACATTAAAGTTAGGGTTTCAACACCGCTGATGTGGCATCCATTGTACCTCTGAAGCAGATGATATGTCTAATACAAGAAGCTCCAAATAATAATTATTATTATATTATTATTATTATTGGACATTTCATGCCACCGAGACTCGATCCCAAGACAAAAAGTACTCAAATTGGCCTCAAAAGTTCTGTCTCATTTCAAGGGTCATGTTACCATAGATGGAACGCAAATCGCACCCCTGTATTGGAAGTTAAGGAGTTTTTTAAGAAAACCCTGGCCCAATCTGCCTGGACCGGCCTGGACCGGCCGTTCCAGCTTGCTTCGCCGGACCGAAGCCCAGCCACGCTGGCCCACCAGCTCCCGACCGTGCCTACGTTCCGTGGCACCTTAGACTGTTGACCCTCCATCATTCCTAGCCACCGCCTCATTCATTTTCCATCGGTGGCCACCCTCGCCAAACCCACATGCCACCACCATCTACGGACCATCAGGAGCACTCAGGTGGTCCAAAAATGGATCTGAAACTTTTTTTGTAAACCTTAGGACATCATCTACAAATAATTGATAAATAATTGAAAAAAAAACAAAGCATATATATGGGAGAATGGGATAAAAACTCACACTACCTACCTCGTGGCGAATCGTCGAAGCTTTGGGTGCAGAACGACGCCGGCAACGCACTGGTGCTCGATCCGGTGACGGTCAGTGTCGAAAACAGCCTCCTAAAGCACCTTGATTCATCAAAGGAAGATGAATATGGGGTTGCGGTTCCTCTGGTATGCACCAACGAGGAAGAAGAAGGGGGAATATTTTTTTTATTTAAAATAAAACAAATATCAACTTAACACCCGAGCCCGACTCACCTCCGACCCGACGCCCATTCCCAACAAAGATTATGCCGCCTCTAGGGTACACACAGTGTTACAAACTTAACCTTGGTTCTAGATATTTGATCTGGGACTCCATTCAAGAGTTATTTGATCTGACGTCCAAAATAAATTATTTTATTTTATTTACAGAAACGCCCTCGATAAACTTTTCCATAGAATGTATGTACCCACAAACCTTATACCCTATATAGGGTAAAAGGCATGCTCTGGATACAACTATGGCCTTAGATTTCTAATCCAAGTTACTGTTTAAGAGATAACCTATTTCCTCAATGTGCATAGTATAAAAATACTTAATATTTTTATAAAATTAATTTTGGGCACACCGGGTCTCGTAATCACACATCGTCTCAGCGCATCACTTTGGAAATTTTCTTAGGAATATTACAAAGTCTAACAAGTAAAAAACATGAGTCACTTCATCCTCCCCACATTAAGCTTTTTCATCCCCAAAAATCAAAAGCCTAGGAACAAGGGAAAGGACATAATCTCTCCACTAGTACTCCCACACCAGCGAGCTCCCTAGAGGTTCTCGTGCTGTAACAAACTCACACCAAAAAGAACCACAACATCAGCAATGAAAGAGAGGGTTTACAAACCTCGTAGGTAGCATGACGCCCCATATAACACTCTAAACCCTTGATGAGATCCAACCAAACACAAGACCTCATCACTGAACAGCCAGGGATACCCTCGTCGGTCTAAAACCACCCCAATCGAGCCCCAACAGACCTCAACTAGCTCTGAATGGTTTGTTCCAACACCAATACAATACTAAGGAAAAAACTACCTCAGCACTATGTCTCGCCTCGTGACTGATGTCAATTCCAAACCTCATAAGGTTGATTCACTCCCAACCTTAATGAAAATTCATCGCAAATACGCCCAACGAATATCCCATCACACGGGACCTCACAATAAAACCTAAACACCTCATGAGAAACATCTCCCCCACAAGGAGAACAAATAGGGTCACCCAAGTGTACCCACTAGGTCTTAAAAGCCCTTATGAAACCACTTCAAATGCATGGAACTGACATTGAACTCACAGGTCATAGGAATACATCCACCGCACCTCCACACTATATGCTTTGGGTGGCACTGACTCGCCCGCACATTTTTGGATCGTGCCTCAAGGACGCATCTTAGTAAGGTAAGTGTCCATCCTTCCTGTGAATTTGAAGCCACAAAGAACCACACCATGACCTCCTAGAGAATCCCATGTACAAGATGATATTGTGCAAGTGAGAGAACCAATGAAGAACAAAGGTCTTCCCAGACACTCACATTGGGTCTTACCAGGCCCTCGGCTACCAACACGCTATCAAGCCTCGTGTACACAAGTCAAATGGACTCAACCACTGCACCTTGATATTTTCCGCTTTGGGCGGCACTGACTCATTAGCACGGTTTTCATCACATTACAAAAATGAATCTCAGTGGGGGAAGGATCCCTCTTCCTCATGTAATCAAAGTTATGTCGAGAAACACCAATATCAACATCGACAGAGCCCTCCACAGCTCGGTCTAACATGCTTCATCTACCCGAACCCTTCGAGGCGGGTCAATATGTTGCTCGACAGGTGGTGGATCCACCAGTTGTACAACCAGAGGATAACCTACCTCATTACCAGGCCCCTTTAAGGAGACCTTGTGACTCATCGGGTCATACACCAAACCCATCTATGGAACCCTCAAAGTCTACCGTCATGGAAACATCTTGAATAAATTCAAGATGCACCATGATCAACAGTATATCTAGGGAGATGATTCAATAAGGGCAGGAAAACCCCAAAACCTAGTACTATATGATGAATATACCATTATTACCCTATGACCAGTGTCCTAATATACCAAGTCAAAAGGTAGGTTATCAGAGTTCTATTGAATGGATACAAAGGTTGCTCATACCAACGCTGGAGTCTCTATCCTAAAAGTTGAACTCAAAACATCCTAACACTGATGTTATGAAACCCAAACCAAGCTCATGACTATGGTCAGAAAGTGGAACCTACTCTGATACCACTATTTCATGACCCGACCCAAAGGGGTTTGAGCCATGACTCCCCAATCCCACCTCCATAGACCAGGGGCTGGTGTCCAGCGCTGAGTAGGTTCTCACATACAAGGAGGCCTTAGCCTAAAGTACCTGTATGCATGCACACAGATACACCTCTATGAAACAGTGTATAGATAAATAAAAAAATGAAAATAAATGAATTCATACATCTATCCCAAACCAGAGTACAAAAAAAGGACAAAAAAATGCAAAAACAGGGCCCACTAAAAGTAGACTACAAAAGCTTCCAACCTGCTCTGAAGGAGGGGATTACTGTCAAATAGTCCCGACCATAGACTATACATGGTGAAAATTTAAAGGTTCCAACACAACACTCACAACATTATCATGAATTACTAACCTCATAGACAGCATCAAGAGCCAAGCCACACCTGATATCTCACAAAACAAAAGGGGGAAAGCATCAAAAACTCAAAGTCGATAAGTTAACCTCATCATCCTAGATGTCACTCAACTAGGAGATGCCACTCCATTGGTAAAATTAACAAATGGCACAACCTGGAAAACTCTTTAGATACCTGTCCGTGAGGGCACGCTCGATGGACAGTTCCATGGAAAAAGTCACCTAGTGACTAAACTACCTCCAACTCCTCAGGTAGGGGATCCCACCCAGGGTCTGCTAGGGGACACTAAAACCCTAGTTGGAACACCAAACACAGAAAGGAGTATCGCGCAAAAACCTAAATCTGGAACAACCTATCTCGTAGAGGATCAACGCCCATGTAGTGTTGGTCATGTTGATTCTGACTCTGCCAAAGAAACATCACGATCCTGATCTGACACCCTATAGATCATATCTCTCAGATAGGGGATCATCGTCATTGTAATGTCTGTCAAGATGATACCAAAAAACCCACCTGGTAACTCACAGAAACCCACCATGGAAAGATGAAAGAATAGATACCGATACACAGCTAGAGGGTCAGCTCCTACGGCTCACTAGGGCTTCATCCCTTACTATAACATCCTATGTAGAAGATCGATGCCCGCGTAAATATTGGTCATAGTGATTCTAAGAACTCTACTTGGGAAACACAAAGGGACGTAAGGATCACGCCGGGACTCTCGGGGCAATACATGCTCCAAGTTTACTGAGTATGTAGTCAAAGCAGACAGAGGCAACTGACTCCAAAAATTGGAAATGTGATCCCTCTCCCTAGCACGGTAGGGGAGCACCACTCCATAAAACGTGAACTCGCTCCCTAACATGGTAGAGGAGTACCACAACGTTGTACGTATACAAAGCAACTGAAGAGGGGTCATAGTTCGTTGAAGGGGACATGATACTAGAAACCCTTTAAGTGAAAGGACCAGGGGGACCCACTCAACCCATCTATATGTAACACTGCCATCCAAGACTAGGGAGAACTACTCAATCCAGCTAGTTGTAACATCACCAAAGAGATCGGGGGTCCCACATAACCCTGCTGTTCAGCATCACTAACCCAAGATACCCACACAATATCACCTACACACCACATCTCCTAGGCCCAAATTGTGTCCACCATCACATTCTATATGGAAAAACACACAGGATATGCTATTTACTTGCCCAAAATGGACAACCAATGAAAAGGGTACTATTCACTATAATAAGACTAAATGGGTATTTGTGGGGACCACGCCATGATCCAAGAACATAAAAAATGGATCACACCATTGTGATCCCCCCAGAAAAACACACAGGATCGACTACTCATTCATTCAAAAAACATAACCAATGAAAAGGTCACATTTCACCGCAAACGCCCAAAATTGGGCCTCAGGGGGGGAACCATGATTTTGGTTTAAACACCTGAAATCAATCTTGAAATTTCCACCTTAAAATTAGGGTCACAACACCGCTAATGGTGAATCAATCGTACATTGAATGCAGATGATATTTATGATACAAGAAGCTCTAAATAATAATAATTATAATATTATTATTATTTTTGGACATTTTGTGCCACCGAGACTGATCTCGAGACAAAAAGTCCTAAAACTGGTCTCAAAAGGTCTGCCTCATTACAAGGGTCATGTTACTGTAGATGGAATGCAAAATGGACCCCCATATTGTAAGTTATAGGGTTTTTTAAGAAAACCACAGCCCAAACCGTCTGGACCGGCCTAGACCGGTCGGTCCGGCTCACTCCGCTAGACCGCGGCCCAGCCACGCTGGCCCACCGTGTCGGACCGCCTGCTCCTGACCACACTACCTCAGCCTTATGGACCACTACCATGCCCAGTCGACTCCAACTGCTTAGTCATCGCCTCATCCGGATTCTGCCAGCGACCACCCTCGTCGGACCCACATGCCACCACCTTCCGCAGACCACTAGGAGCACTCTGATGGTCCAAAAATGGATCTGAAACCTGTTTCAAGAACCTCAGGACCCTATATACACATCCTTGATAATTAAACAAAGAAAAATAAAGTATAAACAAGGGGGAATGGGGTCAAAACTCAAACCGCCTACCTCGTAGTGGATCGCTGAAGCTTCGGGAGCAGAATGACGCATGTGATGCATTGATGCTCGATCTGCCGACGATCAGCATCGACAACAGCATCTTGAGGCACCTTGGTTTATCAAAGGAAAATAAAGATGGGTATGTGGTTACTCTTTTGTGCACCAATGGGGAAGAAGAAGAGGGGATATTTGTTTTATTTAAAATAAAATAAATATCAACTTAACACCCCGGCCCGACTCACCTCCGACCCGACGCCCGTTACCGACAAAGATTATGTCACGCCAAGGGTACACATGGAGTTCCAAATTTAATTGCAGACTCAGAAATTCGATTTGGGACTCTGATCGGGATTTATTTGATCTGGCGTCCAAAATAAATTAATTTTATTTATTTATAGAAACATCCTCGATAAATTTTTTCCACATAAGGTCTATGCCCACAAACCTTATACTCCACCTAGGGTAACCGACATCCTTCGTACACAATCATGACCTCAGATTTCTGATCTAAGCTATTGTTTAAGAGATAACTCATTTTCTCCATGTTCATAGTATAAAAATACTTAATATTTTTATAAAATTAATTTCAGGCACACCATGCCTCGGAATCACACGTCGTCTCAGCGACTCGCTCTAGAAATATTATTAGGAATATTCCAAAGTATGAAAAGGCAAAACTCGAGTCGTTACATCCTCACCACCTTAATCCTTTTCATCCCTAAAAAGTAAAAGCTTAGGAACAAGGGAAAGGACCTGAGCTCTCCACTGGTACTCCCATTCCAGCGAGCTCACCAGAGGTTCTTGTGATGTAACAAAATCACACTAAAAAGAACCATAATACCATCAATTAAAGAGAGGGTTTAAAAACCTCATAGGTAGCCTCACACCCCATCTAACACTCTAAACCCTATATGAGATCCAACCGAACACATGACCTCATCACTGAACACCCAAGGCTACCCTCGTTGGTCTACAACCACCCCGATTGAACCCTAACAAACCTCAACTAGCTCTGAATGGTCTGTTCCAACACCAACACGACGCCATAGAAAATACCACCTCAGCACCACGTCTCGCCCCATGACTGGTGCCAATGCCAAACCTTAGAAGGTTAACACACTCCCCACCTTAAGAAAAATCCATCGTGAATACATCCAATGAATATGTCGTCACATGATACCTCACAACAAAACCTCAACACCTCACGAGAATCATCTTCACCACAAGGAGAACAAATAGGGTCAACCAAGTGTACCCACTAGATCTTACAAGCCCTTATGATGCCACTGCTAACGCACAGAACCGACCTCGAACTCATAGGTCGAAAGAACTCATCCACCGCACCTTGACATTATCTGCTTTGGGTGGTACTGACTCGTTCGCACGATTTTGGATCGTACCTCATGGACGCATCTTAGTGGGGGGAAGTTTCCATCCTTCCTACGGATTTGAAGCCACAATGAACCACACCACGACCTCCTCGAGCATCCCACGTACAAGCTGACACCGAGAACGTGAGGGAACCAACAAAGAACAAAGGCCTTCCTTGACACTCACACTGGGTCTTACTGGGCCCTCAGCTACCAACACGTTTCCAAGACTTGTGTATACAAGTCAAAGGGACTCAACCACCGCACCTCGATAATGTTCGCTTTGGGCGGTACTGACTTGCCTGCACAGTTTTCATCGTGTCATAAAAACACTTCTCAGTGGGGGAAGGATCCCTCTTCCTCATGTAGTCAAATATATGTCGAGCAACACCAACATCAACACCAACAGAGCCCTCCTCAACTCGATCTGACAAGATGCATCCACCTGAACCCTCAGAGGAGGGTCAATCCACTTCTCGATGGGCGGTGGCTCCACCGAATGTACAATCGAAGAACCTTCCACATGACCAGGCCCCTGCAAGGTGACCTCGTCACTCATCAGATTGTACACCAAACCTATATGTGGAACCCTCAAAGTCTATCATCAAAGAAACATCTTGAATAAATTCAAGACGCACCACGGTCAAGAGTATATATGGGGAGTTAACTCAATAAGTACAAGCAAAACCCAAAACCTAGTCATATATGATGCATGTATCATTATTCCCCTGCGACCAATGTCTTAATGCACCGAGTCAAAAGGCAGGTCATTAGAGTCCTTGTGTATGGATATGTCAGCCACCCATACCAACACTAGAGTCCCTAGCCTGAAATACGAACTCTAAATATCCTAACACTAATGCTATGCAACCCAAACCAAGCTCACAACTACGGTCCCAAAGTGGAACCCACTCTGATACCACTCTGTCATGACCCGACCCAAAGGGGCTCGAGCCACAACTCCCTAAGCCCACCTCCATAGGCTAGGGTCTGGCGTCCAACGCCGAGTAGGATATCACACACAAGGAGGCCTTGGCCTAAAGTACCTATACGCACACATACACACACACCTCCATGCATAAGTGTGGAGATATATACAAAACTAAAAATAAATGCATGCACACATCTATCCCAAACCAGAGTACAACAAAAGGACAAAAAGGGAAAAAAATAGGGCCCACCAAAATTAAACTAAAAAAGTGTCCAACCTGCTTTGAAGGAGGGGGTTGATGTCAAACACCCATTGGTAATATCATCATCCAAGCACCGGTGGAAACCCCAGTCAGTCCAACTGCTATGCTCTGCCTGCTCTGGGTCCAACTGGGACTCCGTCGAAGGGCTCGTGGTCTGCACAAGACACCAGACATGTGCGGGAAAATCCCATGGAGGGGTGAGTATAAGAATACTTAGTAGGCACCCAAAAACCCCAAACCAAAAAGGGAGTAATTGATAGGCATCAGTTAACTCGGACCAGCCCAAGGGAACCCAAACGAGAGAGGAAACATCTTGAGACCATCCCCAACTACACCTAACTAGTCATCTCGACATCCCTAGCATGTCAACAAAAGGACGCATGCCACGGAGACCCCCATAACAAATCCCAAATATACCAAACTTTCCGACAAAGTCTCATGGTCCTGACCATAGCTTGTCCATTTTGAAAAACTTGAGGTTCCATCGCAACACTCACAACGGTCACATGAGGTACCGACCTCATAGACAGCATCAAGAGCCAAGCCATCCCTGATAACTTGAAAAACAAAAGGGGGAAAGCATCAAGAACTCAAAGTCAATAATCCAACCTCACCATCCCAAATGGAACTCAACTGAGAGATTCCACTCCATCGGTAAAACAAACAAATGGCACAACTAGGCCAACCCTCGTGATACCTGTATACAAGGTCACGCTCGATGGACAACGTCACGAAAAAATTCACCTGATAACTAAACTACCTCAAACTCCTCAGGTAGGGGATCCCACCCAAGGTCCGTTGGGGGACACTAAAACCCTCGCTGGAACACCGAACACAGAAAGGGGTATCGCGCAACAACTCGAATCCAGAACAACACGACTCATAGAGGATCAATGCCCGTGTAGTGTTGGTCACAGCGATTCTAACTCTGCTGAAGAAACATCGTGATCTCAATCTGACACCCTAGAGATCATATCACTCAGATAGGGGATCATCTCCCATGTACTGTCAGACACAAATATACCAAAAACCCCACCTGTTAACTCGCGGAAATGCATCACGGATAGTCGAAAGAATAGATACTGATACACAACTAGAGGGTCATCTCTTGGGGCTCATTGGGGATTCTTCCCCTACTGGAACATTCTGGGTAGAGGATCAATGCCTGTGTAAATATTGGTCATACTAATTCTGAGAACTCCATCAGGGAAACATGAAGGGATATGAGGATTGCGATGGGCCTCTCAGGGTGATACGTGATCCAATTCCATTGAGTCTGTAGTCAAATCGGAGTAAGTAAACTCACTCCAGAAAGTGGAAACGTGAGCCCTCTCCCTAGCATAGTAGGGGAGCACTACTCCATCAAATTTGAACTCACTTCCTAACACGGTAAGGGAGTACCACGACGTTACACGTACATAAATCAGTCGAAGAGGGGTCGTAGTCCGATAAATGGGACATGATAGCGGAAACCCTCGAAGCGAAATGACTAGGGGGCCACTCAACCCAGCTAGTCGTAACACCACCATCTGAGATTAGGGGGAACCAATCAACCTAGATAGTAGTAACATCGCCAAAGAGACCAGGGGGTCCCACACAACCATGTTGATCAGCATCGCTAACCCATGTGACCCACACAAAATCACCTACACACCACATATAATAGGCCCAAACTATAGCTACCATCACGTTCTATGTAGAAAAACACAAAGGATAGGCTATTTATTTTCCCAAAATAGACAACCGGCGAAAAGGGTACTATTCAGAATAATAAGCCCAAACGGGTCTTCGTGGGGCCCATGCCTCAATCTTATAACACAAAAAATAGATTTTACCATTGTGATTTTCATGGAAAACACACGAGATCGACTACTCAGCCATCCAAAACAGACAACCGGTGAAAACATCACATTTCACCGCAAACGCCCAAAACTAGGCCTCAGAGGGGGTCGCACCATGATTTCTGTTTAAACACATAAAATCAGTCTTGAAACATTTGTCTTAAAGTTAGGGTCACAACACCACTGATGGTGCGTCAATCGGACATCGGATGCAGATAATATGTCTGATACAAGAAGTGCCAAATAATTATTATTATAATATTATTATAATTTTTGGACATTTTGGGCCACTGAGACTCGAGCCAGAGACAAAATGCCCTCAAAATGGCCTCAAAAGGTCTACCTCATTGCAAGGGTCACGTTACTGTATCCGGTACGCAAATCAGACCCCAGATTGCAAGTTACGGGATTTTTTAAGAAAACCCCAGGCCAAACAGCCACGCCCGGCCCTGACCGGTCGGTCCGGCTCCCAGCTGCGCCACTGCCCGCACACCCCATGCCACCGCAACCTACTGACCTCCTCTTTGTTGTCTCCACCTTTCATCCCTTCTCCATGCTCAGCCGGCTCCAACCGCCCAGCCACCACCACAGCCAGCTTCCGCCACCACCGCTACTGCCAGCGACCACCCTTTGCCGGACCCGCACACCACCACCTTCCGTTGACCACCGGGAGCACTCTAGTGATCCAAAAATAGATTTGAAACCTATTTTGAAAACCTTAGGACCCAATATACACATCCTTGATAATTAATCGAAGAAAAACAAAGCATAAAAGAGGGAGATGAGATCAAAACTCAAACCACCTACCTTATGGCGGATCGTCGAAGCTTCATGTAACGACCCGAACTTTTGAATAATTTTTGTTTCTTAATTTTGTGTGTTATTTTATTTTATACTCAAAAAAACTATATCCTTTAACTAATGAAGTGAGTATAATAAAAATGAGATCGTTGGGTTTTGACTGTCAATATGACCGTTAGAAACTATACTCTTAACGTTATAATTATTGTTTATAAATACAAATGACCTTGGTTAATTAATACAGAAAGAAGATTGAATGGCCTCATCTAGTAGGCTCAGGCCGTACGAATCCCATCTTTCGGAGCTTGGGAAGGAGGTTGCATCTCTGGGCTTTTCTCTGGACCAAGCCCAAGCCGAACTCCAACATGTGAAGCTTGAACGGAATCACCTACGGGATAAATTCAAGCTGATAGAAAACACCACTCGGGCAATATTGTATGAGCCACCCCAAGATTCTATCACTATTTCACACCTTACACTTAGGTCCTATGCGGGCATTATAAGGGGTTATGTAACGATGCCTTAGTTACTTTGTGTAGACCTTTTGTATAAATAAAAATTGTTATTTCATCATTCCTGTTTTTGGAATAGATTTTCTTAATAAAGTATATGTTTAATTAAGATAAATTTGATAAATTTATTTTAGAAGTAAAAAATTGTACTTTTCAAAAATTTCTCATACATAGAGAATTATTATAGTAAAATAAACATCATTTTTGAATTTCAAATGTCAAAATTAACCTAGGTTGAATTTTTATAAATTTTCTAAGAAGTTTCAAATTTGATGAATAGTGTTTTTTTATGAATGGTATTTGATGAATATTTTTTTTAGGAATAGTATACAAATATTTTGTTATTAAATAACTTTTTCTGTGAAATTATTTTCAAAAATCCGTCATACTTGGTTGTAATCAGGGTGAAAAATGTGGTTAAATAAGATCAAAATAATTTTTAGTGAATAGTAATATACCTTTATGAATAGTAATGAATATTAAATCGGACAAAAAAATAGAAACTTCACCCATGAATGTATAAATACAATTTAGACATCTTAAAAGTGAAAAAATGATCATAGTATAAGTTTTGGTATTTTTGTATGTCATAAATATTTTATTTGAAATTTTATAATTAATATAATAATTTAAAATGGAAATTTATTTTCAAAAAATGTAATCATAAATTGTTACTTTATTTTCTTATGGTTATACGATAATTTTATGGGACCTTGATTACTTTTTCAAGGTGTTATAAAACAAGTTATAGTTTTAGAGTTGATTTTTTTGAATAAATAATGATTTTATTTAAAAATTAAATTAAAAATATTTAGAAATTTATTTTTGTAAAATTAAGTTCATTTTTTAATTCAGAGCATTGATATTAGGTTAGGGTGAATTTATGATATTTTTATAAAATGTTTTGTTTTCCAGTGAATAGTGAAAATACAGTTTTGAGTTTCTGTGTGTTTAATGACATCATTAATGATGTAATCATGATGTAATAATTCTGGTTGACTTGTGAATAGTTATATATGTTATTAGGTGTCCCAAGTGGCCAATACCATGAGAAAATATCATGGAAATATCATGGTTTTGAAAATACCACCGATGAGGTGTCCCTTGGAAATTAATAAAATATTCCATCACTTTTGCTATAAATACCAAGTCATTCCCTTATTCCTTTCATTCCAAAATTCTCCTCAACTAAGATCTGGTGTTTTATTTCCCAAGGAGTCCTCCAAAGGTTCCCTCAATCCCCCCATGGTCCCAACCTTCAACTTTTCTAAATTACTCTTCAAGGTAAGGGAACCTTTCACCCTCCTCTTTTAAGTTAGGACTTCCTTTTTTTATGTCTTCTAGTTTCCATCTTATTATGTTGGGTTATGATCTTATATATCCTTATTAATTTCCATTTCATGTAAAAATTATGAGATACCCTTTCCACTCTCATCAATTGATTTTATGAATTTTTAAGTGACGTCGTTAGGCTGCCGAATTTTCGTAAAAGAAATCATATTTTCTCTTTTCTTTTAAGTTTCCTTTGTATGTGGTATGTCATTCAAATATCCACATCATGATCTTATTTCTATTTTATTATGTCTCTATACTATAAAATTATTCATTAATGGATGGGAGACCCTTTTCCCATCTCTTTTTAATATTTTCTAAAACCATGTTATATAGCCATTATGCTGCAGAATTTTCATCTTAAAATCTCTCTCTTTTTTCTCAAGAAATTATCTTGTTTTATTTATGTGAATACCCAAATATATTTTAATTTAAATAGGTATTCATCAAGAAATAAAATTGATATATTTGATTCTTTAATTGACATACATATAACCCTCACTCCCTTTCTATGGGTTATAGATGACATAATGATCTTATTTTTAAGCACTTTTTAAAATGTCACGATTTTGACATAAAACCCATTTATTTTATTCTCTTTGGGTTATTTATGAAATTATTTATTATGAACTTTGTGTATCACATAAAAATAAATACATATTAAGGGTGGGCCTTGATAGCGCTCCAATGTATTGGGTAAAAAATTTAATCTCTAGAGATGACAAGTTTCACGATACCTTGGTGAATAACCTTGGTAATTTTTATGGAACCTTGGGGATATACCTTGGTGATATATTCATGAATGTATAAATTAAATGATGTATCCACATTTTAAATTTATGATTCATTTTATTTTTATTATTTTATTCCTCTTCTTCCATTTCTCATGTCTTTATGTTCTTCATCAAGTTCTTATTAATATCGCAAGTAAACTGATTCCCTTGTTTACCCTTACTGGGCCTTCTGCTCACCCTTTCCTTTGATGTATGTCTCCAGGTTATGAGATGCAGTAATTTTACTTAGGATGAACCTATTATGAAGACTTACAAGTGGATTAGAATAATTTTTTATGTTTTTAAGTTTTATGTTCCTCATTTCTAAGACACTAGACTTTAAAGATCCTATGTTTGTAAAATGTAATGAAAAGTTATGTAATAAAAAGGTGGGATGTTATAGTTGGTCTCAAAGGATAGTTTAGTTATTTATGGAAATTGGGCTATGAAAACTTTAGTAACAACCCTGTAGAAAATTTTAAATATAGAAAAAATTCCTGGTATTTTGGTGAAATATTTAGTAAGTGGTTTACGAACAAATAAATCCCTGTTTAGATACGAACAAGTGGATGTGGCTCTAGCACAGATGTACCTAGGAGGGAAAACTCCGACAAGGAGTTTCGAGCTTGACCCAGGGTATCTTGGTACATGAAAACGAGCCTTGTTGAACTCCTGGTTTGACACTCCTAGGGGATATTTTTGGTTAATCATAATATTTTTATGAATCATTATGAAGGATTTATAGAGAAATGTAATTATTTAAGCATGAAGTTTTAAGACATAAAATCCTTTATAGTTAAAAGATTTGTAAATAAAATAAGCTTCTAACTAAGGTTTTATTCTTTTAGAAAATTAAGGTAAATAGGAGAAACTATGCAAATGGTTACCGCAATGGACCATGCGTTGATGGCCCTCCGATGGAATCCAGAATGGAAACTTTCATGAGAATGATAAACCAACTGACTCAAGTTATGGGAAATAACTTGAATCAAGCTGAGAGACCAATCTCACCACGAAGGGAACAACATTTTGTTGAGTCCTTTATGCATAAATTACCACCAACCTTCAGTATATCTACCAACCCATTGATTGATGAACAGTGGATCAGCACTATCGAGAAGATCTTTTCTATGCTCCGTTGTTCAGAACAAGAGAAGGCCACCCTGACTATTTACCACTTAGAGGGAGAAGTTTATCAGTGGTCGGAACTAATTAAAAATATAAGGCCATGAGTGGAGGTTGAATATATGGATTGGGAAGAGTTCAGAGGGATCTTCTTCAGTAAGTATTTCCCTCGTTCCATGAGAACAAGAATGGAGAAGGAGTTTCTCGAGCTGAAGTAGAAGGAGAATGAATCTGTGGGAAGCTACAAGATAAAATCACAAGTCTTTCATGTTACACCTCTAGCTTTTTCATGGATCCAAATGGTAAGGTTGATAGATTCTTCAGTGGACTGAGACCTCATCTGCAGAAGAATATATCCAACTGAGACTATGATAGCTATGAGGAGATCGTGTGAAGTGCGATGAAAGTAGAACTGTATTTTGGTGAGACGTAAGGGTCTCATAAATCCAATGACAAGAAAATATTGATGGATCCAATATTAGGGTGGAATTTTGATCAGGGAAGATGAGGAAAGCAAGTGCAACATTCCAAGTGTAATAAATGTGGGAAGAAGCATTCAGGGAACTGCCTGATCGGGAGAGGTAAGTGCTACAAGCATGGAAGAGATGGCCATATTGTGCGGAATTGTCATAGTGAGGTGAAGCCTCAACTTCCCAAAACTAACGACAAGGGGAAGATCGTAAAGGCCCAACCTGATGTCTAATGATATAAGTGTGGACAACTTTGGCACTTTTTCAATCACTGTCCAAATCTGAGGGCAGTGGAGGGGAATCAACATCAGCCTCAGCAACGGCCAAGGGAACAAGGTCTTACTTTTTCAATCACTACGACTAAAGTTGAAGTGCCAAATGATGTGATGGAAGGTACTCTTGTTGTTCTCTCAAATATAGCAAGTACTTTGTTTGATTCTGGTTCTACGCATTCCTTTATTTCCTCCAAGTTTGCAAAGAATTTAGAATCAACCCCTGATTTTCTAAAAGTAGAGTTATCAGTCAAGACTCCTAGTGGGATTATCCAAGCATTGTCAGTGTTTAGAAAATATAGTATTTACTTTAGTAATCACAATCTTATCACAAATCTAGTAGTCATTCCCATGATGGAATTTGACATTATACTAGGGATGGACTGGCTCTCAAAGTATAATGATAAGATCAAATGCAGAAGCAAGTAAATATCAGTAGTCTTAAATGGAAAACCAATAGTAATCTTCCAAGGAGAGATATATCAACCTGATATTTGTCTAGAAAAACCTCCTATATCCATATTTATGGATTTGATCAGTGAAGAAGAAGAAGAAAAAGAGAGTTTAAGGATAGAAAATGTCCCCATCGTCCAGGAATACGTTGATGTATTTCCTGAAAAGTTACTCAGACCTCCCCCAGAAAGAGAGGTAGAGTTCTCCATTGAACTCGTACTTGGATCCCATCTGATATCAAAGACCCCATATAGAATGGAAAATGTAGAGCTAAAGAAATTAAATAAACAACTCCAAGATCTTTTGGAGAAGGGTTTTATCCGACCGAGTGTGTCTCCTTGGGGAACACATATTCTCTTTGTGAAGAAGAAGGATGGATCAATGCGGCTATGAATTGATTATGGAGAACTGAATGGGATCATAGTAAATAACAAATACCCTCTTCCAAGAATTGATGAAATATTTGACCAACTTTGTGGGGCTCAATTATTCTCTAATATTGATCTTCATTCTGGTTATCATCAATTGAGGGTGAAGAAAGAATATATTACAAAAATTGCCTTATGATCAAGATATGTTCATTATGAGTTTGTTGTTATTCCCTTCAGACTGACTAAAGCACCTGCTATTTTTATGGATTTGATGGATAGAGTCTTTAAGGACTACCTTGATAACTTTGTGATAGTTTTTATTGATGATATTATGATATATTCCAAAAGTCGTGAGGAGCATGAGGATCATCTAAGGGTTATTTTGAAAACTCTACGGAAGGATAGGATTTTTGTAAAGTTCAACAAATGTGAATTTTGGTTACAACAAGTTGCTTTCTTGGGGAACATTGTTACCAATGAAAGAATCAAAGTTGACCCTGTAAAGACAAAAGTTGTATAGGAGTGGCCTCAGCCTACAACAATAACTGAGATTTGTAGTTTCCTTGGATTAACGGGATATTATAGGAGGTTTGTGAAAAACTTTTCATGACTTTCTAATCCATTAACCAAGTTAACTCTAAAAGGGGTCAAGTTCATCTGTAAAAAGGAGTGTGAGGGAAGTTTCCAAGAGCTGAAGAAGATATTAGTCACTGCACTCGTTCTAACTCTACCCTCAAGTGGATAAGGATTCGTTATTTTTAGTGATGCATCTCTGAAAGGGCTTGGGTGAATCCTCATGAAAAATGAAAAATTCATTGCTTATGCATCACAACAGTTGAAGACTCATGAGCAGAACTATCCTACGCATGATCTGGAGATAGCTGTAGTCATTTTTTCTCTGAAGATATGGAGACACTATCTTTATGGGGAGAAATGTGATGTATACACAAACCATCAAAGTTTGAAGTATATTTTCGCACAAAAGGAATTGAACATGAGATAGAGGAGATGGCTAAAACTTCTTAAAGACTATGTTTAATTCATCATCATCCTGGAAGAGCAAAAAAAGTCATTGATGCATTAAGCAGGAAAGACCCAATTGTTCTTTCCATGATGAGGATTCAAAGAGATCCTTTGATCAATGACCTAGTAAAGCTGGACATGGGAATTATAAGGTAAGGGACATCATCAACCCTAACCCAAATGATTTCACAACCATCGTTACTAGAAAATATCAAGAAAGCTCATAAAGAATATCCTTTGTTATAGAAAAATATTGAGGCTGTAAAGGATGGGAAGTTTCCTAAGTTCAATATTGATCAAGAAGGTGTACTGAAATTTCGTACAAGACTATGTGTTCCATCTATTCCGAAAATAAAGAAGGAGCTGATGGATGAAGCTCATATCTCTACGTTCTCTATACATATTGGGAGTACAAAAATGTATATAGACCTTCGTGATCATTATTGGTGGAATAATATGAAAAGGGATATTGTCAGCTACACTAAAAGGTGCTTGGTATGTCAACAAATGAAGTCAGAGCGACAACTTCCAAAAGGGGTGTTACAACCACTACCTATACCAGCATGGAAGTGGGACAATATCACAATGGACTTTGTCACTGGTCTCCCAAGAACTTCCAAAAGAAACAATGCGATATGGGTTATTGTGGACTGTCTCACCAAGACTGCCCATTTTATCTCTATTCAGGAAGATTTCCCTCTTGATCAACTTGCCATGATTTACGTAAAGGAAGTGGTAAGGCTGCATGGAGTTCCACTTTCTATTGTATCTGATCATGATCCAAGGTTCACATTAAAATTCTTGATAAGTCTTCAACATGCTCTAAGTACTGAATTGAATTTCAGTACATACTATCACCCCCAAACTGATGGTCAATCTGAAAAGACTATTCAAACACTCGAGGAAATGCTAAGAACATGCTCAATGGAATTTAAAGGTGGATGGGATCAACATCTCCCTTTAGTTGAGTTCTCTTACAACAAAAGATTCCACTCGAGTATTCAAATGGCACCCTATGAAGCTCTATATGGGAAGCGATGTAGAACTCCTACTTTTTGGGATGAAGCTGGTGAAAGAAAGCTTCTTGGGGCTGATCTTGTGCAAGATATGACAGACAAAGTTCGTGTCATCCAGTAACACATTAAGGTTGCTCAGAGTCGACAAAAGAGTTATGCCGACAACCGTCAAAGGGACTTGGATTTTGATGTTGGTGACAACGTCTTTCTTTGAATTTCACCTTGTAAGATATTCATGAGGTTTGGAAAGAAAGGGAAGCTCAGCCCTAGGTACATTGGCCCCTATGAAATCCTTGATTGCATGGGAGCAGTGGCCTATCGGCTTGCACTTCCTCCAAATCTAGCACAAATTCATGATGTATTCTATGTATCCCTCTTGAGGAAGTACATACCTGACCCTTCACATGTACTAAATCTAGAGGTGGTGCAATTGGAACATGGCCTCTCTTATGAGGAGTAGTTGGTGGAGATCTTGGATCGTAGAGACAGGGTTCTATGCAACAAGACTACCCACCTTATTAAGGTGTTGTGGAGGAACCACAAACATGAAGAAACCACATGGGAACTAGAGGAGTCTATGAGACAGAAGTACCTGCACCTTTTATCTTCTGAGGGTAGGAGTTAAAATTTTGGGAACGAAATTTCTTAAGGGGGGAAGAATGTAACGACCCAAACTTTTGAATAATTTTTGTTTCCTAATTTTGTGTGTTATTTTATTTTATACTCAACAAAACTATATCCTTTAATTAATGGAGTGAGTATAATTAAAATGTGACCGTTGGGTTTTGATTGTCAATATGACCATTGGAAACTATACTCTTAAAGTTATAATTATTGTTTATAAATACAAATGACCTTGGTTAATAAATACAGAAAGAAGATTGGATGGCCTCATCCAGTAGGCTCGGGCCGTACGAAGCCCATCTTTCGGAGCTTGGGAAGGAGATTGCATCTCTGGGATTTGCTCTGGACCAAGCCCAAGCTGAACTCCAATATGTGCAGCTTGAACGGAATCGCCTATGGGATAAGTTCAAGCTGATAGAAATCAAGACTCAGGCAATGTTGTTTGAGCCACCCCAAGATTCTATCACCATTGCACACCTTGCACTTAGGTCTTATGCGGGCATTATAAGGGGTTATGTAATGAGGCCTTAGTTACTTTGTGTAATCCTTTTGTATAAATAAAAATTGTTATTTCATCATTCCTGTTTTTGGAATAGCTTTTCTTAATAAAGTATATGTTTAATTAAGATAAATTTGATACATTTATTTTAGAAGTAAAAATTGTACTTTTCCAAGATTTCTTATACATAGAGAATTATTATGGTAAAATAAACATCATTTTTGAATTTCAAATGTCAAAATTAACCTAGGCTGAATTTTTAGAAATTTTCTAAGTTTCAAATTTGATGAATAGTGTTTTATGATTAGAGTTTTTTATGAATAGTATTTGATGAATAGTGTTTTTTGATGAATAGTATAAAAATATTTTGTTATTAAATAACTTTTTCTGTGAAATGATTTTCAAAAATCTGTCATACATTGTTGTAATCAGGGTGAAAAATGTGGTTAAATAAGATCAAAATAATTGTTGGTGAATAGTAACATATCTTTATGAATAGTAATGAATAGTAAATCAGCCAAAAAAATAGAAACTTCACCCATGAATGTATAAATACAATTTAGACATCTTAAAAGTGAAAAAATGATCATAGTATAAGTTTTGGTATTTTTGTATGTCATAAATATTTTATTTACAATTTTATAATTAATTTAATACTTTAAAATGGAAATGTATTTTCATAAAATGTAATAATAAATTGTTAATTTATTTTCTTATGGTTATATGATAATTTTATGGGACCTTGATTACTTTTTCAAGGTGTTGCAAAACAAGTTATAGTTTTAGAGTTGATTTTTTTGAATAAATAATGATTTTATTTAAAAATTAAATTAAAAATATTTAGAAAATTATTTTTGTAAAATGGAGTTTATTTTTGAATTCAGAGCATCGATATTAGGTTATGGTGAATTTATGATATTTTTATGAAATGTTTTGTTTCTTGGTGAATAGTGAAAATACAGTTTTGAGTTTCGGTGTGTTTAATGACATCATTAATGATGTAATCATGATGTAATAATTCTGGTCGACTTGTGAATATTTAGATATGTTATGAGGTGTCCCAATTGGCCAATACCATGTGAAAATACCATGGACAAACCCATGGTTTTGCAAATACCACCGATGATGTGTCCCTTGGAAATTAATAAAATATTTCATCACTTTTGCTATAAATACCAAGCCATTCCCTCATTCCTTCCATTCAAAAATTCTTGTCAACTAATCTCTAGTCTTTTTATCTTCCAAGGAGTCCTCTAAAGGTTCCCTCAACCCCCCCCCCAAGGTCCCAACCTTCAAGCTTTCGAAGTTACTCTTCAAGGTAAGGGAACCTTTCACCCTCATCTTTTAAGTCATGACTTCCTTTTTGTTATGTCTTCTAGTTTCCATCTTATTATGTTGGGGTATGTTCTTATATATCCTTATTACTATCCATTTCCTGTCTAAATAATGAGATACCCTTTCCACTCTCATCAATTGATTTTCTGAATTTTTAAGTGGCGTCGTTAGGCTGCCGAATTTTCGTAAAAGAAATCACATTTTCTCTTTTCTTTCAAGATTCCTTTTTATGTGGTATGTCATTCAAATATCCACACCATGGTCTTATTTCTATTTTATTCTGCCCCTCTACTGTAAAATGATTCATTAATGGATGGGAGACCCGTGTCCCATCACTTTTTAATATTTTCTAAAACCGTGTTATATAGCTGTTATGCTGCAGAATTTTCGTCTCAAAATATCTCTCTTTTTTCTCAAGAAATTCTCTTGTTTTATTTATGTGAATACCCAAATCTATTTTCATTTTCAGAGGTATTCATCAAGAAATAAAATTGATATATTTTATTCTGGAATTAACATATATATATATAACCCTCACTCTCTTTCCATGCGTTATAGATGACATAATGATCTTATTTTTAAGCACTTTTTAAAACGTCACGATTTTGACATGAAACCCATTTCTTTTATTCTCTTTGGGTTATTTATGAAATTATTAATTATGATCTATGTGGCTCACATAAAAATAAAGACATATTAAGGGTGCGCCCTGATAGCACTCTAATGCATTGGGTAAAGAATTTAATCTCTAGAGATGACAAGTTTCACGATACCTTGGTGAATAACCTTGGTAATTTTTATGACACCTTGGAGATATACCTTGGTGATATGTTCATGAATGTCTAAATTAAGTGGTGTAGCCACATATTCAAGTTATGATTCATGTTCTTTTTATTATGATTTTTCTCTTATTCTATTTCTCATGTCTTTATGTTCTTCATCAAGTTCTTATTGATATCACAAGTAAATTGATTCCTTTTTTTACCCTTACCGGGCCTTCTGCTCACCCTTTCTTTTGATGTATGTCTACAGGTTATGAGATGCAGTAATTGTACTTAGGATGAACCTATGATAAAGCCTTACAAGTGGATTAGAATAATGTTTTATGTTTTTATCTTTTATGTTCTTGATTTCCAAGACACTAGACTTTAAAGATCCTATGTTTGTAAATGTAATGAAAAGTTATGTAATAAAAAGATGGGATGTTATACTTCAGGTGCAGAACGACGCATGTGACGCGCTGATGCTTGATCTGCCGATGATCAGCATCAAAAACAGCCTCCTTCAGCACCTTGGTTCATCTAAATAAGAGTAAGAGGGGGTTGTGGTTCCTCATGCACACACCAATAGGGAAGAAGAAGAGGGGATATTTGTTTTATTTAAAATAAAACAAATATCAACTTAACACACCCGCCCGACTCGCCTCCAACCCGACGCCCTTTTCCGACAAAGATTATGTCGCGCTTAAGGTACACACGGTGTTCCAGACTCAACCGAGGTCTCAGAAATTTGATCTGAGACTCCGTTCAGGAGTTATTTGATTCGACGTCTAAAATAAATTATTTTATTTTATTTACGGAAATGCCCTCAATAACATTTTTCCATGGAATGTCTGCACCCACAAACCTTATACCCCACCTGGGGTAAATGACACACTCCGGACACAACAATGGCCTCAGATTTCTGATCTGAGCTACCATTTAAGATATAACTCATTTTTTTCAAGTGTATGGTATAAAAATACTTAATATTTTTATAAAATTAATTTCAGGCACACCGGGTCTCGAAATCGTATGTCGTCTCAGCGTCTCGCTCTGGAAATATTCTTAGGAATATTCCAAAGCCTACCAGGGAAAAATACGATTCGCTACAAACCTCCCCACTTTAGAGTCCTCCTAAGGTTCCCCCAATCTTTTAAGAAGCTCCTCCCAGGTATTTGGAATCACACTCTCAAGGTAAGGGTTCTCTTCTTTCTCCTCTTTATTCAAGTATCTTCAACATCTTATTCTTTTTTTCTCAAATTCCTGGTGTTGGGATATGTTCTTCCATATCCCCATTACTTCCCATATGATGTATAAATGATGAGAGACCTATTTCGTTCTCATTGATCCCTCCCATGAACATTTATATGCCTTCGTTATGCTAGCGAAATTTCATCGTGATTTCCCATGCCAAACAAATGTGTAGTGAATACTCATACTCATTTCCTATCAAGGGTGTTCACCTTTATGCACTTATACATCTTTTATTGGGGACTTACATGTATGTATTACACACTTCTTGATCTTGGAATAAAATGTGATGATAAATAATTTCATTTTTTATGATCTATGTGACACACTTAATCATGATAATAAAATGAAAGTGACGGGTGTGCCTGGAATTATATAGCACTCTAATGTGTTGGGTAATGTTTTAGTCTCATGAGATGTTATGCAAGGGATTAAGGAGTGAACCTAATACATCATGGGACTTTTTCCATCATGATGTCTTGGCAGTTAGCTTTGACCTGTGTTTATGATGCAATGTTTTAAGTTGTTGCCACATTTTCCATGTTGTCATTATGTTATCATTTTATATCATGTCTCATTATTCATGTTTATGATTCTCACCCCTTTTATTCCTCCATTGATATGTCTATTGTCTAACATGTATTGCTTTCTTCATGTTATGCAATGTTTAGTCCCTTACTGGGCTTTATAGCTCACTCATTTCTTATGTACGTCTCTAGGTTATCTCATGCAGTATTAAGTATGAAGGAATAATATGAGCATATTAAGAAAATTTTCAATAAAGATGTTGTTTTCTCTATTTTAAGTTGTTATGTAATGTACCTAATTCCCAAAAACACTAGACTTCTCAATCTTCCGAATTGTATTATGTATACTTTTATGTAATAAATCGTGAATTAATGTGTAATAAAGAGCAGGGTTGTCATACTACCTCCTCTCAACTGTGACACCCGCTTCTACCATCCAATGGTCATCGTCTAACTACCTGGCTTGCATAACTATCGTTCATCCATTGTCTGGACACCTAGACTTTTTGCTTCCATGTCCTCCATGCCCATCTAGTCCATCGGGCATTAGACGACCAGAATTCCTACATCTGTTATGTCTTTGGCCTAAAATGGTTTCCACAACCGAAACCCGGCAAAATCCTATGGTTTCATTGAGAATGGCTCAAGTTTCTGAAATTCTGGTAGAATGGAATCCATAAATCCTAGAATATACTGTAGGTTTCTTTATGGGACTCCTGAGTTAGTAACTAAATGGTTATAGAAATATGATCAAAAATTTAGAGAGCATGTTAGGTGGATTCTTTTTTAGAAAATCTATTATAATGGACTTCCAATTGAAGATAGACTTAAGAGTCAGTGGCTTTCATATACCCCTTGTTTGTGTCTTATGTTGTAAAGCTTTGAAAGCACGCACACACCACTTTCATGAATGTGATTTTGCTAAAGCTATATGGAGCTTTATTGCTGATCGGTTTTGGTGCACACTAGAATCCACTAGAGATTTCAATAACTTCATGGATGGTATTGAAACTCTCCATCAAAGACAATAAGTTTCTAATCTTCTACATATTGTTCTTACTTCTTATTTTCATCGTCTATAGAGGGATAAAAATGATGTGAAATTTAAAGGATGGTGTGGCTCTTGCATGAGCCTCTGTGTTCTGAATAGGGTATGCTTTTTGACATTGAGACCTGAAAATTGCTTCGAGGAGTTGAAGGAGACATCCCCAGACAAGGATAACGAGGGGTGGAAAACTGTAAGGAATTGGAGGAAAAAAACAGTTACATATTACAAGATTGGATCTTGGATAAGAAATGCAGGCTTCTAAAGAAAGGGAAATTGAGGTTTCCCCTAATGTGGACAATGACTCTGAGGAATTTTCTCAGGCTATGTTAGATTATGAAGAAGCGGTGCAAGTGGAGGAATATTTTCAGACATAATCAGGAGCAAAAAAGGGAAGAAGAGTGACTTTGATTTTGAAAATCATCTAGTCAACTCTAGGAAGAAAACCAAGTTCTGCAAGGATTATTCAAATCTCCCCAAACCTATGAGGATTCAATCGGCAGGTAAACTTCTTGGGCCAATGGAACATGGGGGAGTTATGTTGCAGGGGCCTGAGGAGACAAAAATTTATGAACCGTGTCAAACTGGAGTGTCTGAGAAGTTAGTTAAGGAGGTTGGTCAGGAGTTACATCTTCAAACCAGTGGACTCAAGGCCCATCTTACTGGCTTAGAGGGTAATGTGATCCGAGAATTCTTGTCTCCCCGACAATTCAACAAAAGAATGAGATTGCATATGATAAATTCGAAAATGCTATATTGGAAAAATGCAAGATGTGGGTTGCAGAGCTGTCTTCCGCACATACATAGGATTTTGTGAAGGGTTGTTTCTATCACTTTTTTGGAAATTTGCTTACTACTTGAAGTGAAGTTGTGGGGTGTGCCTTAGAGTATGTCAAGCAGTTTGGATGGAAGATGTTATGGATCAAGAGCGATTCCACATTAGAAGTGGACGTCATAGAGGAGATCGTGGAATGTGTTGTGGAGGATACTTCGAGAATGGATATGTTGCTTGTACATTCTTGAGAACTTCCAAATTCATGTTTCACATTTTTATCTTGAGGCAAACTACGTGGGTGGTGCACCGTCAAAGAAAGCTATTATGAGCAAGAGATTATTGTGGTCATTTTGGCATTTTTTGTGTTTTATATTTCTCTTGTAAATGTTTACACATTAGGTGGCTCATGTACACGTGTTTTAATGCTTCCATGTAAAGAAACTTTTAGTTTTTTAATAAATCTCTGAAACGGGGCTTGCTCAGACCCGTATCTTTTTGGATCATTATTAGTATTAGAAAATATATTTTTTAGGGGATTTAAACCCCGCTAAAATAAACAACTAATTATTACGTAATTAATTATTACCATCATCATAAATTTAATTTAATAAAAAATAAAAAATAACTTCCTTTTCTTCTTCCGCTTTTTCCGCTTCTTCTTCTTATTTATTATCAAACTTGGTTTTATTATATATATAAATATCTGTGTGGGTGTTTATATTTATATATATTAGATGAGGTTTTAAGGTGGTCCTATATAAAATAAGCAATTAACGACACTTTAGTGTCAACTAAAACTCCATCTAATTCGCTTATTACTTTTTAAAAAAAAAAAAATATTTAGTATCGGTTTATTAGAAACCGCTGCTATATAAAAAAAAAATTGGATACAACCGCGAAAGCGGCACACGACGCAAAGAAGAAAATTACATTAAATTGCAACCCCGGGAACTTAACCCCGCAACCTTTCCTTTACCCCCAAATCCTGACCACCCCACCACCAACAGTGGGGCCAGAAACCGCTACTATATATATTTCTAATAAAATGTCACTAAATTATCGGGAAAAAATAGTGGAGATTGTGGTAACCCACTTTCAAAAACTACAGTTTTTTTTTTGTAATTTATAGAAAATCATATAATTATAAGAAAAACAAAGTACGATTCATTTTCAATTGTATTTATTTTTTAAACGAAAACATTTATAGTGATCGGAAGGGCATAGTCAGTTAGAATCGTATTTTTATTTAAAGGCACAGTAGTTATATGGCTGATAACAATTGTTGTGTGTTATTTATTTAGTTTCTTTATTATAAAGTATTCTGCTTTCTTTATTTTTTATTTTATTTTTTATTTAAAATTATGCTGAGAAAAAATATTCGATATTTGATAACAATTGTTGTGTGTTATTTATTTAGTTTTTTTATTAGAAAGTATTATGCTTTCTTTAATTTTTATTTTATTCTTTATATAAAATTATGCTGAGAAAAAATATTCGATATTTTCAGTTCGATGTTTTTAGTATTGCAATTATTTTCAAATTCTGATAGCTTATTAATTTTATTGATTTAAAAATTATAAAATTAAAAATGTCGCAATTAAAGTTCAAATTCTGATTTTAATTTGCATGAATCACATTACATAATTTTTAAGATTGAGCCTTTAAAAAAACCAGTTATGTGTTGTTTTATTGTTCTTAAAAATAATAAAACATGAGTAATTTCACAAAAACAAAACACATAACATTTGCCATGTGTTATTTATCGAGTTCTTTACAAAAAACAATCAATATATTTTCTTACATTTTTATTACAAAATTTATATGAAATCAAGTGTTGTGTTTTTAACTAACTTTTCAAATTACAATGTGTTATTTTACAAATTAAACACATAATAAATTGTTATATGTTATTTATTGAGTTTTTTAAATATAATATATTGTTTTTTCTTCATTTTTATCACAGTTTTCATATAAAAACAAAGAAATAACAATTGTTGTATATTATTTTATTAGATTTTTTAAAGTAAAATGTATCATTTAGAGAAAAAAAAACAGTGGACTTAACAATTGTTTTGTATTATTTGATGCTTTTTTTATATTGAAAATATTATATTTTCTATATTTTTTATTATCAAATTCATACAAAATTAAAGAAAACTTGTCGAAAAATCAAAATTTAAAACTTATTTATCAAAAAAACAAATCGATAGTTTAAAAATATAGAAGTTGTGAATCGTCTGGTAAATAAGTATAATAAATGAATTTATCAGTAATTTTCGGTAGAACTGTACAAAATAATATTTTTGCGTGATTTTATTTACCTTTTCAAAATATAATTTGTTGTTTCATAAAAATAAATCACAAAAAACTTGTCATGTAATGTTTTCTTAGTTTTTAATATAAATTATTATTTTTCTATATTTTGTACCATAGATTTTATATAAAATTAATGCAATGACCATTTTTGTATGGGCCCCACGCACTTCCCCATCCCATGGCCGTTGTCTCTTCCGCTTTTTCCATAGCTGACCCTGGTGAAGTAACCCGGCCCTGTCTTATCCGATCAGGATTTTGAGCCGACCCTTTCCATAATATTTCGATATATTTTTCATTATCTTCCTTTTAATAAATAAATAAAACCTCGTTAAAACTCTTCCATCGACAATTTTACCATCATCAAAACATTAAATACTTCTAATCAAATTAATATTGCCTCAGTCTAGGGATGGGCGGGTACCTGGTCCTACCCGATCCGATTAAATCGGGTTAGGCTATCTGTTAATGGTCGAGTTTCATAGAGAACATTCCATTATTAATTGGGGTGGTGAGGGAGGGTAGGGGTTTGGGGCGTGGTCACGGAGTCGAGTCCTCGGACCAGTAATTTCTTATTATTTCGGTTGTTGCGTTGTGTGTCATTTTCGCGGTCGTAACTCACCTTTTAATTGAGAAGTGTTCAAGTATTGATGATAAGATATCCGAACTTGTTTATTTTATTCTATTTTTTTCAAGTTAATATTTATAGTCGGTTGAGGGTAAGCGGTCGAAGATGATAGTTTGGTGGGAAAAAAACGGGTTTGGATGTTTAAACAAGTATAACTTCATTTATTAGATTTCACTACTACAAACACGGCCTTTATCAGCGCTAAAAATGGCCTTTATCAGCGCTAAAAAAGCGCTGATAAAGCCAGCGTAGATAAAGGGGGGTCCCCTTTATCAGCGCTCCGAAAAGCGCTGATATAGGACCCCTTTATCAGCGCTAAAAAAAAGCGCTGATAAAAGTACCCCTTTATCAGCGCTTTTTTTAGCGCTGATAAAGGGGTCCTATATCAGCGCTCTCGTTTTAGCGCTGATAAATGACCCTTTTATCAGCGCTTTTAAAAAAGTGCTGATAAAAGTTAAAAAAAAATTAAAAAAAATTAGGGGGGGCTTTTATAGCGCCTTGAACCCCCCCTTACCACTACTCTATTTTGATTTGCTTTCCAATTCATGATATCTCTATATATATATATTTATATATTTAGTTATATTTATTCGTATAGTAATATATATTTATATTAATATATATATATAGTTATATTATAATATATATATATAGTTATATTATAATATATATAGTAATATTAATATATATAGTGGTATTAATATATATCTATATATATATATATATATATAGTTATATTTATTCGTATAGTAATATATAGTTATATTAACATATTATATTAACATATATATAGTTATATTAACATATATATAGTTATATTAACATATATATAGTTATATGAATATATATTTATATAGTTATATTAATATATATATAGTGATATTAATATATATATTTATGGTGATATTAATATATATATTTATAGTAATACTAATATATATATATATATAGTTATATTAATATATATATAGTTATTAGATTAATATATATATAGTTATATTAATATATATATATATATAGTTAGATTAATATATAGGTATATAAATATTCATATATTGGTATTTTAAATAAAATGGATATTAGTTATTATTTAGATAAAGCTAATATATTTTATATGTAAATATGTTTAATTATTTATTTAAAAAAATTAATTTTTAGGTGCGAATATATAAAAAATATGTACATATAGTTATATATTTGATTATAAATAGCAGTTCATTATAAAAAAGGATGAAATTTCAAAGACATAATATCAATATGAATGTAATACCTTGGAATAAATTTAGTCCCCACTAAGAAAAGCCAATAATACCCCCTTAAACGAGTTTGAAAATCCACAAAATGTTAAAAAATCTGGGTACCCCGACAAAAAACTCAGTTTTGGAGGCCTTCTGGGCCTCTTTTGGCCTCGAAAAACGCTTGACTGGGGTATCCTCAAGTCATAGCGACGTAGAGCTCATCGCAGACTTCGATTTGATATGTGGTAGAGCTCAAACGGACACCCGGATCAAAAGTTATGGCCGTTTGAAGTTTGAGTTGCGTTTTCAACATATTTTGGATCTTTTTTTAATTTTTTTAATTTTTTTAGTCCTCAAATTGTTATTAAATGACTATTACTCCATAATGATTATCAAAATATAAATTAAAAATATTTTTTTAATTTTTTAAGAAGTCATTTTCACTAAATATCTTAAATATTAAGTATAATAAGTGTAAATGTACATTTATACTTATCTAAAATATATTTAGAAATTATATATTATATTTATATAACAATATAACTATATTTATATATTAATATATTTTTAATTTTTTTTTGAAGCCGACCCTTTATCAGCGCTAAAAAAAGCGCTGATAAAGGCCCCCCTTTATCAGCGCTACTAAGCAAGCGCTGATAAAGGGGGGCGCTGCGAAAAACTGTTTTTGTGGTAGTGTTTGGATTAGGGTAATAAATTAACTGGTATAAACGGATTCAAGTTAGGACTATAGTGGTTATAATATAATCAGGTTGAGGTTTCGATACCCCAAAATTAGAAAGGCACCCAACCCATTGTCATTCCTATGGGAGTCATGAGTGAACATTCTCCTGTGTGATACTTCTACATTGTATTTAATAAATGAGCAAACATTCTCCCGGTCGTCTGAAATATATATGCTCAGCCTTAAAAGAAAATTTTTATTAAAGGATTTAAACTGATATTGATCTTAACCCCTACATTCTAATGATCACATAAACATAAATCACTAAAAAAAACAAAGAAAACAAATGCAAATTACTAGAATTATGTTAACACGGTCTACATATTTTGATCATACATTGTGGTGGGTGTGCACTCAAGCTAATCTATTAGAATATCAAAGAAGAAAAATTATAGAAGATAATTAAGATGACATCTTCCATCTCACACACTCACCTTCATCCATATATAGAAGGATACACGTGTATCAAACATAATCTTATTCAACATAAAGGGAAACAACTATGGAACATTTTTACTGAATCTTCATTTTACTTGATGATACCAAATCTCTTTCTCAACATATTTTCTCAATCATCCCAACTGTGATTCTCTTCTTTCTCGTTTTTTTCTCCTTCATTCTATTTCATAACCATTTAAATCATCATTTTCTCCTTTCCATCTTTTTTTATCCTCACTAATTGAAACCTTAACCCTCGAGGAGTGTTGAGTACCCACTTCCGCGATCTCTTTCCCCAAATGACCCAACAAAAGATTTTCATCATCTTCACTGCAAGGGTGTAACGTCCCGGTTCCGGGTGCCACCCAAATGTGGTCCGAACCCGGTTGGTCATATGACCTCAAGCGCATTTCCTCAAACGCCAGAGGTTGCCGACTAGCAGCGAGTGTCAAGGTTTGACAATGAGGAAACTATGCCCTCATTGGCAAAGTATATATAGCAGAAAACAAGTAGTAAACAGTAGTGAAAGCAGTAATACAATACAACAGAAGTAAACAACGGAAGACTGATAGCAATAAAACAACTGAAACACATATATAAATGATGCATGTCACATATGTCTAGAAAAGCAGCCAAACAAGTCACAATGCTGAAATTACAATACTAAACCAAAATACAGAAAAAAAGTAAACTCCAACAGTATCAGTGAATATATATAGCAGGTAATATGCAGAAATGAAGCAATAAACTAGAAAGTACTCAAAAGTAAACAATCCTACAGTTTCCAATTATATTCATTTTCATTTATTAATTATTCAAACCATTGAATAAAGAATCTTGAGATATAGCATAAACTATGTATCCCTCCATGTAATAGTAACAACATACATCTCAGAAGACCATCTAAACAACCAAGTAAGACTGAGTCCAAGCTTGTGCTTTGGCTTGACGACTCACCACAATTATTCAATCATTCCCAACAACCCTCTAGGAAAGCTCTCACGGTCTAACCCCTTTGGTTTAACATATCACTAATCAAATACAAACGACCACCTGGACAGCTCTCACGGTCAATACCCCCGAGTCAACATGTCATCAATAAATTATAAACATCCCCCGGATAGCTCTCACGGTCAATACCCCCTGGGTCCACATGACATCAACAAATTATAAACGACCTCCGGGTATCTCTCACGGTCAATACCCCCTGGGTCCACATAGCATAAATAATCATAAACGACCTCCTGGGTAGCTCTCACGGTCAATACCCCTGGGTCAAAATCTACACCAAGGCTCTCACGGTCCTATGTAAATAGACATGAAAACCCCCACAGTTTTCCTAGTTTAAGGCTCTCACGGTCCATTGGAAAAACAACGCATATATCATAACAAGGTAGCACATGTAATCTATAACTACCACATGACTAACATTCTCAAGCCTATTACATTCAATTCATCTAATCAATCAACTCCATCCTAAACAATTCAAGGCATGGAAACAAGGTATGCCTCAAAGGCAACCTAGGCCAAACGACCATAAACAATCAGACATGGGAACACACCCATGGGGTGTCCCATAACAAGGTATTAAACCTTATGCACAAGAAATCACCCTTTCTCAACAAACAAACCATAGCAGGTATTAAATTGGGTCAAATTCCAAAATATGCAATACCCCGAACAAGGGTATTCAGCAGTTTAAGCATATATAATCCAAAGACTATCAACGAAAGACACAAACCACCTACCTTGATGTTGTACGATGAACACTCTTTAACGTCGACCCTTGAATCGGCCTAAAATGATGTAGATCTACGAAAAGGGTAAAAACAATCAACCCTTGATAACCCACGAGAGAGGAGGAATTAGGAAGAAAAGGATCAAGGGAAAGAGAGAACTCACCGGTGGGAATCCAACGCAACTGATGACGTCTTAATCAAAGTTCAGATGAAGAACTGGGAGGAGCTCAAAGTTCTTCGGTGTTCTGTCGCTCTCCTGTACGAGACACGGGAAGAAGAAGTGTTTTTTGGAGATGTGACGTGACCCCGCTCCGACTCATAAATTAAAAAGAAAAGTACACATCATGTTCATTTAATGTACACACCGTTTAGTAGCCTCAACCGACCCCCTCTTTAGGTGGTCTGCCACGTCACCTACACGGTCATGTACTCGGCCGTTACACGACCAGTACACGGCTACACACGACAACCGGGTACATAGCGTGTACTCAAAAGTACATGACGTGTGCTTAAAAAATTTCCCACTTCTTCCTTTTTCCTAAAAAACAATCCGAATTAAAGATTTATACCTGAAATGAAGATCCAGGTTCTTACAAACTTCCCCCCTTAAAGAAATTCATCTCTGAATTTCCCTTCCAAGGGTGGTGAAGAAGAAACTTCAAACAACTCTGGACATTGTGATCGTACGTCGACCTCCCTCTCCCAAGTCTTGTCTTGTACTTGCTTGTACTTCCATAGAATATGTACCAGTGGAACAGACCGACCACAGAGAAGCTTCGTCCTGCGATCCACAATCTGAATAGGGTGCTCCTCAAAGGATGCATCCACCTCCAACTCAACCTCCTTGGGTTGAAAAAAATGAGACGGGTCTGAAAAGTAACATCATAGACGAGAAACGTGAAAGACGTCGTGCATATCCCGATACCTCTGAGGTAACTACAACCAATAGGCAACCGTCCCGACTCTTTCTAAAACCTCAAACAGCCTGACATATCTCGGTGAAAACTTCCCTTGTCTCCTAATCCTCTTATGTCCCAACCTCAGCGTGACATGTAAGAAAACCTAATCTATGACCTCAAACTCCAAAGGTCATCTCCGTCGATCAGCATAAGAATTCTATCGAGACTATGTAGTAGCCATCATCTTCCAAATTAACTCCACCTACTCAATGGTCTCCTGGACAAGACAAGGTCCCAACATAGCCGCCTCTCCTACCTCCAACCAACATATGGGTGATCAGCATGACCTACCGTACAAAGCCTCATAAGGTGCCATCTGAATCGTCTCCTGAAAACTTCTATTGTAGGAAAACTCCACTAGAGGTATGTGTCTCTCCCAAGAGCCCTCAAAATATAGGACGCGTTCTCAATGAATGTCCTCCAAAACCTGAATCTTACGCTCAGAATGGCCATCTATCTAGGGATGGTAAGCTGTACTCAGAAGTATCTGTGTACCCAAAACCCTCTGTAGTCCCTACCATACACAAAAAGTAAAACGGGAATCCCTGTCTGAAACGATAGAGTTCAAAACCCCATGCAAACGTACAATCTCTCAGATGTACAACCTTCCAAGCTCGTCAACACTGAAGGTTTCCTTAATTGGTAAAAAGTGTGCAACCTTCGTGAGTCTGTCAACAACGACCCATACTGCATCATTCCCTCGATTTAACCTCAATAAACCCGTCATGAAATCCATCTCATCATCATTCCATTTCCACTCAGGAATGAGTAACTATTGTAAAAGACATTCTGGTCGCTGATGCTCCGCCTTCACCTGCTAACAGGTGGAACATCTCATAACAAAACCAACTACATACTTCATCATACCTGGACACCAATACCGACGTTGTAGATCTCAATACATCTTGGTGACACCAGGATGAACTGCCCAAATTGAGAAATGAAAATCTCGCATCAACTCTTTGTAGGTTCCGGGCGCAGCGAAATCATGGTTGGGATGACACCCAATTTTAATTTTTACCATGATCAATGATTATTTTGGGGTCAATACGACGATGAACGCCAGTCTCCACAGAATATAATCAAAGATTTCGATAAAGAAGAAAGAGCCCCAAAACCTTTAGAGAGGATCTTGCACATCATGTTTATAATTAATTTAATTAATTTCATAAAGAAAAATAATACCGAGATCTTTGGTATTTTTCTTCACTGATGATGTTGATCGTCCAAAATGACCCTTCCAGATTATCTCATTTTTCTTTTAAGGATCCAAACTAGAATCCCTCTAGCGGTGATCTACACGTGCTCCGATGGTCTCCGATCGACACCATTCGTTCTCTGGGTGCTAGCGCGGTGAATCGAGTGTCTTGTGTCGGTCGTTCTTGATCGCCCGTTCTTCGTCCTTGAAGAACGTTTCTTGTTCTTGAGATAAGAGAGAAGAGGATTCGAGATAGAAATTGTCTGGATCAACAATTCTCAATTCACCAGGCGTGTGGTGTGGTGTATGACACAATAGATGTACTTGCCTATTTATATACATGGAATTTCAGTTACAATATTTAATTGCATAACAATAACTAAATACATTCATGAACTTAGAGAAAACCCATGCATTTAATAATAATACCGCGTCATTATTTATGGTGCGTCAACTTACTCTAAATAAAATTATAAATAAAATTCCACGCCACAAAATAATAGCAACGTTATTTTAATTTCTACCAACTAGTTAAATAATTATTTACTATCTTGCAAATAATTATTTTACTACCGGACCGAACTTGGTCCGCTCGAACTCCACTTCCATTTATTGAACACCTGAATAAATAAATAAATAATTTATTCTCTTAAATAAATATTTTATTTACAAAACAGTAAAAAAATATTTATTAAATGTTCAATAAAATAAATAAATATATTTTATTTAATTTATGCGATCATTTTAACTTGAATAAAATTATTCCACGGTCTTGAGAATAATATTTATTTCATTAATTAAATTAAAATAGAATTTAACCGAGACCACAAAAAACACTTAGTGTGTGACCCTCTAGGATTCTTTCTCGTTGGCATTAGGTGAGCTTGCCTAAAGTCCAAGAGTACTATCTAGCAATGGGTCAAGGCACCCAAGAGAAAGAACGTAAAGTCACAACAACGACATCCACATACGAACACTCGCTGTGTAATATAATCCATTTGTCACAATATCTCATCAAGAATGTTTCATGACTATGTCATCAACTTTTATGATTGATATGTCGTTCATTGACTACCTGAAATAAACTCGTCGTTACACCATGGCCATTGAATTTCGCGCGACGGTTTTATTTCAATCAAAGGGCCGAGATATCAACTTCTATAAATGGAAGGGAGAAATCCTTTCTCGACTTATCCATTAATAACATGCAACTTGTGACGCACCCAACGTACCCTACTTCCCGCCAACTGTCTGCGTGACAGTTTTCATCAATAAATAAAAGTGCGTAAGTCGTGACTTGTATAATGATAATATTAAATTCTAATGATCATTACACATGCTCGCAGATAGAAATATCCGATGACACCAAAACATGCGTAATTCATACTGGCGGGTCTGTTCTCATAATCTCCTATCTTAGAGATTACCAAGTGAGAACTTCATGAGAGGAAGTCTCATCTTCTTACGAGTACTCACACTTGACGGTTTTCATGCTATGTGTCCCATCATAGCATGTCATCCAACCACAGAACTATATTTAAGAATATTTTCATAACATTTCAAGGTTCTTATCATAGCAGGGAACTGCCATGACCTTATCAATGCAACAAATACTCTAGGACATTATTACATCATAATCATGAAGTAAAATGAATAATATGTAATAATACATTAAATATCCATGTAATCAAAGTAAAACTAGTTGGTTCTAGGATACCAACTCTTACAAACTCCCACTTGGACTAGAGCCAACTGCCTACGACTTTCAGTATGCTAGACCTCACATGATGATCATGTTTCTACTGAGTCAAGGCTTTAGTCAAGGGGTCCGCCACGTTGTCTTCCGTAGAAATACTATTCACTGCAACTTCACCTCTTTGAGAAAAATCCCTCAAGAGATGATACTTCTGAAGTATGTGCTTCATCTGCTTATGTGACCTTGGCTCTTTTGTGAGAGCCACCGCTGTAGTATTTTCACAGTACAGTGTGATGAGATCTTTACTGCTAGGTATCACATCTAGCTTCTGGACAAATATTCGCATCCAAACTGCTTCTTTAGATATCTTATAAGCTACGATATACTCAAACTCTGCTGTAGAATCTTCAACCACACTCTACTTTGAGCTCTTCCAGCTCACTGCACCTCCATTCAAAGTGAAGATGTATCCCGTTTGTGACTTCATGTCATCTTGATCAGTCTGGAAACTAGCATCTGCATATCCTCTGATGACTAGTTTCTCATCTCCTCCATAAACCAGGAACACATCCTTAGTACGCCTCAGATACTTTAGGACAGTCTTGATTTCCATCCAATGGCGGTCACCTGAGTCATCTTGATATCTTCCTACTGCACTCAATGCATAGGCGACATCTAGCCTAGTACATAACATGACATACATGACTGACCCAATCACTGATGATTATGGAATCCTTTCCATTATATTTCTTTTCTCATGTGTCTGAGGACACATTTTCTTGGAAAGATGAATTCCATGTGATGCTGGAAACAATTCCCTCTTGGATTGTTTCATATTGAATCTCTTCAGTATCTTATCAATGTATGTACTTTGACTTAGGCCCAATAATCTCTTGGATCTATCATGATGTATCTTTATCCCAAGAATATATGCTGCCTCTCTCAAGTCTTTCATGGAGAAGCGTTGATTCAACCATGCTTTAACAGAATGTAAGACTAGTATCTCGTTTCCAATAAGTAATATGTCATCAACATATACTATTAAGAAAACGAATGCACTCCCACTAAACCGTTTGTAGGAACAAGGCTCACATTTATTTTTGATAAAACCAAATTCTTTTAGGGCTTCATCAAAACTGATTCTCCATGACTTGGATGCTTGCTTTAATCCATAAATGGATTTCTGCAACTTGCATACCTTATTGTCATAATTTGGAGTCACAAACCCTTTAGGTTGTGTCATGTAGACATCTTCCTAAAGGTTCCCGTTAAGGAATGCTATTTTGAAATCCATTTTCCCAATCTCATAGTCATGGTAAGCCATAATGGAAAGTATAATTCTGATGAATTTCAACATTGCAACTGGTGAGAAGGTTTAATCGTAGTCAATTCCTTAACGTTGTTTAAAACCTTTTTCAACCAGTCATGCCTTATAGGTACTGACTTGTCCTTCCATGTCCAGTTTCTTCTTGAATTCCCATTTTGTAACCAACAGGATTTACATCAACTAGAGGATCTAACAAAATCCAGACTTGGTTTTGGTACATGGAATCCATTTCAGAATTCATGGCTTCTTGCCACTTTACAATGTCTATGCCACTTACTGCTTCCTTGTAGGTTAGAGGATCATTATTATCAACTAATAATGAGTCACCATCCTCAGTAACTAGAAAACCGTACCGTTCCATTTCTCTAACCTCTCTTTTACTCCTAAGCAGTACTTGTGTCTCTGGAACAGATTCTTCTTCCACGGGGCTTTGTAGAATCTGTTCCTGTACCAACTCTTGTGCACCTTGAGCCTCGACTTCATCGAAGTCTATATCGCTCCCACTATATCTTTTAAAGATGTTCTCCCTCTCAAGGAATATGGCATGTATTGACACTATAACATTTTGGTCTAAGGGGATGTATAAGTAATATCCCCTTGTTTCCTTGGGGTATCCTATACAGGTACACTTTGTGCCTCGGGGTGCAAGTTTATTACTTGAAGAGGCCTTAACAAACACTTTGCTACCCCACACATGTAAATTCAATAATATGGCTTTTCTTCTACTCTAGAACTCGTATGGAATACCATTTATCGATTTAGTTGGTACTTGGTTTATTATGTTTGCCGCTGTTTATAACGCATATCCCCAAAAGGATAATAGAAAACTCAAATGACTCATCATTGATCTCACCATGTCCAACTGGGTGTGGTTCCTCCTTTCACTCACACCATTCCACCAGGGCGTGTTTGGAAGAGTGAGTTGGGATAGGATCCCAAACTCCCATAAGTAATCAATGAAGTCTTGATTAAGATATTCTTTACCTCGGTCTGAGCGGAGTTTCTTAATCTTCTTACCAAGCTGGTTCTCAACTTCATTCTTGTATTCTTTGAACTTATCAAAAGAATCCGACTTATACCTCATTAAGTAGATATATACATATATACTAAAATCATCGGTAAAAGTTATGAAGTATGAGTACCCTCCCCTTGATTTAACTGGAAATGGTCCACATACATCGGTATGAACCAATTCAAGAATTTCTTTAGCCCTTTCACCTTTCCCACCAAACGGGGCTTTGGTCATTTTTCCTTGTAAACATGCATGACCTACGCCAAGTGGTTTTAATTAAAAAGATTCTAAATATCCATCTTGATGTAACTTTTTCAAGCATTTCTCATTTACATGACCTAGCCGGTGATGCCAAAGTTGGGTGTGGTATGAGTCATGTGAAGTATCTTTATAATCAATTTCCATTACCTGGTTTATGTAATCCAACACATAAAGACCATTGTATAAATGTTCCCTACCAAAAAAATGACATCATTATAAAAGAAGCAACATTCAATTCCAAACTTGAAAACAAATCCATCTATATATATTCTGGATACAGAAATTATGTTTTTCATTACATAAGGAACATAAAAAAAACCCTTTAACACCAATATTATCCCAGTTGTCAACGTGAGGTGGTAGTCCCCAACAGCTATAACAGCAAGTCTGGATCTGTTGGATGCTCGTAGATCCACCTCTCCTCGATCAATCTTCCTGAATCTACTTGGTTCCTATATTTGGATACATATGTGAGAACCACAAGCTGTATCTAATACCCAATTTGTAGAAACATATAGATTGCATTCGATAAAAAATTCACCTGAAGCTTCCCCTTGCTTCTCAGGCTGGGTGCAGTTCTTATTCCAGTGTCCCTTCTTGCCACATGCGAAACAAAAAACCTCATGTTCCCTTGCCTCCCCTTTGATCTTCCTTTTCTTGGAAGGCTATGAAGAAGATTTGGGCTTAAATCTATTTTCCTTCCCTTTTCTCTTATTAACCATAAGGACAGAAGGATTTTTACACTTCATATCTTTTTCCACTGGAAAATGAGGATAAAAAGATCAGATAGAGACTTCTCAATGTTGTTCATATTGAAATTGACAACAAAGTTAGAGAAGCTCTGAGGGAGTGATTTGAGAATGATATCAGTGCCTAGTTCTTCGGGGAGTTTAAACCCTAGAACCTCCAGGTGCTCAATGTAGCCAATGATCTTGACTACATGAGACCTAGCTGGGGCACCTTCTCCGAGCTTACTCTGAAAGAGTGCCTTAGACATCTCAAACCTTTCCTATATTGATCTCTCCTAGTAAAGACCACATAGGTGCTTGATCATGCTATAAGAATCCATGTTTTTATGAGACTTCATGATCTCACTAGACATTGATGATAACATCAAACATTGAACGTCGACCGCATCGTTCATATGTTTCTCATAGACCAGGAAATCCTCATCACTGGCCTCTTTGGTAGGCAGATCAGGTAATGCTGACTCCAGCACGCAAGACTTATGTTCATGGTGTAGGATAACCTAAAAGTGTCTAAACCATTCTTGGAAGTTACTACCTGTGTGGATGTTGTCTTTATTCAGAATTGATCATAGGGATAGTGTGGTTGATGAGTTTGTCATTTTTATTCTACAATTAAAAGAGCAGATCATTAGTAATTTCTTGATTTCATTTTATAAGAAATAATAAATTTTATTAAGTCTCCCACTATTTTATCAAGTCCCAATAGCCCTCACCATTGAACTCGGAATGTCCAGTTTCCATGACATTCTAGTGGCAAGGATCCATATTTTCCTTCGCATAACCCCAACAAGGGTTGGTCAAGCTATTATAAGGTATTTAGGTAGGTAGGTATTTTCCAACTATGGGCTTGTAGTTTCTTGATATGTTGAGTGGACTCCCCAATCCTGAAATCATGAATTTGGATTTCCTCAACTCTTGCCTCCAATATTACACCAAGTCTAGAAAGGGATACTCCTCTTGATCTAATATGGTTAAGTCAACCCAAAACCTTTCATAAGGGATTTATGTATAAAAGTAAGTGTCCCAATAAAGGTTGGTCAAACACATAGTTTTATTGAGTTATTCCATTAATCAAGTAACGGAATGCTTGTTTTGAATTAATATTTTATTTGAGGGATTTTAATCTCTTATGCGTGAATTGCTTATTGTCATTATCACATGCTTGTTAATATTAAGTGAAACTTACTTAAGTGATTAACTATGTCTTGATAATATTTATGCATAAGTCTGGTTTATTTTAGTTCCATATTTCATGCTTATTTAATTCATTAATTATGGGATCGTAAAAACACATCCATAATGATAAACCATGAAACTGACAAAAATAAAATAAAGTAAATGGAATGATCATGAGATTTTCTAATGGTTTGTTTATCTAGAGGTTGATAAACTAACCCTAACCTAGGGGAGAAACACCTTGAACCTTTTGGGTTCGTGTTTACAGATTCCTCCTGTCCACCTCTGTATCTCCTGGGATTGGTTTTGTCTCGGCTCCAGCTTGAACCACCTCTAATAGCTTGGGAGTTCTATCCATTACATATGCCCTTTTTAACTCATATGTAGGTGAGGGGTAAAAAGGGGTTTTACATAAAAGAAACCTTGGGCATGCATTCCCTACATATTAATGAGGAGACGGCTCACAGGACAACAAATTTAATTCAAATAAATAAATTAAAAGAAACCATCCACATACAAAGGTCTTGGTCTAGATCATGATCATCCATACAAGCAATGATATTTATGCATAAATAAAACTATCAATAAATTCTTTAATCGTTCTTATTTAAGATAAATCATGCTCGAATCAATTAATTATCATCTTTAATTAATCAATCCTTTTATCGTAAACCCATTTCTGAATTTCCTTAAGATTCTCATCCATCATAATTTAAAACAAATAAATTCATTTAAAATTATCTTTGTACGTAACTTGTACCTTGGAGGCAACCCGATGAATTCTCATTCATAACTACCCAATGAGTAGAAATGAACATTACAAAGATGCTTAATTAAATGCATATATATAAAACACCTATCACGTGTTGTGCCTCAGCTTTACTCCCGCACGATGATACACATCTCAAGGTTTTGTATAATATAATAATAAATTTTAATAAATCTGTGTAATTTGGATGAGTACACGATGTGTAGTTCCAACTACACGACGTGTACTATTTTTCACTGTCTATCTGAAGTACACGCTCGAGGAAATGGCGTGTGAGTATACTTTGGAAATCTTCAGAGTACACGGCGTGTCCAGTGGGCCAAACACCATGTAGTTCCTCATTACACGGTCTCTAGCTGGGCAAGACGTGTACGAGGTACACAGTCCAACCCTAACCTGAAGGAACTACATGCCATGTCCATTGGGCCACACAACGTGTAATCTGAAAACCGTGTTCCACCTATTACTCATCAACACACAGAGTCATTTAAGACTTAGAAAGACTCCAACACATGGTTTGGTTTGGTGAACTGATCTGATACATTGAATCTTGACTACACGACGTGTACTGCCGAATACATGCCGTGTGTTCAGGTGTTGTACGACCAGAAATATTGAGATCCTCTATTTTATTTTAATCAAAATTAAAAGAAAATATCATTTCTGTAAGGAGAATGAGAAATGAAAGAGGGGGAATAGATCTCGAGATTCATATTTTCATAACGATTAACTTGAATTGAAACAAATAAATTATTAAATGCGTAAGTCATCAACGAAATATTTAAATAATTATAAACTATTATGTAACGACTCTGATACCACTTGTAGGTTCCGGGCGTAGTGAAAGTGTGGTTGGGACGACACCCATTTTTTATTTTTACCATGATCAATGATTATTCTGGGATCAATACGATGATAAACGCCAGTCTCCATGGAATATAATCGAAGACTTAGATAAAGAAGAAAGAGGCCCAAAACCTTTCGAGAGGATCTTGAACATCATGTTTATAACTAATTTAATTAATTTCATAAAGAAAAATAATACCTGGATCTTTGGTATTTTTATTCATTGATGATATTGATCGTTTGGAATGACCCTTCCAGATTATCTCATTGCGCTTATAAGGATCCAAAATAGAATCCCTCTAGCGGTGATCCACATGTGCTCTGATGGCCTCCGATCGACGCTATTCGTTCTCCAGGTGCTAGCACGGCGAATTGAGTGTATTGTGTCAGCTGTTCTTGATCACCTGTTCTTTAGCCTTGAATAATGTCTCTCGTTCTTGAGAGGGGAGATAAGAGGATTCGAGAGAGAAATTGTTTGGCTCAACAATTCTCAATTCACTAAGCGTGTGGTGTGGTGTATGAAACAATAGGCATACTTGCCTATTTATATACATGGAATTACAATTACAATATTTAATTGCATAGAAACAATTAAATACATTCACGAAATTATAGAAAACCCATACATTTAATAATAATACCGCATCATTATTTATGGTGCACCAACTTTCTCAAAACAGAATTATAAATAAATTTCCGCGTCACAAAATAATAGAAGCATTATTTTAATTTGTGCCATCTAGTTAAATAATTATTTACTGTCTTGAAAATAATTATTTTACTACCATACCAACCTTAGTCCGCTCGAGCTCCACTTCCATTTATTGAACACCCGAATAAATAAATAATTAATTTATTCTCTTAAATATTTTTTTTTTAAAAACTAGTAAATAAATATTTATTAAATGTTCAATAAAATAAATAAATATATTTTATTTAATTATGAAATCATTTTAACTTGAATAAAATTATTACACGATCTTGAGAATAATATTTATTTCATTAATTAAATTAAAATATAATTTAACTGAGACCACCAAAAACACTTAGTGTGTGACCCTCTAAGATTCTTTCTCGTTGGCATTAGGCGGGCTTGCCTAAAGTCCAAGAGTACTGTCTAGCAACGGGTCAAGGAACCCAAGAGAAAGAACGTAAAGTCACAACAATGACATCCACATACGAATTCTCACTGTTTAATATAATCCCTTTTTCGGAATATCTCATCAAGCAGGTTTCATGACGGTTTCATCAACTTTTATGCTTGATACGTCATTCTTTAACTACCTAAAATAAACTCGTTATTACACTATGACCATGGAATTTCGTGCTACGGTTCTATTTCAATAAAAGGGCCGAGATATAGACTTCCATAAATGGAAGGGACAAATCCTTCATTGACTTATCCATTAATGACATGCCACTCATGACGCACCCAACACACCCTACTTCCCGCCAACTATCTGCGTGACGGTTTTCATCAGTAAATCAAAGTGAGTAAGTTGTGACATGTATTAATGATAATATTAAAGTCTAAGGATCATTACACACACTCGTAGATAGAAATATCCGATGACACCAAAACATGGGGAATTCCTACTTGCGGGTCTGTTCTCATAATCTTCTATCTTGGAGATTACCAAGTGAAAACTTCATGAGAGGAAGTCTTATCTGCTTACGATTACTCACACTTGATGGTCTACATGCTATGTGTCCCATCATAGCATGTCATCCAACCGCAGAACTATATTTAAGAATATTTTTATAGCATTTCAAGGTTCTCATCATATCGGGGAACTGCCATAACCTTATCAATGCATCAAATACTCTAGGACATTATTACATCATAATCATACAAAACAATGAACAATATGAAATAATACATTAAATATCCATGTAATCAAAGTAAAACTAGTTGGTTCTAGGACACCAACTCTTACACTCCTCACGTATGTCTGCCGACACCCATACATGCCCATGAAAACACAAGACCTCATCATCGCCTATGGTCCACCCAGGAGTAGGGTCCTTGCCTGACACACTCTCCCATAGGACTAGGACTTCAGAATATGAAAACCACCTCATTCTCACTCGATCTAGTAGATTAGAGGTAACAACTATAGAAGACAGACACATATTCCCCTATCTATTGTGCTCCTCTAAATTCATCTCAGAGAACAGATCCATAAGCTGCCACTCAATGCTAGCCTCTGAGACTGCCTATATCTGAGTCCTCCTTCTCAATGCATCAGCCACTTCATTGCCTTTCCCAAGTATAAAGGAAAGCTCAAAGTCAAAAGACTGAAGGTACTCAACCCACCTTTACTGTCTCAAATTCAGATCACACTAAGTAAAGATATACTTGAGACTTTTTTTGGTCAGTTTATACCACAAAATGCTCTCCCAAAAGATAATGTCTCTAATATCATAAAGCCTGCACAACTGCAACTAACTCGAGATCATGCATTGAGTAATTCCTCTCATGTGGCCTCAACTGTTGAGACCTGTATGCAACGACTCCTTCCGCCTGAATTAGCACTACTCTCATCCTGATACCTAACGCATCATAGTAAATTGTGTAACTCATGCCCATCTCTAAAACAAATAGTATCAGTGCTGAAGTCAATCTCCCTTTTAGCTCTTGAAAGGCTGAATTGTATGAATCTATCCACAATTACTTCACACCCTTCTTAGTTAGTCCCATCAGTGGCACTGCTAAGCATGAAAAGTCCTGAATAAAGGGTCTATAGTAATTAACCATCCCGAAAAAACTCTATACCTCAAATATGTTCTTCGGCTTATCCTATGAAACTAATACTCTCGCTTTCTATGGGTCTATTAATACTCCCGTCTCTGAGATAACATGACCCAAGAAGTAAATATAGTCCATCCAAAAATGTTATTTTGAGAGCTTAACATATAATTGATGCTCTCTCCGTGTACTCAATATGATCTCAAGATGGATAGTATGGTCTTGTCAAGTGTGAGAGTACACCAAGATATTGTCTACAAAGACTACCACAAATGAATTCAAGTAAGGAAAGAACACTCGGTTCATCAGTTCCATGAAAACTGCTCGTGCGTTCATGAGATCGAACGACATAATCAAATACTCGTATAGACCATACCTGCTCCCAAAGGCTGTAAGGGGTATATCTGATGGTCTAACGCACAAATGATGATAAACGGATCTCAAGTAAATCTTTGAGAACACTCGGGATACTTGAAGATGATCAAAGCAATCATTAATCCTCAACAAGGGATATTGGTTCTTAACTATTAATTGGTTCAGCTTCCGATAATCCACACAAAGTTGGAGGGTACCGTCCGACTTCTTCACAAAAAGGATAGGAGAACCCCAAGGAGAAGTACTGGGTCAGATGAAACCCTTTTCCTTCAACTCCTATAACTGATTCTTGAACTCCTATAATTTTGGTGTATCCATCATATAAGGAGTAATAGACACCAGTTCCACTCTTGGCACAAGCTCAATAGAGAAATCTACCTCTCACTCTAGAGGTAAACCTGAAAATTCATTTGGAAAGACATCTCTAAAATGATACACCACTGGAGGAAAGTCTATCTGTGAATTCCCCTAGTCATCTAGATATAAACTAGAAATCTGGGATGTAATTCCTCCCAAACCATGATACTTGGGTCCAGCTCTTCTCACCTGTACATCTCATTCGTGCTTGTGTAGAAAAGACCCCAGTGACGTGAAACTCACCCTACACCGATAACAGTTAAAAAATGCCTAGAAAACGACCAAACAATCCATTATGAGAATGAAATAGAATCCTATAATCTCTAAGACATATAGGTCCCATAATAAGTGACACCCACCATTCTCAAGAGGGAACTACTTGTACTGACGCACACTAGCCGTTCTAATCCCCAACAGAGTGTCTAACATCATAAAATCCTTAGAAGTAAAGATACAGAGCCCAAGGATCTCCAAAAAAACATCAGATATAAAACTATGGGAATACCCTATATAAAAAAGAGCAGAAGCTAAAACTGAGGCAACTAGAATCATACCTCTAACTGTAGAGGGTCCGGGATTCTGCTCCTATTGGGTCTGCTCCACTACAAAAGTATGACCTGTACCGCTGCCCTGTGACCCTACCTGACTACCCTAAGCTTATCCACCCTACTGTTTCCGAAGAACTTCCATCTGGATACCATTACCATGACCTCCTCCTTGTCCTGAATGGCCTGATGAACTCCAGTTCCCTGATTGAGGAGAAACTGGTTGTCCTGCTCCTGAATTTGGAGTCATAATTAATCCCCTCTCACTAGCTGTTGGTGAGAAAAACCAGAAAAAATGTTTAAGATAACCCATCTTTTAGTAAGATCGGCACTCAACTGGGTATCTTGGGCATTGTGGTCTCATGTACCCACTCTTCCCAAACTGGTATCACCTCACCCAACAACCTATAGATACATCCCTGTTATTGGAATCACCGCGTGAAGGTTTACTATGGTGCTTCCTACTATCAAACGAAGGAGTGCCAACCCTGGATGATGAACTGCCCTAACTCGCAACTCCTAACCCCCTCAGATTGCACTTGGTAATCAGTTCCTGGTTCACCATAGCCGTCACCAAAGTCAGCCTGAAAACAGTCACCTGGCCCTGATGTCATACCTGAGACCATCCAGAAATCGCATAGGAAAAGATAAATCTTCACCTCCTATAATAAGTGTGAATTTCTAAAGCTCTGTGAAATGAGATGAGTAATCCATCACTGAAAGATAGACCTGCTCCAAATGCATGAAATATTAGGCTCGATCGGCCCTCAATGTCTCGGGGTAGAAGTAGTTATAGAAGGTCTTCTGAAACTCTTTCCAAGCCATATCCCAATAACGTCCCGCCTGTGAGATAACATCCCACCATATCTTTGTGGAATCATGTATCATGTACCTTTCAAGCTTCACCCTCCTCTATGGAGGCGTCTCCAGATGATCGAAGATGGAAAGCATGGCCTCCAACCATGACTCTATAGCCTTTGGTCCTCCATTCATTGAAAAAGTGAGAGGATGCTGCTGTTGGAACACCCTCGTTAACTCCGCCATAGTCAGGGTAGAATATGGTGCCCCCTGGAAATTCTGTATCATCCTCATAAAGCTTTCACAGAACCGTGCATCAACACTTGTGTTTGGTATAACATTTGGTTCCAAAACGGGCACGATGCGAGGATGTTCTGGTAGTCCCTGGTCTACCATTTTCGGTGTCTGATCATTTCCCTATATCTAGCATACAACTAGAGTAAATCTTGGAGGCATGAATATGAAAGGTCAACTGCACACCTTAGTTTAATATTATCAAGGATAACAACTTATAAGTGAATGAATAGAACAAAAGAATAAAGAATTCAAGTTTTTACAAAATAGGGTTACACGACGTGTATACACTCTACATAGCGTGTTCCCTTAAGCTTTTAACATGGCGTGTTACTCTACCAATAATGGTTGTGTAACACCCTTACACGCGATGTGTTCCTCCTGAGACATGGTGTGGACTTGAATTTTCCCTCCCTCCCAAGTACTTCTACACAGCTAGACTACACGGTTCTCTCCTAGGTAACACTACACGGTGTGTTCACCCTAGACACGGTGTGTACCATTTAAGTCCCATCCACTTGTGTCATTGGTCACATGGCTGGATACACGATTGATAACTACATTACATGTACAAACTAGACATGGCGTGTATGACCTAAGTTTAATCCACCCATGTTGTTGGTCAGACTACTGGTTACACGGTTCTTTACAACACGATATGTTCTACTGAGAGTTTCTCAACCTCATGTCTCTGTACACACAATCAGTCACATGGTTAAAGACTACATAGTGTGTACTCACAATAAATGGTGTGTACTTAAGAAAATTCAGTTCTTATAGAATAGAAGAAAAAATGGCATGTGTTCATAACACCACATGCCGTGTTGTTTGGGTTTTCAGACAGTAAGCCTCTGAAACTTCTTCAAAACCCTTAAAAACCTAAAATTTTGTCCAAGGAAGGATAATTTCTGATCTGTGAGAGCCTATACTCCTATGAATCAAATCCTATCATCCTTAATCATATCATAACTTGAAAAAAATTCAATTAAAGTTCAAATATGATCCTTCCAATCCAAGAGGTCCCATAACATCACAAAAACCAAAGTTTGCCATCCATCCAAATGAAACTTTAAAATTTACAATACCCTATCAAAATAGAAAGTATTCTATCATGGAATCTATCACAACCACATTAAAATCTATTAAAACATCTATCAAAACAACATATAATTAGTAATTCACCCTAAATGGCATGAAAAAATTGCATGACATGTGATCTCTATCAAGTGACTATATGATGAATGAGATGGAATACCCTCATCTCATTGGGTTAAAACAAAAATAGAACCACAATGATATAAATCATAATAGCAAAAAACAAGTGTGTCGCCCAACAGTGAAATCAAATCAACTGTAACAATTGCAAAACTAGAAAAATTGAAATATTCGAGGTAACTTGGATTTTCCCTATACACGGGTTAGCTTCTCCCGGAAAAAGATTATTACCAACTATACATTCCTTCCTATCCCTATATATAGTCTCCAAATAATAAGAAAAATCATAAAATAAATCCATTTGATACCACTTTTTAACGTCTCGGTTCCAGGTGCCGCCCAAAGGTGCCCCAGACCCGGTTGGTCACATTACCTCAAGCGCATTTTCCCAAATGCTAGAGGCTGCCGACTAGCAACAAGGGCCAAGGTATGATAATGGGGAAACTATGAACTCATTGGAAAAGTATACACAATGGAAAAAATTAGTAAACAATAACAGAAGTAGTAATACTATACAAGAGAAGTAAACAACGGAAGACAGATAACAATAAAACAATTGGAGCACATATATAAATGATGCATGTTACATATATCTAGGAAAGAAGCCAAACAAGTCACAATGCTGAAATTACAATACTAAACCAAATTATAGAAAAGCAGTAAACTCCAACAGCATCAAATCCTCAACTTGGTCCCATGATCTCCAGCTCCAACATCAATCAAGTACCTGGTGAATAAGGGCTCTTTCCCTTATCTATACCTGCAACCATATAATCTGTTTGGGTCCAAAAGCATGACACAAATAGGGTGTGAGATGAATTCCAGTAGGCAACCACCCAAATATATGTGCCTAACTGTTAGTTAATATATATAGCAGGTAATGTTTATAAATGAAGCAATAAACTAAGAAGTACTCAAAAGTAAACAATCCTATAGTTTCCAATTACATTCATTTTCATTTATTAATTATTCAAACCATTGAATAAAGAATCCCAGGATCTAGCCTAAGATCTATATCCCTTCGTGTAATAGTAACAACAGACTTCTTAGAAGACCATCTAAACAATCAAGTAAGACAGAGTCTAAGCTTGTGCTTTGGCTTGGAGACTCGCCATAATCATTCAATCATTCACAACAACCCTATAGGAAAGCTCTCACGGTCTTATCCCTTTGGTTTAACATAGCACTAATCAAATAAAAATGACCACCTAGGAAGCTCTCACAGTTAATACCCCTAGGTCAACATGGAATCAATAAATTATAAACGACCTCCGGGTAGCTATCACTGCCAATACCCCCTAGGTCCACATGACATCAATAAATTATAAACGACCTCCAGGTATCTCTCACAGTCAATACCCCCTGGTTACACATAGTATAAATAATCATAAATGATCTCCTGGGTAGCTCTCACGGTCAATAAACTTGGTTCAAAGTCTACACCAAGGCTCTCATGATCCTCTGTAAATAGACATGGAAACCCCCACAGTTTTCCTGGTCCAAGGCTCTCATGGTCCATTGAAAAAACAACATGCATATCAAAACAAGGAAACACATGTAATCTACAATTACTACATGGATAACATTCTCAATCATAATACATTCAATTCATATAACCAATCAACTCCATCCAAAATAATTCAAGGCATGGAAACAAGGTATGCCTCATAGGCAACCTAGGCCTAATGGCCATAAATAGCCAGATATGGGAACACACCCATGGGGTGTACCATAACAAGGTATGAAACCTTATTCACAAGAAATCACCCTTTCTCAACAAACAATCCAAGAGGGAATTGTTTCCCCATGGTATAAATTTGTAGAGTTAAAATATAATCCCTAAAATAAGACCCCATGGTATAAATTTGTAGAGTTAAAATATAATCCCTAAAATAAATTAATCCACATTTACATAGTGGTATGTTATTTAATTAAACACTTACCATAATCTAACCTAATAACATAATTAAAGAAGGTATAAGACCCCATGGTATAAATTTGTAGAGTTAAATTGTGAGAGTGCAGTCTTAATCGGTAATATAAGACCCCATGGTATAAATTTGTAGAGTTAAAATATAATCCCTAAAATAAATTAATCCACATTTACATAGTGGTATGTTATTTAATTAAACACTTACCATAATCTAACCTAATAACATAATTAAAGAAGGGCGATACGATTTCATGTTCTGAAGCTAGCCTAGGGTTTAAGTAATTTCATCTTTGTGGTTAAGTTAACTTCTGTAGGGTATGACTATTAAAAAATTAAAGGAATATAATTAAGTTTATGTTAATTTAAATGATAATGATATATAATTGAATGAATAGGTAGAGTTAGATAAATTACACCTTTTAAAATATTTTTAAAAAAACATCTTCTTGTTCTGTCTTTTTAATCGGACTTCATTTCAAAAAAAAAACAAAAAAATTATACAATCTTCTTCTAGAAAATATCTTCTAGTTTTATAAATGGTAAAATACACCCCACATCCTTTCAAGTAGTGTTATTAATCAATTTTATTTTATTTTCAAAATACCTTTAATATTTTGTTAAATTCACTTCCTCTTTTGAGAGACGGCCTTGGTTAGCCACTCTGCTGCACCTAAGTACCAAAAAACCACTAATCATTTGAGGGTTCCCATGATAGCACCTTTAAAATTGTCAATGATTCCAGGGTGGAAAGTAATTATTTCAAAAAATTTAGTGGTATTTATTTTTTTATACATTTTATTCTCTTCTTCTCTTCTTTTTTTCTAGTTTACCCAATCTAAATATGTATTCCTTCTTCATTTATTTTATTCTTCTTCTTTTTGGACCATCAACTAAAAATTATTATCTTTTATTCTATTATGGTCCACATTTCTTCTTTTCATTTTTATTTGATTAATGAAATGATTTAATCCCAAATATATCTTAAATCATGACCCTGAGATTGAATGTAACCTTCGGGATCGAATCAGACACTCTTAGTATATGAGAAGTTTAAACATTCAACTATTTGGAGAATTCCTCCACTCTAATAACATTGAAATTGGAAACACTTCTAAGTCCAACATTAAACAAGAACCAATGTCTGAAGGAAATTAAAATGAACTTAATATAACCATTCGAGAATTGTATGCACTAGATATTAATGGTCAAACAAATTTCATTGCATACCCAAATCATGAATTAGGCTTTGAACTAAAATCTAGGTTTATTTACCTAATTCCAAAATATCATGGTCTCTCTGGTGAGGATCCTAATAAAAAAATTAATTAATTTAATGTTGTTGGATCAACCCAAAAATGATGAAATGTATCTGAAGACCAAATCAAACTAAGAGCATTCTCATTCTCACTTGATGGAGTGGAAATAGATTTGTTTTATTATTCACAAACCAAAGATGTAACTTGTTGGGATGATTTGAAATGTATTTTCTTCCAAAGATTTTTTCCAGCATCAAAGACTGCATCTATCAACAATGACCCATACTGCATCATTCCCTCAGATGTACAACCTTCCAAGCTCGTCAACACTGAAGGTTTCCTTAATTGGTAAAAAGTGTGCAACCTTCGTGAGTCTATCAACAATGACCCATACTGCATCATTCCCTCGAGTTAACCTCAATAAACCCGTCACGAAATCCATCGCATCATCATTCCATTTCCACTCAGGAATGAGTAACTATTGTAAAAGACATTCTGGTCGTTGATACTCCGCCTTCACCTGCTAACAGGTGGAACATCTCATAACAAAACCAACTACATACTTCATCATACCTGGACACGAATACCGACGTTGTAGATCTCAATACATCTTGGTGACACCAGGATGAACTGCCCAAATTGAGAAATGAAAATCTCGCATCAACTCTTTGTAGGTTCCGGGCGCAGCGAAAGCATGGTTGGGATGACACCCAATTTTAATTTTTACCATGATCAATGATTATTTTGGGGTCAATACGACGATGAACGCCAGTCTCCACGGAATATAATCAAAGATTTAGATAAAGAAGAAAGAGCCCCAAAACCTTTAGAGAGGATCTTGCACATCATGTTTATAATTAATTTAATTAATTTCATAAAGAAAAATAATACCAGGATCTTTGGTATTTTTCTTCACTGATGATGTTGATTGTCCGGAATGACCCTTCCAGATTATCTCATTGTGCTTGTAAGGATCCAAAATAGAATCCCTCTAGCGGTGATCCACACGTGCTCCGATGGTCTCCAATCGACACCGTTCGTTCTCTGGGTGCTAGCGCGGCGAATCGAGTGTCTTGTGTCGGTCGTTCTTGATCGCCTGTTCTTTCTCCTTGAAGAACGTTTATTGTTCTTGAGATAAGAGAGAAGAGGATTCAAGATAGAAATTGTCTGGATCAAAAATTCTCAATTCACCAGGCGTGTGGTGTGGTGTATGACACAATAGATGTACTTGCCTATTTATATACATGGAATTTCAGTTACAATATTTAATTGCATAACAATAACTAAATACATTTATGAACTTAGAGAAAACCCATGCATTTAATAATAATACCGCATCATTATTTATGGTGCGCCAACTTACTCCAAATGGAATTATAAATAAAATTGCACGCCACAAAATATTAACAGCGTTATTTTAATTTGTTCCAACTAGTTAAATAATTATTTACTATCTTGCAAATAATTATTTTACTACCGGACCGAACTTGGTCCGCTCAAACTCCACTTCCATTTATTGAACACCTGAATAAATAAATAAATAATTTATTCTCTTAAATAAATATTTTATTTACAAACCAGTAAACAAATATTTATTAAATGTTCAATAAAATAAATAAATATATTTTATTTAATTTATACGATCATTTTAACTTGAATAAAATTATTCCACGGTCTTGAGAATAATATTTATTTCATTAATTAAATTCAAATAGAATTTAACCAAGACCACCAAAAACACTTAGTGTGTGACCCTCTAGGATTCTTTCTCGTTGGCATCAGGTGGGCTTGCCTAAAGTCCAAGAGTACTATCTAGCAACGGGTCAAGGCACCCAAGAGAAAGAACGTAAAGTCACAACAACGACATCCACATACGAACGCTCACTGTGTAATATAATCCATTTGTCACAATATATCATCAAGCATGTTTCATGACTGTGTCATCAACTTTTATGCTTGATACGTCATTCATTGACTACCTGAAATAAACTCTTCGTTACACCATGGCCATTGAATTTCGCGCGATGGTTTTATTTCAATCAAAGGGCCGAGATATCAAATTCTATAAATGGAAGGGACAAATCCTTTCTCGACTTATCCATTAATAACATGCAACTTGTGATGCACCCAACGTACCCTACTTCCCGCCAACTGTCTGCATGATAGTTTTCATCAGTAAATAAAAGTGCGTAAGTCATGACTTGTATAATGTTAATATTAAATTCTAATGATCATTACACATGCTCGCAGATAGAAATATCCGATGACACCAAAACATGCGGAATTCCTACTGGCGGGTCTGTTCTCATAATCTCCTATCTTAGAGATTACCAAGTGAGAACTTCATGAGAGGAAGTCTCATCTTCTTACGAGTACTCACACCTGACGGTTTGCATGCTATGTGTCCCATCATAGCATGTCATCCAACCGCAGAACTATATTTAAGAATATTGTTATAACATTTCAAGCTTCTTATCATAGCAGAGAACTGCCATGACCTTATCAATGCAACAAATACTCTAGGACATTATTATATCATAATCATGAAGTACAATGAACAATATGTAATAATACATTAAATATCCATGTAATCAAAGTAAAACCAGTTGGTTCTAGGATACCAACTCTTACAAACTCCCACTTGGACTAGAGCCAACTGCCTACGACTTTCAGTATGCTAGACCTCACATGATGATCATGTTTCTACTGAGTCAAGGATTTAGTCAAGGGGTCCGCCACGTTGTCTTTCATAGAAATACTGTTCACTGCAACTTCACCTCTCTGAGAAAAATCCCTCAAGAGATGATACTTCTGAAGTATGTGCTTCATCCGCTGATGTGACCTTGGCTCTTTTGTGAGATCCACAGCTGTAGTGTTTTCACAGTACAGTGTGATGAGATATTTACTGCTAGGTATCACATCTAGATTCTGGACAAATATTCGCATCCAAACTGCTTCTTTAGATATCTTATAATCTACGATATACTCAGACTCTGCTGTAGAATCTTCAACCACACTCTACTTTGAGCTCTTCTAGCTCACTGCACCTCCATTCAAAGTGAAGATGTATCCCGTTTGTAACTTCATGTCATCTTGATCAGTCTGGAAACTAGCATCTGCATATCCTCTGATGACTAGTTTCTCATCTCCTCCATAAACCAGGAACACATCCTTAGTACGCCTCAGATACTTTAGGACAGTCTTGATTGCCATCCAATGGCGGTAACCTAAGTCATCTTGATATCTTCCTACCGCACTCAATGCATAGGCAACATCTAGCCTAGTACATAACATGACATACATGACTGACCCAATCACTAATGCTTATGGAGTCCTTTCCATTATCTTTCTTTCCTCATGTGTCTGAGGACACATTTTCTTGGAAAGATGAATTCCATGTGATGCTGGAAACAATTCCCTCTTGGATTGTTTCATACTGAATCTCTTCAGTATCTTATCAATGTATGTACTTTGACTTAGGCCCAATAATCTCTTGGATCTATCATGATGTATCTTGATCCCAAGAATATATGCTGCCTCTCTCAAGTCTTTCATGGAGAAGCATTGATTCAACCATGCTTTAACAGAATGTAAGACTAGTATCTCGTTTCCAATAAGTAATATGTCATCAACATATACTATTAAGAAAAAGAATGCACTCCCACTAAACCGTTTGTAGGAACAAGTCTCACATTTATTTTTGATAAAACCAAATTATTTTATGGCTTCATGAAAACTAATTTTCCATGACCTGGATGCTTTCTTTAATCCATAAATGGATTTCTGCAACTTGCATACCTTATTGGCATAATTTGGAGTCACAAACCCTTTAGGTTGTGTCATGTAGACATCTTCCTAAAGGTTCCAATTAAGGAATGCTATTTTGAAATCCATTTGCCTAATCTCATAGTCATGGTAAGATGTAATGGAAAGTATAATTCTGATGAATTTCAACATTGCAACTGGTGAGAAGGTTTAATCGTAGTCAATTCCTTGACGTTGTTTAAAACCTTTTTCAACCAGTCATGCCTTATAGGTACTGACTTGTCCTTCCATGTCCAGTTTCTTCTTGAATACCCATTTGCAACCAACAAGATTTACATCAACTAGAGGATCTAACAAAATCTAGACTTGGTTTTGGTACATGGAATCCATTTCAGAATTCATGGCTTCTTGCCACTTTACAATGTCTGTGCCACTTACTGCTTACTTGTAGGTTAGAGGATCATTATTATCAACTAATAATGAGTCACCATCCTCAGTAACTAGAAAACCGTACCGTTCCAGTTCTTTAACCTCTCTTGTACTCCTAAGCAGTACTTGTGTCTCTGAAACAGATTCTTCTTCCATGGGGCTTTGTGGAATCTGTTCCTGTACCAACTCTTGTGTACCTTGAGTCTCGACTTCATCGAAGTCTATATCGCTCCCACTATCTCTTTTAAAGATGTTCTCCCTCTCAAGGAATATGGAATGTCTTGACACTATAACCTTTTGGTCTAAGGGGATGTATAGGTAATATCCCCTTATTTCCTTGGGGTATCCTATACAGGTACACTTTGTGCCTCAGGGTGTGAGTTTGTTACTTGAAGAGGCCTTAACAAACGCTTTTCTACCCCACACATGTAAATTCAATAATATGGATTTTCTTCTACTCTAGAACTCATATGGAATACCATTTATCGATTTAGTTGGTACTTGGTTTATTATGTGTGCCACTGTTTGTAACGCATATCCCCAAAAGGATAATGGAAAACTCAAATGACTCATCATTGATCTCACCATGTCCAAATGGGTGTGGTTCCTCCTTTCACTCACACCATTCCACCGGGGCGTGTTTGGAATAGTGAGTTGGGATAGGATCCCAAACTCCCATAAGTAATCAATGAAGTCTTGATTAAGATATTCTTTACCTCGGTCTGAGCGGAGTTTCTTAATCTTCTTACCAAGATGGTTCTCAACTTCATTCTTGTATTCTTTGAACTTATCAAAAGAATCCAAATTATACCTCATTAAGTAGATATATCCATATATACTAAAATCATCGGTAAAAGTTATTAAGTATGAGTACCCTCCCCTTGATTCAACTGGAAATGGTCCACATACATCGGTATGAACCAATTCAAGAAGTTCTTTAGCCCTTTCACCTTTCCCACCAAATGGAGCTTTGGTCATTTTGCCTTGTAAACATGCATGACCTACGCCAAGTGGTTTTAATTCAAAAGATTCTAAATATCCATATTGATGTAACTTTTTCAAGCATTTCTCATTTACATGACCTAGCCGGTGATGCCAAATTTGGGTGTGGTATGAGTCATGTGAAGTATCTTTATCATAAATTTCCATTACCTGGTTTGTGTAATCCAACACATAAAGACCGTTGTATAAATGTTCCCTACCAAAAAAAATGACATCATTATAAAAGAAGCAACATTCACTTCCAAACTTGAAAAAAAATCCATCTATATATATTCTAGATACATAAATTATGTTTTTCATTACATAAGGCACATAAAAAAAACCCTTTAACACCAATATTATCCCAGTTGGCAACGTGAGGTGGCAGTCCCCAACAGCTATAACAGCAAGTCTGGATCCGTTGGATGCTCGTAGATCTACCTCTCCTTGATCAATCTTCCTGAATCTACTTGGTTCCGATATTTGGATACATATGTGAGCACCACAAGCTGTATCTAATACCCAATTTTTAGAAACATATAGATTGCATTCGATAACAAATTCACTTGAAGCTTCCCCTTGCTTCTTAGGCTGGGTGCAGTTCTTATTCCAGTGTCCCTTCTTTCCACATGCGAAACAAAAAACCTCATGTTCCCTTGCCTCCCCTTTGATCTTATTTTTATTGGAAGGCTATGAAGAAGCTTTGGGCTTAAAGCTATTTGCCTTCCCTTTTCTCTTATTAACCATAAGGACATAAGGCTTTTCGCACTTCATATCTTTGTCCACTGGAAAATGAGGATAAAAAGATCAGATAAAGACTTCTCAATGTTGTTCATATTGAAATTGACAACAAAGTTAGATAAGCTCTGAGGGAGTGATTTGAGAATGATATCAGTGCCTAGTTCTTCGGGGAGTTTAAACCCTAGAACCTCTAGGTGCTCAATGTAGCCAATGATCTTGACTACATGAGACCTAGCTGGGGCACCTTCTCCGAGCTTACTCTGAAAGAGTGCCTTAGAGATCTCAAACCTTTCCTATCTTGATCTCTCCTGGTAAAGACCACATAGGTTCTTGATCATGCTATAAGAATCCATGTTTTCATGAGACTTCATGAGATCACTAGACATTGATGATAACATCAAACATTGAACGTCGACCATATCGTTCATATGTTTCTCATAGACCAGGAAATCCTCATCACTGGCCTCTTTGGTAGGCAGATCAGGTAATGCTAAATCCAGCACGTAAGACTTATGTTCATGGTGTAGGATAACCTAAAAGTGTCTAAACCATTCCTGGAAGTTATTGTCAGTGTGGATGTTGTCTTTATTCAGAATTGATCGTAGGGATAGTGTGGTTGATGAGTTTGTCATTTTTATTCTACAATTAAAAGAGCAGATCATTAGTAATTTCTTGATTTCATTTTATAAGAAATAATAAATTTTATTAAGTCTCCCACTATTTTATAAAGTCCCAATAGCCCTCACCATTGAACTCGGAATGTCCAGTTTCCATGAAATTCTAGTGGAAAGGATCCATATTTTCCTTCGCATAACCCCAACAAGGGTTGGTCAAGCTATTATAAGGTATTTAGGTAGGTAGGTCTTTTCCAACTATGGGCTTGTAGTTTCTTGATATGTTGAGTGGACTCCCCAATCCTGAAATCATGAATTTGGATTTCCTCAACTCTTGACTCCAATATTACACCAAGTCTAGAAAGGGATACTCCTCTTGATGTAATACAGTTAAGTCAACCTGAAACCTTTCATAAGGGCTTCATGTATAAAAGTAAGTGTCCCAACAAAGGTTGGTCAAACACATAGTTTTATTGAGTTTTTCCCTTAATCAAGTAATGGAAGGCTTGTTTTTTACTTAATATTTTATTTGAGGGATTTTAATCTCTTATGCATGAATTTCTTATTGTCATTATCACATGCTTGTTAATATTAAGTGAAACTTACTTAAGTGATTAACCATGTCTTGATAATATTTACGCATAAGTCTGGTTTATTTTAGTTCCATCTTTCATGCTTATTTAATTCATTAATTATGGGATCATAACAACACATCCATAATGATAAACCATGCAACTGACAAAAATAAAATAAAGTAAATGGAATGATCATGAGATTTTCTAATGGTTAGTTTATCTAGCGGTTGATAAACTAACCCTGACCTAGAGGAGAAACACCTTGAACCTTTTGGGTTCGTGTTTACAGATTCCTCCTGTCCACCTCTGTATCTCTTGGGATTGGTTTTGTCTCGGCTCCAGCTTGAACCACCTCCACTAGATTGGGAGTTATATCCATTACATATGCCCTTTTTAACTCATATGTAGGTGAGGGGTAAAAAGGGGTTTCACATAAAAGAAACCTTGGGCACGCATGCCCTACATATTAATGAGGAGACGACTCACAAGACAACAAATTTAATTCAAATAAATAAATTAAAAGAAACCATCCACATACAAAGGTCTTGGTCTAGATCATGATCATCCATACATGCAATGATATTTATGCATAAATAAAACTAGCAATCAATTCTTTAATCGTTCTTATTTAAGATAAATCACGCTCGAATCAATTAATTATCATCTTTAATTAATAAATCCTTTTATCTTAAACCCATTTCTGAATTTCCTTAAGATTATCATCCATAATAATTTAAAACAAATAAATTCATTTAAAATTATCTTTGTACGTAACTTGTACCTTGGAGGCAACCCGGTGAATTCTCATTCATAACTACCCAATGAGTAGAAATGAACATTACAAAGATGTTTAATTAAATGCATATATATAAAACACCTATCACGTGTTGTGCCTCAGCTTTACGCCCACACGATGATACACATCTCAAGGTTTTGTATAATATAATAATAAATTTTAATAAATCTGTGTAATTTGGATGAGTACACGATGTGTAGTTCCAACTACACGACGTGTACTATTTTTCACTGTCTATCTGAAGTACACGCTCAGGGAAATGACGTGTGAGTATACTTTGGAAATATTCGGAGTACACGGTGTGTCCAGTGGGCCACACGCCATGTAGTTCCTCGTTACACGGTCTCCAGCTGGGCAAGACATGTACGAGGTACACGGTCCAACCCTAACCTGAAGGGACTACATGCCATGTCCATTGGGCCACACAACGTGTAATCTAAAAACCATGTGCCACCTATTACTCATCAACACACAGAGTCATTTAAGACTTAGAAAGACTCCAACACATGGTTTGGTTTGGTGAACTGATCTGATGCATTGAATCTTGACTACACGACGTGTACTTCCGAATACATGCCATGTGTTCAGGTGTTGTACGACCAGAAAGCTTGAGATCCTCTATTTTATTTTAATCAAAATTAAAAGAAAATATCATTTCTGTAAGGAGAATGAGAAATGAAAGAAGGGGAATAGATCTCGATATTCATATTTTCATAATGATTAACTTGAATTGAAACAAATAAATTATTAAATGCGTAAGTCATCAACGAAATATTTAAATAATTATAAACTATGATGTAACGACTCTGATACCACTTGTAGGTTCCGGGCGTAGTGAAAGCGTGGTTAGGACGAAACCCATTTTTTATTTTTACCATGATCAATGATTATTCTGGGATCAATACGATGATAAACGCTAGTCTCCATGGAATATAATCGAAGACTTAGATAAATAATAAAGAGGCCCGAAACCTTTCGAGAGGATCTTGCACATCATGTTTATAATTAATTTAATTAATTTCATAAAGAAAAATAATACCTGGATCTTTGGTATTTTTATTCATTGATGATATTGATCGTTTGGAATGACCCTTCCGGATTATCTCATTGCGCTTATAAGGATCCAAAATAGAATCCCTCTAGCGGTGATCCACATGTTCTCTGATGGTCTCCGATCGACACTGTTCGTTCTCCGGGTGCTAGCGTGGAGAATTGAGTGTCTTGTGTCAGCCGTTCTTGATCACCTGTTCTTCAGCCTTGAATAATGTCTCTCAATCTTGAGAGGGGAGATAAGAGGATTTGAGAGAGAAATTGTTTGGCTCAACAATTCTCAATTCACTAAGCGTGTGGTGTGGTGTATGAAACAATAGGCATACTTGCCTATTTATATACATGGAATTACAGTTACAATATTTAATTGCATAAAAACAATTAAATACATTCACGAAATTATAGAAAACCCATACATTTAATAATAATACCGCGTCATTATTAATGGTGCACCAACTTGCTCAAAACAGAATTATAAATAAATTTCCACGTCACAAAATAATAGAAGCATTATTTTAATTTGTGCCAACTAGTTAAATAATTATTTACTGTCTTGAAAATAATTATTTTACTACCAGACCAACCTTAGTCCGCTCGAGCTCCAATTACATTTATTGAACACCCGAATAAATAAATAAATAATTTATTCTCTTAAATAAATATTTTATTTAAAAACTAGTAAATAAATATTTATTAAATGTTCAATAAAATAAATAAATATATTTTATTTAATTATGCGATCATTTTAACTTGAATAAAATTATTCCACGATCTTGAGAATAATATTTATTTCATTAAGTAAATTAAAATAGAATTTAACTGAGACCACCAAAAACACTTAGTGTGTGACCCTCTAAGATTCTTTCTCGTTGGCATTAGGTGGGCTTGCCTAAAGTCTAAGAGTACTGTCTAGCAATGGGCCAGGGCACCCAAGAGAAAGAACGTAAAGTCACAACAATGACATCCACATATAAATGCTCACTGTTTAATATAATCCCTTTTTCGGAATATCTCATCAAGCAGGTTTCATGACCATGTCATCAACTTCTATGCTTGATATGTCATTCTTTAACTACCTAAAATAAACTCGTCATTACACTATGACCATGGAATTTCGTGCTATGGTTCTATTTCAATAAAAGGGCTGAGATATAGAATTCCATAAATGGAAGGGACAAATCCTTCCTTGACTTATCCATTAATAACATGCCACTCGTGACGCACCCAACACACCCTACTTCCCGCCAACTGTCTGTGTGACAGTTTTCATCAGTAAATCAAAGTGAGTAAGTCGTGACATGTATTAATGATAATCTTAAAGTCTAAGGATAATTACACACACTCGTAGATAGAAATATCCGATGACACCAAAACATGCGGAATTCCTACTTGCGGGTTTGTTCTCATAATCTTCTATCTTGGAGATTACCAAGTCCAAACTTCATGAGAGGAAGTCTTATCTGCTTACGAGTACTCACACTTGATGGTCTACATGCTATGTGTCCCATCTAGCATGTCATCCAACCGCAGAACTATATTTAAGAATATTTTTATAGCATTTCAAGGTTCTCATCATAGCGGGGAACTGCCATAACCTTATCAATGCATCAAATACTCTAGGACATTATTACATCATAATCATGCAGAATAATGAACAATATGAAATAATACATTAAATATCCATGTAATCAAAGTAAAACTAGTTGGTTCTAGGACACCAACTCTTACACTCCTCACGTATGTCTGCCGACACCCATACATGCCCATGAAAACACAAGACCTCATCATCACCTATGGTCTACCCAGGAGTAGGGTCCTTGCCTGACACACTCTCCCGTAGGACTAGGCCTCCAGAATATGAAAACCGCCTCATTCTCACTCGATACAGTAGAGTAGAGGTAACAACTATAGAAGACAGACACGTATTCCCCTATCTACTGTGCTCCTCTAAATGCATCTCAGAGAACAGATCCATAAGCTGCCACTCACTGCTGGCCTCTGGGACTGCCTATATCTGAGTCCTCCTTCTCAATGCATCAGCCACTTCATTGCATTTCCCAAGCATATAGGCAAGCTCAAAGTCAAAAGACTGAAGGTACTCAACCCACCTTCACTGTCTCAAATTCAGATCACACTAAGTAAAGATATACTTGAGACTTTTTTTGGTCAGTTTATACCACAAAATGCTCTCCCAAAAGATAATGTCTCTAATATCATAAAGCATGCACAACTGCAACTAACTCGAGATCATGCATTGAGTAATTCCTCTCATGTGGCCTCAACTATTGAGACCTATATGCAACGACTCCTTCCGCCTGAATAAGCACTACTCCCATACTGATACCTAACGCATCATAGTAAACTATGTAACTTATGCCCATCTCTGAAACAACCAGTATCAGTGCTGAAGTCAATCTCCCTTTCAGCTTTTTAAAGGATAAATTGTAGGAATCTATCCACAAGTACTTCACACCCTTCTTAGTTAGTCCCATCAGTGGCGCTGCTAAGCGTGAAAAGTCCTGAATAAAGTGTCTATAGTAATTAACCATCCCCAAAAAACTCCATACCTCAAAGATGTTCTTCGGCTGATCCTATGAAACTACTACTCTCGCTTTCTATGGGTCTACTAATACTCCCATCTCTGAGATAACATGACCCAAGAAGTAAATATAGTCCATCCAAAAGTGTTATTTTGAGAGCTTAACATATAATTGATGCTCTCTCCGTGTACTCAATATGATATCAAGATGGATAGTATGGTCATGTCAAGTGTGAGAGTACACCAAAATATTATCCATGAAGACTACCACAAATGAATTCAAGTAAGGAAAGAACACTCGATTCATCAGTTCCATAAAAACTGCTCGTGTGTTCATGAGATCGAATGACATAATCAAATACTCATATAGACCATACCTCCTCCCAAAGGCTGTAAGGGGTATATCTGATGGTCTAACGCACAAATGATGATAAACGGATCTCAAGTCAATCTTCGAGAACACTCGGGATACTCGAAGATGATCAAAGTAATCATTAATCCTCGACAAGGGATATTAGTTCTTAACTATTAATTAGTTCAGCTTCCGATAATCCACACAAAGTTGGAGGGTACCGTCTGCCTTCTTCACAAAAAGGACAGGAGAACCCCAAGGAGAAGTACTGGGTCAGATGAAACCCTTTTCCGGCAACTCCTATAACTATTTCTTGAACTCCTATAACTTTGGTGTATCCATCCTATAAGGAGTAATAGACACCAATGCCACTCTTGGCACAAGCTCAATAGAGAAATCTACCTCTCACTCTAGAGGTAGACCTGAAAATTCATTTGGAAAGACATATCTAAAATGATACACCACTGGAGGAAAGTCTATCTGTGAAGTCCTCTAGTCATCTAGATATAAACTAGAAATATGGGATGTAATTCCTCCCAAACCATGATACTTGGGTCTAGCTCTTCTCACCTAGACATCTCATTCGTGCTTGTGTAGAAAAGACCCCAGTGAAGTGAAACTCACCCTACAACGATAACAGTCAAAAAATTCCTAGAAAATGACCAACCAATCCATTATGAGAATGAAATAGAATCCTATCATCTCTAAGACATATAGGTCCCATAATAAGTGACACCCACCATTCTCAAGAGGGAACTCCTTGTACTGACACACACTAGCCGTTCTAATCCCCAACAGAGTGTCTAACATCATAAAAGCCTCAGAAGTAAAGATACAAAGCCCAAGGATATCCAAAAAAATATCAGATATAAAACTATGGGAATACCCTATATAAAAAAGAGCAGAAACTAAAACCGAGGCAACTAGAATCATACCTCTAACTGTAGAGGGTCCGGGATTCTGCTCCTATTGGGTCTGCTCCACTGCAAAAGTATGGCCTGTACCGCTGCCCTGCGACCCTGCCTGACTACCCTAAGCTTATCCACCCTACTGTTGCCGAAGACCTGCCATTTGGATACCATGACCATGACCTCCTCCTTGTCCTGAACGACCTGATGAACTCCAGTTCCCTAACTGAGGAGAAACTGGTTGTCCTGATCCTGAATTTGGAGTCATAATTAATCCCCTCTCACTAGCTGTTGGTGAGAAAAACCAGGAAAAATGTTTAAGATAACCCATCTTTCCGTAAGATCGGCACTCAACTGGGTCTCTTGGGCATTGTGGTCTCATGTACCCACTCTTCCCAAACTGGTATCACCTCACCCAACAACCTATAGATACATCCCTGTTACTGGAATCACTGCGTGAAGGTTTCCTATGGTGCTTCCTACTATTAAACGAAGGAGTACCAACCCTGGATGATGAACTGCCCTAACTCGCAACTCCTAACTCCCTCAGATTTCACTTGGTAATCAGTTCCTGGTTCACCATATCCATCACCAAAGTCATCCTGAAAACATTCACCTGGCCCTGATGTCATACCTGAGACCATCCAGAAATCACATAAGCAAAGATAACTCTTCACCTCCTATAATAAGTGTGAATTGCTAAAGATCTATGAAATGAGATGAGTAATCCATCACTGAAAGAGAGACCTGCTCCAAATGCATGAACTCTTAGGCTCGATTGGCCCTCAATGTCTCAGGGTAGAAGTAGTTATAGAAGGTCTTCTGAAACTCTTTCCAAGCCATATCCCAATAACGTCCCGCCTGTGAGATAACATCCCACCATATCTTTGTGGAATCATGTATCATGTACCTTGTAAGCTTCACCCTCCTCTATGGAGGCGTCTCCAGATGATCGAAGATGGAAAGCATGGCTTCCAACCATGACTCTATAGCCTTTGGTCCTCCATCCACTGAAAAAGTTAGAGGATGCTGCTGTTGGAACACCCTCGTTAACTCCGCCATAGTCAGGGTAGAATATGGTGCCCCCTGGAAATTCTGTATCATCCTCATAAATCCTTCATAGAACCATGAATCAACACTTGTGTTTGGTATAACATTTGGTTCCAAAATGGGCATGACGGGAGGATGTGCTGGTAGTCCCTGGTCTACCATTTTCGGTGTCTGATCATTTCCCTATATCTAGCATACAACTAGAGGAAATCTTGGAGGCATGAATATGAAAGGTCAACTACACACCTTAGTTTAATATTATCAAGGATAACATCTTATAAGTTCAAGAATGGAACAGGAGAAGAAATAATTCAAGTTTTTACAAAATAGGGTTACACGACGTGTATATACTCTACATAGCGTGTTCCCTTAAGATTTTAACATGGCGTGTTCCTCTACCAATCATGTTCGTGTAACATCCTTACACACGATGTGTTACTCTTGAGACACGGTGTGGACTTGAATTTTCCCTCCCTCCCAAGTACTTCTACAAAGCTAGACTACACGGTTCTCTCCTAGGTAACACTACACGGTGTGTTCACCCTAGACACGGTGTGTACCATTTAAGTCCCATCCACTTGTGTCATTGGTCACATGGCCGGATACACGATTGATAACTACATTACATGTACAAACTAGACATGGCATGTATGACCCAAGTTTCATCCACCCATGTCGTTGGTCAGACTACTGGTTACACGGTTCTTTACAGCACGGCGTGTTCTACTGAAAGTTTCCCAACTCCGTGTCTCTGTACACACAATCAATCACATGGTTAAAGACTACATAGTGTGTACTCACAATAAATGGTGTGTACTTAAGAAAAGTCAGTTCTTCTAGAATAGAAGAACAAATGGCATGTGTTCATAACACCACATGCCGTGTTGTTTGGGTTTTCAGACAGTAAGCCTCTGAAACTTCTTCAGAACCCTTAAAAACTTAAAATTTTGTCCAAGGAAGGATAATTTATAATCTGTGAGAGCCTATACTCCTATGAATCAAAGTATATCATCCTTACTCATATCATAACTTGAAAAAATTCAATTAAAGTTCAAATATGATCCTTCCAATCCAAGAGGGCCCATAACATCACAAAAATCAAAGTTTGGAATCCATCCAAATGAAACTTTACAATTTACAATACCCTATCAAAATAGAAAGTATTCTATCATGGAATCTATCAAAACCACATGAAAATATATTACAACATCTATCACAACAACATATAATTAGTAATTCACCCTAAATTGCATGAAAAAATTGCATGACATGTGATCTCTATCAAGTGCCTATATGATGAATGAGATGGAATACCCACATATCATTGGGTTAAAACATAAATAGAACCACAATGATATAAATCATAATAGCACAAAACAATTGTGTCGCCCAAAAGTGAAATCAAATCAACTGTAACAATTGCAAAACTAGAAAAATTGCAATATTCAAGGTAACTTGGATTTACCCTATACACGGGTTAGCTTCTCCCGGGCAAAGATTATTACCAACTACCCATTCCTTCCTATCCATATATATAGGCTCCAAATAATAAGAAAAATCAGAAAATAAATCCATTTTATACCACTTTTTAACGTCTTGGTTCCAGGTGCCGCCCAAAGGTGCCCCGGACCCAGTTGGTCACATGACCTCAAGCGCATTTCCCCAAATGCTAGAGGCTGCCGACTAGCAACGAGGGCCAAGGTCTGATAATGGGGAAACTATAAACTCATTGGAAAAGTATACAAAGTGGAAAAAAATAGTAAACAATAATAGAAGTAGTAATACTATACAAGAGAAGTAAACAACGGAAGACAGATAGCAATAAAACAACTGGAGCACATATATAAATGATGCATGTTACATATATCTAGGAAAGTAGCCAAACAAGTCACAATGATGGAATTACAATACTAAACCAAATTATAGAAAAGCAGTAAACTCCAACATCATCGAATCCTCAACTTGGTCCCATGATCTCCAACTCCAACATCAATCAAGTACCTGGTGAATAAGGGCTCTTGACCTTATCTATACCTGCAACCATATAATCTGTTTGGGTCCAAAAGCATGACACAAATAGGGTGTGAGACGAATCCCAGTAGGCAACCACCCAAATATCTGTGCCTAACTGTTAGTTAATATATATAGCAGGTAATATTCATAAATGAAGCAATAAACTAAGAAGTACTCAAAAGTAAACAAACCTATAGTTTCCAATTACATTCATTTTCATTTATTAATTATTCAAACCATTGAATAAAGAATCCCAGGATCTAGCCTAAGCTCTGTATCCCTCTGTGTAATAGTAACAACAGACTTCTTAGAAGACCATCTAAATAATCAAGTAAGACAGAGTCTAAGCTTGTGCTTTGGCTTGGAGACTCTCCATAATCATTCAATCATTCACAACAACCCTATAGGAAAGCTCTCAAGGTATTACCCCTTTGGTTTAACATAGCACTAATCAAATAAAAATGACCACCTAGGAAGCTCTCACAGTTAATACCCCTAGGTCAACATGGAATCAATAAATTATAAATGACCTCCGGGTAACTGTCACTGCCAATACCCCCTAGGTCCACATGACATCAATAAATTATAAACGACCTCCAGGTATCTCTCACAGTCAATACCCCCTGGTTCCACATAGTATAAATAATCATAAATGATCTCCTGGGTAGCTCTCACGGTCAATACCCTTGGGTCAAAGTCTACACCAAGGCTCTCATGATCCTCTGTAAATAGACATGGAAACCCCCACAGTTTTCCTGGTCCAAGGCTCTCACGGTCTATTGAAAAAACAACATGCATATCATAACAAGGAAACACATGTAATCTACAATTACTACATGGATAACATTCTCAATCATAATACATTCAATTCATATAACCAATCAACTCCATCCAAAATAATTCAAGGCATGGAAACAAGGTATGCCTCATAGGCAACCTAGGCCTAATGGCCATAAATAGCCAGACATGGGAACACACCCATGGGGTGTCCCATAACAAGGTATGAAACCTTATTCACAAGCAATCACCCTTTCTCAACAAACAAACCATAGAAGGTATTAAACGTGGTCAAATTCCAAAATACATAATACCCCAAACATGGGTATTCGGAACTTTAAGCACATATAATCCAAATACCATCGACGAAAGGAACAAATCACCTACCATGATGTTGTACGATGAACAATCTTGAACGTATACCCTTGAATAGGCCTATAACGGTGTATATCTACTAAAAGGGTAAAAATGATAAACCCTTGATAACTTAGGAGAGAGGAGGAATTAGGAATAAAGGATCAAGGGAAAGAGATAAATCACCGGTGGGAATCCAACGTAACTGACATCGCCTTAATCATAGTTTAGACAAAGAAATGGGAGGAGATCTAAGTTCTTCGGTGTTTTGTTTCTCTCTTATATAAGACACAAGAAGAAAAAGTGTTTTCTAAAGATGAGATGCGACCCCGCTCCGACTCATCAATTAAAAAGAAAAGTAAATGGCGTGTTCATTTAATGTAAACGCCATGTACTAGCCTCAACCAACCCCTGATTTATGTCATCTTCTAAGTCACCTACACAGCCATGTACTCGGCCGTTACACAGCCAGTACATGGCTACATGTGACAACCGGGTACACAGTGTGTATTCAAAAGTACACGGCGTGTACTTAGAAAATTTACCATTTCTTTCTTTTTCCTCAAAACAACCCAAATTAAAGATCCATACCTAAAATGAAGACCCAGATTCTTACAAAGGTATCCTCTTTGCTCAAGAAAAAGGTTGGACTCAAGTGGTTCTGGAGTCTAATTTCCTTGGTGTTTTGTCAAAAAAAATAGAGATTCTCAGTTATCTGGGCTTATCCTAAGGAAAATTTTGGTAGTAACTGAGTCCTTTTCCTATTTCATTTTCTCCTTCATTGGGAGTGGAGGTAAAATTGCGGGCCATCTAACGCATGCTTTGGGATGCATTTGGGTAACCATTGTTGAGATGAATCTTTCTATGATTAGGTCTGTATGTCTGGTTTGATTGATTAGTAATATATATTCTTGTTTTCTATCAAAAAAAAATCTCCCACTTATTGAAATGAATGACTCACATGTATTTATATTCCTTTTAGATATTTAAAATTTCCAATAATACATAACAAAACTAAAAAATAATAAAAAATTAACTAATAATAACAATTAGACTATAATAATCTCCCTGAGTTCCCCATGGTCAGTGTGGTGCATTAGGTATAAAGGGAAAACAATATTTGGTAAAAAATCATTTTTCATGGAAGAAAATTTTTGCGCACAACAATTTTATATAAAAAATAATGGAAAAAACATTAGGTGTCACAAAATAGGTGCACCACACAACATAAGTAGACATAATATTTATGGACAAAATGTTTCTCCTTAGAACCAATATGGTAAAAAAAATATAATCCTAATACAAAACATGTTTTGGAAAGAACACTTGAAGACTCATGTATGAGAAAAAAACTTATTTCTTAGCACACAACATTTATCGTCTACTCTAAATATTTCTATAAGAACCTAAAGAATAACATTTTCTAGTCATAAAACACTTTTAGGGTTATAACATGTTCATGGAATATCAACACAAATCATTTTTTTGATACTTCACCAAATTTTTTTTTAGCCAGAGCAGAAAACATTTTGTATGACTCATCACATATCATGTCTAGACACAAAACATATTCTATGTCCAAAACATAAAGTGTTGATCATGAATTCAGGGAACATAACATGTTATGGGCACATAACATTTTTACAAGACATATTTTTAATGTACTAAAATAATCAAAATATGTACATGGATCTTTATGAAAAACTCAACATTAACATGTGAAATATGAAACAAAACCAGACAATGTTTGAACTTTTTACTAGGAAATGAATTAGTCAATATACTTTCAAGATTACCCATCACTACTAAAAATATGACCTTTTACAGCATGAAAAAAGTATTTTAATAATGATGATAAAAGGGGTCCTTTATACATACTGAAAAAGGCCCCCCTTTATCAGTGCTTTCAATAGTACTGATAAAGGGCGGCGTTATCAACACTATTTCTAGCGTTGATAAAGGTCTAGCTTGCTACAGTGTGCTGTAAATATAAAAGCACACCTAGTAAAAACCTGTGATTTCAAACAATGCTATATAAATTTAATTGACATCATGAATACAAAAATGTACTCCCATGGTATATACAAAAAAATACTTCTATATACATTTCTAACAATGTTTTATATAATTACATTTACAATTATCAAACAAACATTTAAAAACATTAATGTTTCATCATTTGACGCCTATGATCCCCTCAAAAAAATGTTCTCCCATGGTATCAGTTTCCAAAAAAATCATATAAACTCAAGAAAAATATTCTGCCTATATATGAAAACAAATATTATGATAATAATACTATAAAGAAATAAATTAAACATTAATATTAAAGAATACATTAATAAAATGTCAATTTTTAATAAAAAAGACATGCTTTGACACTTACCGATCACACCGTGCATCGTATTGTGGTTCAGTTGACTCTTACATGTCACAAATGACTCATGGATCGTTGTCCTGAATTATCAAAACAACCTGAATGCATTTGATCAGTTTTCAATACGTCACTTGTTCTTTTTACTAAAATTATTGTCAATTTTAAATAAAAAGAGACATTTTGAGTTATATTGGTCAAACCATGCATCATATTGATGTATGACTAATTAATACTTCCCACAAATGATTTATAGATTATTTTCCTAAAGTATAAAGACAATCCTAATGTGTTTTCTCAGTTTTCAGTATGGCAATTATGTTTTTTTACTAAAATGTCATTTGAAATTGGAAACACGCATTTTGAGTCATATCGATCCCATTGTGTGTTATATTGATGTGAGACTGCTTCATACACATCACAAATAACTTATAAATTATTTTCCTAAATTATCAATACAATCAGAGCACATTTGTTTGGTTTTTAGCGAGTGACACTTTTTGAACTAAAATGTCAATTTTAAACTAACAACAGATACTTTTAGTCATACCGGTCACACAGTGTTCTAGATTAAGGTGTGGTTGATTCCTACACATCAAAAATGACTCATGGATCATTTTAATAAATTATCAAAACAATCCGAATGTGTTTTCTTAGCTTTCCGTATGCCACTTGTTCTTTTTTAATTAAATTAATGTCAATTTTAAATAAAAAGACACACTTGGAGTCATATCAGTCACACCATGCATCGTGTTGAGGTGAGGTTGATTCCTACACATCAAAAATGACTCATGGACTATTTTACTAAATTATCAAAACAATCCAAATGCGGTTTATCAATTTTCATTATTTCACTTGTTCTTTTTACTGAAATTAATGTCAATTTTAAATAAAAAGAGACATTTGGAGTTATACTGGTCACACTGTGTATCATATTGAGGTGTGAATGATTCCTACCTATCAAAAATGGATTATAGATCATTTTTATAAAGTATCAAAATAATTAAAATGTTTTTACTTAGTTTTCAGTATGACAGTTGTGTTTTTTTTACTAAAATGACATTTTAAACTGGAAACACACATTTTGAGTCATACTGGTCACATCGTGCATTGGTTTGACAGGATACTACTTCATAAACATCAAAAATGACTTATGAATCATTGTTATAAATTATCAAGACAATCATAGTGTGTTTTTTTGGTTTTTAGTGAGTGACATGTTTTTGAACTAAAATGTAAATTTTAAACTGATAACAGACACTTTTAGTCATACCGGTCACATTGTGCATTGGATTGAGGTGTGGGATATTCTTACGCATAAAAAATGACTCATGGGTCATTATACTATAGTATAAAAACAACCCAAATGCATTTTTATGGGTTTTAGTGTATCACTTGTTCTTTTTATATAAATTAATGTCAATTTTAAATAAAAAGACACACTTGAAGTCATACCGGTCACACCGTGCATCGTATTGAGATGTGGTTGACTCATACACATCACAAATGACTCATGGATCATTTTATTAAATTATCCAAACAATCCAAATGCGTTTTTTCAGTTTTCAATATGTCACTTTTCTTTTTATTAAAATTAATGTCAATTTTATATAAAAAGATACATTTTTACCTATAGATTATTTTTTACTAAAATGTCATTTCGAACTGGAAACATGCATTTTGAGTCATACCAGTCGCATTGTGTATCAGTTTGATATGATAATACTTCATACACGTCAAAAATGACTTATGAATCACTGTCATGAATTATCAAGAAAATTGGAGCGTGTTTTCTTGGATTTTAGTGAGTGACATGTTTTGAACTAAAATTACAATTTTAAACCGATAACAAACACTTTTAGTCATATCGATCACACTGTACTTCAGATTGGGCTGTGGTTGATTCCTATATGTCAAAAATTACTCATGGATAATTTTACTAAAGTATAAAATCAATATGAATTCATTTTATTGGTTTTTAGTATGTCACTTTTTCTTTTTACTTAAATTATTATCAATTTTAAATAAAAAGACACACTTGGAGTCATACCGGTCACACCATATGTCGTATTGATGTGTGGTTGACACCTAAAAGTCACAAATGACTCATGGATCATCATACTAAATTATAAAAATAATATGAATTTGTTTTCTTGGTTTTCAGTATTTCATTTTTTCTTTTTACTAAAATTAATGTCAATTTTAAATAAAAAAATACATTTGGAGTTATACCAATCACACTATGCATTGGATTGAGGTGAGGATGATTAATACCTATCAAAAATTAATTATAGACCATTTTCCTAAATTATCCAAATAATATGAATGATTTTTCTCAGTTTTCAGTATGACTGTTGTGTTTTTTTACTAAAATGTCATTTCAAAATGGAAACACGCATTTCGAGTCATATCAGTCACATTGTGAGTCAGTTTGACATGAGACTACTTAATACACATCAAAAATTACTTATGAATAGTTTTTCTAAATTATCAATATAATAAGAATGTGTTTGATTGGTTTTTAGTGAGTGACACAATTTGAACTAAAATGTTAATTTTAAAATGATAACATACACTTTTAGTCATATCGATCATGACGTGGGTTGAATTGAGGTGTGATTGATTTATACACATAACAAATGACCAATGGAACATTTTCTTAAAGTTTAAAAACAATCTAAATTCATTTTCTTAGTTTTTAGTATGTCACTTGTTCTTTTTTACTTAAATTAATGTCAATTTTAAATAAAAATACACACATGGAGTCATATCAGCCACACCGTGCCTCAGATTGAGGTGCGGTTGATTCCTACATGTAAAAAATTACTTTTATATTCTTTTCCAAAATTATTAAAATAATATGAATTTGTTTTCCTAGTTTTTATCATGTGACTTGTTCTTTTTACTAAAATTAATGTAAATTTTAAATAAAAAAACTTTACCTTCTCATTAAATTCTGAGTTGCAGCCTCAAATTCCAATCTCTCACAAGCATTACCATCTTCAAACAAACCACCCCAACTAGAATAAAGGAATAAAACTGTATAAGAACACAATTATTATGTGATTAATACTATAAATAAATAAATTAAACATAAATATGAAACAATATATTACTTCTATAGAAGTCACATCTTCATGATATTTCTGTATATTCTACAATCAGGTATGGTGCCCATTCATTTCTAGGAAAATTTATATTGTCTTTTGAATATGATTTTTTTCAATAGTCACAGTAGTACTGAAAAAATATAAATACACAAAGGATTGATAAATATTTAAAATAGAATAGTAATTAAACTTGAATATACCTATTTGGAAATGTGTGTTTTTTGATGGAATATAATCTCTCTCAAAAATATACAAACATAATAACCAAAATCTTTTCCATTTATTTGTTTTGGAAACTATAGAAACATTGAGGAAAATAAGTAATTTATTTTGATATATGTTTGGATAGTGGAATCTTATTATATATACCCTGATACTTATCATGTTTTAGAACTTGTCAAGGTCCTTGTGCGCAATGCTTGTTCTCATGCCATGATTTAGAAGATACTCACACACCACCCTATAATAATATAATCCTCATTAATACATAATATAAATTATATAACTTGAAGTTTAGTTCTAAAATTTTGGATGTAGTGTATTACAAATTGACAAATGCCATCATGTGTGGTCTATTTGTTGGTAATCGATGCAACAAATCCAGGAAATAAATCTTTGGAATATCCAAATTGACCATAATGAGAATCCAATGTTTCCTAAAAATAAAAAAAGTAATAAGTAATGAAACAAATGAAAATATATTTTATGTGATTAAATTATAGCATTGTACCCCTAAAACATTGTTATTAAGAAGAGTATGTCATCCCATGGTTTTCTTTCAAACGATTTGTCAAGGTTTTGTACTACTTCATCCATTTTTTTGGATTATATTTTTGTTTATTATATAGAGGAAACGTGAGGAATAATGAGTCCAAATGTTTTTTTCATGGGGAAATCCCTTCATTTGGTATTTATATATATGCCTAAAAAAATATGAAATTTATTTAGTCATAATCAACATAGTATATCAGCTTTTGGAAAATTAAATCATGAAAACATACCTCATGTATACATTTACAACCGAGGAACCTAGACATTCATAGTTGATTATTTCATTTACATTCTCCAAATAAATGTAGTCAGTACCTTCCTTTCCATACATTGTTTCTTCAAAACCAACTATGTGACTACTACAACTTTATAAATTTGTATCCACATGATCCTTCAATGGTAGTAAATGTGGATATTCAATGGGTGGGGTAAATGTGCTTTGGAAGATCTTTTCGATCGGTTGGTTGATTCTTTAGATGGCTTTGAGTCAACCTTTTGTTTCACCCCTTCCCTTTGTCCGTTTGTAATAAGATTCATCGATTTGGACCCTTTTTTATTAATTGTTAAAGGTTTAGCATGAAAAATAAATTGGAAATGATTACCTACTTATAGACGTGTGATTTTATAAGATTTTATGACCATGAAATGAATGTTCCAACAACTTGGTTGACCGTATGAATATCTTCACCATCAAGTGGAATAGGTAGCTCAGTGCTCGGCTCATGAGCTATGATAATCACTACTCTCATATGACATGTTGGAAGTGGTATGTTGTGTAGAATTTCATCTTGGATATTGAACACCATATCCCTCTCTATAAGGTGATGGTTGGGTGTTTATGGATATAAATCACAGTCATTTTCACCCTGTAGAATATCAGTATAGGAAGGGTATTAGTGTTTGTCTGATTTACATTTCATAGAAATAATTATTAGAATATTGATTACCTTGACTAAGACACTTCTTTGAGGGGAATGGATCACCTAAAAGCTGGTGGGGGGATCTTCACACAATGGTTACTCTTCTTCTATTTGCTTCCCCCCATAACATTTTCTAGCAACTCAGACTGCTAAAGAAAGTTTTCTTCAAGTGTAGCTATTCTTAATTTAATCTCCACCCTTTCTATATCTCGATCCTCCTGTTGTTGTTTTTCTCAAAATATGTTCAGGGCATCAACCCAAAACCCACACCTCTGATGTGGCCATATTTTTTTGGTCGCTTCAAGTCCACTGATAGTAGGTATTCATCCGGTATAAGTATTGTAGATTCCTGTGACTAAGTCGAATAGAAAATATAGAAAAATAAGTAATAATTGTAATGTAATGGAGATTTAAAGAAATTATTTTATTATGTTATACTTATACATATTTACCAAACTTTTTGTGTGTTTTCATCTATTAGTATTCCATATTTATTTATATATTATTCATTCTATAGCTCATAGCGTGGGATGGAAGTGGCTTTGGATTTGGATTCATCAATTTGCATATAAATAGAGGAACATAATTGTGATATTGTTTCATGTATTATAAAATTATTACAATAAATTTAAAATATGTACCATTTTTTCAAGTTAAGTATACCCCATACTTGATTTATGATAGAAATATGTTGGTTTTTCTACCTGACCCTTATTTTCAGCACTTAGTTGCTATTTCATAAATAAAAAATTTTCAATAAAAGTGATGAATATATTTTTTGTCAAACAATTTATTACTATCCATAATGTACTTGAAAAGACACATCCGCACGACACCTAGTAAATGAATCCCATGCTTCTTGGGTTATCAGGTGTGCATAGATAAACGATGAGTGTGGGTTTGTTTTCCCTTCAGTATCTTTAAGATGATGTCTCGTTAGAATTGTGTGAAAGCCTCTATGAATCTTTCCAGCAAGAATTAATACATATTTATTATGGGATTCATCTACTATAAATGAACTCTGCAAGGGATGATGAAGAGTAAGTAAATGTTTCATTATTTTATTTTTTAGTAAAATAAAGAAATGATATCATAATGTTATAGTAATATCTTCCCACATCAGTGTCTAAAGCATGGGGAAAACATGGTGCCACAAATCTGTATTAATCGACATGCATTACCGAGTGATGATTCCAATGTAACTACTACACATGGACTTGTTAGGGCTAACATGTTGGGCCCACACATTCCATCCAACTTAGTATTTTATGCCTTTGATTTTTGGCTTAATGATTTTTTCTAACACCATCAGACTATGATGCTCCTATTTTTTCTGCGTCACCGGTCCTTCATCACCTACCATTTCCTCAGATTCAACATCATTAATATATTGTTCCTATGGAGTGGTAGAACCGGTATGTGTAGATGGTCGCTGTACTTCTACACTGGAGTAGAAATAGGTTGAGAAACCTATTGTTCTTTAGGATTGGGAGCACTAAAACATGAAGAAGGTCATTGTTCCTCTACACTGCGAGAAACATCAGGTTGAGAGGCCTGTTGTTCATCAGAATTGGGAGCACCAACACGTACATAAGTCATTATATACAAAAGTGGTTTAACATTTAATTTAGAGTACATAAATGCAACAGGTAATAGATAATAACATGAGGTAACATGATGTATATTACCAAAAAAATATAAACTGATTATTGAACTCACTTTTTTTAAAGACTGAAGGGATTTGACCCCTCTATTGACTATCTAAATCCCTTCATTGTGGTCTCCTATAACATCCAAAATGCCATCTACATTGGAACCGCTATGAAATTATTGCGACGTCCCAATGAAAGTGTCACCCTTAATTGAATTTTCATCTGACCCTTCAGTGGTTTTGGTTGATAACAGATAAATTTAACACTTTCAGTTTGTAGGATTTGGAACATAAAATACTTGCACTGCCTATGATGCCATTATAAATGGCTTATCTTTTACCCTTCCTTACTGAAATAAAATTTCATAAATCCCAATTCATCTATTTTAACAACAATACTATTATCAACCCACTTTCATTGAAAAATAAGCACTTGGAATGATGTATAATCCAACTTCCATATTTGTTTGATGATGGAAAAGTATGAAATTTTCACGTAAATTGGATTTCTGTCCTTAGTACCAGAAACATGCATCGCTTCAGCCACAAGTGTAACTCCACTATTTTTCATGGTATTATCTTCATCATGTTCATTTTATATAATGTATAACCATTAATTACATAAACCATTATAATATAATACATACACACTAGGTCCTCCAACTAACCATTGAAGTCAATCTGAAATTAAATCTATATTTTCATCGAACTCCTTAAAAATATGGTCCCAAAACCATCCTATAAACTATTTATTATATTTATTTGATATCCATATTTCATCCCTTGATAGATTCAAATGCCTAATAATTATTTTGTGGGTTTCAACATATGGGTAAACCTCCAAACCATTATAAAAATCATAAAGGTGGGACCACTCCCAATTTTTAATATTGATTGTAACAACATCTCTTCAAGAAATTACTTCACCCACAAGCCACCCAGTATGATGAGATTTCGGTAGACAAATGATTTTCACACCGGAAAAGTATTTGGTATAGAATTTAACAGATTCCATAATATATCGCTCTGCAATACAACCCTCTGGTTGACTTTGATTTTTGATATACCCTTTCAAAATCTTTATTTACCGTTCAATGGGATACATCCATATATAATGTACAAGATCAATATTCAAATATATCTCACTAAGAGAACCATCAAATAAACCATCATATCAAAGAATGTTGGCAGGAAGAATATTTCCAATTCACATAAAATGCTGACAATTTCTCTTTCCATAGTCATAAATTTTTCCAGTTCTATAACTTTGTTGCATATAGCTTTGAAGAAGAAACATAGTTTGGTTAATGTAGGATGTACATTCTTGGAAAAAATGAAACGTAAAGATATAGGAATTAGATCTTTCATCAAAACATGAAAATCATGTGATTTTAGACCCTTTAACATTAAATTAGTCATTGAAATGATATTCTTGATATTAGATGAATACCCCTATGGAACATTTACATCATTCAAGAAGTTTCAAAACAGATATCTCTCCTGTCTGGAAAGAGTGTAAATAGTGGGAGGAAGAAAAGTTCATCTTTCACCCTTCACTGGTGCCAAATATTCTCGTATTCCTATGTTAACCATGTCTAGCCTAGCTTTAATTCCATCATTTGTTTTGCTAGGTTAATTTAGTAATGTGTCGATGTAACTATCACAAACATTTTTTTCAACATGCATAACATCAAGAAAATGTATAACGTATAGAAAATTTCAGTATGGTAATTCAAAACAAAATGATCTTATTTTACAACCAGTTTTCATAAGTTTTTTTCGGAAAAAGTTTACCAAATGCAGTGTCCACATCGTTTTATTTCTCAAATAGTTGATCACCAGTTAGTGGATATGGTGTTGTACGTTCTTCTGAACTTCCATCGAATGATGTTATACAAGATCGATACTTATGCCGTTGGGGTAGAAATATGTAATATACTAGAAACACAGTTTTTAATGAATGTTTCAACCTAATTGATTGTGTACCTTGTTTGCAAATGGGACACCCTTGAGTTACTTTAATGCTATATTCTGAAAAATTTCCATAAGTAGGAAAGTCATTTATCATCCCGTACAACACAACTCTCAACATGAAATCTTCAATTCTATAAGTATCATACAATGTAACACAAGAATCCCATAATAATTTCAAATTCTAGATCAATGGAGCCAAATAAAAATCAATATCATTACCTGGTTGTTTTGGTCCTAATATAAGCATAGATAACATGACATATTTTTGTTTCATGCATAACCATGGTGACAATTTATAATTTACCAACATAACCGACCATGTACTATGAGTGCTACTTTGAAAACTAAAAGGATTCACTCCATCTGTAGATAACACAAGATGAAGGTTTCTCAAATCATTTCCAAATTCAATATACTCATGATCAATTTTCTTCCATTGAGGAGAGTCTACCGAGTGATTTAGTTTCCTATATTTATTTCTTATATCCATGTGCCATGTCAATTGCCCTGCAGTCTCCTCACTTTAATAAAGGTGCTTAAACTTTGAAACGATTGGAAAGTACCATACAAATTTCATAAGACCAGATTCATCTTTCTTGTATCAATAATCAGCACACACTGGGCATTCTTTATGTGATTTTTGGTCCTTGAAAAACAATATACAGTCATTCGGGTAGGCATTTATTCTTTTAGAGATCATACCCATTGACCATATCATTTTTTTGGAATTATATGTTCGTCTCAGGAGATAATTATCTTCTAGAAGAATTTCATTCAAGAGAGTAAGCAGTTCCATAGAACTAGAATCACTCCATCTATTTCCTAATTTCAAATTATACAGCTTCAGTACGACCGACAATGTTGTATATTTAGTGCAACCATCATTCAATGACATATTTTCACAAATCTTTAACTTGTCTAACAATTTTGGTCAATCATGAAGTTCATCTTAAACTATCCTTGTTATTTACTCAATACGATCTTCATCATCATTCACATATGTAATCACATCCTTGATATAATCTTCTTCATTTTCCACACTTGTAATCATATCCAATGATCCATAAAATGAATTGCTATCTCAAACACTAGCTATATTCGCTTTCCCCCCATTTTTATTCCAAAATTTATAACATTGATCTATTCAATGACATATAATCTGTTTTTTCAACTCCTCTCGACTGATTAGTCTTGAATAACAATAATGTAATCACAGAAAAAGGATTTGATAAGGGTCATATGCATGATCTTTTAAAAACTTGATAAACTATTTGACTCCATCTTTATAATCTTTTGTTAGAAGATTTACATCCATCCATTATTTATTCATATCCATCATATTTGATTCGGTAATATTATTATTTAACAAAATAAATACACAAAACATGTTCAAATAGGGTCACCATCAAACCATAGATCCCTCTCATAAGATCCAAAGGAAGCGAAACAACCCAGAACAAACCTGAACATATAAAATATAGGCATAATCTAAAAGTCCATTAGGTCACCACAACCTACCAAATCTAAGAGATCAATTTCATATTACATCATAAACAAATCTATTTTGAAATAAATTAGAAAAATAAAAATTTTCTATAAAGTTTTACCAAATAAGTAATAACACATAAAAGTGTGTTAAAACTCTTTTTATAAGATTTTATTTAAATGAAAAAAATCACTTGGAAAACATTTTTCCTCAGCTAATACCTCTTGGTAAAATCACAATTTTAAAATCTAACTTTAAACTATTTCATAAACACCCATTTTTGATATACACATTTCAAAACTCAAAGAGGTTTACAACTATCATATAGTTCTCAAAAACATGTTTGAAAACCAACCATTTCCATAAAACCAGGCATGGTGTCCTAAAAACCCATTTTCAAAACTCACACATTCTTGGAATTTCAAATACAAACCATTCTAACTTTTCTCATTTGAGAACACTTTTTAAAGGGGATTAAGAGGGTATCACACCTTTTACGAAAACTCATTTTTTTATAAAATTTCAAATGGGCCTTCTCTTTTCAAAACATGATTGGAATGCCAAACCATTTTATCATTTATAAAAGTCGTCCCAATCTACACTTCAAACCAATTTTATCATAACACATTTGAAACTCAAATGGGAATTCACACTACCCTTTAAATGGATATTTAAAAATATTCAAAGACACAATAAGTTTCAAAATTCAATCCACATGAAAAAAAAACCCCTTTGAAATAATCCATATCATTTGGAAATCTTAAAAGCTTTAAAACCCCAAAAAGTTGATATAAAAATTAACCAAGGCTAAAAAAGTGGTTTTAAATATAGATCAAAAGGGATAACTCACCACTTTAGAAATAAAACAACATTTTCCAACATTTTTAACACTTTAAAATCACCCAAACGCTTAGTTTGAAATCCAATAAACACAAGAATAATTTTTAAAACATCAAGTCGGTGATTACCACTGATTTTAAAACCAAAAGGATTCTTAAAAATAACTATTTAGGTATTTTCCTAAACACTTTTCATCAAATATTATTCCATAACAAGGGATAAAAACGCTTGGAAAACACACCAAGTAGCTAATTATCTATATAATAATTTGAAATCATTTATAAGACATTTCTTAAAACATTACACTTGAACCACCCTTTAAATCAATTTTTAAATTAGTAAACCTTTATAAAATCACTTGATTGATTAAAACGTTTCCTTAATTATTTTATCCAATAAACCAAATGGGCCAATAAGAGTCACTAAATGATCTTTTTCAAACTTGATGAACTATTTTACTCCATCTTCATACTCTTTTTTCATACGATCAACATACATCCATTATTTATTCATATCCATCCTATTTGATTCGGTAACATTAATATTTAATAAAATAAATGAAAAAAATGGGCCTTTCAAATAAGGGGAACTCAACATTTGAATGATGGTTATTATTTAATTTTGTTGCATGAGACTCATCCCTTTAGAAGCTAACACCAAACCAGAAAGAAGATGTAATTGTAGAGGACTACCCTAATTTAAAACATGCAGGTGATGTTGGATGCAAAGTTGGTTTAGGAGTTGAAATGGGGTTAAACATTAATTCACCTTTTGTGGGAGTGAAGTGATAATGGATATCCCATGGGTTGGATAGAGTTAGTGACATGCCCTTGTCATGGTGTTATTACCAATCTACTTATCTTCACTATATAATGTAATGTGTTTCCTAATTATATAAAACTATAAACTTAAAATATTACGAAAAAACTAAATTTCATGTACTTTGAAAACTATTTATAAATTCACATTTTAAATCCAATTAAAGAAACCAACCATTTACACAAATTCCTCATTAAAATAACACACCCTTTTTAAAATAAAATAATCAGTTCCAATCACTCTTTCACAAAACCAAAATTATTTTTTTAAATAATTCAAGGAAAATTCATGATCCAATAGTCTTAATCATTTAAAATGAGTGACAACCCTCTATATTTTACAATTTTCATTTAAAACTTCACACACCCCTTGTTAAAATGAAAAAAACATTAAATATGATTTTAAAACATTCACATCCCTTTATGAAAGCCATCAGGTGAGTTGAAAAACACTTGGCATGTAATTTAAGTCCATGACAAATGTTTAAATCATTTTAAATCTATTTAAAACCAAAAAATGGTATGTTTAACACATATAATTTTTTAAAAAACATTTCAAAACACATGAATTATTTTAAAATATCCACTTAGGAATTTTTACAAAGGCATAAATCCCAAGAGAGACACTTTATAAAAGATACATGAATAAAAAATAACCAACATTTTATAAAATATAAAGCTATAAAAGGTTTAAACATGATCCAAAATATAAAAATAAAATAAAAATAAATTTATTTTCAAGAGAGTAACTTTATAGTAAATATCTTAAAATAACACAAAAGGAATATTGTCTCTTTATGCCCTATAGTGACCTCTATATCCCATTATCATTATATGTTTAACAAGTGACTATGGAACAACACTATAAAAGTGCGACCCTTTCCTTTTACCTATATTATAGAAAAATAAGTCTATATACACACCAATATATATATATATATATATGGTGTGAGAAAAGAGCCTAGTAGGATATGGTCAAAGATTTTATACAATTCATTTTTTAAGACAAACCAAAAAATTATAGTTTTATGGAAAATAATGAAAATAATTTTATTATACAGGGTTGAGTAAATAAAACCAACAAAACAAATATTTTTCTTTTGAATAAAATATAATTTACGAAGATACAAATATAAGATAAAATAATAATAAAATATCAAGCATCAACCATTAAGGGGTACCTACCAAAGGCCTAAGGAGATAATCTAAGTTGAAAAATTAAGTGAATCATCACACTAGAATATTTTTGAAATACAAATCCAACATAATCAACTCACTATTAATGGCCTCATCGAGAAGGAAATTCCAGTAACTAGTGTGAGAAATAAGATAGGGGTACTATAAATTTGTGACTATAATATTATAACTTATGTATCTAGAATTCCCACATCTCTACCTAAATATTCCCATGATGTTTTTCTAAAATCCCAACACTAATAATTGAGGAAACACATTTATAAAACTATCATGTCAACATGGTATAACATCCATTGATGCATCCACTTAAACATCAACACCCATAATTAAACATGATAAAATTTCAAATATATATTAGAAAAAAAGAAGTACATGAAAAATAAGATTTAAATAAAATAATGAAATTTTTAATTCAATCAAAACAAGTCATTATGTTCTGAAAAACAAATTAAACAATTATTTTTTTAAAATAAATAATAAATCATAATATTGATATAAATTAAATTATTTCCCAATGAATTTAAAACAATTAACCACCCAGGCTATGTTAGATAGATAAAAGAGTATTGAATCACCAATATTAGACAAATTTAATTGAAACACTTCCTTCAAATGAAGGTAGATAAGGATAGATAGGGACTACATACACCCTAGACACCAAAAAAATCCAAGTTTTAGAATAGAATTAACCATTTATTTGAATTCAATTTCCATTTAGAGAAATAGAAACAAGAAATAGGAAAGAAGAAGGCACAAATATGAACATACCTTAGATTTGGAGGTTCGACAGCAACAATAGGGTCTGTTGGCGGCAGAGTTTGGGTCGGCGGCGACAGCGGAGGCCGTAGAGGGCAGCGACAGAGCTGGGTCGATGGCGGCAGTGGTGTACATGTCGGCGGCAACGGTAGTGATGCCAGAGGTAGCAGAGGTAGGAGATAGTGGCAGTAGGAGGAATTGATGTTAGAGGTTCAGTTCCACGAGAGCTTAAGTATGAACGATGGCAGGGTACTGATAGAGTATCTTTTATAATAAAATGAAAGGCTTTTATCACCTCTTGTTGGAAAAGTGCTGATAAATGTGTATTTTAATAGCACTGAAATAAAAATTGGTGATAACACCTACCTTTATCAGCACTTTTTTAGCACTGATAAAGTTATATTGTTAATAAATATATATTTATTTAAATAATTTCAAAATTATAATAAATATATTTATTATATTTTTAATTATATATAATAAATGTATTAATTATATATATTTATAAGATTATAAATATAATATATATATTTTTTATAAATATAAATATAAATATATAAATTTATAGTTATAATTATAAATAAATATATATTTATTTAAATAATTATTAAATCATAATAAATATCTATATTATATTTACTATTATATATATATATTAAGTGTTTGGGGGCACAATTACATTCAAACACACACACATACACACACTACAAACACAGGCCGGAGAGGCAGGCCATAACCCCTCAAGGGGATAACCCACCCATAAAGCGTTATTTATTTAGTACATGACCCATAGGTCTTGTGGGTATAAAGCCCATAACATGGGTATAACATGGATCATATAAATAAGTATAGATATAATTATAAATAAATATATATATTCATTAATATAAATAAATTTATAAAATTATAAAATTATAATAGATGTATAATTATAACTATAAATAAATTTATATTTAGTTAAATAATTATGAAATTATAAATTTAATTATATATATATTTATTATAATTTCATAATTATTTAAATAAATAAATAATTATTTATACTTATAACTACAAATAAATATATATTTATTTAAATAATTATAAAATTATAGTAAATATATATAATTAATATATTTATTATAATTTTATAAGTATTTATATAAATAAAAATTTATTTATATTTATAACTATAAAAAAATATATATTTATAATTATAATTATAAATATAATAAACATATTCATTTTAATTTTATAATTATTTATATATATATATAATTTATAATTATAATTATAAATATTTGTATATATATATAAATATATGTATATATTTGTAAATATATTTATATACTTATATATATTTATAAAATTATAATTATTATTTATATATTTATCATAATTTTATAATTATTTAAATAAATAAATAATTATTTATTTATTTATAATTATAATTTTAAATAAATATATTTATAAATATTTGTATATAATTATAAATAAATAAATATATGTATGTATATTAATATATAAATATATATATTTATAAAATTATAATAAATGTATTTATTATAATTTTATAATTATTTAAATAAATAAATAAATAAATATAACGAAAAGGGTCGAGCCAGAAGCAAAAGCTCCTGACCATTTTTTAAAAATAAGAAAAAGAAAAGATAAGAAAAAAAGAGAGGATGGGGTTAGACAAAGAGATAAACCCTCATCCATAAAACATACTACAGATTAAGAAAATGGGGATCATTCCCATAGTTAGAATTAAAGTCATCATCATCCTCAGCAGTTTCCCATTCAGACTGTGAGTTTTTTTGATTGAGGATCATAAACTATTTTTCCTTTATCCTTTCCTATTTCGGAGTGAGCAAAATCTCCTTCGTAGAAGACCTAGTAGACATGACACACCCTTGTGCTGTAGCCTCTTGAACATGCCCACAACCATGACCCTTTGGAAGGCAACCCTGTCTCCAAGATTTTGGTTATTGCTAATCCCCTTCTGGTTCTGATGAAGTATAATCCAATTGAAGTGGAATAATCTGCACGCGCTTTCCATCTTCTTGACTTATGGGAGTATTAAACACTTCAAACGTGTTTGAAGTGGTCACCTTGTCATCCAAACGCGACCCCGAAAGAGGATTGGATTTATTATGAGAAACCATTTGAAAACCTTCACTATCAACTGGATTCTTTCCTCTGGATGTTTTCTTTCCACCTAATGTCTCTTTTCATAATAAAGGAGAGTTAAAATTTGTTCTACCTTTTTGGTTTCTTGAAGCTTCATATTCCTACAACAAATATTCATCAATCTCATTTTAAATTTCATATTCAACGACCTCTTGTTCATTTAATCTGGACCCTTCCATCCACCCCACTAGTGGGATTTGAATATAAACACTAGGAGTAAGAGCCTTCTCTTGTTTGTCATATGGATAATTAACCGCTGCCATAATATTTACCTAAGACTTACCAAGATCTATTGAAATCTTGCCATCGGATTTTCTATCCTCCTTTGAGACTTTAACAGGTTGTATAGAGGTCTATTTAATTAAACAAAAGTTATGCCTTGTTTGAATACCTACTAAACTATTTGTTTGTGAGCCCCTGGAAGATTCACCACCTTGTAGATAAGTCCCTTTTGAATCATGCTCATCCAAATTCTCATCATGAAGCTGAAGATGCTCATTCTACTTGGAACTATTTTGGAAGTCAGTGATTTTTTTCTTATTACATGTAGTAATATCATTCCCATGACCTGAACAAAAACACAAGAAATATATTTTTTATAGTTCAATAATTCATTAACAATAATCCTATAGTCTGAGAAAAAGGGAGGCACCCATTCATATTCAATTTTCAAAGGAAGTTCATCAGAATTAATAGAGAGATATACCATGTTAACCAGAGTGGAACTGAGATCCAATTCTACCTAAAAGTGAGAATAATTCCCATATCTAGCAATATTTGTCTCTGTCCAGTTTTATCGGCACACCAATTGTAAGGGGAATATCATATAAAATCTTTAGATGCCACAAAATCTAGTTTAAACCACATACTTTGACCCATAATTGAACATAAGAGTTACTCACCTCCAATGGATTGAAGTTCTCATCCCAATGGGGAATATACTAAGATGGAGGGATATCAAGCCATCCCCCCATGACTTTAGCCACTAATCATAATTGGGTAAAATGAGGTGAAAAACCCCCTACCCATCGAGACACATTTCCACTCATCGAATCCCTAGATTTCAGAGAGGCGTGAAACCAACTCATCTATTTTCAGAGGCTTGGAACCTTTTGGTAAAATAACCTGAACAATCAAAGTGTGATTACCAATTTTCATCCGTTTATAAATGGATTCAGCATCGAATTTGACATGAAAAACACACCCTTTGTGTCGAATTTATCCGACCTCTGATTTCTTGAAGAGAGAGAATGAAGATCCACCACCACCACCGGAAGATGGAAAGAAGGGTTTTGAGCCACCATGAGTCTTCACTGGATGATCTAAACCGATCGAAGCATGTTTTTTATGATTCAAACCTCACTTGAATAAGAAATCAATTAGTCATTAATGGAATAGATGAAATCGTGAGGAGAAAGCACTAGGAGGGCAGACAAGCCACAATCGAGGAGGTCTGGATCTGGCCTCAGTAGCGGGCTGTAATCAAGGAGGGCGGACGAGATCTATCCACAATGGTGGGGTTCATATGGGTGTCAATTTATAAATGAGCATTCATAATGATGAATATATAACATATGCATGTGCACATCATCATAATATAGGTAATCTTAACATTTAGAACATATAACTCACAATCACATCCATAAATAAACTTTATGACCATATAGGATCAATTATACTCAAGCATCAATATATAAACATAAATAATGACAGTCAATATCCTTATTATCTCATGATATATATATATTCACTAAAGATATATTTATTTAAATATATTTATATATATAATTATAAATATAATTTAACTAAATATATTTAAAAAGTATTCATATATAATAATAAATATAATAAATATATTTACCATTTAAAAAAAATTATTATAATTATTATAATTATTTAAATATATATCTATTTATTTATAAACTTATAAATAATTTTTTTAAACATTATATATATATTTTAATTATTGAAATATATATATTAAAATATATCATATTTATATTAATTATAAACATGAGTTTTTTAATTAATGAATATAAATATAAATATAATAATTTTATATAAATTAATAATATTTTTTATTAAAAACTTTTATCAGCACTAAAAAAAGCTCTGATAAAGGGTACATCTTTATTAGTGCTTGTTTTAACATTGATAAAAGTGACCTCTATCAGTGCTTTTAGCTAGCACTAATAAAAGTGTGGCTTTTATCAACACTTTCTACTTAGTATTGATAAAAGCCGACACATCCCTTGCTCAGATCTTTGGTAGTGTATAAAAAAAATTAGTTTCAATTATTACTCTAATAAAATGAAGCCTAATGTCAACATCTTTTGATACACCATGGAACACTAGTTTTTTTATATGGGCATATAATGTTGGATTATGGACTAAAATGATAATGACCACGACATAACCTATGTTGTGGTCCACTCTAGAGTTCTTGACAACATAAAAATAACCAATATACCATGTTATGATGTGCATAACATTATTACATAATGTTATAACATGATAGATCCATTGATATTCTATTCCAAATGTTATCATGATTTGTTAATTATCATGTGATGAAGAATGTTAGGAGTTAGAATGTCTTCCATGATTGTTTAAACATTAAAAAAAACCAATGAAGAGTTTAACCAAGCGTTTCAAAATGTTGAAACTAATAGAACATTTATGAAACATTCTAATCAATATTGGCCAAAACATTTGAGTCCTTAGTGGCCTATATAAGTTAATTTGGTCTCTTTAAAGTGGGGAATTCTATTGTGTTGAAATGTAATATATAACCCCTTGAAGCTGTGATAATTCTTAGCCCTTTATCCTCTCTATTATTTGAGCAAAAGTTTCTAGAAGACTTTGAATATGAAAGTGGTCCTACCCATGTGTTGGGTAATTACCACAACCCATAGATACACTAGGAGGGGTAAACCATTTGTTTGAACCTCAATGATCTGGATCAATATTCTGTGAAAATATTGTACAACCCAGACCAATTAGTGAAAGGTGCACAATTACTTTTTATTTCATTATTCATTATAGATTTATAGATAGATCTTAATTTTTTTGGTTTAAGTATCGTTCTTCTATTTTGTTTAAGATAAGTGTCATCCCTTAAAAACCCTTCAATGGTATTATAACCTATTTATCAATGTTTCGTTTTGAATTTTGAATGGATGAAGGAACATTAGAAAAAGAATTTTCTTAGCACCATGATGTATCCCCTTCAAAACATGATTTTTGGTTCATGATTTTTTAATTACATGGTGTAGTTCAATGAAAAATGGGTATTGTGATTATAAAAATTATAACACCACATAATAAAACATATTAAATGATAGTTATGGGCGATGTGAGGATATCTCAAAAAAAATTAGAGCGTTGTAATCTACTTCCCCATGATTTGGTCACCGACTTTCTTTTCCATGGTACGGGTTACTACAATGACAGACCATGTCACAATGAAGGTTAACAATCTATTTTGAGCTTCTAATGTTCTTATCAATGTAGCTTCACTCAAAATGGCCATAGACCCAAAAATATAATTGCTAACACTCTTTGGTTATCCCATAAAAATTTCCAAAACGGTCATGGTTTATAGTGATTCCACAGAACCAAAACAATTTTCATTACACCATGGTGCATTCTGTTTTTGGGAAAAATTTGAAAGAAAATTGTTTTTGTTAAAATTCTCAAAAACCCTCATCAGTGCAGACTCAGAGGTCCCACTCTAAATCTAAGAGGTGAATTTAAACCATTCCAAAAAACATTTTTATAGTTATGATCACGGTTTAAAGTGTTGGAGTTGGTGCCCTAGAACCAAATTATAAGTACTTCATGATTACATGTATTTGTTGTCTTGAATACTAATGATGGTTCTTATCACATGATGATTGTTCCTTAGCATGACATAGTATGTGATAATTTCCTAAGAATATCTATCACATTGAAAGGTCATAACAGTTCCCCACTACGATGAGAAACTGGAGGTTCATTGACAATATTCTTGAATATATATGTTTTGTAGCCGGATGATATCATTTGATGATACACAAATGATATTGGATGTCAGGGGGAAAACACATAGGACTTTGAGGAACCCTCTCATTATATGTTCTCATGGTAATTTATAGAGCAGGAGATTATGAGAATGAGATCCACTCATATGAAATCCATATTTATATGTTTCATTATATGCTTCTATCTGTGGATGTGTGTATTGATCTTTAGACTTTAAGATTATTATTAATGAATATCACAAGTCATATACTTTTATGTATTGATGAAAACATCAATTAAATATGTTTAAAATTAAGTATGATATGTTATGTGCATCATGATTGATATTGGATTAATGGATAATTCAAAAAAGGATTTACCCCGTTTGTCCCTTGAGAAAAGATGATATCTCATGCCCTTTGATAGGAATGGAACTGCCTGAATAAATCCATGGCCATGGTTTTTTGTGGGAAAGTTCATTTTTGGAAAGTAAAAGAAAGTGAAATCAAGCATATAGGTTTATGACACCAGTATGCAACCTTATTGATTAGAGATATTACAATAAAGAGATTATATTACATAGTGAGAATTCATAGAAGGTTTTATGCTGTTACGAAATTAACTTCTTTTTTTTATGGGTGCCTAGGAATGTTTCTAGATGCTAACCTTGAACTTTAGGCAGTCCTACCTAATTCCACTGAGAATGGGTCTAGCGGGTCACACCCTAAATGTATCCGAAAGCTCAGTTAAATTTTATGATGAATTTAACATGTAAGAATAAATATTATTATTATTTTGTGGTTTAATATTTATTCAGGTTTGGTTGATCTCTAAGATTTAATCACAAGTTATTTTAAAGAATACATGAGTTAAATAAAAATAAAAATAATAATAAATACTTATTTTCATGGTTTAAAAAATATAATATTTATTATATCTATCTATGAATAATGAAGTGATATTTTTTTATTAAATAAATAGTCATTATTTAAGGTTTAGTAAAAATCAAGGAGGATAAGTGAACTGAGTTTAATAGTATGATTGGAAATAATATAAATGATATTTAATTATTATTAGGTGATGCACATGTCAAATGAATAATAATTTTTATTATTATTAATACATGAGGTTCCCTAAGAATTAAGTAATTGGTAATGAGGCTTAATGCAAATAGGTAGCCCTAAACATTACTTGATATATATCTAGTTAAATCTCTTTCCCAAGTGATATTTTTTGTGCTCAACGGATAAATAGAAGATCTTTAAAACCCTAGAGAGAGTTCTAGAGATCTATATTGTTCTCTCTCCCCTCCCCTCTCCATATTTTGAGAAAAAATCAATAATTATTCATCCTAAAATATAATTCTGCTGTGATCAATGATGAACGATACAAGCGATTAGGATTGACCGTACTAGCACCCAATGATTCTATGATGAAATTTAGAGATTGTGGTGCACTTGTAAATCACCACTAGAGAGATTTTACACTTGGATATTATAATGAAATGATGGTATGATGATATTGAGTCAACCATATCATCAATAAAGAAATAATTACAAGTTCAGATAATTCTATATCTGCTTATAAATTAATTATAAATTACATGTGATAATTATCCTCTTATTATTATAGCATTTGATTCAATTAAACCTTGAATTAATTCTATCGGGAATTTAATTTTTATTGTGTACATCTCAGATTATTCAATGATTATGACAAAAATACGAGTTGTCCATGCCCAATAGGGGCTTCCACTATCCATAGAACCTTCATAAAGTTCACTCACATGGTTAAAATAAGGTGAAAAAATAAAATTGCTTGTATTTATTTATGATTAAATCATAAATTTAAATATAAAATGTTCATATTTTTATCCATATTATAAAAAATGTGTAATTTATGTAAATAGTTTCATAACTTATGACATTTTTATAATTTTACAATAAAAGTATTCATAAATGTCACACATTTCTAAAATATGAATGAGTTCATATTAAAACCATGTAAATGATAATATGAAAATTTCATATTGGATAAAAGTGACGTGTTTATGTTTATTAGTGCTTAAATTATAAAGTGTTTATAATTTATTTACAAATCAATAATTTTTTTATTTAATTTTTGAATATATGAATTGTTCATTTTTTTAATTTTATTCCCTTGTTTATTAATTAAAGATATGAATCGTGTGCCCTTATTATCCTTCAAACTCTTACCCAGAGAATAATCCTCAGGAAATCTCTATGTAATATTTCCCCTTATAATATTAAAAGGTTCTTTCTTTTAGGCATTACTGTAGGTTCTGGGTGTAATGGAAGCGTGCGATGTGTGGTGCCCAAAATTGATTTTTGTCAACTTCAATGATTAATCTGAGATCAACATGATGATAAATGCCGTGTTCTATGGAATTGAATAAAATAAGACATAAAAAATGAATCACACTGGAACCGTAAAGAGAGAGGATCATCACATATTATTTATAATTAATTTAATTAAATAAGAATTACCTTGATGGAATTAATTATTTATTGATTGGTCTAGTAACTGATCTATGATCTACCATCATTGTGATGTATGAATCAAGTGCAAATTTCCTCTAGCGGTGTTCCACATGTGTTCCACAAATATCCAAACATCACTGAAAGAATCTCTAGGTGATAGCATGACAGATCCTTACGCTCATGTTGTCCTCCTTTGATCGTTATGATAATTTCTTACAAAGAGTTATTCTTGATCTGGTGGAGGAAGATTGCTCTCAATTCTTGGGAGTGATCATGGAGAAGAAAGATATCAAGGGCTTGAGAGAATTCTCCAATTCTGTTGTGCACAAACAAAAAAAAAAGGAATTTTTCTATTGATAAAATAACATAACTAGGTTTATATATCACTAGGGTTAAAATAAAATAATCACACAAGTGCCCTTAATTATTTATTTAACCATAATAAAAACCATATTTTAAATAATAATAATAATAATATTGTTATTTCTCGACATGCGCTTAACTTCGGAAATTAAAATTAAATATTATTTAATCAAATAATATTCAATATTTATTAATTTCTCACCAGACCTAAAATCCCGATTCATAATTCCTCCATAATATTTATCGGTCCTTGAATACTGTCTATTTATTTATTAAACAAATATCACCTCATTATTCTCCAATAAATAAATAAATATTATGTTTACTAAATATAAAATAAATATTTATATGAAATCAAGAATAAATGAATAATTATTAAACCACATGTAGGAATAATATTTATTTAACTTGTTAAATAATAAATAATAATATATCATTTAATCAAGATTTTGGATACACTTAGTGTGTAACTCTCTAGGCCTATTTCTCAGTGACATTAGGTGAAGCAGCCTAAAGTCCTAGGTTAGATTATAGCAACATTCCAAGACACCCATATAGAAATAATTTGATGCCGCAATGACATGTTACCTCATACAAAAGCTTACAGTGTAATATAATCTCATTATCGTGATATCTCTAATCAAACAGGTTGCATATCGGTTCTATCACCCAAAGTTCTCGATGTCTCTTTATTTGATTTCCTAGAAAATGAACTTGACTATCAAACACCATTTCCATGGATTTATTTAGTCTATATCATTTCCATCAAAGGTACTAAGATATCAAATTCCATTAAAACAGAAGGGACAAATCCTTTCTCACGGTATTCATTAATGCAATATTACTCGTGACACACCCAAAGTATCATAACTCACCATGAACACATATCATCATGGTTTTCATCAATACATCAAAGTACATAACTCATAATATTCATTAATAACAATCTCAAAGTCTAAGGATCAATACAGACATACACAGATAAGATTATACAATGACACATAGAAATGTGGATTTCCTACTGACAGGTCTCGTTATCATAATATCTTACTAGATATTACCAATGACATACACCATGAGAAGGTTCCTCAAAGTACCATGAGTATACAAAACTGATAGCCTATATCATATGTGTCCCTTAATTGATATTATCCATCTATAGAAAATCTATTCAAGAATAGTTTCACAACACTTCCGGGTTCTCATCATAGCGGGGAACTATTATGACCTTTTAGTGAGACAAATATTCTTAGCACATTATCACATACAATGTTACATAGTATACCAATCATGATGTGATAAGAAGTTTATAAATATTCAAAATTATGAATACAAGTTATCATAAAGTACACAAAAGTTGGTTCTAGGGAACAAACTTCAACAGACTCCCATTTTCACTAGATCTAACTTCCAACAACCAAAATTCTTCTATCTCTCACATGATACTCATTATTATGCTAAGATATGACTTTAGTTAAGGGGTACACCATTTTCTCTTCCCTGGTTACTCTACTTAATGAAAATTCATCCCTCTGATGAAAATAACTCAAGAGGTGATAAATATGAAGTTTATGCTTTGTCCATTGGTGAGAACTGAGTCTTTTGCAAGATCCACTACTGTAGTATTATCACAATACAATGTGATGAGATCCTTACTGATAGGCACCACATCAAGCTCTTGGACAAAGTTCTAAATCCAAATATATTCCTTGGCTGCATCATAAGTCACTATATACCCAGACTCTATTATAGAATCATTGACAACTGGATTCTTTGAACTCTTTCAGCTCATAACTCCTCCATTAACAGAGAAAACATATCTTGATCACAACTTCAAATTATTATTATCTATTTAAAAACCAACATCAGTATAACCCTTGATGACCAAATCTCATCTCCTCTATATACCATGAACTTATCCTTAGTTTTTATCATATGCTTAAGGATAACCTTAACAAAAATCCAATGCTATTCTCCTAGATCTACTTGATATCTACCTACCATGCTCAATTCATAGGAAACATAAAGTCTAGTACATAACATGGAATATATGATTTATCCTATCACTGAAGCATTTGATATCTTACTCATTCTCTCTTTCTCCTATTTTGTATGACACATTTTCTTAGAAAGATGTAAAGCATGTGACACTAAAACCAATCCCCTCTTGGATTGTTCAATACTAAATCTATTTAGTATTTGGTAAATATATTTACATTGACTTAGTCTAAGAATAATCTTGAATCTATCACAAATGATCATGATATCTAGAATATAAGATGCTTAACCTAAGTCCTACATGAAGAAACACTTTTTTAACCAGTCTTTAAATGACTGTAAGACTGGTATTCCATTTACAATAAGTAATATGTCATCAACATATACTACTAGGATAATAACTGCATTTCCATTAAACCTCTTGTAAACACATGTATCATATTCATTCTTGATGAAACCAAATTATTTTATGGCTTTATCAAATCAAATGTTCCATGACCTGGATTCTTTATTCAATCTATAAATTGATATCTGTAACTTGAAAATCTTTTTGGTATCACATGGAGTCACAAACCCTTCTGATTATGTCATATAGAAATATTCCTGAAGGTTCCCATTAAGGAATTTAGTTTTGACATCCATCAAAAAAATATCATCATCATGGTAAGGTACTATAACAAGTAGATTTTTGATGGATTTAAACATGGAAACTAGTGAAAAGGTTTCATCATAGTCAATTACTTGATTCTTTTTAAAACCTTTATCCACTATCCTTGCTTTATCGGTATTTACTTTACATTCCATATCCATTTTCCTCTTGAATACCCATTTTCATCCAATGGGATTTACATCAACTGGAACATCGACCAGAACCAAAAGTTGATTTTGATACCTTGAATTCATTTCGGAATTCATAGATTCTTGACATTTTGTAGCCTTTGATCTCTCTACTGCCTCCTTGTAGTATAGAGGGTCATCATTGTCAATCAATAATGAGTCACCATCTTTGGTGACTAGAAAACCCTATCTCTCTGGTTCTCTGACCTCTCTTGTAGTCATATGTAGTACTTGTGTTTCAGGAACTACTTCTTCCATAGGGACCCATGAAACCTATTCCTGATCTAAATCTTGTGTATCTTGAGCATAAACTTCATTGAAATCAATCTTTCTCCCACTTTCCTTTTTGAGTATGTTCTCCATCTTAGGAAATACAACTTTTCTGGCGAAAATCACTTTCTTGTCTGAGGGGTTGTATAGGCATTATACATTTGTTTTCTTAGGATACCCAATAAAGATACACTTTGTTCCCTAGGCTTCCAGTTTTTTCCTATGAATTCCTTAACAAAGGCCTCACAACCACATACACATGTATGCGATAAAACAGGTTTCTTTCCACTCCATAACTCAAATGGAATTCCATTTTCCACATTAGTTGAAATTCATTTTAATGTTTATTCTATATTTTGTAATGAATATCCCCAAAAGAATAATGGATGATTTTAATGACTCATCATCGACCTTACCATGTCTAACAAGGTACGATTCCTCCTTTCACTAATACCATTCCACTTTGGTGTATAATGTGTAGTGAGTTGATATAGAATCCCAAACTCCCATAGAAAGTTGATGAACTATTGGTTAGAATATTCACCACCACGATCGGATCAAAGCTTCTTTATCTTCTTACCAAGTTGATTCTATACTTCATTCTTGAATTCATTGAATTTCTCAAAGGACTCGGACTTATACCTCATCAATTAGAAATAGACATATCTACTCAAGTCATCAGTAAAAGTTATGAAGTAAGAATATACAACTCTATATTCTAAAAGAAATGGTATAAAAAAATTAGTGTGTACCAATCCTAGATGCTATGTGGCCATTTCACCATATCCACCAAATGGTGGTTTGTTCATTTTTCTTTGTAAACAAGCATGACATATATCAAGTGGTTTTTGCTCAGATGATTCTAAATAACCATATTGACAGAGTTGTGTTAAATTCTTCTCATTTACTTGACCAAGATGGTGATGATAAAGATGGGTGTTATATGAGTCGTGTGAACATGATTTGTTATCAGTTTCCAACTCTTGGTTTTCTTAATTTAATACATAAATATCATTATTTAAATATTCCATATTATAATATATGTTTTCCTTATAAAATAAAAAAAAATTATTTCCAAAATGGAATATAAAACCGTATACTTCTAGGAATGATACATAAATTATGTTCTTGGTAATTTTAGGTACACAATAACAATATTTCAAGACCAAAATCATTCTTGTTGGCAATAAAAGGTGGTAGTCACCAATGTCTAGAGTAGCCAAACTTTTTCCATTTTCCGCTCTCAGATCTACCTCTCCTCTATAAATCTTTTGGAATCTACTTGGTTCCTATATTTGGATACATATGTGAGCCAAAAAAGTTGCATCTAATACCCAATGTGTAGATATTGAAATATTACACTCGATAACGAACACAACTTTATCTTCCCCTTACTTTTGGGTGTAGTTCCTCTTCCAGTGGCCTGGATTGCCACCCAAAAAATATACTGCCTCCTTTTCTTTACCTTGTCTTTAGATATTCATCTTATTGGAAGGAAAATTCCCAAGAGCTTTAGAATATTTATAGGTCTTGGGACCCTTTCCCTTGTTCTTACATTTCTTATTCACCATAAGGACTGCGGGTTTATCATGCCCCATGTCCTTATCCACTTGGAGAATCAAAGTAAGAAGTTCTGAAAGAATCTTCTCATTATTTCTCATATTATAATTAACAATAAAACTGGAGAAGGTCTTGGGTAGTGATAAAAGTATGAGATTTGTATGAAAACCATTTGGGAATTTAATCCCTAAGATATCTAGGCATTTAATATAGCCAATAATCTTGACTACATGAGGCTCAGTTGGCATAGAATCTCAAATATTAGATGTAAACATATAATTGGATATTTTTTACCTCTCTTATCTCACCTTCTCTTGATAGAGATCCTAAAGGTGAGACATAACTCTATTGGACTCCATATCCTCATATTGCTTCAAAATCTCATTTGACATGGATGATACCATGAAATATTTAACATCTATAGAATTTTTCAAATGTTTCTTATAGATTTTTAACTCTTCATCACTTTCCTTATTTCTAAAAAACTTTAGGTAAAGGTTCTTCCAGTACATAAAATTTCCTTTCATGGTGAAGTATGACTCGTAAGCGCCTTTGCCACTCTTAAAAATTTGTGCTGGTGAGAAGGTTTTCCTTCTCAAGTATGGATCAGAATGATATTTTTTAATTCATTTTAATAATATTTATAAAAAATAATATGAGAATAATTTTAGTTCTTTATCGAATAAAATTTAGACAAATAAATAAATATTATATTTATTAGTCCCCCACTATTTTATTGAAACCCAATAGACCTCACCATTGGCTTTAGAATATCTTGTTTCTTGGATATCCTAGTGGTAAGGATCCATATTCCCATTCTAATTACCCCAAATTTGGTTGTTCAAGTAATTTGAATAGTTTTATATAGGCATTACAAATCCCAACCACAACAACTCATAGTTCCTTAACCTGCAAAGTGGACTCCCCAATCCTAAAATACTTAAATTGGATTTCATAAAAATTTTCCACTCAATTACACAAAGTTCTTATTCAGAAGTCAACCCTTAATGTGAACTAAGTTAATTCCACCCAAAGCTTCAATTTATAATTAAACAATAATTGAAATCACCCCAACTTTGGCTGGTCAATCACTTTGAACTATGGTTTGATTTTAACCGAAGTAGTAGAAGGCTATACCGACTTTATATTTTATTGATGGATTTTATCCTTTTATGTGTAAATTTACAATTATTATCTTTATCACATGATTGTTAATATTAAATGGGTTTAATTAAGTGATTAACCATGTCTTACATAATATTTATGCATAAGGCAATTTATTTTAGTTTTATCTTGCATGCTTGTTAATTCATTAATTATGTGATCATGAAAAAAACATCCATAATGAAATAATTATGAAACTTGATAGAAATAAAATAATAAAGTGTTATTATCATGATATTTAATAATGGTTAGTTTATATAGCAGTTGATGAACTAACTGTTGACCAAGGGGAAAAACACCTTGAACTATTTAAGGTTCGTGTTAAAGCTTTCCACCTGTCCATCTATGTATATCCTTGGATTGGTTTTACCTCATTTCTGAACTTGAACAACCTCCACTAGTTTGGAAGCTCCATCCTCTACATATGATTTTTACTCACACATAGGTGAGGGGAAAAAGAGTTTACATAAAATAAACCATGGGCGTTCAAGCCCTACATAATAAGAGAAGAGAAGGCACGCAGACAAAAAATTTAATTTAATAACAAATTAAATGAAACCAATCACATACAAAGGTCTGGTCCATGCTCATGATCATCCACATGCATGAAACAAATTACAAATTTAATACTACTAGCATTCAATTCTTAATTGTTCTTATTCAAGATAAATCACATTTGAATAAATTAATTTCTTCTTTAATTAATTAATTATTTTACCTTAATTATATTCCAAATTTCCTTGAGATTCTCATCCATCATAATTTTATAAAAATTAAATAAATTCATTTAAAATTAACCATGTACATAAATGTACCTTGGGGGAAATATGGTGAATACCCATCCGATTCTACCCAAACATGTATTATACTCGTATAATGTTTACTATTGTGACATAAAACATACACAACTTATCACGTAATTTTATGAAGTGTATTATCAACTTAATGATTACATGAATTACCTAATTTTTTGGTCACGTGTTACGTTTCAATGCACATAGAATAAAAACTCTAATACGAATCATACATGATATGTAGACATGAACATTATGCAGATATTAATTAAACACACACACACACACACACATATATATATATCAAAAACCTATCAAATGGCATATCCTATCAACTTAATGACCACATGAAAGAATATGCCGATAAGGTTGACATTGTATAATAAATAAATTTTAAATTTGTGTTATTTGGTATAAGTACACGATGTGTACAAGCGATCAAATAACGTGTATGGCTCTCACTGTCTATATGAGGTGCATGCATAGGGACTCGACATGTAAATCATGACTTGGAAACTAGAGTACATGACATTTCCAATGGGATACATGCCGTGTGATCTCTAAATTATATGGTCACAAGTCAGGTAGTCCGTGTATTGAAATACATGACCCATCTTTGTCTCAAAGGGACTATATGCCGTGTATATAGGCTACACGATGTGTACTCCAACTAACTATTTGCCAATCTATCCTGATAAACATGCGATGCGAGGTAATAACTACACCGTGTGTCATCAATTCATATGAATGAATTAATTCTGTATTAATTCTCGATGCATCGAACAAAAATACACGACATGTAACTTCAGTTACATGGAGTGTATTTCTGTGTTATCATTCCTTAATCCTTGCCACCTCCAGATGATTTCTTCAATTTTATTTTATTCATAAAATTAATCATATTGATTAGATCTATGATAAATGAAGGAGGAAGAAGCAGATCTTGCAATTCGGATTAAAATAATGATTAAACTTGAATTAAGAAAAATAAATTAAAATGCGTAAATGACCAAAGATATTTAAATAATTATAAATAATTATGTTACCACTCAGATACCATTTGTAGGTTCGATGAGTAGCGGAAGCGTGTGATGAGTGATGACCAACATTGATATTTTTTCATGTTCAATGATCAATCCGAGATCTACGTGATGATAAACCCCATGTTCAATGGAATTTAATCAAAGAAGAGAGACAACATGAATCACACCAGAACCATAGAGAGAGAGGATCATTGCATTTTATTTATAAATAATTTAATTGAATAAGAATTACCTTGATGGAATTATTTATTATTTGATGTATCTGGTAGAAGATCTGTGATGCACCATCAATGTGATATAGTAATCAAGAGCAGATTCCCTCTAGTGGCGATCCACACATGTTCCATGAATCTCTAGACGTCACTAAAAGAATATCCAGGTTCTAGCATGACAGATCCTTGTGCTTGTGTCATCCTCCTTTGATCGCTACAAGAATTGATTCCAAATCATTCTTCTTGGTGTGGTGGAGGATTATTTCCCTCTGTTCTTGGGATCGATCTTGGAGAAGAGAGATTTAAATTTCTTGAGCGAATTCTCCAATTCCATTGTGCACAACCCAAATAAAATGAATTGTTGCATTGAGAAAATAACATAACTAGATTTATATATTTATAGGGTTAAAATACAACAATTGTGTATGTACCCTTAATTATTTATTTAATTCTATAAAAAACCCCATGTCAAATAATAATCATAATAATATTATTTCTCGACATGATCTTAACTTGAAAATTAAAATTAAATATTATTTAATCAAATAATATTATATATTTATTATTTTCTCACCATACGTAAAATTACAGTCTGTTATTACTCCATAATATTTATTGAACCTTGAATAATGTCTATTTATTTGTTAGATAAATATCACTTCCTTTTGTGTCAATAAATAAATAAATATTATATTTACTAAATAGAAAATAATATTTATATGCGATCAAGAATACATGAATAATCATTAAACCACATGTGGAAATAATATTTATTCAACTTGTTAAATAATAAATAATAATATATTATTTAACTGATATTCTAGATAAACTTAGTGTGTGACCCTCTAGGCCTCTTTCTCAGTGGCTTTAGGTGAAGCATCCTAAAGTCCATTGTTAGAATCTAGCAGCATTCCAAGGCACACATAGATAAATAATTTAATACAACAATGATATGTTGCCTCATACAAATTCTTACTATGTAATATAATCCCTTTATCATGATATCTATAATCAAGTAGGCTGCATGCCGGTGCCATCAACCAAAGTTCTCAATGTCGCTTTCTTTGATTTCTCAGAAAATGAACTTTCCTATAAAACACCATGGCCATGGATTTATTTAGGATATATCATTTCCATAAAGGGCCTAATATATCAACTTATGTTAAAACAAAAGGGACAAATCCTTTCTCTCATTATTCATTAATGCAATATTACTCATGATACACCCAACATATCATACCTCACCACGAACATATGTTATAATGGTTTTCATCAATACATCGAAGTACGCGGCTCATAATATTCATTAATAATAATATTAAAGTCTAACGATCATTACACACATCCATATATTGAAATATCTAATGACACATAGAAATGTGGATTTCCTACTGGTGGGTCTTGTTCTCATAATATCCTACTGGATATTACCAAGGGCATACACCATGAGAAGGTGCCTCAAAGTCTTATGAGTCTCCACCCCTAATAGCTTATATCAACTGTGTCCCTAAAATGATATCATCTGGCTATAGAAAATTTATTCAAGAACAGTGTCCTAGCATTTCTGGGTTTTTATCATAACAATGAACTTCTATGACCTTTTAGTGTGACAACTACTCTTAAGACATTATCACATAATTTGTTATGCAGAAGAAAAATCATGATGTGATAAATAGTTTATTAATATTCAAAAACATGAATAAAAGTTATCATAAAGTATACATAAGTTGGTTCTTGGGCACCAACTCCAATAGTAAGCATGTAGGCTTCCATCTTATGGGAATCATAGAGATATTTATGATCACCCCAAGTGGTTTAGAGTTAGTCATGGATAGTTTTTGGTTGACCATAGGAAATTTATTACTTTTAACAACATGTAGATCCAAAGTGGTGAGTTGAATATCAATTATAGGAGAAAATTTGTATTCTCACCTATTTTCTATGAAACTATATTCTCCTCTAAAAAATCACCACCAAGGCTATTCTCCTAAGAATCTAATAGAACCTCATCAACAAAAGTATCCCTGATAATCTACACCAAATGCATTCATGAGGTTTGGATCATAATGGTTATAATATCTCCTCTAACTCCCTCACCAGAAGCAACACCAGTCTCTATTTGGGAAGACTTTAGTGCCCCAAAAACATTAATAGCTCTAGATAATACCACCACTTCAACTATCTGGTGAAAAAAGAGATGTTTAGACATAAAAACCTGGTGCTACTACATATAAAGAATCAATTAATTCTAACAAGTCATGGGAAGGCACAAAATATTAATCCAAATAGATGATAGGTGGGAATATTTACCATCATTCACCTATGGGTAAAATTTAAACAATAAAAATTAACAAGATCCAAATTTTCATTTAGTTCGATATAAATTATGCTCTATCTTCTTCATTATTTGGATGATTTAAAAAGAGAAAAATATAGATTGCTTAATCCAATGATTTATCTTGATTATAGCTCCCATTCAATGTTGATATTATTTTCAAACCAATTAATTGATAACCACCCCTTAGTGAATTTAATTATCAATGATTGAGTGATAGGAGCTAAGTCTTCAATAATTTCCAAACAAAGATCAACCATGGGGTTTCCATCGAATAACTTGGACAACCACAGGGGTAAATGAGTGTCTAGTATCTCCTTGAAAGAATTTGATTTGGTAGATGACATGAAGCCATTCTTTGATGACTTATTAGATGACTGAGAAGTTTCAAACAATGGTGGAAGAGTCATGGGTTTGGCTATCCTTTAGGGAAGGCTAGTTGAAATTCATAGATATAAATTGATTATATTATAAATAAATACATGTTTTTGTTTAAGGTGTTAAATTTATTTTTTTAAATTATAGTACATGGATTTAAAGAGATACATGTTTGGTATGATAATTGGTTTAGTTTACTTTTGCCATGAATTTAGATTTTTTATAAGTTGTGTAAATAGTTACACATCAATACGGTTGGAACATATTGATTCGGTGGGAGGAATAGATATTCCAAACCAAATAATTAAAATAATGAATACATGAAAATGGAATACATGAGATAAGATAATTGGAATAAATCCCATTTAAAATACAAAGTGTTAGATTCCTTCCAATATGTAAATTTTTATGACCTCAATTATCCAACCATAAAGGTTCATGCTAAAGTTAGATGCCCATGGATTATCTTGTGTGAAGAAATAAAGTAATAAGGTGACCTTAAGAGTTAGGTGAGTTTTTTTGGTGATTTAATTGGGTTAAATTTAGTTGGAAAACCTTCTGAGATAGGATACCATAAGAATAGAGTTGCATTTATCCATATGATGGATCGGGAAATGAGCTGTCAGCTCAACCATCCAAGAATAAAATATGATATGATTTCCATGATAGCCTACCTAAATAGATAAGTGGTGATATATAAATTAGAATCATTGGTTAGTGAAATATAGATCATTGAACACTAATGGATATGATGTAATTAGGAGGATCAACCATTTTAATTAGAGAAAATTTAATAAAAGTACTTATTAAATTAATGTAATACAGGATACTCATATGATAAAAGCTTATATTGTAAATATAATGGAATCATTATCATCATCATCATAATCATAAAATATTACTTTGAGATCAATATTTGAGATGATAAAGTTAACATATGTTATTTTTAGTATTGTATAGAAACTTAAGAAACATTCTTATAAAAGAATAAAATTATATGCTTTAAAGTAATTCCTTCTCAAGTAACAAACTATTGAAGTTGTTTAATAAGTGAATCTATTTACTTATGAGAAGTATATATGGATTCACATGAGGTTTATAAGAAATTATATGCAACGTGACAAAATATAATTTAGTATCTTTAGATGATTTTGATAAAATTTGGAATGATACAAAGAATATTATCATGTCCACTATGCGCATATGACACTCACAAATAATGGAATGAGCAATGATATGATTGAGTATGTTAGTGATTTAGAGAGACTGATGGTTATTTTGGATATAGATTTCATTATGTAAACATAGTTTGAAATTTTCTAAAAATTTGAATGATTTTCAATAAAATTTTACCTTATTTTCTCAAAGTGTTGATAATAAGTGTGAATTACATGTGATTTCATGGATATAGTACTGTATTGATAGCACTGAAGTGTAAAAGTTCAAATTAAAAGAATAAAACATTATTGTAAAATCCAAAAATGTTTCATAAAGTATCTATAAAAAGTTCTTGAAACCTAATAAAGGTTTTAGAAAGGAAAATGTTTCCAAAGGATAGAAATGTTCAAAATACCGAATGGGGTTTGAGGAACTCCATGGAATGTACACATTAGGTATTAGTATTAACGAATAAATTATTCAATTTTTAAGTATATATGATACTAAATGTATATTTTACAACTATTATAAACATATAGGAGTATAGGATCTATATAAGGGTTTTTGAACCTTGTAATTTATATTCAAGCGATTACATAAAGGGTTTATAAATCAAGGAGTGAATGTAAAGAAATATTTCAATTTTAGTTTAATATTTAAAATATGATTATTTTCATCTTATTTATCTTATGTGATAGGAGAAGTTGTTTGTCAAACAAAGAGTAATTATAAAAAATATGTGATGATTATTTGATATACATGGTTTATGATTCATTAGATTCTATAACATGTTTTAAAAAATAAGGTAAGAAGTTTTTTTATCCAGAATAAAAGAGTTTATCAGAGATATTTGTTAAAATACAATGGAAATAGTTCCCACCACCTTCAGTATAATATTTTAAGTAATAATGTATTCTTTTAAAATATTTTTCAACAAACACATAGGAATACTATATATGGTATTGACATAATAGTACATTTATAAATATTCCCATTAAAGTAAATAAGTGTTATTTCCCAAATAGAAATGAGTTTATGCCTTAGCATTATTTTCTAAAGAGAATATAGTTTCTATATATAATGTGGGAGTATTTTTAGACTTGGAAAAGTTCAATGTTTAACTAATAAAAGGTTAAACCAGTAAAAATTTATAGTGAATATCACTTAATATCCTAAAAATTTTAGTGTTTGTCAATAAATATAAATATAAATAGTTAAATTTAGTTTCTGTAATGAAGTGAATGTCATTTTATCCTAAAGGATTTTAGGATATGATGATAAAGAATAATAAAAATATTTAAATTATTTATAAAATGATATCAAAAAAATGTTTTATGTAAAGTTTCTAATAATAAAGATGATATTGAAATTAAAAAACAATTCTAACTAGAAAACATAAGTTATTAACATCGTAACATGTCATATATTGAAGTTAAGATGTTTGAATATTATGTTCAAGGAGTTGAACATTAGGAATATGACTCCTATGTCTCAAAAGTATTCAAATAAAAATTTCAATATAAATATTACTCCTTAAATGGGTTTAGTGGAAGTATTTTATCATATTATCACATAAAGATATGAAAAGATCTACATAAAGATATAATGAATTTAACAAAACCATAAAAGTGTAACAAAACATAAGGTTAATACAATGGTCTATTATATGTGATATTATTATATGAGACCTTATGTTTGTTTTTTAGTATTTTAAAAATAAATTAATAACAAAAAATGTATCATGTTATACAAAATGTAGTTTCCACTTTATCATTTATTCATATTGGTTGCTTATATTTCATGAAAATAAATGATTATGGACCTATAAATGTATGAATTTGAGTTTTCCATAAATGATGTTAATCATGGTGTATTTTAGGTTGTGAAAAATGTTACGGTTAGTGTGGGTAGGGTTTTATATAGAGATACAAAATATGTCCATGAGGTATAAAAGAAGTCTTGTGTGATGTATAACCCTATAATCATACCATATTAGTGTCATGCACTATGTATTTAATATTCTAGTGGTTCATGTTTCATATTGAATCCCCATATATGAGACTGGAAAGGAACTTAGTATAATAACCCTTATAATTTGATACCTTTCTTGTAAAATCATTGAAGATTAGCTTACCAGGGTTGGTTGGGTATATTGTATATCATGTCAATAATTGATGCAAAACCAAGATGGTATTTGTAATGACCAGAAATTTTGAATAAATCTTGTTTCCTAATTTTGTGTGTTATTTTATTTTATTTTTATACTCAACAAAAATGTTTCATTTGATAACATGAGTATAATTAAAATGATACCGTTGGGTTTTGACTGTTATATGACCATTGGTCAGTATGACTGCTGGAAACTAAACGTTTTGATTATTGTCTCAAAATACAAGTAATATTGGTTAATTAATATAGAAAGAAGATTCGATGGCCTCACCCATTAGTCTTGGACCGATCGAAGCCCATCTAACAGAACTTGGGAAGGAGGTAGCACCACTGGGCTTTGCTCTGGACCAAACCCAAGCTGAACTTCATCGTGTGAAGCTAGAACGGGATCGCCTTCACGAGAATTTCAAACTGATAGAAATTACTACTCGTGCGGTGTTGGCCGAGCCTCCCCCGGATTCTCTCACCTTAGCACACCTTACACTTAGGTCCTATGATGGTGTGATAAGGGGCTATGTAAGGAGACCGTAACTGCCTTGTGTAATCCTTTGTTTTAAATAAAAATTGGGATTTCTTCTTATGATGATGTTTATGACTTTTTAAATGTCCGGATAAATATAGTATGCATATTTTTGGTGAATTTTAGAGAAAGGATATTTTAAAAAAATGTTTATATAAACCTTAAATAATTAAAAATGTGTAATGATTTCCAAAAAATGGTCTTCTACAATTATCTTCAGTACGAAATTTAGAGTCTAATAATATCAACTTAATTTTTGATGAATAGTAAATTATAAATAGTTATTTTATGCTTAGGATTAGTAATGTGACCAAATGGATTAGTAATCTCACTTAAAGAAAGTATTAATATAATCTAGGCACCTTGATTAAGTAATGTGATTCAATAAAATGGTTAAATAACGGTTTCATAAATTATTATTCAAGTATTAGTTTTTTCGGGTGAATAGTGTTTTTTAATTAAAAATTAAATTAAAAATATTTAGAAAAATATTTTTATAAAATGGATTTTATTTTTGAACTCAGAGCATCGATATTATGTTAAGGTAAATTTTGGGGATTTTTCTGAAAAAAATGAATTTTCGGTGAATAGTGTATTTATTTAAAAAATTAATTAAAAATATTTAGAAAATTATTTTCATAAAATGGAGTTTATTTTTGAAATCAGAGCATTGATATTTGGTTAAGGTGAAATTTTGGGATTTTTCTGAGAAAGTTGAATTTTCAGTGAATAGTAGGAATACAATTTTAGGGTTTCGGTATGTTTAATGACATCATAACTGTGTCATGATGATGTCATGAGATATTTTATGGGTTGGATGACCAAAGGTGATGAATTATTTTATTGGGGGCCCCATGTGGCCTAACTTCATGGGAAATATCTTGGGAGAGCACATGGTTTTGAGAAACCCACTTATGAGGTGTCCCTTGGCCATTAATGCCTTGTCCCCTCAGTTTCCCTATAAATACCAAGCCCTCCTCTCATCCATTCGACTCAAAAACCATCCTCAACGAAGTTATGATCTCATTACCTCCCAAGGAGTCCTCCCAAGGTGCCCCAAATCCCTCAAGGTCCCAACCTTTGAGTTTTAAGAGTTACATTTTAAGGTAAGGGATCCGACCCCTCTCTTTCTTTTCAAGTGATCTATTTTATGTCATTTCTTTTATTCTCAATGTTATTATGTTGGATGATGTTATTTTATATTCATTATACTGTCCTTTTTATGTTCACATGATGAGAGACCCCCTCTTACTCTCATCATTTCATTTTATGAAAGTTTAGGTAGCGCTGTTAGGCTGCCGAAATTTTTGTAACGGATTCTTTCACCCTTCTCATTTTCAAGTTCTATTTTCTTTTCAAGTCTTTCAAGTTCCTTTTTATTATGTTGGGGTATTATCTCTATATCTATCATAATGATCTTTTATGATCATATTATGAGATACCCCATTTGATCTCTTCAATTCAGTATTTTGAAGTTTTAAGTGGCGCCGTTAGGCTGCCAAATTTTTAAGTGGTTCTTTCACCTTTCTCCTTTTTCAAAGTTCTAATTCCATGTCAAGTCTTGCAAGTACCTTTTTATTATTTTGGGGTATGATCTCTATATCTATCATACTTATCTTTTATTTTCATATGATGAGAGACCCTATTTGATCTCATCAATTCATTTTTGGTTGAAGTTTATGTGACGCCGTTAGGCTGCCGAGTTTTCATAAGAGAGATCTTATTTTTGTCTTCCTTTCATGTTCTTCATTTCATATGGTATATTTTAAAATTTCATTACCATGTTATTAAATCCCTTATATTCTGTCCCTCTACTGTTTTATGGGTCATTTATGAATGTTTGACCCATGTCCCCTCTCTTTTCATCATTTTCTAAAACCCTGTAATGTAGCCGTTGTGCTGTAGAATTTTCGTCTCAAAATGCCTCTCTCTTTTTCTCAAAATTATTTTATGTTATTAAGTGAATAATAAAAGCTCTTATTTATATAGGGGTATTCACATATATATAAAAATGTTCTATTTTAAATTCTGGGATTTACATACATGAGACCCGCTCTCCCCTTCCGTGGGTTTTAAAGTGACATAAAGATCATGTATTTAAAGCAGTTTTTGAAACATTATTATTATGAAAGGAAACCCATTTATTTTATGCTATATGGGTTGTTTATGAAATTATTGATGATGATATATGTGTCTCACATGATGATAAAGAAAAATTTAAGGGTGCGCCCTGATAGCGCTCCAATACATTGGGTAATGATGTAACCACTAGAGATTACAATTTTCACGATATCTTGGTGAATAACCTTGGTAATTTTCAAATGACACCTTGGGGATGGATCTTGGTGATATGTTCATGATTGTCTATGTTAAATGATGTAGCCACATATTAAATTTATGAAAAATGTTATTTTTATTATGATATGCCACATGATTTCTTTCTCATGCCTTAAAGTTCTTTTTCATGACATAGTTGATGTATCTCAAGTTCACATGTTAAATGTTTCTCTTGTTTCCCTTACTGGGCCTTTTGCTCACCCTTCCTTTTGATGCATGTACCCAGGTTGTGAGATGCAGTAATGAACCTAGGATTAACATAAGGAGAAGCCTTTAAACTGTTTAAGAAGAATGTTTTTTTTGTTTCATGTATTAAGTTCTTGGTTTCCAAGACACTAAACCTTAAAGATCCTCAGTTTTGTATAATGTAATGAAAGTTTATGTGACAAAAAGGTGGGATGATATAGTATTTTTCATCCTATATGATGAGTATGATATTTAGGCCATAAATTGAGATAAACCAAGTAAGTGTATGTTTATACCTAGATAATGTAGATGTGATGTTCTTATCTATATTTATGAATGTTATGTAATGTGCTAATTCACTTAGATGAATGATATGCAATGTATTCATCAACCTGACCAGTCTATAATCCGGGAATCGAGAACATATGAGTAGGCTATATGGTATTGAAATAATTTTCATCCCATAGTCAATCATTATCTTATAAAAATATATTTTATAATCCTAAATACTTATATACGATACAATTTTTGGACACATGTGTGGAGATACATGTGTTTGAAAGAAATCACATTATATTCCTCTATAAATTGAGTAGCATTGATTCTATTCTAGAGGCCTATGTTTTCTCGTAGTTATGGATTTGGAAATTTATAACTATTTTAAATTATATAATGGAATTTTGGGTCACACTTTTGTGGTATAAAGATGAAGATAAGTTTATGAGACTTTGATATCTACCCTAAAAGTTTTTTGAAGGATATACAGAAGAAGTTTTGGATGGATTATCATAAGTTGTTACAAATGATATAGTATATGTTGAAAATATATGATATCTTTCTAAAATGAGATTTGAAAATATCCAAAAGGAATTTTGGATATAATTTCATGAGTTTGTTGCATTCGATGCGACATAAGGTGAAAATGCACTAAGTCTATGAGGATTTTAGCACAAGTGGGAGATTGATGGATTATGCACTAAAACAAGCATCACCTGTAGGTTCCATACAAAGTGTAAACACATTTTTTAATGGGAAAAAACTTTTGTTTTTTTAGTTTTAATGAAAAATAAACAATTTACATTACTATATTTCATGAACATCAAAAATATTTTGATTAAAATTTACAAATAACATTAGAACAAAAAGTGGATCTTTCATTTTAAATTTATAGTTAATTTAAAAGAAAGAATAAATACCCAATTCTTGAGTTATTTATTCTTTTTATGATTCGATGGTCTATAAATTATTTGTTAGATGCCATTATTTCAAAATCTGTTTGAGTTTTACCTTTTTATTTCCAATGAGTACCCAAAGTTGAACCCCACTAGTAGTGATCGAAAAGTGATCATTTGATACCATAACACCACCGATAATACTACATGTGATATATTAGTGGTAAAAATCATCTAGAATTACTCACTTGATGATAAACAAGATCCCTTTGGTCTAGAAAGGATCCTCTCTTGGTCTCTCCAGCTTATTATAAATGATGAAGAAGATTGTAACTTCTCTCATTCTTGAGAGAATCCCTAGTCACACTCTTAGTTGAGAGAACTCTCAATAGGGAGGTGAGGTGTTGTGAACAATGTACAACCTTCTATCAAATGTCATAAAAATATATTTATATACGTAGTTCTAGGGTTAAATATTAATTAATTTCACAAAGTCCCCTAATAATATATTAAACCCATAATAAAACCAATTCCATGTGAAAAATAATTTTAATATTTTGTCTTATAGTGTGCGCAAACCCGTACAATGATAAATATTTTTTTATAGTGTGAAAAATAAATATTTATCACCAGAAATAAAATATGGTCTTCTCATCATCCTTGAAAATTATTGAATTCATGAATAAATTTTTAAATAAATATCATCCATTCAATAAATAAATAAAGCGGTTGGTTGGGCGGGTTGTCCCCTAGGGGGGCTATGAATTATCTTCCATTAATGTGTGTGTTTGTATGTAATTTTACCCCCAAGAACCTAATATAATAGTTAATATTTACTTTATAATGACCCAGGCTTGACATACATTGATATTACATCATTTTATATGAATATTCAGTACATTACAAAATTACATGCCTGAGAATCGTAATAGTTTAGTTTCTTTAGAAACATAGAAACTAAATCTTATATCCTAGTGAAAGATATTCAACACATACCATAAAGATCTACAACTTTATTACTTCTACCTAAAACCCTTATTTATACCCTGGGGAAAAGAAACATAAGAAAGGGGTGAGCTGAGATGCCTAGTAAGGGTAAATAAAGGAAATTCATAAGAATAACACAAAAAAAGGGTATGGAACTTGAGTATAACATTTGAAGATCATGACACACATATTACAGAACATAATAAAGAATGACAGTTCATAATACATGAATCATAATAAAATAAATAACATAGGCCAAGGAATAATTAAATAGGAAAATACATGGAATTTTTGGTTTGCATGTTGGTTTATAATGTTGTAAACATGTATAAGTAGAAACAAGTTCACTCATTAAGTTAAAGAAATGAAATTAGGCCCCATCATCAACTTGTAGACATGAAACTAGGTCCATGCATAAAATTTTGAACTGGTAATCAGGTTCATACTTAACCTTGTGGACATGAAAAAATGTTCATTCATAACATTGTGAATGTGTAATTAAGTTCCCGTATTAACTTATAGATGTGGAACCAAGTCCATGTATAAAATTGTGAACGTGTAATCAGGTTCATGCATTACCTAATGGACATGTAACCAGGTCCATGCATAACATTGTGAGCATATAATTAGGTTCACCCATAACATTGTGAACATGTAATCGGGTTCACACATAAACCTATGGACATGTAACCAGGTCCATGTATAACATTCTGAACACATAATAAGGTTCAATCATAACATTGTGAACATATAATCAGGTTCATGCATAAACTTATGGACATGAAACCATGTCCATTCATAACACTGTGAAAATGTAATCAGGTTTATTCATAACATTTATACTCATGAGTCATCCATCATTACCCAATTCATTGTAGGGAGATATAGGTCCCACCCATCTCATAATAAAATCATTTATACATGCGGCATAAGATAATAAAACATTCATCATATCATGACCCATAAAAAGACATAGGTTTTACAAACATCAAATAATAACCCATTAAATGAAATGGGTATCATTAACATTTCATAACATCATAACCTTTGGAAAAGAAAGAGGTTTCATAACCATTTCATCGAAGCATAACCTGTGAAAAGAAGAGGGTTTCATAAAATTGTAACCTGTGAATGGGAAACAAGCTTCATAAAGACAATAAAATTAAGTACAACTAATTAATAGAAATAATATGAATAGATCCTTTAGATCATTTCCTATAAAGTCATGAGTAATTTCAACAGATTTCATCTTAGATGGAAAATAAATTTGAAATATATTTCAAAAATGTTTCTTGAGGAAAATATCCTTTATTATTTGAAAAATGATTTTTAATACATAAAACCATTTAAAGATATTTTTCATAGAAAATAATTTGATTTTTTTAAATAGAATATGAAATAATTTTTAAAACCTTTTTCTTTGAAAACTTGTAAAATAAGCTTTAAAACATTTTTAAAAACAATTTTACTTGAAAAATTATAAAAGAAGCTTGAAAACATTTTGAAAACAATTTTCCTTAAAAACTTATAAAAAAATATTGAAAACATTATGAAATTTTTTTCCTTGAAAATTATTTTTAAAAAACATTTTCTTAAATATTTTTACTTTTAACAATGCAAAGGGAGATTCAAATAAATGATGAAGGGTAAATTCGTACATGTCATAAGAGGTCAAAAGAACATTTCTTTTGCACAATAAAAAGGTTATAAAAGTTTCTTATTTAGAAAGTGACAATAATATTCCCTTGAAGATATTGATAAAAGACAAAAGGGTAAAAATGACTTTGAAATCTTATAGGATAATGGTATAATATCCTTATAAACCCATTTTAGAAAACATATATTTCTGACTGAGGGAGGGTAATGCCGAGATTTATTAAGAACACATTATTAAATATCTTATGTAATAAAGAGTAGAAATATGGTACCAATATAAGAGTATATCATAAATAACCAGAGGATAAGAAAAATCCTGAATTTCCTTAAGATATGGATCATAATATTTCATCAAAGTAAGTATAAACATAAAAAATCTCAAAAAGCATTGAGATTGTCTCAATAAACTCTTATAACATGGTAACTTGGGATAATACTCTACATATAATAAATTAAATTACATGAAGCATATAATATCATGAAAATATTTAGATTCATTATATATCATGTAAAATGAAAATATATGTAGCTCAAAAAAGAGTTTAGGTGCATAACAAAACATGAGTCTCAAATATGGCAAATTAAGACAAAACATTTTACCGATTTTCTAAATTTTGAATCTTAAAAATCATGAAAGAAGGATCCTAAAATGGAAATGTGAATAAAAATAAATTTAAGTATAATATACATAGAATAAAATCTTGGTTATTACATATACCACACACAAGGAAAGAGTGACAAACATAGCTTGTATCTTACAGAAATTAAAGGTGAGATGAAACCCCCTTACCTTGTGCCTTGACTCTCTTCGTACTCATACAATATTCCTGTAAAATAAATATAAGTTTATTATAAAAATTTTATAGAAGAATATTCCTATATCAATTATCATATATTATTTTATTATGACCTTATATTACCCGCTTTTTAACGATCCTATGCTAAGGTTTCACTTTGGGTAATATTCTCTTTGTTCTTCACAGGTGTCTTAATTTGTTATATCATTGGTCCTTATAATTATATCATGATTATAGAATTAAGAACATGATATAAATATCATTTATATACAGTATATTTATATTATAATAATTTATATCATAAAGAAGAACAAAATGGAATACATCCTTCATGGAGATGGTAAGTCGTACGTACGCATGAACGCTGTTTCTATTTTTGTTGTCGTATTGAAAGAAGGTTTGTAAATGAAACATATATATATATATATCATCATTATTAAATTAGAATTAATATATAAGAATTAATATATCATATAAATCATATAAGTTAATTACAACCATCCTTATTACATTCCATATGGTATGTGAATGAATAACATCGCTTTGAGGGTGCAGTTGTCCACACTTCCTCAAACGATATTATCGTATTAACACCCAATGGAAATAAAAAGGAATGTGTTGTAAAAATGAATAAATAAGAATAAAGACATAATAATTATTATATATAACATATATAAATATATTGTATATTATATGTCCACCATGATTGGTGGTAAAGAATAAATGAACAATCATCTTTTTGTGAGGCATTAGTTCACTGTACACAGAAATAATATGTTCGATATCCATTAGATGGAGGTGTTTGTAAGTGTAGGTTGAACCCTTTTAATAAAAAATATTATTATATTGAGGATACTGGGTTTTTCACATAATAATGTAACAAATATAGTGGAGGTTTGTAGAATTAAAATAAAGGTAAGGATCTTGAGAGAAGACGTTACCTCCAAATCGGGTAACTCATTTTGTTTTGTACCGAAAGGATTTCTTGAGAGGTTTTCTGCAAAAAGGGAGGATTAAAAGTCTAATAGAGGATTTTTTGGAGGCTAATTTGGCATATATTTTCTGAAATTAATAGTTTTGAGAGGTGTGAGGATTGGGTAGAAGTGATGGCCTTTTATATTGGAGGAGGAGTGACACTCTTGTAAATATTTGAAGAGAGAATTCCACCCATGTTTTTCATGTTTCAAGTGGATAAAATAATGGACCAAGGTTGAGAAAATTGATAATAGGGTCAAAATATGGACAGGAAATGAGTTTTGTACAAGTTTCTAGGTCATTTTTGGTTTTAAATTTAAGGTTTAGTACTTTATTAGCCTAATTTTTCTCTTAACCGATGTAATTAATTTTAATCACTTTCACTAATAGTTTTGGTTAAAAATAAAGTTGAACTTGTTAGAACCTATAAATTATGGTGAATATAAATATGGAATATATTTTTCTAAATTATAATAACATAAGTGTTAGAAATTAATTTAAAAATAATCCCGCTGTTGGGATGACACTACGGGTTTTTATAGTAAAAAGGATCTAAAGTTTGTTCAGTATTTATGTACAATTTAAATATGAAAATGATTAAAATGAAAAAAATTGGATTCAATGTAAAATATATTATCTAATTCAACTTTGATATAAAATTATAATATATTAATTTAAAAAGAAGTTTTGAATTAAAATCCGGTATTTTTCACTATTCATCCGAAAATGAAGTTTGTTAGAAAAATCCCAAAAACTCACCTTAGCCTAATTTTGATGTTATGAATTAAATAACTAAGTTTATTTTATCAAATTAAATTTATAAATATGTACAAAATTAGTTTCATTTTTAGAAGTGGTTCATTCAAGAAAATGATGTTTTTAACCATAAAAAGGACTTTACCAAAATTCTTATCTTTCATTGTCAATATTTTTTATTTATATAAAAAAATTGTAGAAAATATTTGAAAAGTAGCTATATAACCATGTTTAATGGATAGGTTATTATTATATTATTTAAACAATAAAATTTTGTATTGTATAAACTCAGTGTTACGGGTATCATACACCAACTCAATGTTGCGTGTATCGTACACCAACTCAGTGTTGCATGTATCATACACAAACTTAGAATTGTGTGTAACTTATGACAAGTCAGTGTTTCATGTAACCTAAAACAAGCCAGTTCTATGTGAATGGAATGTTTGACTTACTGAAAAGATATTTTCAGTTTTTCATGAAGTGAAAATTATCAAAAGATCAAATTAATTCAAAAAAATTTCACCAAAATCTCGAGGTGTTACATTCTAGCCCCTAAAAAAGAATTTCACCCTCAAAATTAATCTAGGTTATCAATGGTTTAATTGTCACGACCCTTCCTCAGGGCCCGTTCCGTGACTACCCCAAGCCCGCCTTCCATAGGCCAGGGGCTGGCGACTAGCACCAAAGGCGTAAATCCCGATAACTGGGAAGGAATTGCCTTTATAAAAGTAAACAAAACACCACAGTGTAAAAGCGGAAGCAAAACACTAAGTACAAAGGAAAGTGATGAAAAGTAAATGGGCCAGAATACAAACCCAAATGAAAGTACAACTACAACTGAACAAGTACAACAGGAAAAGACAACAGCTAGAAGAAAGGAAGCAGCTCCTGGATCGTCCTCCTCGGATCCTACCTGAAGGGTAGGTACAGATAGCCTCCACAATGCTCTCGCCCGTCAACCTCCTCCGTGTGTCGTCTTGCCGTGTAGTCCACCTCTGGGTACCGTCCAGTCCTCGAACACTCGGCCTTCGTCAGCACTGCCCGTCGTCTGCAACCAACACAACGAGGTGCGGGCATAGCCCGTGCAGGGGTGAGTATAATGATACTCAGTAGGGACCCCGAGACCCTCAAGGTCTCACTAAAACCAACATGGATATCCACAAAGAAGATCTCAATAGATAACCTCTACTTAGGTATATGCCCATACATATATCTAAGTTAGCAAGTAACCCATCTCAATCATGAGGGAAACACAAAGATCATGAAATCAATGGATAACCACTACCCAGGTATATGCCCATACATATACCTAAGTTATCAAGTGACCCATCTCAATCAAGAGGTAAACACAAAGGTCAAAAGTCTCAGCTCAAACCAGGATTTTCATTATCGAAACCGTAACTTCTGAAGAGCTCAGTCTCTGAAGTGTACAGTGTTCCTATCACGACTCCGTGGTACTGCTCACTAACCTAAGACTGCTGAGGTACTCCTCCTGTCGAGTACCGCGGGTCTGCGGCCTACTACCGGGCGCTCCGTCCGCTGTGGGTCTGTCGCCAAATACCGGGCGCTCCCCCTAATAGCCTACAGAGGTACTCCTCCTGTCGAGTACCGCAGGTCTACGGACAACTACCGGGCGCTCCGTCCGCCGTGGGTCTGTCGCCAAATACCAGGCGCTCCGTCCACTGGGCTAGTCGACTCACTCCAAGTCAAGTCGGTCAAGCAGTCGTCAGGTTTCAGCTGGCTACACGGTCTCCGTACTCCGTACGCTCATCTCCGGGAGGGTCCTCTCCACGAGCTATAGGTAGATACTCCAAGTATCACAAAGTCCCACGAAGAAGTATCTCAAAGGACCACTTCATCATAGGGGTCTCAACGCAACAGTTGGCGCATCAATCGGACGCCCGATCTATGAGTTACTAGCCTTTTCGTCCCCGGGGCCCGGTTGGTTTTGTGTGCGAACCAATCTGGCCGTAACTCAAATATACCCCGAACACTCATAGGTTATACTCATAGGGACCGTTTCTCAACGTGATCACCAACGCCGCTGATGGTTCGTCAAACAAACATCTGGTCTGAATGATATCAGCTTTTCCGTTCCAGGGGCCCGGTTGGATTTCTGGTACAATCCAACCCGGACACTATCCAATAGCAACCAAAACTCGGGCGAAGTATGCCAAAAGTTCCATCTCATCAAGAGGAAAACAACGAGATAGATGGTGTGTCAATCGGACGCCCGGTCTGTGAGTTATTGCCTTTTTCGTTCCAGGGGGCCGATTGGTTTCGTGAGCGAACCAACCCGACCGCACCTCAACGACATCCAAACCTCGAGCGGAGTAAGCCAAAAGATCCGTCTCACTAAGAAGAATCCAACAAAGTCGACGGCATGTCAATCGGACGTCCGGAGCTCAAGATACGAGCGTTTCCGCTCCGAGGGCCCGGTTGGTTTCGTATCCGAACCAACCCGGCCGAACCCAAAGTATTCCGAAACCTTGAGTAAAATATACCGAAACGACCGCCTCGATCCAAGGTTCGCATCACCACTGACAGTGTGTTGATCAGAGGTCTACAGCTCAAGATATGGGTAAAAGACCAAAGAGGGTCCGAAACGGGGGGTCTGGGCCCGGACCGACCCGGCCCGACCCCCCTGGGTCGGCCCGAACTGGGTCGACCCATCCCGGCCCGGCCCGGCCGGCTCGGTCTGGCTCGACCGGCCAGCCGCGGCTCGGCCAGCACGACCAAGTGGAAGCCGCGGGCGGGGGTGTGCGCGGCCCGCCCTCGCTGCTAATTGAAGCCGGCGGCGACCGCCGCCGCGCCGGCGTGGCGCGCCGCCGCCGCCTTCCACGGACCACCGGACGCGCTCCGGTGGTCCGTTTCTCCTGCCGTCTTCGCCTACGGTCCTCCTGGGACCCAACCTTCACTGCAAAGGGATTAAAACACCATAGTGTCCTGCTTCGTCGTCGTCTGTCGATCCGCACATCGATAAACAAGCTACGGAGGGTTGTCGGGCCGTGTTTGTTTGGCCCGCGCCCTCCGCGTTAGGTGTTATCAATTGGAAAATAATAACACATGATTTTAATCATTGACGAGGGTATAATTTATCCAAAATAAATTATACAATCACCTTGCAATCAAATACCCACGCACGAGAGTTTAAAAAATTTTGAATGCGTGGTGTGACGACGTCGCGCATTCTTGCCGCTCGATCCCGCGCGGCGTGACGATGTCGCACATCCTTTTCGTTCTTTCCCACACGGTGCGACAAAACCACATCACTATCTTTCGATCCGCAATGACAAGAAAGAATAAAAAGGGAGGAGGTTCAGCCATGTTCGTGCGGTCTGGCCTCCTCCCATTAAACGATAACAAGGGGTTCTCATTACTCGTAGAACGTCAAAGATAGAATCAAGAACAAAACGAAACAAACCCCTACTTTTTATTCGTCGATCGACGTTCGTCGTTCGTTTACGGTGTTTTGGAAAGAAGATGATGAAGTTTGTCTTTCGCCGCATTCGTCACACACTCCCAATCCCGAGCTACGTCGGCCGTGGAAGACACTACACGTCGGTAGGATCTGAGGGAGGAAGTCGAAGAAGGTTGTTGACGTTTGTCGCTTCCGTCATTGTAGAAGTGCACCAAAAGAAGAATCGGAGTCTCCTCTCTTGTCGCATGAAGAAGAGGATAATGGGTGCGTTTTCGTTCTTCGTTGAAGAGGCGTCATTCTTCGTTGAAGATGAAGTTCTTCAAAAGAGGGAAGAGCTCTCTTCAAAATTCTCTCACACAACCAAACTCCCCAAAATAAAATAAGGCCTATGCTTATTTTATTATTTTTCCATGCATTCAAACTTACAAAAATTCAAAACCTAATTCACTAAATCAATTAAACAATGAGTTGTCTAATTAATTAAGTGATAGGTTGGAAAGAATTTAAGAGGGAGAGAGGGGAGATGAAGAGTTACACAACTTTAGTGGGGGGTTTAGAGGAGTTAGGGAGTTATGGGGAATTTGAAAAGGTGGGGGTTCATGTGGGCCCCATCACACATTATCCTCTCATTTATCCTCACATGGGTAGTTAGGTGCCACCCCAACTTCCCCATGTAGGATAAAACTACCTTAGACTTGAGAAATAAAATTGTCTCCCATTTTATTCATTCCTCAATTAAGCCAAAAATTTTAACAACTACTCCCATGAAAACGCAACTCCGGAATAGGCGTTCCTAAGCAAATACCGGAGCTGCGGTTCCATCGGTGCCCTCGGAATTTGATTCCGAGCACTGGTTTCAAAGTTAGAAATTCCTGCTCGTTCGTTCACTGAACGTACCTGAGCTAAACTTCGGAAATTAATTCCGGGAACACCGGGCCTCAGAATCAGGTTCCGTCAGAAACTGCATTCTTGTAAAATTCCAAAAAAAATTAAGAAAAAATTTTCCTTGAAATTTACAGGTCTTTGCATTACCCACATTGTAAAATTTAAAACTAAAACATCCCTTAAAAAGTGAAATTTGTAAGCACAACAGTTGCCCAAAGTAACATATAACTGGGTTTCCACATAGGAGAACATAGGTTGGGAGGGAATACTGGACATATAGGAAAGGCATAATTATTTATAGGGAGTGATTGAAGTCATCAATCACAAACAAGTGAATGATCAAAGGAAAGATGAGTGCTTCAAAGTTATAAATTTGTGATGACCCCAAAAGCCATTGGTTCAATATAATTTATGGTATTAGGAAAACACATTTTTTTATCATTACCCTATCATTGAGTAATTATATTTAATGACCAAGAATATAAGGAAATATACTTACTTGGTGTTATACCCTTCCTTATAAACAATCTCAACCTTTAGTTATGCCTTGATAGATTTTCACTTCATCTCTTACGCTAAGAAATGAACGATAATTCTCTTTTTTTGAAGTACTAACAGATCTTGAGGTCTAGGATAAGTCAACCCATCTATCTTCGGTTACCATCGACACAAATTGATTATATAATATTCATAAGTCCTCATGTTGTGAGATAATATATCAAAAATATTATTTAAAGATTTTCTTAAACTTTCCATAAATGGTTAACCTTAGAACCCTTCCAAAATATAATTCCTTATTTATTCCTTAAATATGATCTTATCTTATACCAATTTTTTTTATTGGATACTTGGGTTCATCCTTGAACTGATAAACCATTAAATGTGATTTTATTATTCCAAAATCCATGTAGAGGGATGAAACATTACTAAAGTATGAATCATCAAGATTATAATAGGGCTTATTCGTACAAAATAAAACATGAACTTTCCGACTTTGGGGAAAGGATAACTTTCCCCTAATTTCATTATTCAATTCATCCATTATGATTTAATAAGCTTTACCTTTGTCCTTTTTCCTCAGAGGTTGTGGTGTATTATCATTCATATTAGCCCTTGGATTGGGGTAATGATTTGCATAATTCCCAAATTCCATGCCCTTGAAACACTAAATTGTTAGTGGTTCATCCCGTTGAGTTTTCTCTCAACTTATTTCATTGAATTTCCTCATCTCATAATTTATACATTCTTTTGCTCATTGGACATTATTTCTTCACTTAAAACAACTTCTTGTTCCTTTCATGCACTCTCCTAAGTAATATTTCCCACGGTTTTGGCAAGTAGGTGTTTGAAACTTTTTCTTATCTACATGGTTTTTAGATTCCACATTGAACTCCATATTCCTCTTCTTGTCAAAACTATGAGATTGATAAGTAACTCCAACCTCCATTTCAACATTGATCTCACAATGCATAATCACTTCATAGATACTAAAGTATATTATGGTCAACTCTCTTTTGATACTTTTCTTTAAGATAATAAATAACCTATCAACTTTACTTTTGGGTTGGATGATAATACCAGAAGCATACCTTACAATTCACGTGAAATTAGCCTCATAGGTACTAAAATATTCATCATTATTTTTCTTCAACTCAAGGAACTACTTTTCCATATTCGTATGAAGAACACGAGGAAATTAATTATTAAAGAATATGTTCTTGAACTCATCCCAATCCATGAATTCAATTTCATATTGCTTCCTCATATTCTTGATTATAGTCCACCATTGGTCTGCTTCACCTTCTAAGCGATAAATAGTTAGAATGAATTTTTCATGATCTTAACACTTTAGAATAAAAAATATCTTTTTAGTGTTACTGATCTAGTGTTCAAAAAAAAGTGGATCAGATAACCCGATGAAGGAAGGTGGAAAATTCCTCATGAAGGACTCAATATAACATTGTTCCCTCCTTTTCTCATTTGGAAACTTAGCATGATTAATAGATTGAGAAAGCTGCGAGAGTATAAAAATGTGGTTATTTATTAAACCCCCATAGAATTCAGATTTTCAAGAGGAAATTTGTTGCATTGTCTGTCACAATCACTATTAACGTGGTTCCTTTGGGTTACATCCATTTACTTAAACCAAAATCATAGAGTAAGAAATAATTATCATAATGAGGAACCACATAATCATGAAAAGTGACTTATAGGATTTCTAAAGTATGAAACCTTCCTTAATCTATTACACCTTAGGTTTGTCCTAGGTTATTCATAGACAAATTCTAATTGAATCCTTCAAGATGGTTGTGAAGAGTTTATGAATTCCCAAAGCATATCCCCTATGAGTGTCAAACCAGGTGTAGAACAAGGCCTGTTGTTGTGTACCAGATTACCTTGAGTCTAGCTCAGAACATCTTATCAGATTTGTTACCCCCAGGTACATCTTTTCTAGAGCCACATCCACTTGTAGTATCCAGAAAATGATATATTTATAGGAAACTACTCACTCTATCCATTACAAAAATTCCAAGACATGTTCCTAAATCTTAACTCATCCTCAAACTTATCCTTAGAGACATCCCTAGACATATCCCTTGAAATATACACAGGGATATCACTAAGGTTTTCTCATCCTAGTTTCCAAGGGTTTACTAAACCTTTCCTTTGATACCAACTATAAAGACCCATGCTTAACATAAATGGATATTACATCATTTTAGATGAATATTCAATACATTACAAAAAATAAATGCCCAATGACCATAATAGTTTAGTGTATTTGGAAACTTGAAAACAAAATATTCCATCCTAGTGAAAGATCTTCAGCATCTCCCATAAATATATCCACCTTTAGTAATTCTACCTAAAACCCTTCTTTATACCCTAGGGAAAGGAAACACAATAAAGGTGTGAGCTTTGATGCTCAGTAAGGGTAAATAAAGGAAATGAATAATCATAACATAAACAAAAGGGTATGGAAATTGAGCATAAAATTTTAAGATCATGCCTTGCATATTATAGAATATAATAAAGAATAGTACCTCATAAGATGTGAATCATAAGAAAATAAAGAACATAGGCCAAGGAAGCATAACATAGGAAAAGACATGTAATTTGTGGCATGCACATTGGTTTATAATGTTGTGAACATGTATAAATAGAAACATGGTCACTCATTAAGTTAAGGACATGAAATCAGGCCCCATAATCAACTTGTGGACATACTTCTAGGTCCATGCATAACATTGTGAACACATAATAAGGTTCATGATTAACCTTATGGATGTGAAACAAGGTCCATTCATAACATTGTGAACATGTAATCAAGTTAATGCATTACCTTATGAATGTGAAACCAAGTCCATTCATAAAATTGTGAATGTGTAATTAGGTTCACGCACTACCTAGTGGGAATGTAACCAGGTCCATGCATAACATTGTGAACATGTAATCATGTGCACACATAACATTGTGAACATGTAATCAAGTTCACATATAAACCTATGGACATATAATCAGGTCCATGCATAACATTTTAAACATGTAATAAAGTTCACTTATAACATTGTAAACATGTAATCAGGTTCCCGCATAAACTTATGGACATGCAACTAGGTCCATTCATAACATTATGATCATGTAATCATGTTCACGCATAAAATTTATACTCATGAGTCATCCATTGTTACCCAATTAATTGGAGAGAGATATAGGTACCACCCATATCATTGAAGAAGATAAATCTAAACTACTGAGCATTTTTTATTGAATAATTTTGGAGGGGAAAATATAAAATGGGTGTCGAGCAGCAATGAATCCATGTTCATGAGATAACAAGGTATGAAATAATTAATTTATAATTATGTAGTCATTGGGAATCTGGTCATAGCGAGTTAAATGGTCATGATAAATGAACTCCATCATAAACTCTCCTTTTTTCATGACCAGTTACTTTGCATTGTAAAGAATGGGTAACCTGAAACCTTATTTAAACATAGGGAAGAGATAACCCCAATGGTTATGGTGGAAGTCTAGAACCTAGATCACATATTACAAAAATGAACTGAATCTACTCAGGAAATGGTCATGCTCAAAGAAATAAAGAAATTATATCCAATCCCCAAACCCACTAAAAATGGTCATTCAATAAGAAATTAGGAAAAAGATAGAATTGATGAGAAGATATGGAATCCCAACATGAATTTCATTCAAATATAAAATACCCCATACTTTTAATCCCCTTTCATCGCGCACGTACTAACACAGATAAATCACCAACTCATTCTAGCCATGAGAGGGTGTAGAAAATAAATAAATGAAAATCCCAAAAAAGTGTATACAGTAGGTGTGACTCCATTTAGTAGTGGTCCTCTATCCAGAAGTTCTTTCAAATGGTGCATCCTAGGGCTCTATTTATAGGATCTAGATGAGATATTCCTGATGCATTTCATGATGTGTAATGTCATTACACATTGTGTAATCATGGCCCACATTTCCTACACGTCTGTGTGAATCTTTCGTGTATCACATTCATTAATTCATAAATTTGACAGATGTCACGACGTGAATGGAGAACTTATGACATGTACTTTCTCGGTCTTCACTCGTCGCAAATCTCAGCAAAATATTCTAAAAATTTTGACTTGAAAAATGTCACATCGTGTAATGAGGTTACACAATGTGTACTGTTTTTTCATGGCTTGTATGCATGTCATGAATTGTTATGGTAGTGGCATTCTTCCCTAAAATGTGACATTGTGTAATGATGATACACGACGTGTAATCGTTCTTATTTCAGTTTTCCAACCTCACCTATTCTTCAAAAATCTGATGCCATGCTGCTTCGCTTTGCTTGAAGCGTGAAGTGTATTTTTGATACCATTTCCTTCAATTTTCATTCCCTTTCCATAAATCAGTTGTTTTCAAACAATAATCATAAAACAAGTCAATATGATTTGAATTTGGCAAGACTATTCATTTAAATACACAATTTAATACATTAAAACACTGTAAAATGCATGCATGAAATACACTTATCACTCATAACAAAATCATTCATACATGTGACACAAGATAATAAAAAATTCATCGTATCATGACCCATAAAAAGAAATAGGTTTTATATACATCAAATAATAACGCACTAAATGAAATTGGTATCATTATCATTTTATCACATCATAACCTATGGAAAATAGTTAGGTTTCATAACAATTTCTTCAAAGCATAACCTGTGAAAATAAGTGGGTTTCATAAACATGTAACCCATGAAAGAGAAACGAGATTCATAAAGAAAATGACATTAATCATAACCCATTCATATAAATAATATGAATGGAACGTTTAGATCATTTCATAGAAATACATGAGTAACATCAATAGATGTCATCTTAGATAGAAAATATTTTTCAAATATATTTAAAAAAACTTTCTTGAGGAAAATATCATTTATTATTTGAAAAAGGATTTTTAATACATAAAACCATTTGAAAATAATTTTTATTGAAAATAATTTGAAAATTTATAAATAGCTCTTGAAATCATTTTGAAAACCTTTTTCATTGAAAACTTGTAAAATAATCTTAAAGAAATTTTTAAAAACAATTTTCATTAAAAACTTATAAAATAATCTTGAAAGTATTTTGAAAACAATTTTAGTTGAAAACTTATAAAATAAGATTGAAAACATTATGAAAATAATTTTCCTTAAAAGTTACTTTTAAAAAACATTTTCTTAAAGATTAACCTTTTTAACATTGAAAAGGTATCTTCAAATAAATGACGGTGTGTAAATCCGTACATGTTATACGAGGTCAAAAGTACATTAATTTTGCATGGTAAAAAGGTTAGAAAAGTGACTTATTTGGAAAGAGACAAGAATATCCCCTTAAATATATTGATAAAATACAAAATGTTAATAATTTATTTTAAAGTGCTATCAGATAATGGTATAATATCTTTGGAATCCTTTTTTAGAAAACATATATTTCTGACCGGAGGGAGGGTTATATCGGGATTTATTAAAAACACTTTATTAAATATTTTATGTAATAAAGAGTAGAAATATGGTAAAAATACATGATTATATCATAAATAAATATAGGATACAAAAATTCTCGAATTTCCATGAAATATGGATTATAATATTTCATCAAAGGAAGCATAAACCTAAAAAATATCGAAAAGTAATGAGATTGTCTCAAGGAACTCTTTTAACTTGGAAACTTGGGATCATACTCTCCTATAAGAAATTAAATTAGATAAAGAATATAATATCATGAAAATATTTAGATTCACGATATAGAATGTAAATAGGAAATATATTCACCTCGAAAAATAGTTTAGGTGCACAACAAAACATGAGTCTCAAAGAAGGCAAATTGAGACAAAATATTTTACCGATTTGGTAACTTTTGAATCTTAAACCCCATGAAAGAAGGATCATAAAATGGACTTGTGAATACCCCTAAATTTAATTATAATTTAAATATAATATCATCATGGAAATCACATACATCACAAAAATTAAAGAGTGGTGAACATAGCTTGTATCTCACAGAAATTAAAAGTGAGATGAAATCCCCTTACCTTATGACTTGACTCTCTTCGTACTCGTACAAGATTCCTGTATAATAAATATATTTTTATTATAAATATATTAAAAAATCATATTATTATATATGTTACCATATATGGTTTTATTATGAACTTATATTACCCTGTTGTTAATGATCCTATGTTAAGGTTTCACTTTGGGTAATATTCGATTTGTTCTTCCCATGTGTCTTAATTTGTTATATTGTTGGGCCTTATACTTATATCTTGATTCCAGAATTTATAAAATTATATAAATATCTACTCTACACATTATATTTATATTATAATAATTTATATCATAAATAATAAGGTAATGGAATGCACCGTTCATGGAGACGGTAAACCGTACGTACGCATGAACGCTGTTTCTATTTTTATTATCGTATTGAAAGAAAATATGTAAATGACATATGTATATATATATATGTATATATATATTATTAAAGTATCATGATTATATATTATATATCATATAAGTTCATTAAATCCATCCTTAATACATTCCATGTGGTGTGTGAATGAATCAAATTGCTTTGAGGGGGTGGTAGTCGACACTTCCTCAAACGAGATTATCATATTACCACCCATTGAAAATAAAAATACATGTGTTGTAAAAATTATTAAAGAATAATAAATACATAATAATTATTTTATATAAAATATATAAATATATTTTCCATCATAACGGCCACTATGATTGGTGGTAAAGAAGAAATCAACAATCATCATTTCGTGAGGTAGTAGTTTACCGTACACAGAAATAGTATGTTCGATACCCATTAGATGGAGGTGTGTGTAAGTGTAGGTAGAACCCTTTTCATAAAAAAATCCTAGTATATGGAGGATACTTGTGATTTCACACAATAATGTAATAAATAGATTGGAGGGGTGGAGAAGGAAAATAAAGGGAGGGAGCTTGAGAGAAAATGTTACCTCTAAATCGGGTAACTCCTTTTAGTTTGTGCCAACAGGATTCCTTGAGAAAATTTATGCCCAAATGGAGGTTTCAAGGTAGAATGGATGATTTTTGGGAGGCTAATTGGGTAGATATTTGATGAAATTAAGAGGTTTGATAGGTGTGAGGAATGGGTAGAGGTGGTGGCCTTTTATTTTTTTAGAGGAGTGACACTCTTGTAAATATTTGAAGAGAGAATTCCACCCATGTTTTTCTTGTTGAAACTGGATCCAATAATGAAAAAAGGTAGATACAATTTATTATCGGGTCTAAATATGGATAGAAAATGGGTTTTGGACTAGTTTCTAGGTCGTCTTGGGTTTTAAATATATGGGTTTGTACTTTATTAGCCTAATTTTTCTCTTAACCGATGTAATTAATTTTAAGCACTTTCACTAATATTTTTGGTCAAAAACAAAGTTTAATTTATTAGATATTAGAAATTATGTTTAATAAAACTATTAAATCCATTTTTACAAATTATAATCACAGATGTTCCATAAATTAATTTAAAAATAATCCCACTGTCCGGATGACACTGTGTGTTTTTATAGTAAAAATGCGGAAAAGTTTGTTAAGTATTTATGTCCAATTTAAATGTGAAAATGGTTCCAATGACTAAAATTGGATTAATTGTTAAAAATATTATCTAATTAAACTTTGAGATAAAATTAAAATACATTTCAACCATATAAATAAATAAAATTAAAAAGTAGTTTTGAATTAAAAATCGGTATTTTTCACTATTCATTTAAATATAAAGTTTGTCAGAAAAATTCCAAAAATTCACTATAGCCTAATTTAGACATTATGAATTCAAAAATGAAGTTTATTTTATCAAATTAAATTTATAAATATGTCTAAAATTAATTTCATTATTAGAAGCAATTTATTTGAGAAAACAGTGGTTTTAACCATAAAAAGGACTTTACTGAAAATCATATCTTTCATTATCAATATGTTTTATTTATATAAAAGAATTTTAGAAAATATTTGAAAATTATTTATATAACTATGATTAACAGCTATGTTATTATTATCTTATTTAAATAATAAAATTATGTTTCATAGAAACTCGGTGTTGCGTGTATCATATGCCAACTCAATATTACGTGTATCGTACGCAAACTCAGTGTTGCGTGTATCATACGACAACTTAGTGTTACATGTAACATACAACAAGTTGGTGTTGTGTGTAATGTACAATAAGACAATTTCATGCGAAAGGAATGTTTGACTTAGTGAAAATCTATTTTCAGTGTTGCGTGAAGTGAAAAATATCGAAAGATCAAATTAATTCGAAAACAATTCACCAAAATCCCAGGGTGTTACATACTTTAACAACCTAGAGTTTATAAATAGTATTTGTATCTTAAAATAAATGAGTGCTATAATATACTATATAGTATTATATATAAATAAACCAGAAAAATTTATTTCATTAATAAATAGTGTTATATTTATCAATAATGAAACCAATTAAAATTCCAAACATTACAATTGGATAAAAAAATAAAAAATATAAAAGCTATAATGGGAAAATATGGATCACCCTAATCTACTAGAATCATCGCCCCCATAGCCAACACTATAAAAAAGAAACAAAATATTAGTAAACCAATCAACATTATAGAAAATTTAAATATAGAACCTTGAGAGGGATTGATATGAATATTGAGTGAAATAATGAAGTGGTATTTATAGGATGTAAGGTGACCATTGTAATAGTAATGTGACTGTTGGAATAGTAACTTGACCATTGGGAATAGTAACCCGACCTTTGGGAATAATAACTAACCGTTGAAATAGTAATTTGACCTCAAAATAATATAATATAATATAAATAATATTTATCATGATTAATATAAGTAAATATAAATATTATAATTCTAAAAATTAAATACCGCGATTAAAAAACATAAATAAAATATAAGAACATTTTTAATAAATTATATTTTATATTATTTTGTATAAATCATTATTTTTATTTTAATAATTAAAATTACCTATTTTATATATTTATTTTGATAAAATAAATATCAGTTTTGAAATCTGCATGTTGAAATTATACAAGGATTATTTTTTGGTCATTTTCTAAAATACTTTAATTTTTAAGTGAATAGTAAAAATATAGATTTTTCACATTACTGGTGTATCCTGAATTACAAAATTCATGATGTAATAGTGACCCAATCATTTCTATAACTTGTGGTTTGTCCATGATATATTTAATTTCATAAACGAGTCATTGAATTATGATAAAATTAATTTCCAAACCTAAAAATTACTTTCCAAAGTCGAAAAATCCAAAGTATTACATTAAAATATTATTTTATCAATTTTCCACATTTACTTGTGATTAAAAAAATATATTTGAATTATAAATTGAACCAATGTCTTAAAATAATTTTATGTAATTCAAATATGTTTTATAATTCCAAAAAAATCACTATTACAAGGTTTACCTTGGATATAATATTTTATTCTAAAAATACCCCTCTCCCTTCACTTGGAAACACACTCCTCCCACCCATTATAAAGCCCAAGATCTACCCAAATGCTTCATATCAAGACCCTTAGAATACTTAGGGACATTCTGGAGTAATCCGACTCCAATCAGGAAGAGAGTTATAGTGTCGTACAAGAGAAGATACACAAAGAAGAAAGTAAGTATCTATTAACTCTTCCCTCTTTTCTTCTTCTATTTCTTATTTTTACCAATTCATTTCAAAAACATATACGATAAAATTAATTATTTAGTAATTTAACATTATATTAATTATTTTAACCTGACATAATTATCATATTTATGAAAAATATAAATATCATACTTCGCTTTCCCTCTCTTTCAACAACATCTTGTTAAAGGTCGGTTAGCCACCTATGAAGACATTTCTAAGAAAATTATTATAACCAAATTCATTTATGAATATTATTAATTATATATAATATATAAATAATTAATTACATGTATTATAAGCTTTGGGATTTAATTATACTTTTTAATTAATGACTTTGAATGAAAATAGTGAAATCAAAGCGAAATATGATTTTTTAAGAAAAACATGATATCGAAATGATTCAATTTCAATAATGGAAATTAATAAATATAATACAATGGTTATAATTGATAAATATTTGAATAAATGACTATAATTAACTTCTTTATCAATGTTTTAATAAATTTAACATTATTATTCAGGAGGCGGAAAAGAGAAAAAATAAGGTGGGAATTAAGGTAAGAGGATTCTTGAACCCAACACCCTTTCATTGGGTTTTACCTCATTCACATCAATTTCAGTATAGATATTTCTCTAATTTTACATAAATATAATTTCATTATTATTCACTTTTATTTCAGGGATATACATGATTCCACCTTGATTCTCAAGCCTATAAAATGATTTTTTAAAAATACATTTCATTCAAAAACAAATATTTGACTCATAATGTTTTATTTCTTATCCAAAGAAAAATGATCTTTCATTCCAAATTATGATATCCATTTTTCATTTGGTAACTGAAAAGTTCATCCACAAATGTTTTCTTTATGAAATCATTATGAAACCCATTCCTTTGAATGGGTTATTTCATGATTATGATTGTTATATATTCTATGTGACATGCATGATTACGTAAATTTTATGATGTGATGGGTGTGACTAGAATTATATAGCCCTAAAATGTATTGAGTAATGTGATGTATCTCATGAGATAATTTGTATTGTGTGTGAACATGAATCCATATTTGTTCAGAAGATGATTTTATTATTATGTACATATGTTATGTGTTAACATGATGCTATATTTATTCAAAACTATATGTGGTATTTGACCACTATGACATGATGTTTCATTATTATGCATTTCCACATTCTATGCCATCATCACATGTTACCTTCATAATGTTGCTATTGATCATATGCTTATGATATGATTATGATTATGATTATGATCACCCATGTTATACTGATTCATGTTTGTTATTCATCCTCTAACTTGGATTTTAGCTCACCCCTTTCATTGATGTATATCCTTAGGTGATTACATTTACTAAGGATAAATAGAGTTTTTAAAAGGATAAAGAAGATGGATTTAAATAAATTTTTATGTTTTATTATGTATAAGTTATGTATGATCCTAATTTACCCAAGACACTAAACCTTTGGCTCCTGGATTTGTAATGATATTATGTTTTTTATCTTTAAAATGATGTAATATTCATGTAAGAAAAAGTAGGGTCACAATAATTGCTATCAGAGCACAATTTATTTAATTTTGGAATTAGGATTAAAAAAAGAGTGAAAACCATAAGTATAAGTATATGTATAGGTAAAACATCCTAGAATAATCTTTTTAGAAAAGGATAAACATAGGCATCCCATAAGATATGACTTTATATTTAATTTTGAAAAAGAATAAATTATTTATTTCTTGTTAAATTATGTTTTTTCAAACCTTTTCTATTTTATAAAATGGTGGGAACTAGGAGAATCCATGCCAACAACCTGTGTGTGGGACAATGCAACGATTGTCCAAATGACATCCCCAATGGCATAGGAGGAGGAGTTCAAAACTTCATGGCAATGCTTACCCAATTGTCTCAGGCTATGAATAATAACTTGAAGCATATGGAATGTCCCCCTTCACCCAAGAAGGAGCAACTAGCCATTGATTCCTTTATGTGGAAACACCCACTGACATTTAGTGGATCTCCTGATCTACTTGTTGAGGAACAATGGGTTAACTCAATGGAGAAAAAATTTCCTATGTTCCACTATTATGAGAAGGATAAGGTGAATCTATCTATCTATCATTTATATAGAGAATCCAATCAATAGTGAGAATTGATAAAGAACACTAATTCGTAGGATAAAATAAAAGAGATGGTCTGGAAAGACTTTAAGAAAATAATTCTTAAAAATTATTTCCATAAAACTATTCACACAAATTTAAAGACAAAATTTATAGGTAAAGTAAAAGGAAGAATAATATATCATGTATTACAAAGAAAAATTCCCAAGGATTGTAAGATATGCTTTAGTTTTTGTTATCAACATCGATAGAAAAATAGATTTATTCTTTAGTGGATTTAAAATACAACTTCAAAAGGATCTAGCTATATGAGACTTGAAGAGTTATGAAGAAGTGGTTTGATGTTCTCTTAAAGTAGATATGGAGTTTTGGATAATGGTACATTGGTTATATAGATAAGAAGAGAATAATGGAGTTTCAATATGGTTGTTCAAATGACAAAGGAGGAAATAGAATCCAACCACCCACATGTTAAAAATGTGGGAAGAAGAATTATGGGAATTGGATCAAAGGGATATGGAAATGATTTAATTGAAGTAGAGAAGGACATAAAGATAATGAATGTCAAAGGAACATAAATAATCCAAGCAACATGATTTAGGAAAGTAGGGAAACTCTTAATGCACCACCTACGGTTCAGTGCTTCAACTGTAGGAAGAAAGGGCACTATGAAAGATAATTCACTAAACATTGAGTCCTTGAGGGTAACTAACATTAGTAGAAACCAAATACAAATGATAAAGGGAAAGATTATGCCATCAATACTATTTAAGCAGAGAAAGAAACCAAAGTTGTATAAGGTAGACTTCCTATTCACTCAATAATGGAAAAATTATTATTTGATTTTGGTTCTATGCATCACTTTATATCCTACAAGTTTTCTATAACTATTGAATCGAATACCCAAAACCATGAAGTAAAGATATCCATAAAAAAAATCTAGTGATGTGAACATTACAACCAAAGTGTTGGACTATACTCATGTTAGCGTATATAGGAAGATTCTTTTAGTGAATATTGTAATACTTACCATGGTGGAATTCAATGCTATACTAGGCATGAATTGGATCTTTTTATATAGATCACACATCAAATGTTGGGAAAAGGAAATATATTTTCATATTCTAAACCATCCCATGCTTCTATACAAATGCAAGTAAGATCATGAATATTCTTTGGAAAATCCATCAATGGTGTGGGTGTTGATACCATGTGAAGAAGCATAATTAGATCAAATGGTTGTGTCAAAGGAAAACATTGAAATTAAAGAAATTCCCATTATTAGGGAATACACTGATTTATTTCTTGACGAGTTACCTAGACTTTCCCCAAATCGTGAGGTAGAGTTCTCAATTGAACTTATACCCAAAGCCACTCCTATCTCAAAACGACCCTATAGGATGGCCTCGGTCAAATTGGGGGAGTTAAATAAGAAGTTGTAAAATCATTTGGAAAAAGGGTTTATATTCCCTAGTGCATCACCTTGGGATGCTCCGGTTCTCTTTGTAAAGAAAAAGGATAGATCAATGCGGCTGTGTATCAATTACCAGGAACTTAACAAGATCACTATAAAGAACAAATATCCTCTTACAAGGATTTTTGAATTGTTTGATCAACTATGAGGAGCTCAGTACTTCTTGAAGGTGGATATTCATTCTGGATATCATCGACTAAAGGTGAATATGTAAGGTATTTAGAATACTGCTTTCCGTACAAGGTATGAACACTATGAGTTCATAGTGATGCCTTTTGGATTACTAATAGACCTGAAATCTTTATAGATATGGAGAATAGAGTCTTGAGGGACTACCTAGAAAAATATTTGATAGTTTTTATCAATGATATTCTCATTTAATATAAGATAAATGAGGAACATGAAGAAAATATAAGTATTGTACTTGAAACATTAAGGAAGGATAAAATGTGTGCACCACTGCAAATATGGCCTTTAAAAGCACTAGAAAAGTCCATTTACAGTTCTAAAACAAGCACTATTAATCAAGATACTAATAAAAGGGGATCCCATTTATCATCACTAAAAAAGAGCTGATAAATATACCTTTTATCATTTCTAAAAAAAGTGCTGTTAAAAGTTAAAAAACATTTAAAAAAATAAAAAAATTATTTCCGCAATTCAGGGAGGGGCATTCAACAACACTTGAAGCCCCCCTTCAATAGTTCCCTCTAGACCGCATGCCTCAGAAACCACCCCACCCACCCTTTAACAGTGCACCACCAACCCTTTAACAGTGCTAGCTGCAATTCCACCCACACGCACGACATGTTTCCCCCTAGATTTGAATTCGAGACCTCTTGCCTGCGCACCTAAACCTTTACCACTCCACCATATTGTTTTGTTCCCCATTTCATAATATATATATATATATATATTTTGTTATATTTACTCGTATATTAATATATATTTATTTTAACACATATATATTTATATATATATATATATATATTAATATATATATATATATATATCCGTATATTAATATATATATACCTATATAGTTATATTTATATATTTATTCATATATTAACATATATTTATATCTATTTATTTATATATATTTATATTTTTTATCCGTATATTTATTCGTATATTAATATATATTTATATGATTAGTTTTAAATGCATTTATAAAATATGTTTTTTTGTGTGTTTATAAATAAATAAATAAAAATATAAAACACACACACACACATATATTATATGAGTATCTGTAAGTATAATTATACATATTTATATATATTTACAAATATTATATATTAATATGTATATACATATATTTAGAATATATTGATAATATATATCATTTTTTCAATATAGACGCACACAAATATATATATACACACGTACACATTATATAGGTATATAAATATTCACATATTTGTATTTTAAATAAAATGGATATTATTTATTTATTTAGATATGCCTCAAACATAGAGCAATATATTTTATATGTAAATATGTTTAATTATTTATTTATAAAATTAAATTTTTATGTGCCAATATATAAAAAATATGCATATATTGATATATATTTGATTATAAATAATAGTAAATTATGAAAAATGATAAAATTTCAAAGCTATAATATGAATATGAATGCAATAGCTTGAAATAAATTCATTCCCCACTAAAAAGTGAAAAAATACCCCCTTAAACAAGGCTGAAATTCCATCAAATGTTAAAAAATTTCCGTATTCGGACTAGAAACTTAGTTTTGGTGGCCTTATGGGCCTTTTATGCCTTGAAAAATATGATCGAATGTTCCCTTGGATAATTAGAGTGTAGAGATCATCGTAGACTTCGATTTTATATGCTGTAGAGATTAAACGGACACTCGGATCAAAAGTTATGGTCGTTTGAAGTTTGAATTACGTTTTCAACTTGTTTTAGACGTTTTATTAATTTTTTGATTTTTTGTGTCTTCAAATTGTTATTAAATTATTATTAGTAAATGATAATTATAAAATTATTAATTAATAAAATTTTAAGATATTTTATAAGTCATTTTCACTTCATATATTATATATTAATTGCAAATGTATATTCCTACTTATCGAAAGCATATTTAAAAAATATATATAATATTTATATAAATATAAATATACTTATATATTTATATATAAATATATTATTTTTTATTAAATATAATTTTTTTGAAATATACACTTTATTAGCACTAGGAAAAAAAGCACTGATAAAGCCACCCCTTTATCAGCACTACTAAAAAAGCGCTGATAAAGGGATCCCCTTTAACAGCACTAAAAAATGTACTGATAAAGGGAGTGCCTTTATCAGTGCTAAAAAAAAGCACTGATAAAGGGGAACTTTTAACAAATCTTTCTTTAGTGCTGTTAAAAGGACCCTTTATCAGTGGTTTTTTAGGGCTGATAAAGGCAAAACTGTTATTAGCTCCTTTTTTTAGTGTTGTTAAAGGGTGGTGTTGCAGAAACCCAGTTTTGTGGTTGTGACGCTACATTCAATAAGTTTGACATTTGGATACAACAATTCACATTTTTGGGGAATGTGATCACAATTGAGGGAATTTATGTGGACCCATAAAAGACTAAAGTAACTAAGTAATTGTCTAGACTCATTAGTGTCATAGAAATCTGTAGTTTTCTTGTCTTAGCAGGGTACTATCGATATTTAGTGAGAAATTTTTCATGATTTTATAGACCATTAACTAAGTTAACATGGAAAGGGGAAAAGTATGTTTGGACAGAGGAATATGAGGAAAGCTTCAAGGATCTCAAAAATAGGCTAATCAATGTGACTATAATCAAACTACCAATAAGTGGATAATGTTTTGTGATATACAATGATACTTAAAATAAAGTATTGGGTTGTGTACTCATGAAAAATGATAAAGTGATACCCTATTCCACATGATAATTGAAGATTCATGAGAAAAACTACCTGATGCATGTTTTAGATCTATAATCTATGATATTTTCCTTGAAAATATAGTAGCACTACCTCTATATTTATGTGACATACCAGACCCAGATGCCACTTGGAGGTGCTCCGAGACCGGTGGGCCAGATGGCCTCAAGAGCATCTCCCTAAATGCTGGAGGCTTCCAAATAGTAGCGAGGGCCTACGGTTTGTCCATGGGGATACTATGCCTTCAATACCAAAGTACAAGATAACGAATAAATTAGATAATAGGTAAATAGAGGAAACAATACGATAGAAATATGCCACAATATAAGCAGACTAAAGTAATAAATAACCGAAGCAACTGATATAAATATATAAAATCTAATGATGATATAGTTCAACTGTCTATAAAACTAGAAAACATAGATAAAAATAAATAGATAATACATGTTATACTAAAGTACCAAAAAGGAATCCAAAACTATCAAAGCATCTAGAAGTCTTACTTAGTCATCTTCTACCAACTCCAAATAAAAAAAGTAAGAAATCAAGTTTCTAAAGTGGTACACATCCCTTTGTCAAAACCTGTATACATGTAATATATAGGTTCTTGGTGCAGCAGAAGTGTGTGATGGGTGGAACCCAATATTTCTTTTTTTATGTTCAATGATCAATCTAAGATATATACGATAATAAATGTCATGTTCAATGGAATTTAATCAAATAAGACAAACAACATGAATCACATTGGAACAAGAGAGAGAGGATCGTCACATATTATTTATAATTAATTTAATTAAACAACAATTACCTTGATGAAATTATTTATTGATTTATGGATCTAGTTACAGATCTGTGATGCACCACTGCTGTATTAAATAAATCAAGTGTAGATTCCCTCTAACGGTGATCCACATGTGTTCCATGAATACTAGGTGTCGTCGAAAGAATCTTCGGATGCTATTATGGAAGATCCTTGCACTTGCATCGTCCACCTTTGATCACAATGAGAATTTATTTAAAAGTGTTCTCCTTGATCTGGTGGAGGAATATTGATCTCCGTTCTTGGGAGATATCTTAAAGAAGAAAGATCTCAAGGGATTGAGAGAATTCTATAATTCCTTTATTCACAACCCAAACAAATGAATTGTAGTAATTGAGAAAATTACTTAAATGGGTTTATATATCATTAGGGTTAAAATAAAATAATTTCAAAAGTGCCCTTAATTATTTATTTAATCCTAGCGAAAACCCCATGTCAAATAATAATAATAATAATATTATTTCTCGACATGTGCGTAACTTTCTAATTAAAAGTTAATATTATTTAATCAAATAATATTAAATATTTATTATTTTCTCACCATACCATTTAAAATTGGTCTTACATTCCTCCACAATATTTATAGGGCCTTGAATAATGACTATTTATTAAATAAATATCACTACATTATTATCTAATAAATAAATAAATATTATATTCACTAAATTGAAAATAAATATTTATTTAATATTTTTCTCACATTATATTCACTCGAATAACCGGTGAAAACATATGCGTGATAAAGTAAACATGAATTACTATTATAACCCATGCTGGAATAATATTTATTCAACTTGTTGAACAATAAATAATAATATATATTATTTAAATGAGATTCTAGATACACTTAGTGTGTTACCCTCTTGGACTCTTTCCCAGTGGCATTAGGTGATGCAACCTAAAGTCCAAGGTAAGAATCTAGAAACACCCCGAGGAACCCATAGATAAATAAGTTATTACCACAATGAAATGTTACCTCATATGGACTCTTACTGTATAATATAATCCCTTTATCATGATATCTCAAATCAAGCAGGTTTTGTACTGGTGCCATCAACTAAAGTGCTCGATGTCTCTTTCATTGATTTCCTAATAAATTTACTTTCCTATCGAACACCATGACCACAAATTTATTTAGTCTATATCATTTCTATAAAAGGTCCTGTGATATCAACTTCCGTTAAAACATAAGGGACAAATCCTTTCTCACATAATTCATTAATGCAATACTACTCGTGACACACCCAATGTACCCTACCTGTCCACGACCATATGTCGTTATGGTTTTTGTCAATAAATCAAAGTATGCGACTCATAATATTCATTAATAATAATAGAAAATTCTAAGTATAAATACACACATCCACATATAGAAATATCCAATGAAACATAGACATGTGGATTTCCTACTAGCAGGGATCGTTCTTATAATACCCTACTAAATATTACCGAGGGAATACACCATGAGAAGGTGCCTCAAAGTCCTATGAGTCTCCAAACCTGATAGCCTGTATCATTTTTGTCCCTTAAATGATATCATCCTTCTATATAACATATATTCAAGAATAGTGTCATAACACTTTCGAGTTCTCATCATAGCAGGGAACTGATATGACCTTTTAGTGCGACAACTACTCTTAGGACATTATCAAATACTATGTCATGTATAATAATAATCATGACGTGATTAATAGTTTATTAATATTCAAAATAATGAATACATGTTATCATAAAGTACACAAAAACTCCAATAGAATCCAACTTTCAGTAGATCCAAAAGCTAATAACCTTCAGTCCACTAGCTCTCACATGACACTCATGCTTTTGCTGAGATAGGACTTTAGTCATGGGTTCCACCATATTCTATTATGTGGGTACTCTACTTTCTATAACATCACCCCTATGATGAAAATCCCTTAAGAGGTGATACTTCTGGAGTATATTCTTTTTCCATTGGTGTGACCTTTGCTCTTTTTCAAGAGCCATTGATGCGGTATTATCACAATACATCATGATGAGATATTTACTACTAACTAATACATTAATCTCTTGGAAAAAGTTACGAATCCAAATGGATTCCTTTGCTACATCATAAGCCGTTATATACTCAAACTCCATAATAGAATCTGTGAAAACCGACTACTTTGAACTCTTCTAGATCATAGATCCTTCATTGAGATGTAAAACATATCCTGATTGTGAATTCATATCATTTTGATATGTCTGAAGACCAACATCAGTATAACTCCTGATGAATATCTCCTCATCTCCTCCACACACTAGTAACATATCTTTAGTTCTTCTCATATACTTAAGGATAGCCTTAACAATAGTCCAAGGCTGTTCTCCTAGATCTTCTTGATATAAACCTACCATACTTAATGCATAGGAAACATAAATTATAGTACATAACACGACATACATGATTGATACTATTGCCAATGTGTATAGGATATTACTCATTACCTCTTTATCTTGTTGTGTCTGAGGACACATTTTCTTAGAAAGATATAAACCATGTGAAACTAGAACCAATATCCTCTTAGATTGTTCAGAACTAAATATTTTTAGTATTTGGTCAATATTTGTACTTTGACTTAGTCCAAACAGCCTCTTGGATCTTTCACAGATGATTTTAATTCCTAGAATGTAGGCTTCTTCACCTAATTCCTTCGTGGATAAACACTTGTCTAACCATTCCTTAATAGACTATAAGACTGGTATTTAATTTTCAATAAGTAATATGCCACCAACATATACTACTACGATAACGATTTCATTTCCACAAAACCTCTTGTAAACAAAAATATCACATTCATTCTTAATAAAACCAAATTGTTTTATGAATTCACCAAATAGAATTTTCCCTAAATTGGATGCTTGATTCACTACATAATTGGATCTCTACAACTTTAAAATCCTTTTGGAATCACCTAGAGTCACAAACCCTTCTGGTTGGATCATATAGACATATTCCTAAAGGTTCCCATTATAAAATGTATTTTTAATATCCATTTAACAAATCTTATAGTCACGGTAAGCTGCTATGGGAAGTAGAATTCTGATGGATTTAAACATGGAAACTGGTGAAAAGGTTTTATAGTAGTCAATTCCTTGATACTATTTAAACCCTTTAACCACTAGCATTTCTTTATAGGTATTTACTTTTCCTTCCATGTTTAGTTTTCTCCTAAATATCCATTTTCACCCAACGGGCTTTACATCAACTGGCGCAACGACTAGAACCCAAACATGGTTCTAATACATGGAATCCATTTCACAATTCATGGATTTTTTATACATTACAACTTATTAGATCTTTACTGCCTCCTTGTAAGAGAGAGGTTCATCATTGTCAACCAATAACGAGCCACTATCTTCAGTGACTATAAAACCATATATCCATGGTTCTCTTATATATCTTACGATCCTATGCAGTACTTATGTTTTTGGAACCACTTCTTCCATAGGGACCTATGGAATCTGTTCCTTCTCCAACTCTTGTGTATCTTGAGTATCAAATTCATTGAATCTAATCTTACTCCCACTATCCTTTATTAGGATGTTCCCCCGTCAATAAAGATGGATTGTATGGAAAAAACACTTTATTATCTAAGGGGTTGTATAGGTATAATCTCTTTGCTTCATTGGGATACCTTATAAAGATACACTTTGTGCCCCGAGGTGATGGTTTATTTCTTGAGAAGTCCTTAAAAAATGCCTCACAACCCCATACACATGTATACGACAAAACGGGTTTCCTTCCACTCCACAACTTGAACGTAATTCCATGTACTACTTTAGTTGGTATTAATTTTAATGTGTATGCCATATTTTGTAACGAATATCCCCAAAAGGATAATGGAAGACCTTCATGACTCATCATTGAACTTACCATGTCTAACAAGTTACGAGTCCTCATTTCACTAACACCATTCCACTATAGTGTGTATGGTTGAAAGTGTTGAGACAGAATCCCAAAATCCCATAGAAAGTTGATAAAATCCTGGTTTAGATATTCACCACCTCAATCCAATCAAAGATTCTCTATATTCTTACCAAGTTAATTCTCTACTTCATGATTGAATTCCTTGAATTTATCCTAGGACTTAGAATTATACCTCATCAAGTAGACATATCCATATATACTTAAGTAATAAGTATACGTTATGAAATAAGAATATCCACCTCTATATTCTACTAGAAATGGTCCACATACATCAGTGTGTACCAATCCTAGAAGCACCATGGCCCTTTCAATCTATCCACCAAATAGTGGTTTGGTCTTTTTTTCTTATAAACAAGCATGGCATATTTTAGTTGGTTTTAGCTTATAATATTCTAATTGAACATCTTGATAGAGCTTTGTAAAATGCTTGTTGTTTACATGACCAAGATGATGATGCCAAAGCTGGGTGTTATATGAGTCTTGTGAACATGATTAGTTATCAATCTCCAACACTTGGTTTTCATAATTTAATACATAAAGACCATTAATTAAATGTGCTATACCATAACATATGGTTCCCTTATAAAGGAAACAAATTTTATTTACAAACTTGAAAGTAAACCAATCTCAATCTTGGAATGATGCATAAATAATGTTCTTGGTAACTATAGGTACATAATAAAAATCTTTTAAAACCCAAATCATTCCCATTGGAAATGAAAGGTGGTAGTCACCAATGGTCAGAGCAGCCATCCTAACACAATTAGAAACTCATAGATCCACCTCTCCTATGGAAATATTTTAGAATCTACTTGGTTCCTATATTTGGATATAGATGTGAGCATCACAAGCTGTATCTAATACCCAATGTGTAGATATGGAAAGATTACACTTGATAATGAATGCACCTTTAGTTTACCCTAGCTTATGGGTGTAGTTACTCTTCTAGTGGCCTGACTTTCCACATGAAAAACATACTTTCAACTTTTCCTTTCCTTGCCTCTGGATCTTACTCTTCTTGGAAGGATGGTGCTCAGGATCTTTAGAATATTTATAGGTCTTGGGCCCCTTTTCCTTGTTCTTCATTTTCTTATTCACCATAAGAACTACAGATTTATCACTTCCCATGTCCTTATCCAATTGTCGAATCAAAGTAAAAAGTTCTGAAAGATTCTTATCATTATTTCTCATATTGTAATTAAAAATAAAGCTAGAAAAGGTCTTGGGAAGTGTTGAAATCATGAGATATGTTTTCAAATCATCTAGTAATTTAATCCCTAAGATTTCTTGGCATTAAATTTAACCAATAAGATTGACTACATGAGGCCCAAATGACACATAATCTCTAAGCTTCGTTGTTAGAAAATCATTGGTGATCTCATACCTATCTTGTCTCGCCTTCTCTTTATAGAGATCCCAAAGGTGAGAAATCATTCTATAGGCATCCATATCCTCATGTTGTTTCAAAATATCATTGAACATGGATGATAGTTTAAATCATTGAATATCTATAGGATCATTATGATGCTTCTCAAAGAGAGATAAATCTTCATCACTTGCCTCATTACCAAGAGCTTTAGGAAAATTTTCTTCCAACAAATATAATTTCCTTTCAAGGTGAAGGATGAATCATAGGTTCCTTTTCCATTTTTGAAAATTTGTTCTCGTGATAAGGTTTTCTTTTTCAAGTATGGATCACCATGATATGTTTAATGTCATTTTTATTGTTATTTATACAAATAAGATAAGAAGAATTTTAGTACTTATTCTAATAAATTTTAGAAAAACAAAAAAATGAATATTATATTTATTTGTCTCCCAGTATTTTATCGAAACCCAATATCCCTCACCACTGGCTTCAGAATGTCCCGTTGCTTGGAAATCCTAGTGGCAAGGAACCATATTTCCATTCTTATTACCCCAACTTTGGTTGGTCAAGAAACTAGAATGGTTTTAGTTAGTAATTCCATATGACAACTGTATTAACTCACAATTCCTTGATCTGTTGAGTAGACTCCCCAATCATAAAATCCTTAAATTGGATTTCCTCAACCCTTGCCTTTGAGTTACACCAAGTCCTGCTTTGGAAATCTACCCTTGATGTGAAATAAGTTAAGACAACCCAAAACTTCAAGTTAGAATTCACCAATAATTGAAATCACCCCAACTTTGGATGGTCAATCACTTTGAACTATGGTTTGATTTAATCTGAAGTAGTGGAAGGCTATACCAACATAATATATATAATTGAGGTATTTTATCCTTTTAGGCTTAAATTCCCAATTATTATATTTATCACATGCTTGTTAATATTATGTGGATTTTATTAAGTGATTATCAATATATTAGATAATATTTACACATAATCTAATTTATTTTAGTTCTATATTGCATTCTCATTAATTTCGTTAAGTTATGTGATCGTGAAAAAAACATCTATAATGAAATAAAAATGAAACTTGACATAAATAAAATAATAAATCATTATGATCATGATCTTTACTAATTGTTAGTTTATCTATAATTTGATAAACTAACCATTTACCTAGGGGAAAAAATCCTTGAACCGATTAGGGTTCGTGTTACAGCTTTCCCCCTACCCACCTATGTATCTCCTTGGATTGGTTTCACCTCAGCTCAGAACTTGAACCACATCCACTATATTGGGAGATCCATCCATTATATATGATTTTACTCACACTCAGGTGAGGGGAAAAGGGTTTACATAAAAGAAACCTTGGGTAAGAATTCCTTAAATAATAAGAGGATAGAAGGAACGCAAACCAATACTTTAATTTAATTATAAATTTAATGAAACCAATCACATACAAAGGTCTGGTATATGCTCATGATCATCCACATGCATGAAGTGAATTACTCATCTAAAAAAACTAACATTAAATTCTAAATATTTCTTATTTAAGATAAATTGAACTCGAATCAATTAATTATTATATTTAATTAGTCAATTATTTTATCTTAATTATTATCTAAATTTTCTTAAGATTATAATCCCTTAAAATTTTAAACAAATTAAATAAATTCATTTAAAATTAACTATGTATATAAATGAACCTTGGAGGAAACATGTTGAATACCCTTCCGAATATACCCAACATGTATTATACTCATATATAGTTTTAACTTTTGTGATATATATCATACATGAATTATTACATAATTTCATGACATGTATTATCAACTTAATGATTACAAAATTTACATGATTTTTCGGTCATATGTTATGCTTAAATGCAAGTAGAGTAACTGCTGTAATACAACTCAGACATGATATGAAGATATGAAAATTACATAGATATTAATTAAACACACACACACACACACATTTATATATATTAAAACACCTAATATGGCGTATGCAATCAACTTAATGACCACACACAAGAACATGTCTCAAGGTTTACATAATATAATAAATAAATTTTAAATCTACATAATTTGGTATAAGTACACGACATGTACATATATCAACATCTATCTATGGTACATGCCTAGGGATTCAGCATGTAAATCATACCTCGAAAGCAAGATTACATGGCATGTCCAATGGGGTACATGCCTTGTGATCTTAAAATTACACAATCACTAGCTAGTTAGGCTATGTATTGAAATACATGGTATGTCTTTGATTCAAAGGAACTACACGTCGTGTATGTGGGCTACACGGCATGTAATCCTGATGAATGTGTGTCAAGATGGACCAATCAACACGTGGTGTAAGAATTAACCACACCACATGTCATCAATGAACATGGATTTAGTAATTCCTGAATCAACTACTGGTGCATTGAACACAAGTACATGACATGTAACTATGGTTAGATGTCATGTACTCCTGTGTTGTCCATCCAGAATCCTTGGGACATCTATATGAGTTCCTCTATTTTATTTTAGTCATAAAATTAATCATTTCGATTAGATATACAAGAAAAAAAGGAGGAAGAGGTAGATATGATGATTCAAATTAAAATAATGATTAAAATTGAATTGAAAAACTAAATTACAAATTCATAGATCACCAATGATATTTAAATAATTATAATTAATTATGTGACCGCTCCTATACCACTTGTATGTTCTGGGCGCATCAGAAGCTTGTAATGGGCGGTGTACAACATTGTTTTTTTCACGTTCAATGATAAATCTAATATCTACATGATGATAAATTCCATGTTCAATGGAATTGAATCAAAGAAGACAAAGAGCATGAATCATATCGAAACTAGAGAGATAGGGTCATCACACATTATTTATAATTAATTTTATTAAAAAACAATTACCTTGATGGAATTATTTCTTCGTCTATGGAACTGGTTACAGATATTTGATGAACCGTCTTTACATTTTAGGAATCAAGTAAATATTACCTCTAGTGGTGATCCACATGCGTTCCATGAATCTCCAGACATCGTTGAAAGAATATCCAGGTGTTAGCATGGAAGATCCTTGCACTTGCATTGTCCACATTTGATCAGTACATGAATTGATTCCAAATAATTCTCCTTGATCTGGTGGAGGAAGATTACACTTCATTCTTGGGAGTGATCTTGGAGAAGAGAGATCTCAAGATATTGGTAGAGTTCTCTAATTATTTTTTAGAAAAACCAAACAAATTAATTGTAGTAATTTAGAAAATAACATAACTGGGTTTATATATTTCTAGGGTTAAAATAAAATAACTACACAAGTGAACTTAATTGTTTATTTAATCCTAATGAAAAACCCATGAAAAATAATAATAATAATAATTTTTCTCAACATGCACTTAATTTTAAGTTAAAATTAAATATTATTTAATCAAATAATATTCAATATTTATTATTTTATCATCAGACCATTTAAACTCGATCCACAATTCCTCCACAATATTTATTAGGCCTCGAATAATGACTATTTATTTATTAAATAAATATCAATACATTATTCTATAATAAATAAGTAATTATTATCTTCACTAAATAGAAAATAAATATTTATTAAATATTCCGCTCACATTATATTCTCTCAAATAACAGGTGAAAAAATATATGTGATCAAGAAAATGTGAATAATTATTGAACAAAATACATGAATAATATTTATTCAACTTGTAAAATAATAAATAATAATATATAGTATTTAAATAAGATTTTGGATACACTTAGTGTGTAACCCTCTAGGCCTCTTTCTCAGTGGCATTAGGTGAAGCAGCCTAAAGTCTAAGGCCAATGTCTAGAAACAAGCCAATGAACCCATAGATAAAGAAGATAATGCCACAATATCATGTTACCTCATATAGATGCTTATTATGCAATTTAATCCCTCTGTCCTGATATCTCTAATAAAGTAGGTTGCATGCTAGTGCCATCAACCAAAGTTCTCAATGTCTATTTCTTTGATTTCCTAGAAAATCAACTTTTCTATCAAACACCATGGCCATTGATTTATTTAGGCTATATCATTTCCATCAAAGGATATGAGATATCAACTTCAGTTAAAATATAAGGGACAAATCCTTTCTCACATTATTCATTAATGTAATATTACTCATGATGAACCCAAAATATCCCACCTCACTATGAAAATATATCATCATGGTTTTGCTCAATACATTAAAGTACGCGGCTCATAATATTCCTTAAAAATAATTTTAAATTCTAAGGATCAATACACATGTCCATATATAGGAATATCCAATGACACATAGAAATGTGAATTTCCTATTGGCGGGTCTCATTCTCATAATACCCTACCAGATATTACCAAGGGTGTACACCATGAGAAGGTTCCTCAAAGTACTATAAATCTCCACCCATGATAGATTGTATCATTTGTGTCTCTTAAATGATATCATCCGGATATAGAAAATATATTCAAGAATAGTGTCGTAGCACTTTCGAGTTCTCATCATAGTGGGGAACTGCTATAACCTTTTAGTGCGACAACTACTCTTAGGAAATTATCACATAATATATCGGAGAGAAGAACAATCATGATGTGATAGGTAGTTTGTAAATATTCAAAATAATGAATAAATGTTATCATAAAGTACAAAAAATTTGGTTCTAGGGAACAAAATCTAAACTAATCTTCTTGGGTTCCAATGGTGTCCCAGATAGGGTGTCAAATAAATCTCATCATACCACCACCAAAGAAATTTATAACATCCTATCTGTTTAATATAAATTGAAAAAGTGTGAAAATATGCATATATGAAAGTAAGCAGTACAATAATATAAATAACCAAGTACCTGCTTTAGCCCTCAACTGGTGTATGAACATGTAAAAAGTTCACTTATTAATTATGTTCTAGTTTATATATAAGTAACATGAGGTATAACCAGCATTGACATCATGACATGATATTAATAGTAAACAATCAAATATGAACAAGGCAAACATGATGTTATTAACAATGAATAGGTTGAAAGGTGATAACTAAGGAAACCTTGACCTTAGGGGTCGATCCAACTTAGTTAGTAACTATATCCTTGATATAGGGGTAAGAGTGTAATTCAAAGGACATATCCTGAGGTATTCCACAATAATGTATCTAACCAAGTCCAAGGAAAACATCCAAGGTAAAATGGGATAAATAGTGACTAGGCCCAAGGGTATATCCAAGGAACCTCATGTCCATAGAAATACTACTAGATATAAGGAGTGTATCCAAGGAATCCTATAATAGTAATGGAGGATGGATCCTACGGTATCATACCGGGCATCCAAAAGTCGACAAAGATTGGGTTCTAAGGTGGGTATCACCCTTTGTAACCAGTATCTATGAATCAGAATGGAACCCACAAATGATAAAGGAATTCCCTTGGTAATCCAAGGCTATCTCGAGTCTGACCAATCCTATAATAATTTCAAGGTCTGTATACATTAGGAACCTTTTATGTAATTCATTTAATCATTTTGTACATGTAATAATCACGTCGTTTAATAAGTCAAGGTTCATGTAATTTCCTTTCCTTAGCATGATAAGGAAAAAGGGCATGAAACCATTTATATATTTTCATATTTGACTACTTGGATCTCTCCTTTACCATTCATAAACATAAAAAGGCATGCTAAGGATGATAAACCATATTCAATTCATATAATATAATCTATTTTAAGTAATATCAATATTATACCTTCCAAATACCATTTCAAAATTCAATTGGGCCAATTCTTATACACAGTATACTTGATGATTCAAATTAAGATTTATTTAACAAGTTGAAGAACTTACCTTAGTTGGGTTAAGTGATTAACATACATGGTATTGGACATTTACAATTCATTCATTTCATTGAAATACTTACCTTTATCAAGGTCAAATCACAGCTCACCCAAATGGTGGCTTAAACAACTTAATAGGACACTAAAGCATAAATATATAAACACCCTACTTGGGTGTGGTCAATGTTATGGACATAACCACCAATGATGGATGAAATATTCAATAAGATTCTAATAATATGCTTCTAAATACTATAAGCATGGAACATTAATTTAACATATAGTGCCCGATGAAATTGGCGCCCATGCACAACAATTTATAAAATGACGAATCTTGAGGGATGAGTTATAGGCCACCCACCTCATGCTCATACAAATCTCATCATCTTGAATCAACCTCTAGTTTGGCCTATATTGGAAGAGATCTAAATAATGGATCAATACCAAAAAAATAAGACATATGAGCCTGAATCTAAATTGCATCATTGAGGGGAAGAAGAATGGTGAATTATTAAAAAAGAATACAGTACTTACCGATACACATCCAACATGATTAACAACAATCGAAATAGACACCAAATCAGAGTTCAGGATAAAAAACTATCAAATAAGGAAAAAGGGAGCTCAAAATAGGTATAAGAAGAAGTTTTGTCCATTGGAAAAGAAATATGAGGAAGGGGGTTAAGATTATAACATTTAAGGGTATTTTTATAAAATTACCCAAAAAACAGGCATTGCATGGTTTGGCCACATTATTTTCCAAAAAGTGCACTAACTGTGAACCATCTTCTATAGGGAGGGTTATTTCATATGGATAGGCCACATGGTTAGGGAAACCATGTTCCAACCATGAAAAAAATCTCTACAACAATGTTTGCTATTTTCAAACAGCCATGCAGCCCCAGCGCATGGTTAGGGAAAACCGTGATCCCTACTTTACCCCAATATCCAACCTCTAACATTTAGAACTAGCCATACAAAATTCCTTACATGGTTTTCACTAACCATACATCTAACCTATTTCTCCCAAAAAACTGGGTTTCGGGATCCATAAAATCCTTTGACACCTCCGAGACACTTGTGAGCTCATTAGGCATCCATATTAGGTCCAAAATAAATAATTCGATCAAAATTAAAAAGATTCATACCTTAGATAAAAAACTGGGTTCTTACAGTCATACCCTTTAAAGGAATTCATCCCCAAGGTCACCTTCTAAGGGTGGTGAAACACTGTGTGAGAATAAATACGATCACTAGGCATATATGTTGGCCTCCCACTCCCAATTCTCATTCTACAAATAGCCATGCTTCAATATCACCCATACTAGAGGGACATAATGGCCTTGGAGAGCCTTTGTACTTCAGTAAATGATGTGTATACGATACTCCTCAAATGAAGAATCAATATATAATTCAACTTCATCAAGATCAAAAGTATGATATAGATCATCATGATACTGGAAAAACTATGAAACGTGGAAGAGGTAATGCATGAAATGGTACCTCTGAGGTAGTAGCTACCAACATACCACTGACCTGACTCTCTCCAAAATCTCAAACATCCCGAAATAGCATGATTATAGTTTCCCTTTCCTCTATATCCATCAATTCCCAAGCCTAGGTGATACCCATAAGAAAACAAGATCCCCAACCTCGAACTTCATAGGTCTTTGACGACGATCGACATAATATTTTTGTTGAGACCGAGCAATAGACATATGCTTCCTAATTAGCTGAACCTACTTCAAAGCCTTCTTCACAAGACACGGACTTAGTATCATTGAATCACCAGGATCTAGCCGGCATAGGGGTGAATGGAATAAACTACCATAAAAGGCCTAAAAAGGATCCATATGAAGTGTCACCTAAAATATATTATTGTTGGTGAACTCAATGATAGATATATGATTCTCTAAAGAAATATTGAAATCAAGGAATCATACTGGGAGCATGGACTCTAGAACCTGTATCGTTCGTTCTAATTGACCATTGGTCTGAGTGTGAAAGGATGTACTTAGAAGCACCTATTTACCCATAGCCTTCTTCAAACCCTTCCAAAACTATGACATGAGGTGAGCATCCCTATACGAAATGATAGTATTAGGAACCCTGTGTAGTCGAATAATCTCACGAGCATAAGATATTTCCAAATCATCAACTGAGAAAATATATTAGATATAAAGGAAGTGAGATTCTTTTTTCAGTCTATCCATGACAACCCATATAACATCACTACTTCTAGGAGAACTCGGTTTATCGAATACAAAGTCCATAGAAACATTTTCCCATTTCCATTCAGGACTAGAAGAAACTGTAATGAGATAGCAGGTCTCTAGGGATCTGTCTTCTCCTGTTGACAGGTAGAACACCTAGTGATAAATCCTTCTATATTATGTTTCATCCTAGGGAACCAACACTGGCGTCACATATCTTGATACATCTTGGAGATGCTTGGAAAAACTTTCCTTTGAGAAAAGTGGAACTCTAGAATTAGTTCCTCTATCACATCTATAAGAACCTAGAGACGTCTGTATATACACAGGATGTATTCTCTACCAACTGAATAATCCGAAGGTAGGTTATCTCCTGAAATACTCTCATGAAGAACCAAGCATTCTGGATTTGAAAATCACAAGATCTTCACCTTCTCAAGGAGGGAAGAGGTAACTATCAATACTGGGAGATAATAATGACCGTGATTTTCATGAAACTCTATATATAACTCATAAAATTGGGTCATTAATTTCCATTCATCACTGGCTTCCTTTACATCCTATTTCTGAGTTTTCCGAGTCAACGCATCAACTACAACATTACCTTTCCAGGAATATAGAAAAGATCAAAATTGAAGGACTAAAGATATTTGACCCATCTTCACTGCCTAAGGTCCAAGTCATGCTGTTTAAAGATATATTTTAGGATATTTTAGTTCATATACTCTACAAATCACTCACCCATTAGATAGGGTCTCTAGAAACATAAGTCATGGAAAACTATTGCTAGATCGAGGTAGTGCGTCAGGTAGTTTCTCTCCTAAGGACTCAACTAATGAGATCCGTATGCATCAACTTTGTCATCTTGCATCATCACTACTCCTAGTAAAATTTATGATGAATAATATAACACTATATAACATCTACTAGGATCTAGTAAAGTTAGAATAGGTGTCTAGATAAGACTCCCTTTCAGCTCCTAAAAGGCTCTCTCACACTCTTCTAACCACAAGAACTTAACAACCTTATTTTTAATACTATTAAGAGTTAAAACAAGGCATGGAAAGTCCATTATGAAATTATTGAAATATATTTCTAGCCTCAAGAAATTCTGAATATTAAACACATTTTTAGAATACTCCTAAAAAACCACATCACTCACATTATTCAGGTCAATAAAGACTCCAAATTCTGAGATAATATAAGCCAATAAGTGAACTTTATCAATCCAGAAGTGGAACTTAGAAATATTTTCATAAATCTAATGATCTCTTAATGTAATTAGAACTATCTAAAGGTTCTTAACATGAACTATACAAGTGTGTCAATACACCAATATTTCTTCCACAAAGACCAAAATAAAAGAATCCATGTAAGGATGAAAAAAACTATTCATTAGAGCCATGAAAATATTGATCATGTTTGTGAGACTGAATGACACAATGAGATACTCATATAGACCATAACTACTGCGAAAAAATGTACGAGGTATGTCTAATGGCCTAAATCGCACCTAATGATAGCCCGATCTCAGTTTAACATTAGATAACACCCTATCTTCTTAGAGTTGGTCAAAGATATCATCTATTCGGGGTAGTGTATACCAGTTCTTGACCATAATATGGTTTAACCATCTGTAATCCACGCATAGATGAAGGGTCCCATCTACCTTTTTGGAGAATAACATAGGAGAATCCCAAGAGGAAGTTCTAGGATGTATAAATCCTTTGGCCTCTAAATCCTCTAACTACCACTTGATCTCCTGGATCTAAGTAAGTGACATCCTGTATGGAGGAATGGACACTAGAGATGCTCCTAGAATATGTTCAATCATAAAATATACCTCTCTATCAATAGGTAATCTAGAAAAATCATCTAGAAATATGTCCCAAAAATGATCTACTATTGGAGGAAATTCATCCTAATATAAGCCCTGATCTTATAGGAAAAGATTTAGAATATGGGAAGTCACTCTACCTAGCCTATGATTCTTTGGTCTAGATCTACTAGTCTGGACATTCCCCTCTCCCTTATATAGGTAGCTGCTGTCCTCTGGTGATGTGAACGATACCCTAAGATGATAACAGTCTACAAAGGCATGATATAGAACCAACAAATCCCTCCCAAAATTGAAATTGAATCCTTTATTCTTTAGAACAAAGATGTTCCATAATAAAGGGTAACTACCTAACTCAAGGGGAAAATCTCTATATTAGCATATTCCCTTTGTCCATACTCCCAACGATGTATCTAGGGTCATTACACCACAATAATACTATATTTCCAAACTGAGATTTTCCATGATAGATAAAGATATTAAGAAGTGTAAAACAACTATTTCAAACAAATAAGACACTATAGTAGAGGCTACTAGAAAAAATAAAATACTATAGATGGCCATGTACCATATTCCTTAGGTATCGATTACAGTTCATGTAACTGACTTGATCCATGCACTTGTGAAAAAAATGGATTACCATGATTACGACCACTCTACTGGCGCTACTAATAATCTAAATTCTGGATACTGTGGCCACAATCACTTCCTCATCTAGTCCTATGAATTCTACTCCAACTCCCCTCCTGACGCGGTATAAAATATCCTACCCCTGAAGGTGGAGTTGGTGCATAACCTCTTTTACTAGAAGCTGATGGAAAGGTCTGACCGAATATATGAAGGTTCCCTATACGAACACAAGATGACACTACATAGGGTCTCTATCACACAAAGGATTAAGGTTCCCTTATCATACACACCGATGAAACACCATAGAGCTATCAGTACGGGTGCTCTAGCTACCACCACCTTGATGAGAAACCTCCAGGGAATGTTTCCCACTTCCTAAAGAATTACTGGCCTACCTCAGAACTGATCCTCTATGCTCGATACTATCACTATACCTTAGGTTTTCTCAGTGATGAGATCCTTATTGAATATCTCAGAGAAAGTTGGAAGGTGAAATACATTCACCTAATTATCAATGGCATACTGAAGCCCATCCTCAAAGCATCTAGCATGCGAAATCTCATCACTAGCTAGAAGTGGTGAAAAGTGATACTACTCAGTGAAACATGCTGAATAATTCATCACTAACATATAACCCTGTTCAATATGCATAAACAATTTGGAATGATCAGCTCTTATCATATGAGGAAAGAACTAACCATAAAAGGTAGTCTAGAAATCAGCCCATACCATGACCTGATGGTTATCGACCTGGGTAATTACATCCCATCAACGCTTGGAAAAATAACACAACATGTATGTAGCAAGATTGAACCTCCACTATAAAGGAGTTTCCAAATGATCAAAGATAGACAAGGTGGTCTCTTGACAAGATTCAATAGCCTATGGACCTCCATTCCCTAAGAAGGTAGGAGGATGATGCTGTTGTAACTCATGTGTCAAATCATCCATCATAAGTGCAGGTCGTGTAACACCTTTCATGGACTGTATCCAATGTACAAAACTATTATGAAAATGAGAATTAGTTCCCAGATCAGGTATAACAGGTGGTGCCTCAATTGTAACTTCTAGTGGTAAGATTGGTGGCTCAGGGCCCACCACATTTGGAGCATGTTCATCCTACCCTCTTGGCGCATGACACGAGCACACCACGACGACATTGGCCTTCAAATTCCAACCACACACCTCAGAAGAAGATTAAAGTAGATAGATATCTATAGAGAAAGCTAAATTAAAGGAAAGGGATCACTACCCATGGTATAATACTCCAAAACCCACTTAGAAATCCATGTATTGGTAAGTTATCTTTGTTTAAAGTATAGGGGTTTTCATAGATGAAGAGTCAATAATACCTTGCCTCATTATTTACTAGAAAAAATTTCATTTCTTAAGTCAATTTTCACATTCACTGTTTCCATTTTCTTATTTTTATAAATCAAAGTTCATTTAAAATGGAACTCCATTCCTAATCAATCAGGGACCATACACCTTCTCACTAAAATTGACACCCATTTAAATTCAATCTAATGGATCGACTCAATAAATTACCCATTCCAACCCATGAGGTCCCATAACACCATATGAATTGAAACTAGAAATCACTCAATCTCATCCAAATATAATAACAAGAATAATATATAAGAAATGATCACTCAACAATCATATGAATATCCAGAAAATGAAAGAAGTGAAATACACCTAAATGGCATGGTATATGAATGAAATGAAAATTCTATGTGCCTATGATGATTTAGGTAACAATGATCCTTTACCTCATATCATTTGGCCAAGTTTTAAATAAAGTATCAATAAGAATAATCATAATAACCATCACACAACATGTGCGTTACCCAATGGTGAAATGATATCAACTGTAATAGGAAAAAGCAAAACAACAATAATAATTCAGGCAACTCATAATTTACCCCAAACATGGGTTTGGAATTCCAAATCATGACTTAAAAACAATTCCCAAAGAATTAATAATCTCCCATATATTATCTCAAAATAGTAAATCAATAAAGAATCCACTCTTATACCAATTTGTGATGTCCAGAACCTTAATGCTACTCAGAGGTGCCCTGAGCCTGGTGGGATAGATGGCCTCAAGTGAATCTCTCTGAATACTAGAGGCTACCGACTATCAGTGAGGGCCTAGGGTGTTTCTGTGGGGAGACAATGGCCTCATTAACAAAGTGTATCACAATGGATAAATCATATAATAGGTAAATAGTGGAAGTAGTATAATAAACAGATTCAATAAAATAAGAAAACTGAAGTAATAAATAATCGAACCAACTGATATAAATTTTAAAAAGATGATGATGATGTATTTTATGTGTCTATAAAATTAGAATACATGGATAAAAAGCACCAAAAAATAAATGCTAAAAAAATTAGTAAAAAGGAATCCAAAACTATCTAAGAATCGAAAGCTCCATCTCAGTCATCTGCTACCAGCTCCATCCTAAGCAAGCAAGAAATCAAGAGTCTGAAGTGTTAGGATTTCCTTTTTCAACACCTACATACATGTAATCTACCCAGGTGCCAATAAATTTTGGATAGGTGTGAGATAAATCTTATTATTCTATTACCAATGATGTTTATAACATCCTACTCCTGTAATATAAACTGAAACAGTGCACAAGAATGCATATTTGAAAGTAAAGCAGTATAATTATGTAAATTACCAAGTAACTACTTCAGCCCTTTGCTGGTGTCTGAACATCTAACTATTCCATCTATTAATTAATTTATAGTTTATATATAATTCACATGAGGTATAACCATCACTGAAATTGAAACATTATAATAATAGTAAAGGATTAATGATGAACAAGGCATCTATAATGTTATTAATAATGAAGAGGTTCCAAGGTGATAACCAAGGAAACCTTGACCTTAGAGGTTGAGCCAACTCAGGTAGTAACTGTAGCCTATATATAGGGGTAATAGTGTAATCCAAGTGGAATCCCTCAAGGTATTCCACAATAATTAATCTAACCGAGTTTGAGGAAAAAATTCAAGGTAAAATGGGATAAACAGTGACTTGGCCCAAGGGTGTATCCAAGGCCTCTCATGTCCATAGATGTTACATTGGATCCAAGGAGTGTATCCAAGGTATCCTATGATATTAATGGATGATGAATCCTATGGTTTCATACTAGGAATCCAAGAGTATAAAAATATTAGGTTCTAAGGTGGGTCTCACCCTTGGCATCTGATATCTCTGAATCAGAATGGTGTCCATGAGTTCTCAAGGCATTCCCTCGAGAATCTAAGGATAGCTTGAGTTTGAACACACCTATAATAATGTCAAGGTCTGTATATATTATGAACCTTTTTTGTAATTAATTTAATTATTTATTCCATGTTACAATCATTCCATTTAATAATTCATGGTTCAAGCCATTTCCTTTCATTAGTGTGATAAGACAAAATAGAATTCAACCATTTATATCATTTAATATTTGATTACTTTCTTCTCTTATTTACCTTTCATAAACATGAAAAGGTGGGATAAGGACAAGAAACCATGTGAAATTCATTTAATATAATCTAGGCCAAGTGATATCAATACTATAATTTCCAAATACCATTTCAACATTCAGTTGGTCCAGGTCTTATACATATTATACTTGCCAATTCAAATTAAGATGTATTTAACAAGTTAAAGCACTTACCTTAGGTGGATCAAGCGATTAACAGACATGTAACTAGTCATTTAAAATTCATTAATTTCATTTAAACACTTACCTTTATCAAGTTTAAGTCACATCTCACCTGAACAGTGGCACAAACGGCTTAATAGGCCACTAAACCATAAATATAGAAACACCATACTTGTTGTGGTTGGTGTTATGGACATAACCACCAATGATGGATAAATTATTTAATAAGAGTATTATAATATGGTTCAAATGACTATAAGCACAGAACATTAATTTATCAAATTATGCCTGATGAAATTGGCGCGCACACACAAAAATTTATAATTCAATGAATCTTGAGGGATGAGTTATAGACCACATATCTCATACTTGTATGGCTCTCCATTTCTATTATTAGCCTATAGTTTGGATTGGATTAGAAGAGATATGAAGAATGGATAAATGCCCTAAAAATAGGTTATATGATCCTACATATAAATTTCATTGTCGAGGAGAAGAAGAACGATGAACAGATAAAAAGGAATCGAGTACTTACTGATACGCTTCCAACATGATGAACAACGATCGAAACAGACACCAAATCAGTGCTTGGGATAAAAAAATTATCAAAGAGGGAAAAAGGGAGCATAAAGGAGGGAGAGGAATATGTTATATCTACTAGAAAATAAGTAGGAGGAAGGGTATTAAAATTATAAAATTTTAAGATATATTTTGTAAAATTACCCAAAAATAGGAATCACACAGTTTGGCCACACTGTTGGACAAAATCTGCACCAAACGTTCAACATCTATTCTAGGGAGGGGCATTTCTCATGGTTAGGCTACAATGTTTGGGAAAATATGCATCAATCATGAAAAAAACATCTATAATAATGACTACATATTTCACATGGTTGTGAAGCCCCTAGAGCATGGTTAGGGAAAACCATGCGCCCTAATTCACCCCACTGTCTAGCCTTGCATGGTTATAAATAACCAAGTGGCCCACCCCAAATAATTTACACTAACTCCGAGGCTATCCCATTTCTCCCAAAAAGCTGAGTTTTGGGCTCCAAGCAATCCCCATACACACCCAAGACATCCATGAACTCGTTAGGCATCTGCATTGGGTCAAAAATTAATAATTAGATCAAAATTAAAAATATCCATACCTAAGATAAAAAATAGGTTATTATAGGTGAGAAGTGTGACATATATACTGACCAAAAGAGTCTAAAGTGTATATTCACACAGAAGGATATTAAAATGCATCAAATAAGATGGTTAGATCAGATTAATGACCACGATTTCTCTATTCATTACCATCTAGGAAAGGTGAATAAGGTAGTTGATGCTCTTATCAGAAAAGATCCTATTACCTTATCCACGATGTGAATTGAAAAATACACTATCTTTATGGATATACAAAGGATGTATTTGGAAATCATAACAATAGGGAATAAATCCAACATTTTCTAAATGATTTCCCAACTATCTATCCAAGAGAAGATCATATAGATAGAAAGGGATGACCTGGAGCTTCAAAATAAGGTGAAATCAGTAAAGGGAAGATACATGAGTTCCACATTGATGAAGATAATGTCATCTTATTCGGAACTAGGATTTATTTTCCTTTGTCACCTGAGATAAAGAAGAAAATATTGGATAATTCACACAGATCACATTTCTTTATCCATCCTAGAAGTACCATGATGTATTGAGATCTTCAAGATCACTTTTGATGGAGAAACATGGAGAAGGAGATTGCAGATTATATCTCCAGATATTTGGTATGAAAGAAAGTTAAAGAAGAGTGAAAAAACTAAAAATGGATGATACAACCATGAATTTTACCCACATAAAAATGGGAGAATATAATTATGGAATTCATTATTAGTATCCTGAAGATATCCAAAGGAAACAATGCAATATGGGTTGTATTGGATCAATTCACCAATACTTCCAACTTATTTTCTATTAGGGAAGATTTCTCACTTGAACAAATTTCCAATATATATGTGAAAAAATTGGTGAGGTTACATGGGGTTCCACTTTCAATCATATATTATCATGATACAAGGGTCACCTCTAAATTTTGGAGAAGTATTCAACATTCTTTGAGTACTGAATTAAATTTTAGCAAGACCTATCACCCCCAAACTGATGACCAATCAGAAAGAACTATTTAGAAAATTGAGGACATTATAAGATCCCGCTCAATGGAATTGAAAGGAGGATGGAATTAGAATATCCCATTGGTTGAGTTCTCATATAACAATAGTTTCCACTCAAATATTGAAATGAATCCATATGAAGCTCTGTATGGGAAGTGATGTAGAACTCCAACTTGTTGGGATGAATTTGGCGAACGAAAGATAATTGGACATGATCTTGTGAAAGAGATGATATAGAAGTTTCAATCCATCCAACAACATATAAAATTTTATTAAAGTTAGAAAAAAGATCTATACTGACAACTGTCAAAGGGACTTGGAGTTTGATGTTAGAGAAAAACGTTTCCTTTTAATATCACCATGGAAGAGAGTCATGCTATTTGAAAATAAAGGAAATCTTATCCCTAGGTACATTATCCCCTTTGAGATCCTTGATCACATAGGATCAGCGGCCTATTAGCTTATACTTTCACCAAATATGTCTCATGTTCATGATGTATTCCATGTATCTCTTCTAAGGAAATACATACTTGATCCCTCACATGTATTGAATCCAGAGGTGGTACAATTGGAGAATGAAATCTTATATGAGGAGAAATTGGTAAATATCTTGGACTGTAGAGAGAAATTTCTATGCAATAATATAACTCAACTTATCAAATTATTATAGAGGAACCATAAATATGAAGTGGAGATATGGGAACCATAGGAAATAATGAAACAAAATTACCCTCACCTATTTTGAACAGAGAATACGAGTTGAAATTTCAAAGATGAAATTTCAAAAGGGGGGAAGAATGTAACAACATAGAGTTTATAAATGGTATTTGACTCTTGAAATAAATGGGTGTTATAATATTCTATATAGTATTACACATAAAGAAACTATAAAATATTATTACATTAATAAATACTATTACATTAATAATTAATGAAACCAATTAAAATTACAAAAATTACAACTGGATAAAGAATATAAAATAGAAAAGATAAAATAGAAAATATGTATATCCCAAATCTACTAGAATCATCATCACCACTGAAAACACTATAGAAAAGAAACAAAACATTAGTATACCAATCAACATCATAGAAAATGGAAATATAGAACCTTGAGAGGAATTGAGTTGAGTATTAAGCAAAATAATGAAGTGGTATTTATATGATGTATGGTGAATGTTGTAATAGTAATATGGCTATTGGAATAGTAACTTGACTGTTGGGAATTGTAACCCAACCATTGGGAATAGTAACTTAACCATTGGAATAGTAATTTGACCTCAAAATAATAAATTATAATATAAATAATATTTATCATGATTAATATACGTAAATATAAATATTATAATACCAAAAAATATATACCATGATTAAAAAACATAAAGAAAATATAAGAACATTTTTAATAAACTGTATTTTAAAGTTTTTTGTATAAATAATTATTTTTATATTAAAAATTGAAATTACCAATTTTAGAAATTTATTTTCAAAAAATTAGTATCATTTTTAAAATCATCACATCAAAATTTTCCAAGGGTGACTTTTTGGAAATTTTCTGAAATAATTCAATTTGTAGGTGAATAGTAAAAATATGGGTTTTCTCATCACCGATGTATCATAAATTACATCATTAATAATGTAAAAATGAAATAGTCATTTATATAAATTTATTTTCTACCATGATATATTTAATTTCATAAATGAGTCATTAAAATACAATAAGCTTAATTTCTAAACCAAAAAAGTACTTTCTAAAGGCTAAAAATCTAATGTATTACATTAAAATTTTATTTTATACTTTTCCCACCTTTTCTTTTGATTAAAATAATGAATTTTAATTATAAAGTGATCCAAAGTCTTAAAATAAACTTATTTAATTCAAATATGGTTTATAATTTAAAAAATCAATATTACATGCTTTACATTGGATATAATATTTTATCAAATATTTTATTCTATGGCCCATGTAATCACTAAGCCTACGAGCCTTGTAAGGGTTCCCCCTCATCCCTTGAAAGAGGGGTTATAAAAAATCAATAAAAAATAAAGTTGTTCGGACCATTCTAGAAATTAGGGATATTTTGGGGAAATCCAACTCCAATCATAAAGGGATTTATAGTGTCATTCAAGAGATGCTACACCATGGAGAGAGTAAGTTTCTATTAACTCTTCCCTCTTTTCTCTGTCTATTTCTGCATTTTTCCAATTACTTTTAAAACCATATACTATAAAATTATTTATGAAGTAATTTAAAATTATATTAATGATGTTAACCCACTATAATTAGCATATTAATGAGAAATATAAATGTGATACTTCCCTTTCTCGCTCTTTTGACAACGTCACATTAAAGGTTGGTTAACCATCTATAGATACATTACTAAGAAAATTATTATAACCACCTTTATGGTTGGATAATATTAATTATATATAATATAGAAATAATTAATTACATGTATTATAAGCTTATTTAGTTAATTATACTTTTCTAAAAATGACTTTGATCAAAAATAGAGAAATCAAAGTGAAGTGATATTTTTTGAGAAAAAAATGATATCAAAATGCTTTAATTACATTAATAGAAATTTAGAAATATAATAAAATGATTATAATTAATAATTTTTTTTATAAATTAAAATAATTCACTTATTGATTAATGTTTTAATAAATTTAATTTTATTATTCTCGAGGCGGAAAAATGATGAAATAAGGTGGGAATTGAGGTAAGGGGATTCTCGAACCCTAAAAACTTTCATTGGGGTTTCCCTATTTCAAATAAATTTTAGTATGGATATTCCTGTAATTTTCCTTAAATATAATTTCATTATTCTTCCCTTTTTTTGGGGATATACATGTTTTCTCCTTTATTCATAATCCAATAAAATAATTTTCCAAAAAACACATTTCATTCCAAAAAAAATATTTGACTCCTTATTCTTTATTTATTATCCAAATAAAAATGATATTTCATTCCAAAGTATATTATCCATTTTAAATTTTGGAAACCAAAAGTTCATAAATTAATGTTTTCTTTATGAAATCATTAGGAAACCCATTTCTTTCCATGGGTTATTTCATGATTATGAATTTTATACATTCTATATGTCATGCATGATTATGTAAATGTTATGATGTGACAGGTGGTCTCAGAATTATATATCCCTCTAATGCATTGGATAATGTGGTGTATCTCATGAGATAATGTGTACTATGCATGAACATGATTATATCTTTGTTCATAAGATTATGTTATGATTATGAACACCTGTTATGTGAGAACATGATGCTATATTTGTTCACAACTATGTGTGTTATTTGAACACTATGACATGATGTTTCATTTTTATGTATTTGCACATTCCATGCCATTATCACATGTTACCTTCATGATATTGATGTTGATCCTATGCTTAAGATATGATTATTATGATTGTGATCACCCATGTTATATTGATTCATGTTCATTATTCATCGTCTTACTAGGATTTTAGCTCACCCCTTTCATTGATGTATATCCTCAGGTGATTACATGTACTAAGGAGATGGTGAGATTTTAGACGGATAAATAAGAAGTATTTAAATAAATGTTTCTATTTTATTATGTACAAGTTATGTATTAGCCTAATTTTCCTAGGACACTAAACCTTTGGATCCTGGATTTGTAATACTATTATATTATTTATCTTTAAAATTATGTAATAGTTATGTATGAAAAAGTGGGGTCACTATATTTATAATCAATAATTCCTAAATAAATGTTACTTCTCGATCTAAATAAATAAATTTATTTGAGTAATTAAGTCCAAGTAGAATTTAGTTTAGATCATAGAAACACATCGTGTGTGAACCTCTAAACTTATTTCTTAGTGACATTAAGTGGTCTTTCCTAAAGTCTAATATTACTATCTAGTAGTGGGTTAAGGAACCCAAGTAGATGAAGTTAATGTCATAATTTTGATAACATTATACAATTGTACACTATATAATATAATAAATTTTGATCGATATCTGTAATCAAGAGATATTGATACTCATGTCATCTTCCCATATGTTTGATTACTCTTTCTTTGACTCTATGGGATAAACTTGTCAAACACTATAACCATGGAATTTATTAGATAGTTACATCACAATAAAAGGGTTTGAGATTTCAAATTTTTATGAGAGCCAATTTTTCCTAAATTTTTATCTTCTTTTCAATGGAAATTAACCTCATGATTAATTTTAAATCTAGGGTAATTAATTTTTTTGATACAATTGTGAATTTGGAATTAAATTGTTTAATGGCTATTTATTTTTATTTTCAATGTTTTTATTCAAGTTGATTTTATGGAATTATCCTATATTTAGTTTTATTTTTTTAATTATTTTTGTTCTAAAATATGTAAAATGAGTCAAAGACAAGGCTTTGAGGCCGAACAGAAACCTTTTGTCTTGGTTGGATGAATTTTCCTAGGAATTAACACAAGGATTCATGTGTTTTCCATTTTTAAAGGAGGTGTAGATTGTAATGATTGTATAGACATCATAAAGAATCACCAGGACAATCATAAGACTTCATAGCAGATCATAAGGCTTCATGCCTTTGTGAAAAAACAACTTTTGGGAGATTTAAAGAAGGTTTTGAGGAATTCACCTAGGACTTCATGCCAAGATTCGAGCTACAATGACAACAATTATGAATACATTCATAGGGCTTCCATTCTAAATTCAAAATTTTTCTAGCTTAGGAACAACTCTATTTCACTAAATCCCAAGAACCTAGTGATCCCAAATTAGCCTCATCCAAACCCCTGAGCTTTACTCTTCTTCCACTACACTCATGATGCAGTTAAGCACATTTTATATGATTATTATTAAAGGAATAAATATATTGATTTCCAATAGAATTTATCTGATAATAAGATTCATGAAGATGATCTAATTCCATCTTGAACATAGATTATACACATGACAACCATAAGAGGGAGAAGAAACTCACTACTCAAAACTAAACTTAAGGAGGAAGAAGGCTTGTCAGTGCTTATAAATATGTTTCAAATCTCCCAGTAGAAAGGATTTGAATCATACCGATTTAATTAGGGTTTTTATTATAATTTAATCAATTCATATTAATTTAATTCTATTACTGTTCATCTATGTTTTTATACTCTTTACCCTCTCTTTATAATTCTTTTCCTATGTGGTTGTAATGATCCCTAAAGATTCTATCCATAATGGAAGGCGAACCAGAGGGTAAACTATTTAAGTAAAAAGCAATGAACCAAAGTTCACACACTTAATTAGATTTCTTCTATTTTTTTATGAGGATATCAAGATAGAGATGGGTTTAGGAGACAATCATACCTCATGTATCTCATCTTTTAATTTCCTTTCACACTACTAAACATATATTCTTATCCTATTATTGGATCACTATTTTACAAGAGGATAAATGGGATGGGCACTGGATGGATCATGATTGTGACCCATTTGAGATATTTATGAGCTAATAACTTAGGGAATTATCCTTAACTATAGTGATCATTCAAACATTTATGCAGTGAGGTTGTGTGTAGTTGATTGGAACACAAAAAAAATTGAATTGAGAGTTAAGTATTTATGGAAATGAAGGATCATTATGGTTGAATCTGTGGGTGTTTCCTTTCTTACACTCATTCTATATTTTCATTTCCATTATATTTCTTGTTTCATTCATCAAAACACCCCCATTCCTACCATTCTTTCAAAATTAAGAAAAAAATAAATATCAATAAGTGATTGAGTTTAGTGAATAATTGAACCATGACTCCTTTTGAATGACCCTTTTCAGTCCCATTAAACTATATTATAGGTTTATAAATTTTGTATGTGAGGCCCACAACAACCTCTCACATCACTGTCAATGTTTTCAGGGAGTTAAGTCGACAAATAAATTCTCTCTTTCACTATGAAAATAATTTAATATTTTAAATTTAAAATTTTAAATATAGAAAATTATTATTATCTTAATGCCTAACTAGAATAAAAATCTATTGAACCTATTTCCACGATCAATAAATCACTTAATAATATGCATGATGAACGAAAATATTTCCCACAAGTGAAGGAAGAAAAAAAGAAAGAAATAATAAGCATGGATAAGCTAAAGAATATTATTTCTCAAGTCACATATAATCTCAAAAACTAAAGGTAATAATAAGAATTTGTTTCTTAATGAGTGATTAATGTAGATTATGTTGAAGTTCAAAACCAAGTGGAGGCATAATTTCAGGGGGTACTGTAGCAGGTACTGTAGAAGTTACTGTTTGGCACTGTAGCAGCCAGAACTATTCACCTTGGGCCACCAGTTTGGGCTTGGAGTCCTTAAGGCCTTTGGGACACTGAAGGCCTTTGGGTCAGTAAGACTTTCGTGCCACCTCAAGGCCCTCAGGGCCACCTGATTTGCAATTTCAAAGATAGATTCTACAAGGAACCACTCCAGAGGAGGAAAGAGCAGGACACATACACCAAAGCAGGGATAAACGGACTTTGGAAGAATGAGAGGGTGTGGAATTTTCCATCGGTACCACGCCTATGCACCCCTACACATGGACATTCTTTCCGAACAGTCATGCAAAGGTGGAGTGCTGATCACAATGCAGATGCTGTGGAGGAGCAGTTTCATGTAGTCATAGTCTGTATGATTTCATTATGACCTACAGGTCATGTAATGTCTCCAAGCCTACATGAAATGAAATTACTAAGACTACGATCCTTGTAAGGGTTCAGCATCATCCCTTGAAAGGGGGTTTATTAGAAAATCAATAAAAAAGAAGGACTTCGAGCCATTCAGTCAGTCACCAAAGGCCTTCCTTCAAGAGAAATAGCTCTAGACAGAGATAATAAAGGGTGTATATATTTTTTTAAAGTCAATTTTTTTAATATTTATTTACTTGAATTACAAAAGCACTCCCTTTGTGTTTCTGATGCAACCTTGGATGAGCCATATAGTGAAGTAAATCAATAATTCTCCAACATTAAATAGAGAATTTTCTTGAATTTGAATAAGTGGATACATATTTAGAGGTTGAAGATGAAGTTCCATCTTAAGACCATTATGAGGCCTCATATTTTATCCTTCCTTCCCCACATTAGGAGATGTTCTATAATGATAAAGATATAGAAACACAATACTATTTCAAAGGGGACCTCCAAGTTAAATAGAAGATATATATATTCTAAAGGAAGTGTATGTGGTGTTTTCATCACACAAACCACATTCTATTACATATTGGGTTTAATCATGGGACTGTACAATTGTGGAAAATCAAAACAACAACCTATCTAGGGAGGTATGGCCCAAAATTTTCTTTAAATGTCATTTTTTTAATTTTATTAGTTTTAATAATTTATTAATGTTTAATCATGTTTCTAGATAGGTTTTACATAAGTGGATAGAAAAATATGAGATCAAATTATGTTATCTACAAAGAAACCAAGGGTCATCTTAGCTCAATATTGTTGCATAGAATAAAAAATAGGTGGTTTTTATCCATTCACAATTGCTTATTACTGCAATTGTTTGTGCATTTTTGCTTGAAATTAAATATGTAGTAATGAGTAAGTGTGGGGGAAGGGATTCAACTTGTTTATGACTATTTAAAATTCTGTTTTTAGAATATGTAAATATATAAAAAATATGTATGATGCTTTATTTTATATATTTTGATTTTCAAGAGTGTTTTTATAATATAAAACTTTAAGTTCAATGAACTACTACATAATAGAAGAGTGCATTCTAGTTATGAGGGACCTATAGATTCTGAAATTGATGAAATTGAATTATTATAGAGTAAACATGTCCACTATTTTATGGAGACTCTATTTTGGAACTATTAATAGAAGTTTGGTTGAAAATTTCTTTGTTAAATGAGAATTATAACTTAAGGGAACTAGATGTTTAAACAAGAACATAGTAACTTTTCTTTCAAGAAAAAGAACACCTCATGGATATAAATTAAAATAAATTTATATAAGCCCTTTGAAACTAGAGAAAAATAGGGAATTGGTATTACATAATGAATTTTTATGAGATTATAAACTCAGTATGTCAGTGAATGCTATTTTTTTATATTCAGTAAGTACTCTGTAAAACATTATTCACATACTTGGTAGAAAATTTTAATAAGTGCCACATTATCAAAAATTAATTTATTCAAGTGAGGGTAATATTGAACCTAGATAAATAATGTGTAATTTAATTGTAAAAAAAATCATTTCATAAATATTAAAGAAGTGGAAATTTGAACTTTGGTATAAAAAACCAAGGTGAAAGTGATAACTATAGGAAATTCTTATCAAAATTTCAGTTCCACTTAAATATTATTTGTTTCACTCCTTGAACTAGAACATAATATTAAATCTAAGAGAGTTAGTGAGTAAAATATACATAGGATACATGAAAGTTTCAAATAATGGATGAATTTCTATATTCCTTCAATTCTAGTATCTGTATTTGAACCTAGGAAAGACTATCTCCTTATTGATCTTTTTGAATAACTAAATTCACACTATTTTCTGAGAGTGTAATAGTTCAAGTGTGGGGGTGTTATGAGAGATAATATTTAATAAATTTTCATATAGTTTTCAATGTAAACTAACTCCATAATTAATTTATATACTGCATAATTAATTTTTTTATAACTGTGAATTTGGAATTAAAATATTAAATTGATCTTTATTCAAATTTTCAATGTTTTTATTCAATTTGATTTTAATATAGAACAATCCTATATTTTGTTTTGGTCTATAAATTATTTCAGGACTGAAATATGGTAATGGATACTAATAAAAGGCTTTTAGGTTGAATGTAATCCTTGAACCCCGATCACAAGGATTTTACCAGAAGAAAACATAAGGCTTTGAGAATTTTCCATTTTTGATGGAGGAGTAGATCATAAGGCATGGATGGACATTGTAAGGATTCATCGGGTTGGTCTTGAGACTTCATTACTGATCATAAGGATTCATGATTTTTTGAAAAAATAAACTTTTTAGTGGAAAAAATCTGGTTTTAGGGAATTCACCCTGGACTTCAAGTTGAGCCTTGATCTGCAATGAAAACACTTATGAAGACAATCAAGGTCTTACATGTCCAATTTTGATGTCTTCCTGCATATGCCCAAGACTATATCACTGAATCTCAATAACTCAATGATACCAACTCATCCTGATATAACACCTTGAGCACTACTCATCTTATGTTTCACTCACAATTTAGCTAAGAACATTCACTATTTTTATTATACAAGGTGCATGTATCTTGATGATGGAGGGAATTGTTAGAGCAATAAGATTTATGAAGATGATCTCAGTCCATCTTGACCCTCAATTTTGTACATGTGCCAACCATTTGAGGAAGGATAAAATCATTGCTCGACACTAAAATCAAGGAGAAAAAAGGATCTTAAATGATTATAAATATGTTCCCCTCTTACAATAGAAAGTATTCAGATCCTACTGATTAAATTAAGGTTTTATTTTAGTTTTTTCAATTCATGGTAATTTCATTCTATTACTATTCATCTATGTTGTTCTACTATTTCCTCTCTCTTCATACTTATTCCTCAATATGGTTAATGTGACCTTTTAAGATTCCATCCATAATGGAATTATAAACCAAGGGTCACCCATTAGAATAAAAACCAATAAACTGGAGTTCACACACCTACTGTGATTGCTTCTATTTTTTCTAAGTATGTCAGTATAGTGCGAGGCTGGGGAGATGATCATAACTCATGTCTATTTTATTATCCTTTAATTTCTAATTACTATAAATATTTTTTTCTCCTATTCTCTATATTTATATTGTACAAGAGGATCATTGGTTTGGGTACTTGATGGATCATAATTGTGACCCATTTGAGAGAGTGATGATCTGATCACTTAGGGGATTCACCTTGATTTTGGTGATAATTCGAACATTTTTGGTATTGAGGATATGTGTAGGTGGTTATAAAATATATAGAGTTGAATTGGGAGTCTAGTATATGATACCATGAATGATCATTATGGTTGAAAAAAATAAATATCATTAAATGATTGATATTAGTGAATTACTAACCCATAAATCCTTGATAATGAACCTGGTCAGTCCCACTAGACAACATTCAAGGTTAATGAATTTTTTATGTATGTCCTGTGATAGTATATCACATCAAATTACATAAATATTTAATAGATAAATCATTCCTTGACTTATTCATTAATGAAAAATCATTCATGATGCAACTAACATACCCAACTTCACCTTGAACATATATATGAAAATTTATAACTGTACACAAAATTATGTGACTTGTGATATGTATTAATAATAATCTACGTCTAAAGATAATTAAACATACTCCAATATAGAAATAACAATGACACACAAACATGTGTAATTATTTTTGGCAGGTTAGTCCTTGTGATCCTCCTATCTTGGTGATCACCAATTGTGAAATTAATAGGAAGATGTCTCATATACTTATGAGTAATTTCACCTGATAGTAATCATACTATGTTCCCTATCATAGAATGTTATCCTGACCATTAGACTATTTATTTAAGAGTTATTATCATAACACCAAAGGGTTCTCATTATAGTGGAGAATTTCTATTACCAATATTGTTGCAATAGAAAATCTAGAATATTATCATGTTTATTATTACACATAAGAATTATCATGATGTGATAAGGTTTAATTAATATTCTATTATTTGACTATTCATGTAATTATAACCACAAAGTTGTTAGTTTTAGGTCCTAAATCCAATATACTCCCACTTTCACTAAAGATAACTACTAACTATTAGGTTATTCTTTACATGTAATACATGCTTCTACTGAGTGTGTCTATAGCTGCTGAACCCACCAGGTATTTCAATGGATTAAGTATAACCACATGCCTTTTTGGAAAATATACTTAATACAACACCAAATCTCTAAGAATATCCCTCAAGAGATGATACATCCAAATTATATACTTTATTCATTTATTTGACCTTGATTCCTTGACTAGAACCACCACTGTAGTAGTATCACAATATAGTGTGATAATATGTCTACTATTAGGTCTAACATTGAACCCTTGGATAAAGTTACATATAACATATTCATCTTAATATGCATCAAAATCCATGATATATTCTCTATTTTTTTATATAACAGTTGATCACTAACTACCTCGTGCTCTCTAGCTCATAGTTACTTCATAAATAAATATGAAATGTATATACCATGACTCAAGATAACATTGATCTATTTAGAATCTATCATCTGAGTGTTCACTAATGACTAGTTAACCATTTTATCAAAAAACAATGAATATATCCTTAGTATGCATGAAATACTATTTGGACTATTTTCACTACCATATAATTTGGGTCTCCATGATCCACATGGTATCTTCCAACCACCTCCAAGGTGTAGCATTATCATGCATGGTACATATCATGGTATAAATGAGTATGGATTTATACCCATTATCTATCTCCCCTCATGCGTCCAAATACATATTTTCTTTGAGATATGTGAACCATGTGACATTATAAACAACTCCATTTGGATTTTTATACACTTAATTTCTTCAATACTATCTCAATATATGTACCTTGACTTAATCAAAGTAGCTTTTAAGATCCATATTAATAGATATTAATCCCTAAATATAGATATCTAATTTAAATAATCTTGTATAAATTCATTCCTTTGTATTAGAACACTTTTAAGACTATACATATGTTTTCCATAAGTTGTCAACATATTTATATAGGAAGACAATATTACTCCCACAAACCTCTTGTATACACCTAGCACACATTGCTTCCAAAAAAATATTCTATGATTACTATCCTTACTTCTTTATATAAATGGATTTGTGAAATTTGAATATCTTATTGAATTTGTTTGATTTAAAAAACCCCTTTTTTTATTCCATATAAACATATTTAAAATGGTTTTAATAAGGAGAGTATACATGACATTCAAACGCCCAATAATGATCATATAAATTTAATATGAAAAGTTTAATTAAAATTAAAATTTTCAAGATGATTAAAGAAAATGAAACACCCTAAACTAAGTCTAAATGAAATAAACCTTGTGACAACCACCCATTACTTATTATATTGGTATTGACCATCCATGTCAAATTAATTTATAATACTCACCTCAATATCTATAAACCACCAAAACAACATGTGTCGAAATTTTGATGCATGGAATATGCTGTTGAATTATCTGAAAAGGAGTCAAACTTAACAAGTTTACTTTTACTATTTTCTCACAGGATTAATTATTCTTAATAAATAATATATCACTGACCATGGTGAATATAAAACCATATCTTGGTTTTAATAATCCTTTGAAACATGTGTCTCAGGACAAATTTGTTCCACTAAGTCTAGTGGAGTTTAATGTTCCTATACCAACTCATGTGTATTTTTTTAATGGTCAAAGCACAATATATAAATTAAAAAGGTTACAAGAGACGAAAAGATGGGATTTTTTTACAATCTATGTCGAAAAGATACCAACTCATGTGTATCTAGATCAGAAAACTTATTGAATTTTATCCAGATTCCACTATCTCAAATGATATGTTCCTCCCTATTCATGAAATATAGAGAGTATAGAATAATATTGTTTTTAATTTTGGGATGTTGATATCCTAAGTATCTATATGATAATTAACTATGAAACAAATTTTATTTTCCTTGATGTATGTTTGATACTAAGACCATATTTTATAAATGGATCACATGAAACACATAAAGATCTGACATAATTGTTCACATCATATACTTATGATATCCATTTGTCAATATAGTCGGCATATGGTTAATTGTTATTTTAACATCATGTCTTGGAATAAATCATGGAAGATATGAAATATATAAGACTCCTCATTTGTCCATATTATACCACCATCAAGTATAAGGTAATGTGAGTTTATGAATAAAACCACTATACATCTAAATTATCAATGAATATTTTATTTAAAATTCACTCTAACAAGACTTGCTGGAAGAAATTGTACCTTTCACCAAATACATTCATTTCACCGCTAAGCACCCATAAAAGGGTAACCAATAAAGAATATGAGATTACCTCTAGATTCTCCTTGAATAGTTCACATGTATTTTTGATGTCATTCTAGAAGTTATTGTGGAATATATATAATCATAAAGATTTATTTATCCAAAACATAACAAGTAATTATGCTGGTATATATAGTGTTTTAGCTCATAAAAGAATAAATACTTTTCTAGGCATAAAAATTCAACTACTTTTAGTTTAAATTGAAAAATAATTATCTTTCTATAAATGGGTAAGAGTCTTATATTTTATATTCATCATTCATTACAATGGATATCTTTGATTCATTGAATAATGAACCATAAATTTAGTATGAATTACTATAAAAAACTTAATATAAATATGAAATAATATCTCATTGTGTATAGATGGAAACTGAGATATTTTTTGGTAAGAATCATTAAAAAATTGAATCAATACATTCTAGAAATTAGAAGTTGTGTCCTCTCACTACTGACATTGGAATCACACTTTCTCAACCTATAGGAGAATTCAACTTACATATTATAATATTTCAAAACATTCTTAATTATCCAATGATAATATATATATATAAAACATATTTTATTTAACATCCAAGAATTCCAATATAAATATTATTCATAGTTAAAAATTCTCCAAAATTAAAAGTTTATGATTACATATATTTTAATCCATTACAATTATGGCAATAACCATTTCTTATAACATGAGAATTGAATGGTATCTTATTCATCACACTCCCTTTAAATACCTTTTCACCTTGAAATACATCATAAAGAAACCACTAGATTTAAAGGGTTATGAAATGTTCAACATTTTCATTTATTCTTTTCACCATAAGGGGTGAGAAAACAAGTTCCCATTGATCCCCATCTTCATACCAAATTATAGAAAAAAATTAATGAGTGGTTTATCAAAAAATTTCATATAATTTTAGATGAATAATTATAACCTCGGTGGTTATGATGATAAAATTAGATTTATAGATTATCTATTATCCAATTTTAATCCTAACATTTCTTATTGACCAGTGTGATTTAAAATATTGAATACACAATTAACATATAAGAACCCCTCTTCTAATTTACACTAAGATAGTGAAACAACAATATCATTTATATTTAGCCTATACTTCTTCTTATAAAGATATAAAAGATAAGATATCATGTTGGAACCACCCTTTATATATCTTTAGGCATCCTTTACACCACAACTCAATGGGAAGATGATCAGGTATAAGGAATTACAAAACATAGAAAAAATTAACTAGTGGTAGTCAGTGTATGAACATATTTTCCCACTCTATAAGATTTGTGAATGTGAAGACATGAATTGAGTCAAGGAATGAATATAGTAATAACAACAAGGTTAAATAATATGACATATTATACAATAATTTAAAATAAGATTATAAGTAATTTATTAATTTAAAATATGTGATATAATAAATTTCATTTTATTAGTCTCCCAATATTTTACCAAAACCAAAAACCCTCCTTATTATATTTGAAAATTCCTTTCACATGGATATTATAGTGGTAAGGATACTTATTTCCCTTCTTATAATCCATATAGTGGCTTTGAATATTTTAAGAAAATATTTTTGTAGGTAGTCTTTCCAACTACAAACTGTCAGCTTCTTGATTCATTGAGAGGACTTCCTAATATAAAAATATTGACTCATATTTCCTCAACACATACCTCCAAATTTTAATTGGATAGATTAAGGCCATTAAACCTAATAAAAATTCATTCAATTCAACCTAAAATCTTTATTAATACTTCCTCATAATTAAAAGTACCCCAACAGAGACTGAACTGACACTTTAACTATGGGTGCATATTAATTTAGATAATTTAAGGCTTAGTATGACTTTATATTTCATTAATATATTTTATTCATTATGTGAAAATTTTATTATTTTATCTTTTACATATATTTTTAATATTAAATGTATTCTAATAAAGTGATTAAACATGTGTTAATAAAATATTTATGAATACTCCATTTATTTTCATTTCATATTTTCATGTTATCTATTTATTTATGTGATCAAGATATATAATCAATAAAATAAATCATACACAAGGTATAAATAAAGAAAATAAAATGCATCATGAACATGAGATTTAACTACTAGTTCATTTATTGAATAGACACTAAATAAACTCTTAAACCTATTGTGAAAACTCTTTAAGTTCATATGGGTGTAAGTTTTAGTATTCCAGATCATGCCTATATATCCCCCATATTAGTTTCACCTCAACTCGGGTTCTGAACCACTCCACCTCATTGGAGCTCTATCTTTTATATATTTTCTACTCACATTAAGATGAGGGGAATCAATGGATTAGTTAGCTAATTTATATAAAATAATCAAGTTCACATAGGACCTATATAATAAAGGAGGGATGGATGACTCACATACCATCATTTTAATTTTATAATAAAGCATTATCACATTAAAACCCTTGAAATAAATATTAAATTAAAATAAAACCCACATACATAGGTTGTTGTAAGTTCTTGATCATCCATACTTTAAACAACTAAAAATTTAAAACATCTGTCTTACATTCATTTAAATTTATTCTTTATTTAATATAAATAATTAAGTTATTAATAAATTAATTACCTGATAAATTTAAATATTTTTTTCTTATTACCCATCCAAATTATCTTATAGATTTTCATCCACTATAATTTTGAAAAATTTTAGAAAATTAAATTTATTTAAAATTAATTAATTACATGGGTTGTACTTATATGAAACATGGTGTGCACCTATCTGAACCACCCAAAATAGTTCTTGTTATGTATTTTTTACTCATATGTCATGTAAGCATATACGATGTGTCACATAATTACATAGTGTGTACTTTAATTTAATGACACATGAACCCGTGTTAATTACATGGTGTATACCTCTTTTAATTCACTTGGAGTACATGATATGTGATGACCGTGCACAACATGTAGTACCAAATGTAATGTGGAAATTAATTAGTCCTCTAACACATATTAAACCTATTACATGGTTTTTATTACTAATAAATTATGCATAGACACGTGTTAATTAGGTTTAATGGTGTAATTAATTTTATTTCCATGTAAATTAATTAACACAGTGTATAACATAGATTGGATTGTACTTCATGTAAACAGGTTTGAATTAATTACACTGTATGTGTTGAACACACAACATTTTTACAAATAATACACCACATGTAAATTAATTACACAATGTGTGAATTAATTACACCACTTGTGAATTAATTAAATATATCACATGTGAATTATATACACTATATTTGAATTAATTACACACCACATGTAAATTAATTACTCACCATGTGTGAATCAATTACACATCACATGTGAATCAACAACACACCATGTGTGTATTAATTGTACATCGCGTGCAATATTTTCCATGTTAATTACTTAATTATATGAGACCATGTGTTTATATTAATTAAAATTCATGAATAATTAATTTTATAATTGTAAAAAATATTTTTATTAAATAATTAAATTGAATTTGAATTAATTACACACCACATCATCTGACCACATGATCACTAAGTTGTGTGGGGTTACACCCTCTGTGAGACCACCATATGGGTTCTTCAGATGTTCTTCATGTAAATTCAATATTTTTCTTGGTCACATGAGGAATAATGAAGAAGTGGAAGAAGTGGTCCCTACATTTATATTTAAATAATTAATTTACTAGAAATTAAAACTAATATAAAATTTAAATACCTGTGTTTCCTTAGATCTTAAATTTGATTGTAAATTTAATTTTTTTCTTTCAGGTGCTCATGAGGAAAAAATGGCCATTTTCCACTAAAATAGGATCATGGATAATTTTTATGATCACTCCATTGGTCCCAGAATAGTTTGTTTACCCTAGAATAGTGGTTTTGGTGGAATTCTGAGCCATTCAAGTTTTGGTGGAATATTTAATATTTAATTAATTAAATATTAAATTATTCACTCAGGTTTGGGTGGTGATATCTTTTAAATGGAGTGCTGGATTGATATTCTAACTCTACGGTTGAGTTTAGAATGATAGGCATTACTTTGGAAAGGTATAAACCTACTTCAATTTTTGGGACACAAGACATATTTTAAATGGGAATTTAAAATATTAATTAATTAATTAAATTAGGTAAAATACCCCTCATTTTGGCTTCCCAAACATGGAAGGAAGGGGGAGAGGTATTATCCTTCTGTGTGATTGCTAGAATGAGAGGGAAGGGGGAAGAGGTCTCACCAGACGTTTTGAATAGTGGTGATCGAGATTGGATCGAGGTGGGGTGGCATCCAAGAGAGTATTTGGACCTGAAGCTTTATTGTTTTCACTACGAGGTAATTTTTTTTTGTTTTATTCTTTTATACCCATATATATTTTTGTAATTTTTATAATCCTATTATGACTGATAAGGACCCCATGGATCGATCTACGTTTAATCAAGGGAAAAAAAGGGTTTAGAAGGTTCATATGGGTTTCCTATTCAGAAATCCCGATCACACATCATGTAGTTCAGGAACACATTCCATGTGTTCTTCCTATTTGGGAAATATAGAGTTTTTGGAACTACACACCATTTACTTGGAGTACATGTCATTTAGTTGTATAAGGACATGTGGTTATGTAGTTGGGAATATGAAATTTTGGGACTGCACGCCGTGTAGTCAAAGTACACTGTATGTAGCGGGACATGGTTATGTGGTTATGTACATGGGAAGACAACCCATGTAAGGGGGGACATGGACATGTGGAAGTATATATCCAGACCATAGTTATGATGTGGTCACGTAGTAGTACATAACTAGACCCCATGTAAGACATGGTTGTGTAGTATTACAAGACCGTAACCCATGTGTTCTAGTCCATGTAGCCATGCATGAGGTTTTGGATTACATGACGTGTATCAGTGGTACACACCATGTTCTACCACTTTGTTACCTTTTTGAAGGATTTGAGTTATTTTTCACCCCAGAGTTTGAATATGACATAATAGGTATCTATTTTGAGTGAGTTTCCACATAGAATACAATAATGGTTCTCTTGGGTAATTTTGATCACTTATAAGGGGAAGTTTGGGGTGAGTAAGTTATGATAGAGATGTTTTCATTTAGAAAGTGAGTTCAGTTGTCTTCTAAGGGTGAGACTTGGGATGAGACATGGGTGAGGGTCATGAAAAATATTGGATGCTATAGAATGAGTTCATTGGAGACCTTTATTTGTGTTGGGATGGGATTTTCCCTGGCTAGAGAGACTCAGTCATGACTCAAGGTGACATATAGTTTGGATATATGGGTCAAACTAGACTTTTTTGGAAAGGGTTTGGGCTTTATGCCATCTCCCTTATGAGGTTTACATCCATTGAGGCCTATGAGGCCATGAGATGATAGATACTAGGTTTCAAGATATGTTACCCTAGAGATAGGCGTTGGACCGATAGTTTAATTGTGACAAAAGATTATAATAAGGACGTTTCCACTTATGTTTAGAAACAAAGGATCCCAAGAGTTATTACTTTTGATTTTATACTAGTTCCAAGGATTCCAAGTGGGATTCATTTTTTCATGTGTGAACAAGAGGACCAAGTGGGTGACTGATTGATAGGAGGACCCTGAGTGAATGCATGTGTTTGGATAGTAATAGTTGAAGGTGTTCCTTTGGGACCCAAATTGATGTTATAAGATGATGATGTTGAGATGTTGAGGATGTGAATGAGAATTCTGCTAACCGTTTGATATTTTTCTCTATTTTTCAAGGTTGAGGCTTGGTTTATACCTGTGGGAATATTTTGATAAGGTTGGGATGCTATGTTTTGGATATTAGTTTAATTTTTTGGGAAACCATCAAATAGAGATTTGGATTTTATGACCCACAAATATGGTTCTGGATGTCTGAAATGCTATACTATATACAAGTAATGGAGAGATATATATGATGATCCATGGATATGGTTTTATATGTCTGAAATTATTCTTCACATCCAAGGTTGATAGAGTTTGACATGAAATTCCCTATGCATGATCTTAGGTGCATGATATGTCACTCCACTTCTAGGTTTGGGTAGGTTGGACATGACTATCCATGCCAGTATGATATGAGGTTGGACAAGATGCTCCTTATCAATACTGATAGTTATTTATGGTTTAATTTATGCACCAAGGTTACATTCACATTGATCTATGATATATTTGATAATGGTGTACATGAAGATCCCCATATGTGGTTGATATTACTGACCGAGGTTTCAAGCATAAATAGTATACTAAATGGATCAATTGTCAGAGTGAGGCTCTAGACTCTGATAGTATACTCTATGTTTTATGTTCTAGAGTGATTATTTAGGAAACTATGACATACAATATGGAATAGGATTTAGTATTGAGGATCCTCATCTTTTGGATGGTTCCAGACAGATGTTTTGGGCACTACCAGTGTTGATGTATAGTTAGGTGATGGGATGATTCTCCAGGCACTATCATTTTGATATATAGGATTAATGTTGGATTTATGGGTCTAGATACCAAGGATAAGATAATGAATGGAGTCATGAGGACATTATAGAGTACTCCTTATATTAGGATCCCGAATGATATGATTTTTCATGGAATTAATGTTGAAATACTTGGTTAGAGAAACCATGAATGTGAAACCCATATGTTACTTGGGATGTACGGTCACTAAGAAATGACCAAAGACACCCCGACATTGGTTGAAGAAGGTATGGTTGATTAGAGTAACAAACCCAGGGATTGATAATGGATATATTTTTATTTATTTCAGTTATTTTTTGGCTCATGTGTGCATTTTAAAGAGCATACAGTAATGGTAGTAGGTTATAGGTTCATTGATAGGGGTTTCCTATTGAGATTTATTTCTCACCCACTATACACAAACATTAGTGTTTTTACATAAATCATGTATTATTTTAGGTTGAGTTAAAATTAACGATGGATAAGGTGAAGTAATAGGATCGTATGATTGAGTAGGTTGCTCATGTGGAATCTGATGATCGAGCTATACCAAATCGACAGGGTACTGAAGACCGAGTATCTAACATGGATTAGAGTTTTAAGTGAAGGTTTATGTATTTATTTTTTAGTTATTTATTTTGTATATGTGATCGTCCAGTGGGTGATCAATGCTGTATGTATGGCATGAATGTTCGGCTCTTTACTATATTTCATTTTATTATAGCATGCTTTTATTTTACTTTATTTATTCTTTCCACATACTTTGTTGTGTAAGATGTTTGTTTTTTTACTTCTGTTTGTGAACTTTGATATGAGGGTATATTATCCTCACAGTTCAATCTTAGACCCCTGCTTTTAGTTAGTAACCTATAAAGTATGAGGAGGTGGGCTTAATGCCTTGTAGCGAACTGGATCAGGGAACCAGTTTAGTGGCATCCATGTCGGGGCGTTACAAAAACTACGTAAAAAAATTTACAATTAATAAATAATTATAAATTTGAACATGACTGCTATGACTTGTAGGTTTTGGATGCAGTGGAAGATCCTCTTTGGTTTGGCCCAAACTTTTCTTTTATTGGTGTCAAAAAATAACCCAAAATGTTCATGACAACATGACATGACCAATAATTTTTTTTAATGAAATTTAAAAATAACATTGAAATGAATAGAATATTTTTAAAGTTAAAATTTATAATTAATTTAAAAGTGAGAATAAATACCATGGTATTGAGTTATTTATTTTTTTAAGGTGTTTATTTTCTAAACCATGTTCATTTGGTACCATATTTTCAAAACCAATTCAAGATATACCTTCATTTTTCTAATGAGGAACCAAAGTAGAGCCCATATGGCATGGATCCACATGTTTTTATTTGATATATGAGCATTACTGATGGTACTTTGGATTCTAGCACACAGGTACTGTCCGTCTTACACTAATCCCATGATCTCTACCATGATTCATTCATTCTCAGAAGGATAGTCTCTTGGTATCTTTGGATTGAGAGAGATGAGGAAGAAGAATTTCATTTCTCACTTTCTTAATATAATCCATAGAGAAGTTCTTGGTGGAGATAATTCTCAATAGGGAGTAGAGGTATTATGAAAAACATTTAACCTTATCACATATGACATAAAATTCTATTTATAGACCTGGGGTTAGGGTTAAATATTTATTAATTTATAAAATACCCTTAATAATATGCCTAACCCATAGTGAACCCTATACAATATAAAATAACAATAATATTTTTTTATTACATAATGTGCAAAAACCCACACAGTGATAAATATTATTTTATAGTGTAGAAAATAAATATTTACCACCTGAACTAAAATAAAGTGTTCTCATCCTCCTTGACATTTATTGTATTGTTGAATAAATATGTAAATAAATATTAGTTAGGTGAATAAATATTTATTTTAATATTTACATAATAAATTTTTTATTTAATAAATATATAATTATTACCATGTGAATAACCAAGAGATAAATAAATATTTATATATATCTATGTAATTAAATAATTATCTTGTGAATAAATATTTATTTAATATTTGAAATTAATAAATTCTGAATAAATATCACTTCTCATTTTGGAGAAAAATATTTATTCTAATAATTAAATTCAAGTATAATTTAATTGAGATCCTTGAAAACACATAGTGTGTGACCCTCTAGGCTTCTTCTTTGGTGACATTACACAATCTTGCTTAAAGTACAAGTTAATGTCTAGTAATGGGCCATTTGACCAATAGGAAAAATATAATTTTTCAACATCAACAACCACATACAAAATCTCCCTATGTAATACAATTCCTTTGTCTTGATATCTCTAATAAAGGTGGTTTCATACTAATATCATTAACCCATGTACTAGATTACTCTTTCTTTGATTCTTTGGAATGAACTTGTCAAAACCATAGCCATATAATTTATCTAATATTTGCAACATAATCAAAGGGACAATGATATAAATTTCCATAAAAATGGAAGAGGTAAATCCTTCATTGACTTATTCATTCATGACATATCATTCATGATACACCCAACACACTCAACTTCACTATGAAAATATGCATCACAATTTACAATAATACATCAAAGTATGCGAGTTGTGATATGTATTAATAATATTATAAAACTGTAAATATTATTATACATGCTCACACATAAGAATTCAAATGACATACAAACATGGGAAATTTCTATTGGTGGGTTATTCCACATGATCCCACCATTTTGGAGATCACCAAGTGTGAACTTCATGAGAAGTAGTCTTATCCACTTATGAGTAATCACACCTGATAGTAAACATACCATGTAACCCGTTTAAGAATTTCATCCTAAAAAATAATATTATTAATATAATATATATTTTCATTCCTCCTCAATGTTCTCTTCATGGAAGGAAATTTCTATGACCTATATTGATGTGATAGATACTCTAGAACATTATCACATTCATTGTCATGTAGAAGAATAATCATTCTGTGATAAGGATTAATGAATATTCACTTCTAAAAATATTAATTTAATCACAAGAATAATATAGATGGTTTTAGGTGTAACAACATAGAATTTTATCAATGGAATTTCCCTTCTTATTATGGTGTTATATTTAGTAATATAGAAAAAATCACATTCACCACATGATAAAACCAAAAACATTTTATTATATTAATTTGAAAAGTACATTTAGAGAATAAATATAACCATAATAATTGGAAGTATTATAATGGGATAAAAAATATAAAATAAGGTAATAATATTGTTTTTGGATATGATCGATCCCTGAGAATAATCACACACATGGACAATATTGCTTAAATGAATTAGAATGTTAGTAATGAAAAATGAATTTTGAAAATAAAAATATGCATATAAGAAAATATAAGTTAATGAATAATGAATGAAATATTAGGTATTTATAGAAAGTAGGGAACCTATATGGAAGTTACAAATCTAACCATTGGAATAGTAATATTACCATTGGAATAGTAATATGACTATTGGAATAGTAATTTGACCATTAGGATCAGTAACCTGACTATTAGAATAATAATCTCACTTATGTAAATGTAAAATAATATTTATGTATCTTATAAAATTTTGAATATTACATATTTATATTGTGACATAAGTAAATAAATGTTTTAAGTGATGAAATTATTGTTTATATTTTTGTAAAACATAAATGTTATATTTTCATTTTTATTAAATATAAATATATTTAAAATAAATTATATTAAAAAAATGGGTTTATAAGTTAATATTAATCTTTATTATAATGATAATATAATTTTATGATTCCATAAATAATTTTTCAAAGGGTCCAAAATTGAAAATAATATTAAAATAGGTATTTTTCAAATAAATGATGATTTATTTAAAAATTAAATTTATCATATTTATATTTTTATTCACAAAAATGTATTTATTTTCTGAAATATACATGCTTAAAAATGGTTAGGGTCATTTTTTGGATTTTTTCTAAAATAGTTGATTTTTTGGTGAATAGTAGAAAAAATACGATATTTAACACTATAAGAAAAATAAATGAATTTTTGTGTCATAGATGATGTAAGAAACCATTAATTTGAACTCAAATACACCATTTACTATATATGGTCAGAATATTCATTGCTATTTTTAGTCTTGATCCAAAATAATAAACTAATGATTATAAAATATAAAAACACCCCTCCTCCCCCCTTATAAATACTACCCTTCATCACCCCTTCTCTTCACAAATTATAAGGCTTGAATCTTGAAAAATTTATACCAAATTAATTTCCCAACACAATAACCCATGTAGAAATGTCACTGGTCTATCCAGAATACCCTTTCAAGGAGCCTCAATGGATAACCTAAGAGGAGATAACCAAAGGAAGTGGTAAGAATCTCAACTAATCACTTTCAATTTTATCCTTATTCTACCATATCCATATGATCCCCATCCACATAAACATTGTAACATTAGTATAGTAAATATACTGATATGTTATTATTATAGTTTCATGTCCATCTTACACCCTCCCTTATTTCGTTCCTAAAACAAAAATAATGTTTACAATATGGTTGGTTCAACACCTACATGAACAACATACATTTTTTTCTCCACCACTATCATGGATGGTCATAAAAATATTATTATGGTTAAATAATATGATAATAATTATATTAAAACTTATTTAATGTTTTATAATGAATATATAGACATAATATTAAATAAATGAAACTAGTTTGTGATGGTTGGTAAAATGGCATAAATGGACAAATTGTATAAAATTAACGTTTTTACCCAATGAGTCATCCGTATGTTAGGAAGAAAAGGGATATTTAGAATCATTTAAATTTATAAAAGTACATGAAATCCATTTCATTTCAGTTATATAGTTTTAGGTCTCTTTGACAAGAACATAAATAATTATCCATATGCGATCCAACCTTAGAACCATGAAATGAATGCTTTTAGAATAATGAGATTGAGAATTATACCTACTTGAAATGGTTATAGATGAACATAATAAATTATATTAAATATATCTATATATATCTATATATATGGAAAATTTAATTAATTAAGTAATTAAATAATCTAATTTGATTATCTAGGATGTTAAGTTCTAGTGCATAATGATTCTGGAACCTAAGGTAAAGATCTCTCTAAACCACCCTTTTTCATTGGGTTATGAAATTTCTCAATCTAACTCACATTCTCTATCTATTTGATATTATTTAGTGCTTAAAAATTCTATATACATGTACCTTAAATATCTATCTATCTTATAATTACTTCCTTTGATAGGGAAATACACATTTTAAGTTCATTTCTCAAATGTATTCTTTAAAATCAAATCTGATTAAGGGGAAATTTTCTATCCCTTAATCCTTTTATATTACTCTCATTTAAAGTATTTATTCCCATTTATTTACATGGGTAATTATTATGTTTGTTCCTTATGATTTTTTTTCTTTTGTGGAACACATATTTATATATATGTTATGACACGTGTACCCGAATACTGGTCCAAAGCATGAGGTAATGTTTTGTCTCATTTGACATCATGTATGGGATTAGGGAGTAAACCTAATCCATGATGGGACTCTATCCAACAAGTGATGTTGTATTGGAATTCAGCCTCGACTTATGATTATGTATTGTTATATGTTGCAACCACTTTCCTATATTTTCATGATCTTATGATATCGTATTCTTTATTTTATACTCTCGTGTGATTATTCAGGAGCCTTCTATTTTGTGATATCGTGTTATATTGTTTAACTCACATGTTTTGCTTCATTATCATGCTTATTAATTTACTAGGATTTTTAGCGCACTCCTTAATATTATTTTTAGCAGACCTCTTTTTTTATTTATTCAATAGGTTATCCTATGTAGTTTTTGAATCTCAAAGGGATTTAGGAGATCATAATGGAGAATAAAATAAATATATTATGTTTTAGTTTCTTTTTGATGTATTATAAACCTAGTCTTCTAAAGACACTAAGATTAATGATCTTTTAGGTGTGTTTATTTGATATTTATATTAAAAATCATGTAACAATTTGTGTAAAAGGCTTGAGTCCCTATAGTTTGTATCAGAGCAAGGTCTAGTCATTTTGGGGGATTAAGACTAGAATACCTTAGTGAGAACCCTATAGATAAGTCTAAGTATTGATAAATATCATAAAATTTTGGTGAAGTATTTAATGATTTGTTTTTAAGAAATTAAATCCCAGTTTGTATACAATAACTAGATGTAGCTCTCATATAGTTGAACAAGGGGTAATAACCTTGAAAATACAAAATTGAGTACTAACTTGATCGTCACTTGGGGAATGATAAAGAGGCCTTTATTCACACCTGGTTTGACACTCTCAAAGGATATACTTTGAAAAAATCACAAACTCTTTAGGAACCACACTACATAAAAAATATTATTTAGCAGTGGTTTTTAAAAACCATCATGAAAAGCGGCGTCACGAAATATTTGGAGGTGGTTTTCAAAAACTGTCGTGAAATGATACAATTGCGAAATGTTTAACGACGATATTTTAAATTTTTTATAATATTTTCATATTATTAATTAATTAATTAATTACTTATTTATTTATCCTTCCATGCATTCCATGCATAAATTCAACATCTATATGCATTGGGTGAGATTTGAACCACTTTCCTCTTGGTTATTCTGTGAAGTTTTTACCGCTCAAATAAGCTCTTCATGTGGTGAGTAAACAAAATTTAATATACTAATATATCTATACATAAATATAAATAAAAATATGTATACATAAATAATGATATTAAATAATAATAATAAATAATAAATAATAAATAATAAATAATAAAAAAATGATTAATAATAAATAAAAAATAAAAAATAATAAATGATTAATAATAAATAATAAATAATAAATAATAAATAATAAATAATATCGAATAATAAATAAATAATTAAAAATAAACAATAAAATTAAAATAATAAACCATAAATAATAAATAAATGAAGAATAAATAAATAAATATTTAACAAATAAAGAAATAATAAAGAAATGATAAATAATAATAAAAAAATAAAAAAATAAAATAAAAAAATAAAATAAAAAAAAATAAAAACAAAAAATATAATAAATAAATTAATGAATAAATGAATGAATGAATGAATGAATAAATGAATGAATAAATGAATGAATAAATGAATGAATAAATGAATGAATAAATGAATGAATAAATTTATAATAAATTTATAATAAATTTATAATAAATTTATAATAAATTTATAATAAATTTATAATAAATTTATAATAAATTAATAATAAATTAATTATAAATCAATAATAATTTAATAATAAATTAATAATAAAGAATAAATCAATATATAATAAATAAGCAATAAATTAATAATAAGTTAATTATAAATTAATAATAAATAACAAACGAGTTTATAAGAAATAAGAAACAAGAAACAAGAAACAAGAAACAAGAAACAAGAAACAAGAAATAAGAAATAAGAAATAAGAAATAATAAATAATAAGCAGTAAATAATAAATAATAAATAGTAAATAAATATATATAATTTCACATAAATTTATTAAAATACAGTTATATATATCTTATAAAAATTATAAATATAAATAAATTTACATAAATTAATATAAATACAAGCATAAAAACACACACACACACACTAATGAAAAAAATACATATAAATATATATACCAACATCATATATATAAATATACATTAATGTATGTAAATATACATAAATGGATATAAACATATATAAATATAAACTAATATGCATAAATACAAATAAATATCTATGCATAGATGCAATTATATATAATTTATAAATAAATACTGATAAATATATATAAATTATTAATATATATACATAAATGTATAAAAATACATACATACATATATATAATAGATAATAAATCATCAAAAGAGGGAAAACCACAACAATTTGAATACCATAAAATCAATATGAATGTAAATCCCTAAAATAAAATCATAAATGACCCAATAAGAAAACGAAGACACTCTTAAATTATAGTGAACCAGTCTTTTTATACATAGATATTACATCATTTAAGATGAATATTCAATACATTACACAAACACATGCCTGGGACCGTAATAGTTTAGTACCATTGGAAACTTGAAACATAAACATCTTAATTCCTGAAATATCTTCAATGTATACCATAAGGAACTTACCCATCAGTACTCTTACTTAAAAATATTTCTTCATAACCTAAGGAAAATAAACATCAGAAAGAGTGAGCTTAGATGCTTAGTAAGGGTAAAAAAAGGAGATATGTAAGCATAACATCAGTGTAAGGGTATAAGAATAAGAGCATAACATTTGAAAACAATACCCTGCATATCAAAGATTATAATCTTGAGTTATGACATTAATATTGGTAGTTCATAAGGCATGAATCATATAGGAATAAAAGAACATTATCCATGAGATAATAACATTGGAATAAGACAAAGTACTATGGCAAACACATAACCATAGAAAATTATTTCCATAGTAGTTTAGGCTCACTGAAAGGCTATCATAGTGGAATGATTTCACTCCCGAAACCATCATTGTAGTCAAGGTTCACTCCCAAGACCATCATAGTGGAAAAATTCCCTTACTGAACTAGGATCTTTCCCTATTTCATTCCTATCTATCTCATAATATATAAATCTTTCTCTAATGCATTGTTGGGAGATATAGGTTCCCCCATATCATAATGAAAATAATATATATCTGTGCCATAAGATCATAAAAAATTCATCATATCATAATCCATGTAATAAAATGGGTTTCATAAACATTTCATTATATCATATCCTATGGAAATGTGAAAGGTTTCATAATCATTTCATCAAATCACAACCTGTGGAAAAAAATGGTCTTCATAAGCATTTTATCATGGTAACCCGTGGAAGAGAAATAGGTTTCATAAAAATCCTTTTATTATAAACCATTCAACGAAATAATAATAATGGTATCATTGGATCATATTCCCAACAAATCATAAGTTATATCAAGGGATTTCATCTTATATGGATAATGATTTCGAATGATAAATCACTTTGAATATTTCTTGAGGAAGATAACTTTTATTTGAAAATAACTCTTTTAAGACTAAAATTTCATAATTTTTTTAAATAATTTTCTTTTAAAATAACCTTAAAACGTATAATGGAATCTATAATAATCATTTAAAACATTTCTCGAGGGAAATATCATTTCCTCTCTAAAAAAATCTTATCAAAAAAGTTTCAAAATCCCTTTTTTAATTTTCAATCATTTATTTAAAAACTAAACATTTCCCAAATATTAATGAAAAAATTTTATTTGAAAATATATTTGAAACATTTTAAGTGAATATTGAAATCTTTTAATGGTCATGATGGTGATAAATACTATTCATTCCATGCATTTTAAAATCAAATATTCTTTTCACATTTTCAGTAAAACCCAAATGAGTATTTTTTTGAAAAACAACATATAAATTCGTTTAATTTTTTTTGTAAAAATTAAAAAATAGGTAAAAATAACTTTAATAAACTATTTTAAAAATCTTAAAAAAAATTTTGAAAACATTTTTAGAAAACATGGTTTTATAAGGAAATGCGTTTTCAACCAAATAGATAAATAACGATGATTTTTCTTAGAAACATTCTTTTGAAATATTGTGTAAATAGAGAGAGGAAAATGAAGGGAAAAAATGTATTCTACATAAATAAACATAGGAGAATAAAAATTATTATTTTATTGATAAATGGATCATATTATTTCATCATCAGAAATATAATCATAAAAAATCCTAATAAATGATGAGATGGTAACATAAAATATTTTCCACTTTAAAAACTTTGAATCATAAGCACCATGAATGAACAAAATTAAATTAAACTTTAAATATCATAAGGATAAATAAATTCATTATAATATATGTCAATGGGGATGTATATACACCTCATTAATGATTATATGTGCATAACATAACATACGTATCAAATAAGGAAAATTGAGACAAAAACACCTTACTACTTTGGTAACTTTTAAATTATAAACCCCATGAAATAATGAACCTCAAATGGATATTTAAATTATAATAATTTTTAGGATCAGAATAAAAAAAATACATTCATGGGAATTATATACATCACCTAAAATAAATAGGTGGTGAATATGGCATGTGTCTCACAGAAGTAAAAAGTGAGACGAAAATCCTTCACCTTGACTGAAATTTAATTTTTTATTAAAAATCACTTTTAAGAAAAAAGTGGGAAACCCGATATATGAAAATACCTAGATCAAGACTACAAGAAACTTCCCCTCCCCAATAATTACATCACTATTTTAAACCTCAACCTCACATGACCGTTCAAAAAGATATCCCATGTAGGGTTGCACAGGCCTGCTACCGATGGAAAATCCAAAACCTCTCATTCGTCCAAATTCGAATGGCCATGCCCAGATGGAAGCTTCAGGCACTGAAACCTCACATGGAGCTGCTCCTTGTAGTATTCTGGTTGCATCCACCATCAAAATTTAGAATAAAACCATATACAAAAACTGCCTCAAATCCCACCCATTTCAGAATTCGAAAACCATTATAGAGTAGAAAACAAAAACCAAATTCCAAAAGTTACAAAAAATCCAATGAATCTATCATCCCTATTGATTTCCACGAACTGGACACTTGAAATCACATCCCAATGAACCAAGAAGATCACCGCACTGCTCTTCCTTGGAGATAGTGGAGGAATCCTAGAACTTGAGTAGATACCAAGAAAACATAGGTAAAATGAAACGCAGAGGATGAGATGGACCAAATGAAAATCAATTATAGGAATCCAACCACACATACATTCCAACAGACATGAACTTCATGAGTTGTTTTAGAAGGATCAAAAAACAATGTAGGAAATTGCAAGAAGGAAAAATGCTTTAACCAAAACCAGATCATGAACTCATCAAATCTGAAATCTGAAAGAAACAATGCTGTTGATTGCTAAATAAAAGGAGGAACACCAAGCCATCACTGATTCATCAAAGAAATTAAACCCTCAGAGAAGAAAAATCCCAAGACCAAATCTATAGAAACACAAATTAGATCCAAAAATACAGATTGACCAACCATGTGGATAAAAAAGAGATGAGATTTTGGAGACGAAAGAAACTACAATCGTGAAGACCTGAAGCTGACCGGAAGTACCACCCACACCACACTTGAAAGACGGAAACCAAGAATCAAAAATCTCTAAAAGATAGAATCTGAGACACCACCGCATAAAGACAATCCTAGAAAATACTATGGAAATCTATAATCCAAACCAAAAAACAAAAGCTGCAGAAAATCAGAAAGCATGACGCCACAACCGCTGAAAGTCGTAAACCGAGACCCCGTTGCTAAAAAATAGTTTGAGATGCTGCAAGCCAGAAACTGAGCCTAGAGAAACCATATCCACCACTGATAGATGAGGTCTCCCAAATACCTAAGAGATAATAAATCTGCCAAGTGAGATGTGGCCGAAGAATGAAGCCACCCGCCCAGAGACGCTGTAGACATGGACCAGCCACCTCCCTCACCTTAAGTCCCGACTTCCTTCATACATGTTAGAACCTCCTATATAATAAATATAGGTTTATTAAACATTTATTATAAAACAATATATATATATATATATATATATATATATATATCATACCATATATTATTTACTTATGACATTTTACAACCCATTTATTAACAATTCCTTGTTAAAGTCACATTTCAGGCTATAACTATTTTGTTTTTATTTTAGGTTTTGATTGGTTATTTTTGGTACATTTACTTTTATCATGGTTACATAATCTCTATAATTTTAAACATAATATAAATATAATATATATTAATTATATATTTATTTATAGTATTCTATAAAATATAGAGGTAAAAAAAGAAATACTCTATTCATGGAGACGATATTCCATACGTACACATGAATGTTATTTACATTTCTATATGTATTGAAATAAATAAAGTTAAATGATATATTATCATTCCATAATAATTTTATGTCATATATATTACATATTTTCATCAATACTATCCTTATTACCTTCTATTTAAGGCGTGAATGAATCACATCGCTTCGCGAGGCGGTAGTCCGCCATACACATGAGCGACATTATCGTATTCCCTAAAAATGGAAATCATGAAGGTTTGTGTGATATAATAATTTTAGAATAATAATATTATCATAAATATAATATATAAACAATAAATACATCATTATATACAACTGTGAGAGGTGATAATCGAAAACAAATGACATCATTTCGCGAGGTGGTAGTCCTCCTTACAAATGAACAAGGATTTCATAACCCATTTGATGGAAGTGGAGATGGTTGTAGCTAATTCCCTTAACATAACAAAATATTAGTATATGGAAGATATTTAAGTTATTACATAAACATTTTATAATAATAATTAAAGGAGGTGTAGGAAGAAATAAAACAAAAATGCTCGTTGACGAACGTTACCCCTTCTTTGGGTATCCTCCTTAGGTTTGTGACAAAAGCATTAAAAGGTTGGATTTATTTACAAAATAATGATTTTAGGATGATAAGGGAGTATTTTTGAAGTGATTTGTTCTGGTATTTGTGTAGGAAACTGACATGTTTCACCACCCAAACAGTGCTCTGGGTCGTTAGGCCACAAAGCCTTAGACGCACATCCCTATACGCCAAAGGCTACCGACTAGCCGGGAGGGTCTGATGAGGTGATAGTGGGGATATTATACCATATGGTGGTGATAATAATAATGAAAAATATTTATCTATAGTACAATATAACAAGTTACATACAAAAAAATGAAAATAAAAACCAAGAGAAGTATAAACAAAGAAGAAATAATCATAAGCAAGCCCAAAGGCATAATACCATTTATTGATAAAACATGAAAATCCATATCAAGTCATATAAGATATATAAAAAAGGCCAAACATGGATGAATATATTTGGTACATATATATAAAATATGAAAAAGATGAAAAGGACACTCCAACTCGATGTAGAGGAACCACATTGTCCACTGCCATCCATCCCATGAAAAAGGTACAACTCAAGTCACTAAGGTCATCTCCCAAGCCTAGCCCTTTAACTGATCTCAAAGTCATAAAGTCTCCATGGGTCTTGAGGGTAATATATAGGGTGTGAGTAATAACTCAATAGATCACCACCAATATGCACCTATCTTACATCCATAACCATGCAACTGTATGAAAAATATAATAAAAATAAAACATGTATTCATTTAATAATTTACCTACTTCCCTTTTGTACAAAAACCACAAAGAAGCGTTTAACTGCTTCAGACAACATCAGTATATCTTTGATAATGTTATACCAAATATATATATGGAATACATCACACACACACACACACACATATATATATTTATAGTAGTGAGAAATTGTGGCTTAGTTCCCAAGGAACCCCCTGATGAAATCATATCTGAAGTGCACTTGGGAACCACTTATAAATATATAACCCGATACCTCATTCCAACCACAAAGTACCTGATGTTCTCCTAGAATTCCCAAAAAATAAGTCCCAGGTCCCTCAGAACTCCACTCAGAAAGTCCCATAATCTCAAAAACCCGACATCCCAAGGCATGGAGATATCCTTCATCCAATAGAAAAACACCATCAATTGAACAACCTCGAGTATAATAGTGGGCCTCATCCCCCAATCGATACTCTCAACACCATCTCTCGATGGTACATCACCATCCACATAGATTTCTATAGGGAGAACCTCTTCTATCTATGATGATCAACACCATCCCCTAATTCATAATATCTACGTCATCCTCCACCCACAATGAGTGGTCAAGATCACCTTAATTGAGTCCTATTTGTGTACACAAAACTCCAACAACACGTCGTCCAACAATGGTGAGTGTAAATCACCAACAATTACCCAATCCATATAATCCCACACCTCATTCTTGCACGACCATGTCGCCAAGTCCTAATGGTCAACACCATCCCAAGTCACATGGGCCATGCCCTCATGATAATGACCTAATCACCTCAACTGATGAGAATGTCACCTCAAACTTTTGATCAAAATCAACCCATGTATCTAAATCCATTCCATCAGCCTGATGACCGTGTCATCTTCGTTCAGGAGATCACCATCACCTAAATCCTTAGGCCATTCCCATCATGTTCCCATGGAACCGTTGAAGTCATATAATACTATTGAATTAATTAAATTAACCATCCATCCTAAACTTCCCAAATGGTCCAAAGCCCCTTACCCGACATAAAAATATAAACAATATCCATCGAATACTTAAAGGAATCCCACAACATCAGTTTAACAATTTAAAAACATGAATTAATTAATTAAGGGTCTCTCTTGAACTGACCGTACATGCATATATAGAATTCACCCCCAAAACAACCTCAAAATTAACAAGAAATATAGGAACAACCTACCTTACACTAATAGGCTCTTGGTCATCTGACATCATCCTATAACTCAATCCAAAACTTGAGAAATCAGATGTTTAGAAAAATTGCGTGAAAATAAGTAAAAAGAGATTTCATAAATTTAACATTCTGTATAGTGAGATAAATGAGAAAGAGAAGAAAGAGGATACAAGGATGTACCAATATGCTTCCAACACACCCAACCAATGTTGAATCAGAGTCCGATTGGAGGAGAAGGCTCAAATCCTAGTTAAGGGAGAAGATAGGAGGTCCACACTTCTATAGGGAGAAGGAAACACATGGGGGAAAGTAAAGAGGAGAGATCCTCTAAAAGAAAAAGGGTGAAAAGGTAATTTGTTAATTTTTATAGAGATTCCTTGTTACCACATACTTTGGAAATCCATTTGCTAACCGTGCGATGATCAATGTCTAAAGGGTCGCATGTTTAAATGGGTTTCATGGTTTGGTCACACAGTTTGGACAAAATGTGCACTGTTCATGCACACACTCTATGAAGACCTAGAGACACCCACATGCTTGAATGAAAGGGGAAGCACTATTATAATAAACAATAACCCTTTTAAAATAGGCCATATTATTTAGGCTGTATAGTTAGACCGACCATACACCAAATGTGTGCCCCTATCTTTGTAACGACCCAATATTTTTGAGTATTATATTAACTTACTCTTAATGATTTAATAAGATGTTAATGGTTAATGCAGAAAGGGGAGTTGATGGATTCATCCAGTAGACTCAACCCTTACGAAGCCCACTTATCAGAGCTTGGGAAGGAGGTAGCATCTGTGGGCTTCGCTTTGGACCAAGCCCAAGCCGAGCTCCAGCGTGTCAAGCTTGAACGAAAACGCTTGCAGGAGAAGTTCAAGTTAGTGGAGATTGCTACTAGGGCAATGTTATCTAAGCCTCCCTCAGATTCTCTCACCATAGCACACCTTACACTTAGGTCTTATGCCAGTGTTATAAGGGGCTATGTTATGAGACCCTAGTTTCCTTGTGTAATCCTTTCGGGTGAATAAATTGAGATTTCTTCCTTTAGTGATGTTTGTGAAATTTCAAATGTCTAGATAATTTTAGAATGTATTTTATTGATGAATTTTGAAAAAGGGATATTTTGAAATATTTATGTAAACCCTAAATAACTAATGATGTGTAATGATTTTCAAAAAATGGTCTTCTACAAAAGTGTTCATTAAGGAATTTAGAGTCTAATAAGATCAACTTAATTTTTGATGAATAGTAAATTATGAATAGTGATTTTACGCTTAGGATTAGTAATGTGACCAAATTGATTAGTAATTTTCACTCAAAGAAAGTTTTAATATAATTTAGACACCTTGATTAAGTAATGTGATTCAATAAAATGGTTAATTAATGGTTTCATAAATTATTATTCAAGTATTAGTTTTTTCGGATGAATAGTGTTTTTTAATTAAAAATTTAATTAAAAATAATTAGAAAATTATTTTTATAAAAATGACTTTATTTTTGAACTCAGAGCATCGATATTATGTTATGGTAAATTTTGGGGATTTTTTCTAAAAAAATGAATTTTCGGTGAATAGAGTATTTATTTGAAAATAAAATTAAAAATATTTAGAAAATTATTTTTATAAAATGGAGTTCATTTTTGAAATCATAGCATTGATATTTGGTTAATGTGAAATTTTGGGATTTATCTGAGAAAGTTGAATTTTCAGTGAATAGTAAAATTACAGTTTTAGGGTTTCAGTATGTTTATTGACATCATAATGGTGTCATGATGATGTCATGAGATCTTTTGAGGGTTGGCCGGCCAAGGGTGATGAATTATTGTTTTGGGGGCCCCATGTGGCCTAACTCCATGATAAATGCCATGGGAGAGCACATGGGTTTGAGAAAAGCACATGTGAGGTGTCCCTTGGCCATTAATGCTTTGTCCCCTCACTTTCCCTATAAATACCCACCCTTTCCTCCCTTAGTTTTCACTCCCAACTCTCCCCCAATGAAGTTCTGGTCTTCTTACCTTCCAAGGAGTCCTCCCAAGGTTCCCCCAATCCCTCAAGGTCCAATCCTTTGAGTTTCAAGAGTCATATTTTAAGGTAAGGGATCCGACCCCTCTCTTTCTTTTCATGTAATCTCTTTTATGTCATTCCTTTTATGCTCCATGTTTTTATGTGAGAGGATGTTCTTTTATATTCCTCTTACTTCCCTTTCATGTTTATATGATGAGATATCCCCTCTTACTCTCATCATTTCATTTTATGAAAGTTTAAGTGACGCCGTTAGGCTGCCGAATTTTTAAGGGATTCTTTCACCCTTCTCATTCTTCAAGTTCGATTTTCATGTCAAGTCTTTCAAGTTCCTTTTTATTATGTTGGGGTATGATCTCTATATCTATCATACTGATCTCTTATGATCATATTATGAGGGACCCTATTTGATCTTGCCAATTCATTTTTATTGAAGTTTAAGTGATGCCGTTAGGCTGCCGAATTTTCATAAGAGAAATCTAATTTTTTTTGTCTTCCTTCCATGTTTTTCATTTCAAATGGTATGTCCTCCAAATATCATTACCATGTCAATATATCCTTCTTATTCCGTCCCCCTACTGTTTTATGGATCATTTATGAGTGGGTGACCCATGTCCCCTCTCATTTCAATGTTTTCTAAAACCCCGAAACTTAGCCGTTATGCTGCAGAATTTTCCCCTCAAAATGCCTCTCTCTTTTCTCAAAAATTATTTTATGTTATAAAGTGAATACTCAAAGCTCTTATTTATACAAGGTTATTCACATATATATCAAAATGTTCCATTTTAAATTCTGGGATTTACATACATGAGACCCGCTTTCCCTTTCTGTGGGTTTAAAGTGACGTAAAGATCATGTCTTTAAAGCAGTTTTTAAAACGTTATGATTATGAAATGAAACCCCTTTATTTTATGCTATGTGGGTTATTTATGAAATGTTTGATGATGATATATGTGGCTCACATGATAATAAAGGCAAATTTAAGGGTGCGCCCTGATAGCGCTCCAATGCATTGGGTAATGATGTAACCACTAGAGATTACAATTTTCACGATACCTTGGTGAATAACCTTGGTAATTTTAAAATGACACCTTGGGGATGGACCTTGGTGATATGTTCATGATTGTCTATGTTAAATGATGTAGCCACATCTTCAAGTTATGAAAAATGTTATTTTTATTATGAAATGCCTCATGATTTCTTTCTCACGCCTTAAAGTTCTATTCATGTCCTTATTGAAGTATCTCAAGTTCACATGTAAAATGTTCCTCTTGTTTCCCTTACTGGGCCTTCTGCTCACCCTTTCTTTTGATGTATGTCCCCAGGTTATGAGATGAAGTAATTAACCTAGAATGAACTTAAGGAGACGCCTTTCAAGTGTTTAAGAAAATGTTTTATGTTGTTTTCATGTATTATGTTCCTGGTTTCCAAGACACTAGACCTTAAAGATCCTCAGTTTTGTGTAATGTAATGAAAGTTTATGCTATAAAATGGTGGGATGCTATAGTTGGTATCAAAGGAAGGTTTAGTTATTTGTGGAAATTAGGATATAAAAACTTTAGGAAGAACCCTATAGAAAAGTTTAAATATAGGAAAACTTCCTGGTATTTTGGTAAGTATTGAGTAAGTGGTCTATCAAACAAATACATCCCTGTCTGGATACGAGCAGGTAGAGGCGGCTCTGGCACAGATGTACATAGGGGTAAAACCCGAAAACACCGCTTTGAGCTAGACTCGAACGGGAACTGGTGCACGATAACGGGCCTTGCTGCACTCTTGGTTACGACACTCCCGGGGGATATGTTTGGTTAATCACATGCTTTTTATGAATCATTATGAAGAAATTATAGAGAAATATATTTGTCTAAGCATGAGGTCTTAGTTAAAAGATTCATAAATGAAATAAGTTTCTCACTAAGGTTTTATTCTTTTAGAAAATGGCGGGCAATAGGAGAAACCGTGCCGATGGTGACCGCAATGCACCATGTGCTGACGGCCCTCCGATGGAAGCCGGAATGGAAACATTCATGCGAATGATGAACCAACTGACTCAAGTTATGAGTAATAACTTGAATCAAGCTGAGAGGCCGACCTGACCATGAAGGGAACAAATTTCTGTTGAGTCCTTCATGCGTCAACGACCGCCAACATTCAGTGGATCTACTGACCCATTGGTTGCGGAACAATGGATAAGCTCCATTGAAAAGATCTTTTCTGTACTTCATTGTTCGGAACAAGAAAAAGTCACCCTTGCTGTTTACCGCCTAGAGGGAGAAGCTGATCAGTGGTGGTCACTGATCAAAAACACGAAGCCACGAGGAGAGATGGAAGCTATGGAGTGGGAAGAATTTCGGGGGATTTTCTTTAACAAGTATTTCCCTCGTTCCATGAGAACGAAAATGGAGAAAGAGTTTCTCGAGCTGAAGCAGAAGGAGAAGGAATCTGTCGGAAGCTATGAGATGAACTTCACAAGGCTTTCCCGTTATACCTCAAGCTTTGTCATGGACCCTAATGGGAAGGTTGATAGATTCTTTGGCGGACTACGACCACATCTGCGGAAGAATCTAGCCAACAGGGACTACGATAGCTATGAAGAAATAGTTCGAAGTGATATGAAAGTTGAACTAGAGTTTGGGGAGACACAATGGTATCACAAATCTAATGAGAAGAAGAGAACTCTAGAACCAAGCCTGGGAAGAAGTTTTGATCAGGAAAGAGGTGGAAAGCATATGCAACATGCCACATGCAATAAATGTGGGAAGAAGCATCCGGGGAACTGCTTGATCCGAAGTGGCAAGTGATATAGGTGTGGAAAAGAAGGCCATATTTCTCGGAATTGTCGTGGTGATGTGAAGCCTCAACTTCCCAACACTAATGACAGAGGAAAGATGGTTCTAGACCTACCCGAAGTCACATGCTTCAAGTGTGGACAGCTTGGGCACTTTGCTAATCAATGTCCAAATCCGAGGGCGGTGGAGGGGAATCACCATCAACCTCAGCAGAGGCCAAGGGAGCAAGGTCGTGCTTTCACTATCACAACAACTGAAGTTGAAGTTCCGAACGATGTGGTAGCAGGTACTCTTGTTGTCCTCTCAAAACTAGCAAGTACTTTATTTGATTCTGGTTCTACGCATTCCTTTATTTCCTCCAAGTTTGCAAGGAATATAGAATCAATCCCCGAATTTCTAGAGGTAGAGTTGTCAGTCAAGACTCCAAGTGGGATTATCCTTGCATCAAAATTATTTAGAGACTCTAGTGTTTACTTTGGTGAGATCAATCTTATCGCAAATCTAGTAGTCATTCCCATGATGGAATTCGACATTATACTAGGGATGGACTGGCTCTCAAAGTATAATGCTAAGATCAAATGTAGAAGTAAGGAAATCTCAGTAGTCTTGAATGAACGACCTACAGTTATCTTCCAAGGAGAGATATCCCGAACTGATCCCTATCTAAAAGCACCTCCTATAGCTTTCTTTATGGAGTTAATCGGTGATGAGGAAGAAGGGAAAGGGAGCATACAAATTGAAGATGTTCCGATTGTTCAGGAATACATGGATGTATTTCCTGAGGAGTTACCTGGACCTCCCCCAGAAAGAGAGGTAGAGTTCTCCATTGAACTCGTACCTGGGTCTCAACCGATATCAAAGACTCCGTATAGAATGGAAAATGTGGAGCTAGAAGAGTTAAAGAAACAACTCCAAGACTTGTTGGAGAAGGGGTTTATCCGACCGAGTGTGTTTCCTTGGGGAGCACCAGTTCTCTTTGTGAAGAAGAAGGATGGATCAATGTGGCTATGCATTGATTATAGAGAACTGAACGGGATTACAGTGAAGAACAGATACCCTCTTCCAAGAATTGATGATTTATTTGACCAACTTCATGGGGCTCAATTCTTCTCTAAGATTGACCTTCGATCTGGTTATCATCAACTGAGGGTGAAGAAGGAAGATATTCCAAAGACTGCCTTCCGATCAAGATATAGGCACTATGAGTTTACTGTTATGCCCTTCGGCTTGACTAATGCTCCTGCTATTTTCATGGATTTGATGAATAGAGTCTTTAAGGACTACCTTGATAACTTTGTGGTAGTTTTTATTGATGATATTTTGATATATTCAAAAAGTCGTGAGGAGCATGAAGATCATCTGAGGGTTATTTTGAAAACTCTACGGAAGGAGAGGCTCTTTGGGAAGTTCAGCAAGTGTGAGTTTTGGTTACAACAAGTGGCTTTCTTGGGGCACATCGTAACCAATGAAGGAATCTCGGTTGACCCTGCAAAGACAATGGTTGTGGAGGAGTGGCCTCAACCCACAACAGTAATTGAGATTCGTAGTTTCCTTGGTTTAGCGGGATATTATAGGAGGTTTGTGAAAAACTTTTCACGGCTTTCTAATCCACTAACCAAGTTGACTCGAAAAGGGGTTAAGTTCACCTGGACAAAGGAATGCGAGGAAAGTTTCCAAGAGCTGAAGAAGAGATTGGTTACTGCACCTGTGTTAACACTACCCTCCATCGGAGAAGGATTCGTTATTTTTAGCGATGCATCTCTGAAAGGGCTTGGGTGCGTCCTCATGCAAAATGACAAAGTAATTGCTTATGCATCTCGACAGTTGAAGATTCATGAGCATAATTATCCTACGCATGATCTAGAGCTGGCGGCAGTTGTTTTTTCCCTAAAGATATGGAGGCAATATCTTTATGGGGAGAAATGTGATATATACACTGACCACCAAAGTCTAAAGTATATTTTCACTCAGAAATAATTGAACATGAGACAAAGGAGATGGTTGGAGCTTATTAAAGACTATGATTGTTCAATTCATTATCACCCTGGAAGAGCAAACAAAGTCGCGGATGCGTTAAGCAGGAAAGATCCTGTTGTTCTGGCAACAATGAGGATCCTGGGAGATCCCTTGATTAAAGATCTAGTAAAACTGGACATGGGAATTATAAGGAAAGGGACATCATCAACCCTATCCCAAATGGTTTCTCAACCTTCATTACTAGAGAAGATCAAGAAGGCTCAAAAAGAAGATCCTTTGCTGCAGGAGAAGTTCGAGGCTGTAAAGGATGGGAAGTTCCCTGATTTCAATATTGATCAAGAAGGTGTATTGAAATTTCGTACAAGACTATGCGTTCCATCTATTCCGGAGATAAAGAAAGAACTGATGGATGAAGCTCATAGCTCTACTTTCTCTATACATCCGGGAATAACTAAGATGTATAGAGACCTTCGTGATAATTATTGGTGGGATAACATGAAGAGGGAGATTGCCGATTACACTACAAGGTGCCTGGTGTGTCAGCAAGTAAAGGCAGAAAGACAACTTCTTAAGGGGGTATTACAACCGCTACCCATACCAGTATGGAAGTGGGATAATATCACCATGGACTTTGTAACTAGTCTCCCAAAAACATCCAAAGGAAACAATGCGATATGGGTTATTGTGGACCGTCTCACCAAGACATCCCATTTTATCTCTATTCGGGAAGATTTCTCTCTGGATCAGCTTGCCAAGATATACATGAAGGAAGTGGTAAGGCTGCATGGGGTACCACTATCCATCGTATCTGATCGTGACCCGAGATTCACATCAAAATTCTGGAGAAGTCTTCAGCATGCTCTGAACACTGAATTGAATTTTAGTACGGCCTATCATCCTCAAACTGATGGCCAATCTGAAAGGACTATTCAGACACTCGAAGACATGTTGAGATTATGCTCAATGGAATTTAAAGGTGGATGGGATCAACACCTCCCATTAGTGGAGTTCTCCTATAACAACAGCTTCCATGCGAGTATTCAGATCGCACCCTATGAAGCTCTGTATGGAAAGCGGTGTAGAACTCCTACTTGTTGGGATGAAACTGGTGAGAGGAAGCTTCTTGGGCCTGATCTTGTGCAAGAAATGACAGAACAAGTTCATGCCATCCAACAACACATAAAAGCTGCTCAGAGTCGGCAGAAGAGCTATGCTGACAATCGACGAAGAGACTTGGAGTTTGGTGTTGGTGACAAAGTCTTCCTTTGAATCTCTCCATGGAAGAGAGTCATGCGGTTTGGGAAGAAAGGGAAGCTCATCCCTAGGTACATTGGCCCCTATGAAATCCTTGATCCCATAGGAGCAGTGGCCTATCGTCTAGCACTTCCACCGAACCTAGCTCAAGTTCACAATGTCTTCCATGTATCTCTCTTGAGGAAGTACATACCCGACCCTTCGCATGTACTGAACCCAGAGGTGGTACAACTTGAACATGACCTCTCTTATGAAGAGCAGCCAGTGGAGATCTTAGACCGTAGAGACAAGGTTCTACGAAACAAGACTACCCACCTTGTTAAAGTGTTGTGGAGGAATCATAAGTACGAAGAAGAGACTTAGGATCCCGAGGAAACGATGAAGCAAAAGTACCCTCACCTTTTCGGCTAGGCCTCAAGTATAAATTTCGGGGACGAAATTTCTTAAGGGGGGAAGAATGTAACGACCCAATCTTTTTGAGTATTATATTAACTTACTCTTAATGATTTAATAAGATGTTAATGGTTAATGCAGAAAGGGGAGTTGATGGCTTCATCCAGTAGACCCAACCCTTACGAAGCCCACTTATCAGAGCTTGGGAAGGAGGTAGCATCTGTGGGCTTCGCTTTGGACCAAGCCCAAGCCGAGCTCCAGCGTGTCAAGCTTGAACGAAAACGCTTGCAGGAGAAGTTCAAGTTAGTGGAGATTGCTACTAGGGCAATGTTATCTAAGCCTCCCTCAGATTCTCTCACCATAGCACACCTTACACTTAGGTCTTATGCCAGTGTTATAAGGGGCTATGTGATGAGACCCTAGTTTCCTTGTGTAATCCTTTCGGGTGAATAAATTGAGATTTCTTCCTTTAGTGATGTTTGTGAAATTTCAAATGTCTAGATAATTTTAGAATGTATTTTATTGATGAATTTTGAAAAAGGGATATTTTGAAATATTTATGTAAACCCTAAATAACTAATGATGTGTAATGATTTTCAAAAAATGGTCTTCTACAAAAGTGTTCATTAAGGAATTTAGAGTCTAATAAGATCAACTTAATTTTTGATGAATAGTAAATTATGAATAGTGATTTTACGCTTAGGATTAGTAATGTGACCAAATTTATTAGTAATTTTCACTCAAAGAAAGTTTTAATATAATTTAGACACCTTGATTAAGTAATGTGATTCAATAAAATGGTTAATTAATGGTTTCATAAATTATTATTCAAGTATTAGTTTTTTTCGGATGAATAGTGTTTTTTAATTAAAAATTTAATTAAAAATAATTAGAAAATTATTTTTATAAAAATGAATTTATTTTTGAACTCAGAGCATCGATATTATGTTATGGTAAATTTTGGGGATTTTTTCTAAAAAAATGAATTTTCAGTGAATAGTGTATTTATTTAAAAATAAAATTAAAAATATTTAGAAAATTATTTTTATAAAATGGAGTTCATTTTTGAAATCATAGCATTGATATTTGGTTAATGTGAAATTTTGGGATTTATCTGAGAAAGTTGAATTTTCAGTGAATAGTAAAATTACAGTTTTAGGGTTTCGGTATGTTTAATGACATCATAATGGTGTAATGATGATGTCATGAGATCTTTTGAGGGTTGGCCGGCCAAGGGTGATGCATTATTGTTTTAGGGGCCCCATGTGGCCTAACTCAATGATAAATTCCAAGGGAGAGCACATGGGTTTGAGAAAAGCACATGTGAGGTGTCCCTTGGCCATTAATGCTTTGTCCCCTCACTTTCCCTATAAATACCCACCATTTCCTCCCTTAGTTTTCACTCCCAACTCTCCCCCAAAGAAGTTCTGGTCTTCTTACCTTCCAAGGAGTCCTCCCAAGGTGCCCCCAAGCCCTCAAGGTCCAATCCTTTGAGTTTCAAGAGTCACATTTTAAGGTAAGGGATCTGACCCCTCTCTTTCTTTTCATGTAATCTCTTTTGTGTCATTCCTTTTATGCTCCATGTTTTTATGTGAGAGGATGTTCTTTTATATTCCTCTTACTGCCCTTTCATGTTTATATGATGAGATATCCCCTCTTACTCTCATCATTTCGTTTTATGAAAGTTTAAGTGACACCGTTAGGCTGCCGAATTTTTAAGGGATTCTTTCACCCTTCTCATTCTTCAAGTTCGATTTTCATGTCAAGTCTTTCAAGTTCCTTTTTATTATGTTGGGGTATGATCTCTATATCTATCATAATGATCTCTTATGATCATATGATGAGGGACCCTATTTGATCTTGCCAATTCATTTTTATTGAAGTTTAAGTGACGCCGTTAGGCTGCCGAATTTTCATAAGAGAAATCTAATTTTTTTTGTCTTCCTTCCATGTTTTTCATTTCAAATGGTATGTCCTCCAAATATCATTACCATGTCAATATATCCTTCTTATTCCGTCCCCCTACTGTTTTATGGATCATTTATGAGTGGGTGACCCATGTCCCCTCTCATTTCAATGTTTTCTAAAACCCCGAAACTTAGCCGTTATGCTGCAGAATTTTCCCCTCAAAATGCCTCTCTCTTTTCTCAAAAATTATTTTATGTTATAAAGTGAATACTCAAAGCTCTTATTTATACAAGGGTATTCACATATATATCAAAATGTTCGATTTTAAATTCTGGGATTTACATACATGAGACCCGCTTTCCCTTTCCGTGGGTTTAAAGTGACGTAAAGATCATGTCTTTAAAGCAGTTTTTAAAACGTTATGATTATGAAATGAAACCCCTTTATTTTATGCTATGTGGGTTATTTATGAAATGTTTGATGATGATATATGTGGATCACATGATAATAAAGGCAAATTTAAGGGTGCGCCCTGATAGTGCTCCAATGCATTGGGTAATGATGTAACCACTAGAGATTACAATTTTCACGATACCTTGGTGAATAACCTTGGTAATTTTCAAATGACACCTTGGGGATGGACCTTGGTGATATGTTCATGATTGTCTATGTTAAATGATGTAGCCACATCTTCAAGTTATGAAAAATGTTATTTTTATTATGAAATGCCTCATGATTTCTTTCTCACGCCTTAAAGTTCTTTTCATGTCCTTATTGAAGTATCTCAAGTTCACATGTAAAATGTTCCTCTTGTTTCCCTTACTGGGCCTTCTGCTCACCCTTTCTTTTGATGTATGTCCCCAGGTTATGAGATGCAGTAATGAACCTAGAATGAACTTAAGGAGACGCCTTTCAAGTGTTTAAGAAAATGTTTTATGTTGTTTTCATGTATTATGTTCCTGGTTTCCAAGACACTAGACCTTAAAGATCCTCAGTTTTGTGTAATGTAATGAAAGTTTATGTTATAAAATGGCGGGATGCTATAATCTTTCTTCTCTCGAAACTAGGTTTTTGTAGACCAATGCTTCCAAAACCCATTAAAACTATCAATGAACTAAATGGATCTTAAAAAAATCTAAAAAACAAGGCCCTAGATAAATCAAACCCTAAAATTTAGGTTTCAAAGATCAAAAGTATGGGTTTTTAGATCACCAAACTCAAAAATTCAAAAAGGTTAAGGAATTTTGACCCACTCAAAAACTCGGGACATTACAGTCTCCCCAACTTATAATATCTCATCCATGAGCTATCTAGATTTACTTAGAGATAGTACTGAATATACCCATCCCATTTACATCAACCCAGAAAATAGTGATTAATAAATGATAGGGTAATTCCTTTGGTGGTGCTCCCCACATTAGGAATTGCCTACCTGACCGCTTACTGACCTAAAAATCAAACTTTTCCGATGGTTCCACCGAACATACATAGACTCAAAATACCTCCCACGATACATCATTGTTTCTTCACCTCACCAAGTGCTCAATAAGTTACCTTGTCATACCTAATACCCATCAAGTCTAGTAACTCATTGGGTTCCCATTTTATACATCTTCCATACATGACCCTCATCAGTCCCACATAACTTCAGATGACCAAAAATGATCAAAATAAACTTGAAAAATATATTTATATATATTACTTACCATAATAGTCTCAATGCCTAAACACCTCATACATAACCCACATCACATTGATTCCCATAATAAGTCTCAGTGCCTACACACTTTATATATATATCATACATCATAAATGATGCCAATATACTAAACTATGCTTGGTTAGTCTATAAACGATACACATGCACCACATGCACCAAAATTTTCCATTCCAAAACAAAATAAATCTCGGTCACACTTACTGTACCTTTAACCATCTTCAGGCCCCTGACCTGATTTTCACCATGAAGATCAACTACATGGACCTAGCCTGAAGCTCAACTACCTAATGCCTGATCTCCCTGTGGATCTGTGCCATCTACCAGCTCATGACCCCAATACTGGGTCTCTCTGTCTCTACCATGACCTCTCCATGAATCTGAATCTCGGCTACCAGCTCCTTGTACAACTCCTAATCCTATCTCAGATCCCTGAGTTTGACCCTATCCCTAGCTGCCAGTTGTCTGAGAAGTATTCCTATAGAACCTCTATGGATGGACATTTAGCTACACACCCGACACTTCTTCATAACCCGATCACACTTGTTCCAAATATTTCCTGATTTTCCTCACTAGAAGCACACTATCAAAGAACCACTCCTCGGTGGCCTACCTAAGTCTTTGGACCGACTGCCCCACTAAAACTCTTAACGGTCCTAAATTCAGTTTCCTGAAGCACCTCCGCTAAGATCACCTGATGTCATCACTGAACTCGAATAATATTAGTCTATAATGTTTAACTTGGCTATTAGTTATAGATTCATCACCATAGAAAAATATTTCATCCTAAGGATATTCACCCATGCCCTGATGGCATGCCAATAAAAATCCTCGAAACACAGCAACCTGGAGATGTCATTTTCCACCATTTAGGTGAAAACCAGGACAATAACTACCCTAAAATAAGTTATTAGCAATGATTTAAGAAATTGATGCTAAATCCTTTTTTTAACTGTGAAACTTCTTCCCCCACCCCTGCTCCTCATCCCTCATCCTAACACCCCCACACCCCGACCCGGACCCCATCAACCCTACCAAACCAAAGCAGGACCCCTTCTCCCCCTCATTATCACCACTGAACCACTTCTCCCTCACTGTTAGCCCACTTCTTGACACCACAACTCCTCGATCCCGACACCCCACCCCCATTCTCTACCCCTTCAACACTAGACCGACCTCACACTGGCTCACTTATCCCCCTCCGTTGGCCCGCTTCTACCACACCACCAACACCTTCTCCATCGCCACCATCTCCCATTCTCCCCTCTCCACCAACAATATTCTCCCATGAGTTACTCGAGTGATGTAATTAGTTATTTTAGGTATTAGTATTTTTGGTATTCCTTGGTATATTCTGGTTTTGGGACTTTTACATTACAAGTGTAGTGAGAATTGTGTGATATTCTTGAGTGTGTTAGTTTTGAATTAGTGATTGGGATAGTTATAATATTTTTGATGAGTGTTTGTTTGTGTTTTTGGGGGATGAAATTAAAATTATTATGTTTTTGTAAGAGCAACTCCAATGCGCAGTGCTCTAATGGAGCAACTATTACTCTAAAATAGAGTATATACTTTGGAAGGAGCTCTAACCAGTGCAATATTCTACTTTAAATTTATAAATGTATATGGTGCATAAATGGTGGTGCGTTAAATATAGAATTTTACTATAGTTTTACTTCAAAATAGTGATGGAAATGGCGATGCACGATTGCACGCCGGTTACCCAAGCGTTCACGCGGCGCCGGCCCCCGTTGGGGAACTGGGCTTCACCCCTTGGGTGGGCCTGGGGAAGGTAGGGGATTTTCGGGCCACTACATGCCTGACCACATAACCACTCGTGGGCTGGGCCATCACCCGCATTGTTTCCCGGCCCCTGCCTTTTTAAGGGAAAAGAAAAAAAAACAAGGGTTGGAGATGGTATAATGACTTGTAACTCAAATTAGTTAATCCAAATGTTATTAAATATTTAAATTATGAATTTAAAATTTTAATATCAAGAATTGTTTAAATTTATTGAATTTGATAGAGAGAGTAATTATGATTAGCCTATTGGGAAGTTTAGAATGTTTTGAGATTTAAAGATGGTTAAAAAAGGAAAAGTTGATGTTTTGGTTGTTTATAAAGTTTAAATATTAAGGAATTGGCTTCCGGTGGCCATTGGGTACGTATTAGTCTGTCACTAGAGTTATATATTAATTAATCCCATGTTTTAATACTTATGTATTTTATGAAGTTTAAATACTTATGTGTTTTGATTTTTTTTAATAAAGTGTAGCCACATTGTGATATGGATAAAAGCTGGATCACATTAACAAGGAACTCACCTCATTATGCTAAGGGTTTGGAGGAGTTTTTTGATTTTTCAATTTCTAATCGATCTGTTGATGGGAGAGTAAGATGTCCATATCCTAAATGTACATTTATATGATGGTTGAAGAGATATGATGTTTATGAACAATTGATATTGAAGAAATTCATTTCTCAATATTTATGTTAGATTTGTCACCGAGAATCGAATGTTACAGAAAGTTTGAGCAATGATGTCTATTGATACAATGATCTCCCAAGTTCATTGAAAATGGAAAGTGAAATTCAATACCTTATAAATGATCAATTCGGAATTACAAGGCATCAAAATCAACATCATAACATATCAGAACAAATAGTTGAGGGTGCTACAAATAACAACTTGACAAGTGATGTTATTGATACTAAAGGAAAACCAAATTAAGATTGTAACATATCATTGGATCCTCCTATTACTTCGGCATATAATAATGTTATTTAACACTTCACTAAGTAGACTGATGCATTTCATGGTTTCGTTGATGATGAAGATCAAGTTTTTTATAATGGATGTTTGAAATATTCAAAACTTTATTTTCTATTGAAGTTGTACCATATCAAATACCTCTGTGGAATTAAAAATAAGGCGATTTCCATGATATTGGAATTGTTGCATGATTAATTTCCTGAAGAAAAGATCCATGAGTCTTTTTTTGATATGAAAAAAGTTGTTAAAAATCTTGGTTGGAATTATACAAAAAATACATGCATGTCCCAATGATTATATGATTTATTGGGGAGAGGATTCAAGAAAACATGATTTCAAAAAATGATCTACTTCTAGATGGTATTCAATGGGTAATGTTTGATGTCTGAATCAATACACTACTATGAATAATAAGAAAATAAAAACACCTTCAAAGGTTTTGTATTAATTTACTTTAAAGCCTTGATTGCAAAGATTATTCATGTCATCAAAAACCATCAAACACCTGAAGTGGAATTCTAAAGATAATAACAACGATGGGTTAATGTGACATCCAAGAGATTCACATTCATGGAAGAAATTTGATTCATTAAATCCAAATTTCTCATCTGATCCTAGGAATGTTCGATTGGGATTTGATGCTGATGGATTCAACCCATTTAAGATTTTGGGGCCTAGGTATATCATTTGGCCAGTTGTTTTGGTCCCTTATAATCTACTTCCATGGATATGTATGAAACCATTATATTTTATCATTTCAATGATTATTATTGATAAAAAATCTTGGAAATGACATTTATGTATAATTGAAGTCTCTAATTAAAGAATTATAAGAGTTATAGAGAAACTTGTTGATACATATGATGCATCTTCTAGAACAATGTTCAAAATGAAAACTGCTCTAATTTGGACCAGTTATGACATCCCTGGACTTGGCAATTTAGCTAGTTGGAACACTTAAATGGGATTGACATGTCCTGTTTGTAACTTTTATTTTGAGCCCGAATGACTACCTCATAGTAAAAACTAGTGTTTCTTGTGCCATCGATGATTTCTAGATGCATCTCATAGATTTTTATTAAACAAGTAAAAATTCAATGGTTCTATTGATTTTAGACCACCTTAAAAGTTTTTAATAGGTTCTAAAATATTGTTACAACATAGAAATGTCGAAACAAAATTTGGGAAGGTGTATCATTTGAATGATAGTGGGAAATGAGTTCAAAGTGCACCGTCATCTGAAATTATAATGCAATAGTGGAAGAAAAAAAGTATATTATTCAAACTCCAGTTTTGGGAATTTAATTTGTTACAACATAATATTGATGTTATGTAATTTTTGTGAAAATTTGATCTTCATATTACTTAATGAGCATAGAAAATTGACGGACCATCTCAATACTCAAAAAGACATAAATAAATGAACATAAAGTGGGATATTTGGCTAGATGGGAATGAAAAGTATGCTCTGGAATTTTTTTTAATAAAAAATAGGGATAAAGATACATTCCTTCAAATTTTAAAGCATGTGATGGTATCTCATGGGTATTCAACTAACATCTCAAGGTGTGTTGACTTAAATAAACTTAGGTTACCTAGATTGAAAAGTCAAAATTCACATATTTTGTTATAGAAGTTGCTACCATTGGCATTGCATGGATTATTACCTGAAAAGGTTACTGCTGTTGTACTCTAATTTTCCACATTATTTAGACAACTATGTGAGAAAACTCTACTACCATGTCAGCTTGAAAACCTTCAAGGGAGATTTTTATTGACACTGTGAAATGGAGATTATCTTTCCTCTGTTGTTTTTTACTTTTATAATTAATTTCACTATTCATTTGGTTGAGGAAGAAAAATTAGGATGCCTTGTACATTATTGATGGATGTATTCAATTGAGAGGTAGTTTATTTATATGTTTTCATTTTATTAAAAAATTATTGGCACTTCATTAAATACACACTAATGTTTTATTTTATTTTATTTCATAGATATCTTGGCATTTGAAATCATATGTGAAAAATAAAGCTCAACCTGAAGGCTCTATTTCTGAAGTCTATTTGGAAGAGGAGTTTATTACCTTTTTTTTAGATACTTAGACAATATTGATACAAGATTCAATGGAGATGGATTTGTTGATGACACATCAAATCAATCTAAAATACATAGTAAATGAAAAATATTTCATGATATTGGCCGATTAGTTGAGAGGAGATAAAACGTTACACTAATAGAAATGGAATTATTACCAACACATAGATATGTGTCGGTGAATAGTTAAATTGCAGGTCAATTTATTGAACAGTCGAGGATACAAAAAAAGAGACAACTGAGAGGCTGAACATGAAATGAGAAATATATAACAAAAACCATTAATAAATAGATTATGGAATGGTTTTTACGATGAGTAAGTTCATAAATAATGAAACCAATATGGATATTAGGTTGACACATATATTTTGAAAATCTAATAAATCATAATTATTTTTTTAGATCATGAATACTTATACTCGAGCTGAGTTTTCTGAAGATCTGAAGTTTCTTACTCGAGGTTCTTGAAAATGGGTTAGAAAGTTCAACGCTTACAATGTGAATGGATTTAAATTTCATATAATCAACTGGGAAGAGGGTTTGAAAACATATAATAGTGTAATATTTCAATTTTCCAAAGTGGGATACTATGGAAAGTTGACTAATATTTTCAAATTAAACAACCACGGGAATTTTTCAGTTGTACTATTCAAATTAAATTGGATTGATATTATTAGGGGTGTTAAAAGAGATTCCTTGCAATTTACTTCTATAAAATTCTCTCTCTTGATGGATGTTGGTGACCATGAATTACATGATCTGTATATATTATTATCACAATAGAAAATGGTATATAATGTGTAAGATGTCATGAATGAAGGGTGGAGTGTAGTTGTTCACGTAAAAAAAAGAGACATCTATGATATGGGTGTTGAAATGGGAGATTTAACCTCTGACATTGACTCCCATAAATAAAAAGAAGTAGTTTAAAGGGTAGATGAAGTAGATGATGTAATGATGGTGTATGATAATGTCATCATTGAAGGAGAAAATTATTGTATGTGTAGTTGTCCTTTCATTTATCAACTACTTATATCATTTGTGTAGTTATTCATTATCATAGTTATGTTTTATTTTTTGTCATTACTATACACATGTTATCATTTATAATTTTTTATCTATATGAATTTTTTTAAAAATATGTTCTAAAGTTAATTTTATTTGATTAAATGTCAGGAATGCCTAGTTGGAAGAGTTATACTGATGCCAGTCGAATATCTATTCCCTCGACCATATCGATAGATGATCTATCTGTCTCCCTCCCTAAAATATCTGAGACACCATCCACTTGACCCATACACCATCTCTCACACCCTCCGTCAGCATCCCCTCATCAACTTAGTCAACACCTCCCTATTCAGAAGCCTCAAGAGTGAGGGAGTAGGCCGCCACTCCTGGTTCATCCTTGGGATATTGGAGAGTAACTGTTATAGGTAAATTTTTTAATATGAATAAAGTTATTTCACTTTTTTATATAACTACATATTTTTCATAAATATGTAAACAATGCTAATTTAGAGAAAAATATGAAAAGTTTAGATGTTTGGAATCTGAATGGACTAAAGATAGTTTTCCCATTTGATTACTATGGGGTCCCTACGGATGACTCTATGGGATTGTTTGGCCAGATTCTTGGCTAGATGGTGGCATATCTAATTACTCTTTCAATTACATATGATGGTTGGAGGCATATACCTTAATCTTGGAAAAATGAAGTTTTTGATTCATAGATAAAGGTAATTTTAATACATTATGGTGTAATTGAATGTCATTATATTATTAAATTATAATATTTTCAAAATTAATCTATTTGTACATCTATTTTTCCACTTTCCCATTGCTGATGTGATAACAAGAATGTGGGCATTGAAATTTTTTTACAAGAAATACAAAGATTTTAAATGGTGATTGTGGAACAAATTCAGTGATACTTCATTGAGTTCCTAACAACTGTATGATAAGGTACCCAATGGGGTACCTAGAGAGTAATGGAAAGTTTTTATTGATAACCATCATGATGAGAAGTACATGGTATTTAAATATATATTATTATATTAATGTCATTTTACATTTATACATGTATATGACATGGAGATGACATTGAATAAATTACAAATAAATTATTTTTTATTTATTTTAGGATGTTTCAAGGAAGAATTAATTAAGTTGGGATAAGAAAATCATCCCTCAGACTATGGGGTATAAGAGTTTTTCTAGGAGCCAATCAAATCTGGTAATCTTTTCATCAATTTAAATATTTATAAGACAATATTATAAATTGAATATATTAAATTATTTATTTATATTTTTTTATTGTATTCATACAATTTAGGACACCAATCATCCCAATTAGAAGTGTGTTTTGATGTTCATAAAAAATACTATGGGAGTTTTGTTATTGAGCCTGCTAAAAAAGTTGTTGTATGAATTCATTTTTCATTATTGTAACTTATTATAAGTTGTCAGTATGTTAATATATATTTATTCTAGTATGACTGATATTTGATTTATAGGTAATAATTAAATAAATATGGGATTCCAATCCCACGTAGCAATAATCAGTATCCCATGATGACCAAGTTGGAAATTTCCTTAGGAAGGAGCATCCTAGTCGAGTGCACAAGATGGGTTTTGAACCATTACTATATGAGGTATTTCACAGGCCATCGGGGATTACAAGTGCATCTAATCTTGGTTTTAGTCACTACCTACAAAAAGATGATCATAGAGAGTTTGAGTTTATAAAAACACATTTTAAGAATAGTGGGAGCATATCTTCATTTTGCATAAAGCATTGGTTGATTTATATTAGAAGATGACTGGATCTGTCCCTGAGGATATTACGATAATGAATGGTGGCGAGTAGGTAAATCACATAACTTCATAATAATTTATCTTAAAAACTTTTATTGATTTTATGTTTAAATATAAATATACAAAATTTTTCAATATAATTGTCTTACAGGTGCTGGTAGTAGGAATTATAGATGGAGATAGAGATGGAGATGAAAAGGGTGATGAGCAGATTTCATCATTGGGAAATGATTAGTATAAAGGGTTTATTCATATATCAGTAGGTCTAATGTGTGTATTTTTTTTATCTTTTTCTTATATTTTAGATGGGATCAGGACAATGGGTTCCCTATTTATGTATTATATAACCATGTGTCTATATACTGTGATTCAAATGGATATGGAGATTGAAATTTCTTTATGATCATATATGATGTTTAGTTTTTCTTTCTCTTTTACATATATGTTGATCTGACTATTATATTCTACTATTTCCCACTTGTTTTTCATAGTTCCTTACTAAGTATGTTTATACTCACACCTGCATGTGCTTCAATGCATGATTTTTTTCTTATACAGACAATTGGTAGACTGGTGGTGTCCTTAGTGGACCTAGTATCTATGGAACATAGAATTAAGTGGTGGCACAAACCATATTTGGTGGTCAGACTTAGGGATCGGGAGTCAAGAAATCCTATTCTTTTCAATATAATTTTTTTCTAGATTTTTACCTACTTTTCTTCTTCTTCGTTGGGAATGTATTTTACCCTTTTCCTTTCCTGGATATTTATCTATCTCATTCTGATGTATTTCCTAGATGTTACTACATGAATTATTTACACCATAGAGGTTTTATTTTATTATATCTATGCACTGTTTCATGGAGTTGAGTATGTGTGTGTGTGTGTTCACATAAAACATGATAAATACTCCCACTTCAGTGATATTATTACTCTATGCTTGCCTCTAGATCTTTACCTATTGGGGGTGAACATGTAGTGTCACTCTCAGCTTACTAGTGTCCCAAGTAGGCCCCCTATAGGTAAAGTCATGACACAAAACCCCATGATTTTCTTTGAGAACAAAATCTCTATCTAAACCCATCCCTTATAGGAAAGTCTATACCCTTTTCCAAATCTCTCATCATAACCCAGTCCTAATAACCAAGGATATTTCTATGTTATCTCTCACCAAAATACTCAGAATCCCTTTTCTTGGACCTTAAAAACCCCAACCATCGCTAAGGTCCTATATCACTTATCCATACTATTATATCTAAATCCTATAACATATAGGATAACCCGTATCTATCAGAACCTTTATTCGATTAATATCCTATTTTTTTCACCTCCTTGTTTAGAGCTCAATCTTGATGTGTTGGGTGATCTCCCTTTTGGGAGATTTTTGTGCTCTATTTTTGCATGAACCCTATTTTTTTAGCTCTTTCTTGTTGGTCTTGGATTGGTTGTGGGGATGTAAATGGATAACTCAAACTACAAGGATTCTTGTCGGACTAGGAACATAGAGGAATCAATGTTTTTTTCATGATCTCATCAAGGGGTGGGATCAGTGTTGGAAGTCCTAGGATTTCATAAAGTATTTACCTATTATATAAATCCAAGTCATATTTAATCCTCTCTTGTGGATGTTTAGATCATTTATGGATATTTAGGGTGATTTATCTTTTGGTGCCTTCAGGTTGTTTTGGGTGTATCTTCCCCTTAAGGATTCAAATTTTATCATAGATGATTATTTATGGAGATTGATCACGATATCTTATTTAGGTTGTAGGGATGTATTGTGGGAAAATTTTCACCTCATGTTCAACCATTTTGGTGGGATTTTTAATGGCAGGGATACCTGGGATAATTAAATCATCTCATATTCATTATGATCTTATCCTGAATATTCCATTTAGTTTTTTATATTCCATTTATTCTTATTTTGGTTCATGTGCTGCTTGAATTCTTGTTAATACAATCTGAAATTTTTATAAGCATTGCTTATTGGTTTTTAATCATAAATGACCCTTTTGATGAAAATGGTATTCATGATGGATGGTTTCCTATTGAGAATTATTTCTTTATTATTAAATTAATTTATCTTGTTTTTAATTTTGGTGGGTTTATTTTTAACATGTGAAGCCTTGTTTTAATGAAAGTAGGTTTATTCATTATATCTAGTTTTAAATGTATTAAATTGATGTTTTACTTGGAAATGTGTTGTATAATAGTTCAAATAAGTACTTGTAAATTATTTTTCTGAATGGTTGACAGTAATCATATTTCAAAACATTGAGGGGATTGGCTGGTTTTCTTGGTATTAATCATCCAAGATAATGATATATTTGATGATATAGAAAAATTTTCATTGTTTTTATTAGGTTGTTCTTCCTGTAGGTTCTGGGGCTATAAAATTTGTAGCTTGATTTTTTTAATTTATGATTTAGCTGTAGTTTTAATCACCGCTAGATATAGTTTCTTTTTCGGTTGTTTAAACCACCGCTATATTATGGTAGTATTTTGGGCGGTGGTTAAAACCACCACTAAATATGACAAAATATTATTTAGCATTAGTTTTATCTATTTTAGTGGAAGTTTATTTGTAAAAAATTCAGAATGTACTGGCGGTTTTTAACCCACACTAGATTTCCATTATTTTTTTACTGGAAAACCACTGCTAAAACTGAAAAAACCATAATGAAATACTCATTCTGTGATGATATCTAGAAATCACCACTAAATTAAAGGAACCATCACATGTTTAATTCCAATAACAATTTTTATGACGGTTTTTTGAAACCATTATAGAACCATTTAGCGACGGTTTAAATTTCCTCTATATAAAAAAACCTTACTAAATAGAGATTTTTTTTTTGTAGTGAAGTCTATGAAATTAGCTTAATAGTCCATGATAGATGTATACCCCTACTAGAGATTCATGAACTCATGTGATCTTTCTATCCTCATCATCTTAGGGAAGAAGTGCTTGAAGAACATCATTTTAAAATCCTTCCAAGACAATCCATCATGTCTTCCAGCCTGAACCTATATGTCCCACTAGTGATTTTTTAACCCATTAAGTATGTTGGTTTCCAGTTTCACCCTTTTACCTAAGGGTGTCTCAAGTTGATCGAAGATAGGTTTCACCAACTAAATCCAATTATATGCTGCCTATGGTCCACCATCATTCTAGAATAATGGTGGTTTCTCAGACTAGAACTCATGAGTCAGATACTCCATGGATGGATCAGCTCCCTTAGCTACCCTATAAATGCCCTGGATGACATGAACCAAGATTAACTTGAGAATATTATCTTACCATGGCCCAAAGTCTTCGATATACTATGGTTGATCTAACTATATCAGAGCCTGTACCTGTGGCTCATGATCATATTGACCCTCAAGGGCCTTATACCAACCGTCAGGGGCCTCTCCCCATGTATGCTTTAGCGGCACCATATCTCCACCCTCTAGATGCTCCACCAAAATATGTCTAGGTGAAATCATTATGAATACCAAATATCATTTTCAAGAAACCATAATAGTATATATATATCACAGATAGGTAAATCTATAATAGGAAACACATCTTAGCATCCTTACACCCCCTACCACACTATGTCACATGACATCTAGCCTCATGCCCCCTACCTACCCATATCAGGGCTAGGTATTATATATAATTCAAACTCATGGCCATTTTTCTACCTATAAAAAAGGAAAACACCACATATCACATATATAAAACTTGGGTAACTGAGTATAATTTCACCAAAAAGGATAAGTAGGAAATAACTATTTAGATTCTTTGTTGATATTTAAAATAAATCACTCCCTTTTTACCATCCTTACTAACACTTAACAGGGTCAGACCCATATATAAAACTTGCATAAGATAACATACTGATCTCAATAGGAACCATATACCTAGGATGGCTGAGTATTATGCCATAAAATAGGACAAGTAGGAAAACACTGTTTAGCTTCTTTGTTGATATTTTAAACAACCCAACCACTCTTAGTGCATTTTAGGTTCCCAATGTCGATCCAAAAAATAACACATCTTATGATCCTAAGTTCCTATCACGATGCATGAATAATACTTACTTTATATACCTGTCCAAGTGTAAAAGTCATATAATAGATATACATCACACCCAAGTGCACCAGTAAAGGTGGAAATCAATCGACTGTAAAAGTGAAAATCATAACATCAATTTTCCAACCCTCGAAACATGGTATATCCCCCATGAATGGGGATTTAGGCACCAAAACATGATATCTTTACCTGGTTATGAATACATCATAGTTTCTGGTCTACCATATCCCAAATAGTAAGTCCAAAAGGAAAAGAAAACATTCAATATAATTTGTAACCATCCAAACATGGTTACCATTTAACACCTAAGTCCTATTCTACTGCACAAAACAACAAAAAGAAGCCACTATAATGCCAATTTTAGTATCATGACCCAGTTCACCACCCAAATTGTGATCCAGGCCGGTTGGCCATTTGGCCTTAAGAACACCTCCTTGTACGCCAAAGGGTTCTGACTAATAGTGATTGTCTAATGAGGTGATATTGTGGAGAATATAACCTCTAGTGGTGATAATAATAGTATACCATGTGTATATATAGAACAACATTAGAACATCTATATAGAAGAAGTAAAATAAAAACCAAAAAAATCATAAAAAAACTATAGTAATCATAAGCAATCCCAAAGGCATAATACCATTTCTAGATAAAACATGACAATCCATATTAGGCCATATAAGATAGATAAACAATGTCACCCATGGCCAACAATATCTAGTACATATATATAAATCATGGAAAATATAAAAAGGAATCTCCAAATTGATATAGAGGAACCACATAGTCCACTACAATCCATACCATGCAAAATATACAATTTAGCTGACTAAGGTCCAGCTCCCGATCCTGATCCCTCACATGATATCAAAGACATAAAGTCTTCATGCGTCTCGAGGGTCCCATGTAGGGTTTGAGTATGAATTCTCCAAGACACCTCCAAAGTGTTCCTTCCTTATATCCATAACAATTAAGGTTTATGAAAATTATAGTAAAAAGTCAATGAACATTCATTTAACAATTTACCCACTTCCCTTGGGCTCAACAGCCACAAGGAGTAATTTACCCTCTTTATCCAATGTTGGTATATCTATGATCATGTGACCCAAAATATATAAATTAAATACATTAGATGTTGTAATATATATATTTTTAGTGGTGAGGACCCATGGATTAGTGCCCAAGTCATCCCCTGATGAAATCATATCTATAGTTCCCTTGGAAACCTCCCATAAATATATAACTTATCTCTTCATTCCAACCATCAAGTACCCAATGTACTCATGACACATCCAAACAATAAATTCCTGGTCCCTCAGACCTATGCTCAAAAATTCCCCGTTGGATATACAACACGATATCCCAAGTCATGATGATACCCATTCGCCAATAAATAAAAAACATCACCGAATCAATATCCTCATGTATAACAATGAGACTTATCCCCCAACTGATGGTATCAACACCATCTTCCAATGGTCAATCCCCACCCCTTTGGATTTATATGGTGAGAACCACCTTTATATCTAATGGTCAACACCATCCTCTATGCTGTAAAATCTACGTAGGCCTCCACCCACAATGAGTGGTCAACACCACCTCAACTAATTCATTACTATTTGCACATGAATCCAATGGCATGTCAACCAACAATAGTGAGAGGAAATCACCAACAATTACCTAAGACACATCATATAAAACCTCATTACCCTAAGAACATGTCGCTAGGTCATGATGGTCAACAATATCTCAAGTCACATGGTCCTTGCCCACATACTGATGACCTGTTCACGTCAAACGATGGCCATTTCACATAAACCTAGTGATCAACATCACCCAAAGTATCTTGGGCCATGCCCTCATCCTTAAGAGCATGTCACCTTATTCCAAGTGATCAACATCACCTCAATACTTAGTCCATACACGTCATGTTCCCATGGAACAAATGAAATCATATAATAAAATTTAATTAATTAAATTACCCATCCAACCAAAACTGCCCAAATGGTTCAATGCCCCTTACCTGGCTTAAAAAAATACAAACAATATCCAGGTAATGATAAAAGGGATCCAAAAATATTAGTATAAAAATTTAAAAATACACATTAATTAATTAAGTGTATCTCTCAGACAACCTTCATGGGAATATATAGAACTCCCCCTAAAGCACATGTAAAATTAAGGATAATTCTAGGAACCATCTACCTTACAATCATAGTATCTCACTCATATGATATCGGCCTCTAACTCAATATGAAATAAGATAAAACAAATATTTAGAAAAATGAATTGAAAATAGATAAAAAGAGATTTTATGGATTTATAATTTCACATCGAAAGGAAAATTACAATGATAAACAAGTAGATTTAAGGCCTTATCTTTACGCTTACAACACACCCGTCAGATCTTGATTCAAAGTATGATTATAGGAGAAACCTCAAATCATAGGAAAGAGAGAAGAGAGGATGTCCATGTATATCTAGGGAGAATTCCAAACATGGGGGAAGAAAAAAAGATGGTCCTATTTAAGAGAAAAGGGAGAAAAATGTATTTTTTCTTTTTAAAGAGCCATACAGTTACCACATGGTTTGGAAAACCATGCGCCAACTGTGTAGTGATCACTCTCTAAAGGTTCACCCATTTAGAAAGGTTGCATGGTTTGGCTGTATAGTTTTTCTAGACCATGTTCCAACCATGAAAACTATCTATGAAGACCTGTAGACACCCACAGACTTGACTAGAAGGGTCTACACATTTAAAAAACTACACCCCTTTGAAAACGTACTGCACAGTTTTGGATTCACGATTATACGTATCATGAACCAACCATGCAGCCCTGTCCTCATTATCCTGAAACTAGTTTTTTAGAGCCCGATGCTTACGAAACCCATTAAAACTATCAAGACACTTTTTGGGCCTTAAAACCCATTTAAAAACAAGCCGATGGTTCAATACAACTCTCAGAATTAGGTTCTGAAGATCAATAAAATTATTGGTCTGACCACCAAACTCAAAAATTTAAAAAGGTTAATGAATTTAAACCTGCTCAAAAATCCAATACATGATAATTGGAAGAACCAAAAGGGGTTTAAGGTATAAAATAGAGGATAAAGGGTTACCTTTTATAAGTGATGTGAGTGACACACTTTTAATATTTTAGAATTAAACCCATATATTTTTCATGTCACAAGGTGTTAATAATGGACCTTTCTCAAGCCTAGAAGGGATAAGGTTGAAATATGTCAATTATATGGGTGTTGGAAAAGTTTTTGGTTATTTTTAACCCTTATAATTTTAGTTTACCTTAATCACAAGAAATTATTTTACTGTTTTTTCTATTCACTTTGGTAGAAAAATTAATTTGACCTCAATCCCATAGACATGATAAGAAAACAAGATTTTAAAGAGGAAATATTCAAAATTTTACAAATTTTGTATATCTAAATTCAATATGAAATTGATTCCAACTAAATAAATTGTATTAATATATATATTATTGAACTAATTTAACTTAAAAACAAATTTAAAATAAAATTTTACTTTATAAATAATTTTAATAAAAATGCAGTTTTCAATTAAAATTCATTATTTTTTTACTATTCATCAAAAAATTAATGTTTTTAGAAATTTACCAAAATGTAACTCGAATATAAATTATAAATTATGATTCCAAAAATAAATTTTATTTTTTCAAAATAAAATTTCTAAAATTTATAAAATTAAATTTAAAACAAAACTAGAAGACAAGATGAAAATGCTTTGTTTTGAGAAGTGTATTTTTAAAGAAATAGATGATTTTATATTAAATATATGTATAATAATAATCCTTGTATGAATCTCATTTAGAATTTAATAATATATAATATATAAATTTTATTTAATATATTCCTCTTTAGTTATTATTTTAATTAGTTAAAGCTTAGAAGCTTTATGCACTTCAAAATAGTTTTAAGAAAAAACCCTTTTTAAACCCCAAAATAAACTTATACTAAAATAAAATATAATGTTTATTTAAAAGTAATTATTTAGATTAAATATAAATAAATAATACTTATATTAATTAAATATATAAATTGGCATTTAAATTACTTAATTTATTTAATTGAAATTATAGTTTTACAAAAAACAATATTTTTCACGATTTAATGAAAAATCAATATTTTTTTGAAAAATACCAAAATTTAAAAATAAGTTAATTTTGATATAATGATTTAAAAAATAAATTTCATTTTGTAAAATTAGTTTTCAAAAATATATATAAATTAATTATTATATTTTTGAAGGCTTCGAGCGCAGTGGAAACGTGTGATGGGCCGTGCCCAACTTTGACTTTTGTCATGATCGACGATTAATTTGAGATTTTACACAACGCTTAATTCCATGATCAATGGAATTAAATAAAAGAATACATACTAGTGATAAAACACTGAAACAAAGAACAAGATCGTCACATAAAATTTATAATTAATTTAAGCAATTAAAGAATTACCTTGCATGAAATTCTTTCTTCATTAATGGATATTGAGACATATCTATGTCATATCATCATTGTGTTGAAGGAATCAAGGATAGGTTCCCAATAATATTTACCCACACATGTTCCATGAATAACTGAACATCATCCTCAGAATCTTCGGGTGATAGCATGAAAGATCCTATCGCTTTTGTTGTTCGCCTTTAATCACCTCAAGAATTGCTTCCAAATGGTTCTTTTTGATCTATCTATACTTGAGAGTGGATGGTGGAGGAAAATCAATCTCTATAATTGGGATAATTATTGGGGAAGGGATATCTCTAGGGTTTCGAGAGGATTATCCGAATTCAGTGTGCACAATAAAAAAATGAATTGGCTCTCTTGAAAAATAATATTATTGGATTTATATACCTCTAGGGTTAGAAATAAATAATTAAAGAAGTTCCCTTTAAAATTTATTTAATATCTATGGAACCCCATATCTATAATAATAATAATTTTATTATTTATCATAATGAGTTAAACTCACGAATTAAAATTAAATATTATTTATTAAAATAATATCCAATATATATTATTTCTTATGGGACTTATAAACGTGGTCTGCCATTCCCCCAAAATATTTATTAGGCCTTGAATAATGAATAGTTATTTAATTAATAAATATAACTGTATTATTTTATATTAAAGAAATAAATATTATTTGCACTAAATAGAAAATAAATATTTATTAAATATTCAACTCACATAATATTCACTCAAATAAATGGTGAAAAAATATATTCGAACAAGAAAAAATAAAAAATTATTAAACCACGTGTGGGAATAATATTTATTCAACTTTTTAAATAATAAATAATAATATTTTATTTAACTAATATTCAGTATACACTTAGTGTGTGAACCTATAGGCCTCTTTCTCAGTGGCTTTAAGCAAAACAACCTAATGTCCAAGGTTAGTATCTTGCATAATGCCAATACAATCATAGGGAAATAAGTTAATAAAACAATGATATAACAACTCATACAAAAACTAAATATGCAATATAGTTTCTTTATCATGATATCTATAATCAAACAGGTTGCATGTTAGTGCCATCAACCTATGTGCTCGATGTTTCTTTCTTTGACTTTCTGGAAATCGAACTTGACTATAAAACATCATGTACATCGATATATATTGGATATATCATCTTAATCAAATGGATTGAGATATCAACTTCTATTAAAGAATAGGAGTGAGAAATCCTTTCTAACATTATTCATTAATGCAATATTACTCCTGATGCACCCAACATATCATACCTCACCACAGACATATTTTATCACAATTTTCATCAATAAATCAAAGTACTCAACTTATAAATCTCAATAATAATAATCTTAAAGTATAAGGATCAGTACACATGTATAGTCAGAAGATCATCCATTAGGACATATAAATGTGTATTTACTACTAGAAGACATCATTCTCATAATATCTTGCACAAAATATTCCCAAGGGCATATACTATGAGAAGTTGCCTCAAAGTCCTATGACTCTCCACCCCTGATAGGTTGTATCATTTTTTTACCAAAAATGATTTCATCTAGATATAACACACACACACACACACACATATTTAAGATTACTGTTGTGGCACTTCTGGGTTCTCAACATAGAAGGAAACTATTATAACCTTTTATTGTGATAACTACTCTTAGGATATTATCACATACTACGTTACACCTAAGAATAATCATGATGTGATATAATGTTTATCAATATTCAAAACTATAAATATAGGTTATCATAAAGTACACAAAATTTGGTTCTAGGGAACCAAATCTAATAGACTCCCACTTTAACTTGAGCCAACTACAAACAACCTTCTATCCCCTAGCTCTCACATGATAATAATTCTCTTACTAAGATAGAACTTTAGTCAAGGAGTCTTCCACATTTTATTCACATAGAAATATACCTACTACAACTTCACCCCTCTATTAAAAACCCCTCAGGAGGTAAGATTTCTGGAGTACGTTCCATGTCTGTTGGTGTGACTTTGGATCTTTTCCATGTGCCACCATTATAGTATTATCATAATAAAATGTGATAGATTCTTTACATATAATAATGAAATCAAGATCTTGGACAAAGTTTCGTATCCAAATGGCTTCCTTGGTTTCATTAAAATACGATATATAATCGAAATGCATAGTAGAATTAATGAAAACTAGCTTCTTAACTCTTCCAACTTAGAGCTCCTCCTTTGAGATAAAAACAATATCCTGACTGAAACTTCAGATCATTTCGATATTTTTGAAAACTAGCATCATTATAACCCCTAATATCTTGCTCTTTGCCTCCTCCATACACCAGAAACATATCCTTATTTATTCTTAGATACTTGAGGATAGACTTAATAATATACCAATGCTCTTATCTTAGATCAACTTGATATATTCCTTCCATGATCAATGCGTATAAAATTTAAATTCTAGTACATAACATGGAATACATGATTGATCCTATCGCTAAAGTGTATGAGATATTACTCATTCTCTCTTTCTATTATTTTTTCTAAGGACACATTTTCTTAGAAATATGTATTCTATGTGACACTGAAATCAATCCCATCTTATATTGTTCTATACTAAATCACTTTAGTATCTGGTCAATGTATGTACATTGACTTAGTGCATGTAGTCTCTTGGATATATCATGAATGATCTTGATCCCTAGAATATAGGAAACTTCACCTAATTCCTTTATGGGGAAACCTTGTTCATCTGGTATATAATTGAAATTAATAATGTTATTTAATTTCCAATAAGTAATATTTCATCAACATATACTACTTGGATAATGAAATTATTTTATAGCTTCATAAAATCAAATGTTCTATGACCTGAATGCTTGATTAAATCCATAAATGGATCTTTGTAACTTGAAAATCCATTTAGAATTTCCCAAAGTCAGAAATCATTTTGTTTGTGTAATGTAGACATATTAATGAAGGTTACCATTAAGGAAATCTATTTTGACATCCATATTCTAAATCTCATAATCACGATAAGCTGTTATAGAAAGTAGAATTCTAATAGATTTAAACATGGAAACTGGTGAAAAGTTTTAATCATAGTCAATTCCTTGATTCTTTTAAAACCCTTTAGAAAATAAACTTTATTTATAGATATTTACTTTTACTTCCATGTCATGTTTTCTCTTGAATACCCATTTTCACCCTACATGCTTTACATCAATTGGCATATTGACCAGAACCCAAACTTTGTTATGTTACTTGGAATCCATTTCATAATTCATATATTCTTACCATATTATAGATTTTGATCTCTCTAATTCCTATTTTTAGGATATAGGTTCATCATTTTCTATAAATAATGAGTCACCATATTGGGTGACTAGAAAATAATATCTCTTTGGTTCTTTTACCTCTCTAGTACTCCTACACAGTACTCATTTTTTAGGAAATACTTTTTCTATAGGGTCTTATAAAATCTGTTCCTCTACCAAATCCTATATATCTTGAGCAAAAAATTCATCAAAATGAATCTTACTCCCACTATCCTTTTTGTGGATGCACTCCCTCTCAAGAAAGATGGTCTGTCTAGTGATAATTACTTTGTTGTATGAGGGGTTGTATATGTAGTATCCCTTTGTTTCCTTAGTATAACCTATAAAGACACACTTCATGCCTCTAGGTGATAGTTTGTTTCCTGAGAAAACCTTAAAAAATTCCTCTCAACCCTACACATGTGTATGTGATAAAAAATGTTCATTTATACTCCATAACTATATGGTAATTCCATTTTCTACGTTAGTTGGTATTTATTTTAGTGTGTATGCTAGATTTTTCAATTCATATCCCCAAAAGGATTATGGAATATTTTCCTGAATCATCATAGACCTTACCATGTATAATAAAGTACAATTACTCCTTTCACTAACACCATTCCATTGTGGTGTGTAAGGTGGAGTGAGTTGTGAGGTAATCCCAAACTCCGGTAAAAGGATGATAAAATCTTGGTTAATATATTCACCACCTTGATCTGATTGAATATTTTTATCTTCTTTCCAAGTTTATTATCTACTTTATTCTTGAATTATTTTAATTTCTCAAAAGACTCATACTTATACCTCATTAATTAAAAATAGAAAAATCTACTCAAGTCATAAGAAAAAGTCATGAAAAAAGAATACCAACATTTAACTTCTACTAGAAATGGTCCACACACATAAGTGTGTATCAATCCTAAAATATCTATAGCCTATTCACCCTTTCCACCGTATGAATTTTTGGTCATTTTTACTTGTAAGAAAGTATGACATCTTTTAAGTGGTTTATGAATAGAAGATTCTAAATAACAATCTTGATAGATATTTTTCAATCAATTCTCGTTTATATGACCAAGATGGTGATGCCACAGTTGAGTGTTATATGATTTTTGTGAATATTATTTATTATCTATTTCTAATAATTTGTTTTCATAATTTAATTTATAAATATTATTATTTAAATGTGCCATACCATAGAATATGTGTTTATTATAAAATAAACAATTTTTATTTCAAAACATGAAAATAAATCCATCTTCATATAGGTATGATAAAAAAATTATGTTTTTTGTAATCATTGGTACCTAATAAAAATCCTTTAAAACCAATTTAATTCCTATTGCAAATGAAAGGTGACATTCACCAATGGATGGAGTGGTTATCCTCAAACTGTTAATATCTATCAAATACAAATCCCATCTAGAAATCTTTCATAATCTACTTGTTATGCATTTGGATACATATTTGAGTAAAACAAGCTGTATCTAATACCCATTTTGTATATATTTAAATATAAAACTTCATAACAAATGCAAGTTTAGATTCCCCTTGCTTCTGGGTGCAGTTCTTCTTCTAATGGCCATGTTTGAGACATGAAAAACATACTGCATCCTTTTCCTTTTCCTTTACCTATATCTATATCTTCCTATTCATGGGAGGGCATTGCTCAAGATATTTATACTTTTTATGAGTATTGGGTCTCTTCTCCACGTGCTTAACTTTTTTATTCACCATAAGGACCGTGAGTTTATCACATCCCATGTCCTTAGACATTTACTGAATCAAGGCAAGAAATTCCAAAAGAATATTCAAATTATTTTTCTATTATAATTAATAATAAAATTGGATAAGTTGTTGGGTTTTGAGGAATGTATGAGATCTATGCGTAACTCATTTGAGGATTTAATACCTAATATGTCTAAGTGTTCAATTTAGAAAATAAGGTTGACTACATGAGGCCCAACTGGTTCTGACTCTCTAAATATAGTTGTAAAGAGAGCATTAGAAATATCATATCTGTCTTGTCTTTCCTTCTCTTGATAAAGACCCCGAAGGTGGGATATCAAACTATATGTATCCATGTCCTCATATTGTTTCAAAAAATCATTGGTCATGGATGATATCATAAAAAATTGAACATATGTAAAATAATTCAAATGTTTCTCATAGAGAAACAACTATTAATCACTAGCCTCATTATGAGGCATATTAGGCATAGTTTCTTCCAGTACATATAATTTCCTTTCATGGTATAGGCTAACATGAAAACTCCTTTGACACTCTTGAAAATTTGTGTTAGTGAGAATATTATCCTTCTCAAATATAGATCACAATGATATGTTTGAAGTTATTTTCATTGTTTTTTATAAAAAAAATATGAGTAGATATTTTGTACTTTATCTGATAATATTTTGACAAATAAATAAATATTATATTCATTAATCTCCCACTATTTTATCTAAATCCAATATACCTCACCATTGGATTCATAAAATCTTGTTTGTTGGAAATTATAATGGAAATAATCCATATTCCCCTTCTTATTACCCCAAATTCTATTGGTCAAAAAATTTGAAGGGTTTTAGGTTGGAATTCCAAATGCCAACTATATTAACTCATAGTTACTTGATCTGTTGAGTGGAATCACCCATTTTTAAATCCATAAATCAGATTTCCTCAACCCTTGCCTCTCAGTTACACTAAGTCTGGTAGTCAACTATGGTGTAAAATAAGTTAAGTTAACCAAAAACTTCAAGTTAAAATTCTTTGATATTTAAAAACACCCCAAATTTGGATGGTCATGCACTTTTAACTATGGTTTAATGTTAAATAAAATATTAGAAGGTTATACTGAATTAATATCTTTATTACATGTTTTTTTAATTTTAAGTGAGTTTTCTTTAGAGGAGAGGTCCCGACGGCTGGTGCGGGTTCATCTGATCTTTCTTCACCTGTGAGGAGTGGCCCTCAGTGAGCAGGAGTTGAAGATGGGAAGAGAGATTCTTCGGATTCGAAGTCAGGTTTTCCTGATGTGCGGGAGAGATGTGGACCTCAATGTAAATATGGGAAGTGTACTTCTGTTGATATTACGGGTCGAACCTCAAGGGTTTCTACTGATGCGCCTGAAAGGACTGAATTACAACGTGAGGATGGGCAGAGTTTTTCTATTAGAGTTGCAGATCTTAAGGCGCCTCAAACTACTCCAGCGATCTGTATCCATGGTTTTCTAGATGAGGGTTCTACAATTAATCGCTCTTTTGCAAGTTTCAAAGGAGCTATTGATCCTTCCATTCGAAGAAAAGGGACTATTGGGCATATTAAAGCCAGTCCTGACGTGGTATCAGAGCGACTTAAAATGGGTGAGTTCTCAATTATTACTCACTTATTTCTGCCTAAAGGTACTCAAACTCTAAAAATGGATGATCTCAAAGCACATATTTTGTCAATTTGGGGTTTTTCATCTTGGAAGTGTGTTTCTCTAGGATAAGGATATTTCCATATGCTCTTCCCTTCAGAAGAAATAAAAGTCCGAGCCTGGGGCTTTGGTTCAATATCACTCAAACAGAGGATTATTCATTTGCGTGAATGGGATAAAAAATTCAATCCCTTTTAGGTTGGTAACTCCACTACTTAAATCTGGGTATGATTTTATGTCTTAAACTGGATTCTCTATAATTCTAAAATCATGTATGATATTTTCCTATCCATCAGTATCCCGATCAAAATTGACAAGGAAACTGAAGTAGCTCATTTTGGGCACTCTTCCAGATTCTTGGTTGAGGTATAACTGGGGACCACTCTTGTTGACAAGGCAGTGCTTGCAGATGATGATGATATTATTGAGTTGAATATCATATATGAAAAAATTCCCAAATTTTGTAAGGAATGCATTGTTATTGGCCATGAATCATCTTCCTGTAGGGGCTCTATAGTTTGAATCTTCTGTGCTTTGTGTGGCCATGACGTGATTAAGTGTCTCAAAAAGAGAAAAAATCATGCTCATAAGGCTGATGTTCTTCCTCAGTTGCAACATCATGTTTGTAAACATGATGATAGACTGGGCGTGGAGTAGAAGACATAGGTGGAGAGTATTTTTCCCGAAGTGGGAGACCATCCAAATACATCCACCTCTAAAAACAAGACAAAATCTTGGGCTACTATCTTTTAAAAAGAGGCAAATTTTCACTTCACTGATACTTGTAATACAGGCAAAGGTGAAACTTTTCAGCCTACTCACTCTTGTTTTACTTCTAAAGATGACGACTTAATGGCTGATCAAGTGAATGAAGAAGGAGTCCAGTAAGTAGTGGATCACCAGATCTCATAGGAAAGGATGTTTGCTTCAGGTAATCAGAAAGGTAAAAATATCTTAGAATCTGACTCTACTGTCCTTTCTAAATCTTCAAAGATAGTTTTGGATAGTGATGGATTTCAGATGGTTTCCTACAAGAATACAAAATCCTCAGTTCCCACTTCAGTGGTGGTTGAGTATTCGATTGCAGGTAACACTGTCACTCTATCTGAGCAACATATAGGTGTCATTGAGATGCATGATTCAACACTGATCTCTTCTAATGAGAAAAACCACCAGGATATTGTGGACCCAACAAGAGAAATGACCATTGAGGGAATAGATCAGCCTATGACAAGAGACACTTCTCCTGAAAAATGCGAGGAACGACAAGGGGAAAGCTCTGATTCTGAAAGCATTGATGCAGAGACACTTTTAAAAAGGCTTCAATATCTGCCTTCATGTAGGGGGAGATCGAGAGGTCGGGGGCGCGATCATGGAAGGGTTGACAGGAATTCCCTTCAGTATGAAGAAAGGATGCTAAGTGCACGACTGTTGAAAATGATCGGTAAGTAGTTACTGCTTTGGGTTTTGCCTTGTTTTCTTGTACTCTTCTGAGCCACTATCTTGTACTTAATTTAATAAAAGGGACAACCTCCATATTTTCCAAAAAAAGTGGGATTTCCTTAGTGATTAACCATTTATTAGATAATATCTACACACAAGACAATTTTTTTGTTCTATCTTGCATTCTTGTTAATTAATTAATTCACATGATCGTGAAAACAACATCAATAATGAAATAACCTGGAAACTTGACAGAAATAAAATAATAAAGTGGTGTGATAATGATATTTTACTAATGGTTAGTTTATCAAATAGGTGATAAGCTAATCATAGACCTTGGGGAAAAACACCCTTAACCAATTAAGGTTCATGTTATAGCTTTCTAACTATCGACCTATGTATCTCTCTTTGATTGGTTTCACCATAGCGCCAAACGTGAACCACCTCTACTAACTTGGGAGCTCCATCCATTACACATTCTTTTACTCACATGGAGGTTAGGGGAAGGGGTTTATATAAAATAAACCATGGGCATGTAGGCCCTTACTAAATAAGAGGAGATATGTCACCCATGCCAATAAATTAATTTAATAGTAAGTTAAAATAAAATAATCACATATAAAGGTATGGTCTAAGATCATAATCATCCACATTCAATGAATTACATATTTAATAAAATTGGAATCCAATTCTAATATTTATTACTTAAGATAAATCATACTCGAATAAATTAATTATATTCTTTAATTAATCAATTATTTTATCTTAATTATCATCCAAATTTCCTTGAGATTCTCAAACATTATAATTTTTTAAAAAATAATCAAATTTATTTAAAATTAACTATATACATAAATATACCTTGGAGGAAGAATGGTGAGTAACTATCTGAACCTCCCAACATGTACTATCCTCACATACTATTTACTCTTGCGACATGTGGCACAGAAAACATATCACATACTTTCGTGATGTGTTGTATCAAATTAATGATTACATGGATTACATGATTTTTTTCACGTGTTATGCTTCAATGCACGTAGAGTACTAATTTTAATACAACTCATACATGATACGAAGATACGAACATTTTGTATAAATTAATTAAAAATTTATATATATTAAAATCCATCACATGGAAGGTTCTATCAACTTAATGACTACACATAAGCACATGTTTATAAGGTTTACATAGTATAATATTTTTTTTTCATTTTGATCAATTTGGTAAAGTAAACAACATGTATAAGACATCTACACAACATGTACTTTTTTCTCACCGTATATCTTAGGAACATGCCTAAGGACTCGATGTGTAACCATTCCATGAAAAAAATCTAGGGTACATGACATGTACATAGGATACATGTCATGTGGTATCTGGGTCACATGGTCATTAGTTAGGAAGTCTATATAAGAAAATACACATCCTGTCTGTGACTAATGGACTACACTCCATGTATGTGATATACATGGCATGTTCTTCAACTAACCATGTGCCATGATGGCCCACTAAACACATGGTGTATAATTAAATGCATAGTGTGTAATAAATTCACACACCTTTAATTAATTATGAATTAATTCTTGGTTCATTAAATACTATTACATAGTGTATACCTTCAAGTTACACGACATGTGCTCTTTTGTTATCTGGACAGATTCCTTGGCACCTCTGGATGAGATCTTTGAAATTATTTCATTCATAAAATTAATTAATTTGATTATATTTATGAGAAATAAACAGGAATAAGTAGATATCACAATTAGGATTAAAGAAAGATTAAATTGGAATTGAAAAAAAATGACTTATGAATAAATCAATAAATGATCTTTAAATAATTATAAATAATTATCTGACCACTTTAATACCACTTTATGGATTCATACACAACAGAAGCGTGTGATTGGTCATGCCTAATTTTTTTCATGATTGATGATTAATTTGAGATTTTACACAATGTTGAACACTATGATCAAAGGAATTAAATCTAATAATATAGTAAATAGATAAAGTGTAAGAACCAAGTATATGATCGTCATATATTATTTATAACTAATTTAAGAAATTAAATAATTAACTTGATTAAAATTCATTTTTGGTTGATGGATCTGACTACCGATATATGTCATACCATCATTGGGTTGAAGTAATCAAGGATAGGTTCCCTATATCAATGATACACACGTGTTCCAAAAATATCTGAATGTCGCTAAAGGAATCTCTGTGTGCTAGCATGATAGATCTTATCACTTGTGTTATTCTCCATTGATCTCCTCAAGAATCGATTCCAAATGTTTCTTCTCGATCTCTCTAGACTCGAGAGTGGATGGTGGTGGGATATCACTCCCTATAATTGGGAGCATTATTTGAGAAGGGATCTCTCTAAAGCTTCGAGAGGAATCTTCAAATTCATTTTGCACAAAAAACAAATTAATTGGATCTATTGAAAAATAATATAATTGGGTTTATATACTGCTATGGTGAGATATTAATAGTTGTACAAGTTCACTTTAATATTTATTTTCTCCCTGCGAAACACCATGTCTATAATAATAGTAATAATAGTAATAATAATAATAATAATAATAATAATAATATTTCTTGATATGAACTAAACTCACGAATTAAAATTAAATATTATTTATTCAAATGATATTCAATATATATTATTTATCACCGAATAAATAAAGTTGGTCCGCCATTCCTGAACAAAATTTATTAGGCCTTGAATAATGACTATTTATCTAATAAATAAATATAACTACATTATTAGACAATAAATAAATAAATATTATATTTACTAAGTAAACAATAAATATTTATTATATATTCTTCTCACATAATATCCTCTTGAAAAACCTATGGCAAAATATATGCGATCAAGAAAACATGAATAATTATCAAACCATATACGAAAATAATATTTATTCAGCTTGTTAAATGATAAGTAATAATATATTATTTAACCGTGATTATGAATATACTTTGTGTGTGACCCTCTAGGACTCTTTCTCAGTGGCATTAGGTGAAGCGGCCTAAAGCCCAAGGTTAGTGTCTAAAAAAATGCCAGGGAACCCATAGAGAAATAAGTTAATTCCACAATGAAATAATACCTCATAAAGTTTCTTAGTGTGTAATATAATATCTTTATTATGATATCTATAATAAAGTAGCCTACATGATGGTGCCATCAACCTTTGTGCTGGATATTTCTTTATTTGACTTTTTGTAAATCGAAATTTCCTATAGAACACCATGACCATGGATTTATTTATGCCATATCATTTACATAAGAGTGCCTAAGATATTAAATTCTGTTAAATAATAAAAGGTTCAAATCCTTAATTTCATTATTCATTAATGCAATATTACTTTTGATGTACCCAACACGTCGTACCTCACCAGGAACATATTTCATGACAATTTTCATCAATACATCAAAGTACATGACTTATAATACTCATCAATAATAATCTTAAAGTATATGGATCAATATAGATGTACACAGATAGGAAATTCCAATGAAAAATATAAATTTGTATTTCTTACTAGCAGGTCCCATTCTCATAATATCCTACACTGGATATTACCAAGGGTGCACACCATGAGAAGGAGCCTAAAAGTCATATGAGTCTCCACCAATTATAGCTTGTATAATTTGTGTCCCTAAGATGATTTCATCCAGCTATAGAACACACACACACAGACACATATATATATATATATGTATATATATATTTAATAATATTACAGTGGAACTTCTGGGTTCACAACATAACGGGGAACTGATATGACCTTTTAGTGAGAGAGCTACTCTCAGGACATTATCACATGACATGTTCCACATAAGAACAATCATGATGTGATATTAAGCTTATTAATATTGAAAAATTTGAATATAGGTTATTATAAAGTATATAGAATTTGGTTCTAGGGCTAAAAATCAAAAAAATGTTTCCTAAAAAGAAATAAAAATCATTTTTGAAGAAAACATATTTTTCAAGAATATAATTACTTTACTAAAAAATGATTAATTATTTAATAATAATTTATAAATAAATTTATATTGAGTTGGAAATTTATATATATATTTCATAAAGTAGTTAATACTATTCATACCCACTTATTTAAGAGTTAGGGTATAATGGTTATACAATACTTCATGGTTTGTTGAAGTTTGGTATCGTGTGTCATGCACGCTATCGAAAAAACTTTTTGTTGGGTGAAATGTAAGATTAACTCAGTTTTTCCTATAACGAAAGATATAATCATTGTTAAATTTAATAAAAAATATCTAAAAGATTAATTTTATTTGAAAAAAATATTACACAAAATCTCGGCATGTTACATAAATGAATCTAAAATTACATAAAATGTTCTAAAATCATTGTATCTAACCATAAAAAATAGAGTTTGTATTCCTTTCAAGATTTATTTACCTAAAAAATATTTATTAGGGTTCCCTTGATTAACATGACATCAATCTCTTTACAGGATTTGATTTGATATATACTGAAAACCCTAACAGACACCCGGATCCAAATTTTTTGACCATTTGAATTTTAAGTTCAATATTAAACTTCTCTTAAAAAATTAATAAATTTTATTCTATTATTATTACCAAATATTTATCAAATTTAATTATAGTTCATTTCATAAGATTTAATTTGACTGGTTTTTGATATAAAATGAACACCCAAATCTAAAGTGATAGTCATACGATGCTCAAATCTAGTTTTTTCAATTTATTTTTAGTAACAGTTCTTGAAAACAACTTTTAAAACATGTTTGAAAAATTTAAGAATTTAATAAGTATATTTAGTGGTGGTTTTAAAATAACCAATATTAATAAATTTTGGTGAAATATTTAGTGGCGGTTTTGAAAACCACCACTAAATAACTGGCATGAATTTCAATTTTTCCTTTAGTGCCATTATGAAGGAATTGATTGGACTATTATTTTAGAAAAAATAATTGGAAACATTGATGTGGATATCCTATATTTATACCTAGATACTCATAATATAAGATATAATTTTCATTTATATGTTATTCCTTCTATGATTATAGTTTCCATTTTTATATAATTTTCATTTTGGGTATTCCCATACATAAGTTTTTTTGGATATAGGAAATGACCAGAACCAAAATCAAATAGTGAAAGGTGTTCTGATTATCCATATATGGACATAAAATTTCCTATAAGATTAAATTTCTATGTATTAATTCTTATATTCAAAGTTTAGTGGAACTCTTCAAACACCACCTCAAGACATGGGGGTTGAGATATCTATGAGAATAGAAAATGCGGAATTTTTTTCATCCCAAGTATATAAATCCTCATTGGTTAATGTTTTCAGATTGAACCACCCCCTAAATATTTCCGTACTAACTTTCATGAAATTTGATACTATATTGGATATTGATTGGTTTTCCTTAAGTAATTCCAACATGAACTATCGATAGAGAGATAGAGAGAGATCGCTCTTCACATCTTGAGTCATCATCTAATTCTATAAAATTTTAAGGAGGAGGATGATTCCCCTTTGGAATATTATTATCACGTGTGGATATTATTTCCTTATGAGCAATCCAATCAATCATCAATGACTGGGACTAAGGAGAGAACAATTCTTGAAGTAATTCCCATGGTGAGGGACTATAATGGTGTATTCCATGAAGAGTTTCTTGGTATTCATCATGATCAGGAAGTTGAGTTATAAATTTAACTTAGACTGGGATCTCTACCTATATCCAAGAATCCATATATAATGTCCACCATTGAGTTAGAATAACTTAGGAATGGGGGGAACCCATCCTGTTTTCCAAGAAGAATGATGGGTTAATGTGCCTTTGCATTGATTATAGTGAACTCAACAGAATTATGATAAAGAAAAATTATCCACTTCTATATATATGTTACTTGTTTGATCAATTACGTGGGATATAGTATTTATTTAAGTTTCATGACACGCCTTCTCTAAGATGAGGGAATGAACAACTAACTACCAGGATTTTCCTTCTTCAAGTTGAAAGAGAGACAACTAACCCCAAGTTCCAACTTTAATGGGCCTCAAGGTGGTGACTAGAACCAAGGATATAGAATCTCACGTAATATGGAAGTCACTACCCTTTTTATTGAAAAATATCACGATATAATATGGTGAATCCCAAAAAATTTCAAATACTGAAAGTAAATGTAATTCACAAAAACCTTTTCCACATGCATGTTCAAAAGTAAATCTAAAGAAAGTTACAAAAAAACTCCAAGGTAAAGTACCAAAAGAAAAGAGACTCAGTAGAAAAAACAACTATTCCTAACACCTGAGATAGTAAAGTCTAGAACAGTTCTCAAGGTCCTCCTAGAAACTTGAAAACCATTTTATATACATAGGGTGATCATACAAGTATACTCAGTAGGGAAAACTAAAGCTACTCGTGCACAAGTGAGGGAACATGCTAATTCTCCTATGAGAAAACAGTATAACCTCAAGCACCTAATAAGGAATACTAACCATTACAACCTCACTAAGTCACACGCACCCAAATAATGAAAGACAAGTAAAGTAATAGTATAATCACATCGATATTTGTTCACACACACATATCTTTTCCAACTGGTTAGCTTCTCATTCCTAATGATCTGACGTCTTGACACTGCCACTCTTCCCACATGCTATCGCACTCTAATAACCAACCCAAACACACCTAGGACCCAACCAAACACAACCATTCCCAAAGAAACTTGGGCCCAAAAAAACCACCACCGTACCCAAAGACACATGGGCCTCATCCCGAAGATACTTGGGAAAACAAACCTGGCCCACAAACACCTGATCCCCTTATCAAAACAAAACCTTCACCCAAAGAATCATAGACAATGGTAAGCCTCAATCTGTTACAACCTACCAAAATATGCCCATGAGACAAGATCCAAAAGAGGGTGTGAGGAAGAAAATCAGTAACCAGCCATCCATCCTCCCATTGGTATGTTTGGGAAAGAAACCCCCCCTAAAATGGAGGTGTTCGACACATAGTGCTTAACAAGGGTGTGGTGTGTATATAAATCACATGGAACTAATATATATATATATATATATATATATATATATTGTAATGAAATACTCAGCCCCAACCTATGGGTTTCACACAGTAGACAACAATCCCACACCATCATTGCTTTTGCTGATACTCCTATATGTACAACCATACAACAACCACTGCCAAAGCATAACCCATACCCTTTTCATTAAATTTACATTTATGTATTTATTTGGGGGGGATTCAATTAAATTATTCCAAAACTACTGGGAAAATAACAACCTTATACACACCAAGAAATCAAAAAAACCCAACTAAGTTCCATTTTACAACAACACAAAACAACAACACAAAACTGGACATGTAGTCCCACTGCACATCCCCGTTCAACTATTATATACTATCATACTTCAATGTAAATAAAATACCACCCATTACTTGTTCCACAACCTAGAACTGCAGACCTGATGCCCAAATAAACCCCCAATTTAGTCCCACTGCATAACTTTTTGACAACCACACAACAGTCCCACTGATCGATGTGACTTCGTGACCATAACACAACATAAAGAAAGTTCAACTTCCTAAAAGTTCATCCATTCCACAATCAATCAATCTCTCAGATTGAGACACCAACACACCCCCCTGTACCACCCCACATGCCAAAACCATAGAACCTAGACCATAATAAACAATACATAACCACAACCACCAAACCAAATGTATTCAAATTTAACTGACAAGGGTTATTTAATTTCCACATTAATATAACTGGGGTGATCATAGAATAGTTTTGATTTTGGGGCATCATTTTATTTAACCGGGTGTATGAGTTTAATTAGATTTCATGTTACTACCATTTTAAAATCACCACAAGAAATATAGGGTATTACTAGTGCGCAGTCAAAGACCACCAACGATCATGATTTTCAGAAGGTATACAACCACAAAAATCCATAAAATAATCAAGGAAACCAAGTAAAAGTGGAAATCAAACATCAAGACACACCCTTTCCATTATTTTACTTATATGATTTATCTTTTGATCATATTAAATACTCATTAAATTCTCATTTCAAGAAGTGTATCCAAGTGTTCCTTACAAGGAAGCATTAATATACCCACCCTGCATGATGCACAATTTAAGAGAAGAAAAAGAAAATCCATACCTAGATGATCAACGATCGAAGTTTCCTCTTACACCAAGAACAAGGGATGAAATGACTTGTAGGAAGAACTCTAAGTCTGATCAAGAAGGGATCCAACACCTGTGCATGACTCATCTCAGAAGGAAGTCTTGAGGTGCACTAAGAGAAATGAAAAGGAAGAAGGAAGAGAGGATTTCGGCTTAAGAAGAGGCTTGATCCTAAAATAAATGGACCATTTCAAAGTACTTAAAATTAGGATCATGGCTTGACCATGTGGATTTTTGGTTTAACACATTGTAATTAATTGATATTTAATAATTCCTCTCAAAAATAGTGGAGACAGACCAGTGGATGGCTGTGAGTTGATAAATCAATTTTAAATAGAGAAAAACATGCAATAGGGATGAAACTGTGAAAACTCAGAAAACTAGGAAAAGTGGAAAAGGGTGTGAAACAAATAAAAAGTCCACACTTTTTGGTAATTCAAGGGTTTCCCAAATCTTAGGGGATTTAAAATTCCTTTTACGGGTCTTAAATCACTATTAAAGGGGTATTAAAACACTTTTACGTTAAAAGAGATGTTATGGGAGTGAAACTGAAAAAATCTCTGGGAGAAGCTAGAGATGACTCACCATTGGGAGAGTCACTAACACCCAAACATCTATTCCCTGACACTGGTTAGTGTGGCACCTCTAACGATCAGTGCCACCGATGCCGATCAGTGCCACTATTTGTTCAACCTGAAATTTGGAAAACTCCTCAATGAGTTGCTTATGATCCCTAGGATACCTCAAACACCAGGATTTGAAAAAGTAATGGTACAGGAGGGTCCATAACATTACATCAGATACCTCTCAAACTATTCTTTCCCTCGATAATTCAAGAGTAAACCCAAAGAAAAGAGAGAGGCCCAAACAACCACCTCGTAAGACACCTATTAGGGACAACCCAGCCTAGAATTTTTCAAAATCTAGAATAAAACCTCAACATCCAGAAATATATATTTCACATATATCTCCTGAAAAACTATAAAAACAATACCACTACTCTCTCTCAAGTATCCACACCAACACAAAAAGCCACAGTATCCAGACACATGGATTAGGGAGCACACTCCTCCTTGTCAAGATACTATACTATTTTGGAGGTACTGAATCATCCACACAGATTTAATCATATATATATTAACAAATATTGATTAGGGATCAGGTTATATCCTCCCCATAGTTTGTAATTTTTACATAAAATAGAGAACATGGAAAAAACTTCTCATACAAAAAGTGTGGTCGAACATTACATCATAAGAAAGGAATAAAAGAAAAACATAAGAGAAAAGATAAAAACGAGTCTGGGTACTGGGAACACATCTGTGCCTCCCGTTTCTAGGTACTCTCCTCAAGGCCACCATGCCTCCATAACACACAAACCAAGTGAATGGTCCATCCACAAAGCTCCTTCTCTATACAATCCTCGATTCTCACTGGTCGTTCCATGAATGTCACATCGTCTTCGATATCCAAATATTCATAGTCGAGGATGTGGGAGACATTATGTAGATAACAACCATGCTAAGAGACATGAAAGACATTGTGGATCCTCTACAACCATGGTGGTAATGCCAGCTGATATGCCACCTCGTCGACTCATCCCAACACCTCAAAGGGTCCGATGAACCTAGGAGAAATCTTACTCCCCTTTCCGAACCTCCGATGTCCATGCTAAGGGGAGACCTTTAAGAAAACATTGTCCCCAACCTCGAACTCCAAGGGTCTCCTCCTATGATTGACATATGACTTCAAATAGTCTTAAGCTGCCTTCATCCTTTCACGCACAAGCTGAACCTTCTCCGTCATGCTCTGCACTACCTCTAGTCCAAGAACACCTACCTTCCCAAGCACTATATAGTACATGGGACAATGAAAAAGTCTCCCATAAAAGGATTAATATGGTTCTATGCCAATGGTAGAGTGATATCTTTTATTTCAGGAAAAATCCAGCTGAGGTAAGTGTCGTACCCATGATCCTAAAAATTACAGAACACATGCTCGCATCATATCCTCCAATGGCTGTATGGTCCTCTCTATCTGCCCATCCATATGAGTGTGGAAAGTAGTGTTGAGGAATAACCGAGTTCTAAAAGCATGCAAAAATCCCTTCCATAATCTTGATGTAAAGCATGTATCCCTGTCTGAAATGATGGATTTTGGAATTCTGTGCAGCCGCACCAATTAACCCACACACCTCTGTGCTAAGGCATCCACTGCACTTAACTTATTAACCACTAAGAAGTGAGCCGATTTCTTCAACCAGTACACCACTACACAGATGGAATCATAGCCCCCCCTCAGTCCTGGGAAGTTCGGTGATGAAATACATTGAGACATAATCGCACTTTCACTCAGGAATGTCTAAGGGATACAATAGATCTCTAGGAACATGGTGTTTAGCCATCACCTACTAACACATGAAGAACTTTTACACAAACTCCAATACTAACCTTTTCACTCTGGGCCACCAAAACTAACCTCTCAAGACTCGGTACATCTTAGAGACTCCTGGATGTACCTCTAGTGGTGAGTTTTGGAACACACCGAGAACTCCCTCATGCATCACCACTAGGACATACAACTTCCCTCAGAACAACATTTGATTTGGGATATCCTCTGACCATCCCTTCGGGGCATTTCCCTGGATAACATAATCACACATCACTTCAACCTTTGAGTCTCCCCACTAAGATTCCTCCAATTTTCATACCAAGGAAGATTGCACTAAAATTTGAAACAAACAACCTCTACCATCCTCCACTCTCATACCCATATGTAAAGCAGTCAACTCCTCCATTTCTTTCCAAGCATCTACTAACTTCCTAACCACAACCTTCTATGACTTCCTTCTAAAGGAATCTCCCACTACATTCCCTTTCCTGAGGTATAGGAGATCTTGAAGTCGTAGTCCAAAATAAACTCCATCCACCTTCCCTGCCACAATTTCAGGTCTCACTGGGAGAAGATTTACCTCAATATTTTGTGATCTGTGAAGACCAAGAAGAATTCCCCGATGAAGTAATGCCTACATAGCTTCATCACGAACACAACTGATACAAGTTCTAGGTCATGGGTGGAATAGTTACATTTTTTGGGGTGTAACTGCCTAGATCCATAAGATATCACTCCCCGTTTCTGAATCAGTGCACTCCCAAGCCTAGACTGGAAGCATAATAGAACACTTCAAATGTTACCCCTTCCTCTAGAAACCTCAACACTAGGGCACCGACCAGCTTCCCTTTCAGATAATGAAAGATTACCAGCACTAATCACTCCATATGAATGCCTGGTCTTTTCTAGTCAAAGCTGTAAAAGGTGATGAAACTTGATAGAAGTCGGGTTCGAACCTCAGGTAGTAACCTACCAGACCCAGAAAAATTGGAACCTCTACCACATTCTTGGGTTCTTCCTAAGAAAAAACTACTTAGACCTTCAATGTTTCCACCCCTATTCTCTGCTGGGACACCACGTGTCCAAGGAAGTGGACCTCTTGTGTCCAGAACTTGCACTTGGATAACTTCCCGTAAAGATGGTGGTGTTAGAGGACCTCCAAAACTATCCTTAGATTCTCAGCATGATTCTCCTCTGATTTTGAGTAGATCAGGATGTCATCGATGAACAAAAACATGAACCGGTATAGATACTAGAAAAAAATTGAGTTCCTGAGTCCCATGAATACAACCGGTGCGTTCGTAACGCTGAACGACATGACCACGAACTCAAAGTGCTCATATCAACACCTGAAGGTAGTATTCAGAATTTAACCCTCCTTCATCATCAAATAGTGATATCCAAACTGCAGGTTGATCTTAGAGAACCAACCTACTCCCTTCAACTAGTCAATAAGGTCGTCGATCCTCGGGAGGGGGTAACTGTTCTTGACCGTCACCTGATTTAGTCTTCGGTAGACTATGGACAGCCTGAGACCACCGTCTTCCTTCTTTGTGAACAAGACTGGAGAACCCTATAGCAACACAATTAGTCAGATAAAACTTTTATTCATTAGGTCATCAACCAGAATCCACAACTCTCGCAACTCATATGGTACCATCCCATAGGGAGCCATCAAAATCGGATGGGGACTAGTTTGTAAGTCTATCCCAAACTCAACATCACATACAAGGGGGTATAGTAACAACCTCTTCAAGGAAGACATCCAAAAACTCACTGAAAATCCCTATAACTTCCACTATATCTAAGTTTATTGATTCCACGGACATGTAGGCTTCCGAGAAAATAAGGGGCTCCACACACCGGCTTCCCAACTAAAAACCTTGCTCGCCAACAATAGCCACATGATGGATATCTATATCTGAGAACAAAACTCTTCTCCAAAAGCATTCGATAACAATGTTCACGGAAAATAGCCAGTCAATGCCTAGGATAACATCGTAGGGCTGCATTTTTTGAAAAAGAAGATCCACACTGGACTGATGTAGCCCCAACATCAGTCTGCATCCTCAAAAAAAATCAAACAGGATGGTCTAACCTCTTACTGGCATACTGAACACCAGGCGCATTGAAAGTCTCTCTATGCATAGACCTAGGGAATGGGCTGCACTGGGTGAAACAATGGAGTGGTGAGCTCCTAAATCAAACAAAGCACATGCACGAGTACTAAACAGGATAATCTTACCTCGAACAACTTTTAGCCCTGCTGGAACTATTGCCTCTGTAATGTGTAGCTTTCCACGCCCAAATCCTCTACCCCTCAGCTATTAGACGCCTCTCCAACCACACCCTATTTTAGGTCTCTAAGGAGTTCCCTGTGGTCGGCCTCCTCCGGCACCATCCGCCCTCGATGGAGTGGGAGTTAGCCACCCCTACTACTGCTGAGGTGGGCACTGAACTTTCCCACCCCCACTATACTATACTCAGAAAGGGAAATGATTATGAATATGCCCATAACTTACATAGATAAAGAACCTCAATCCTAGGTTTGTGGAGAAAGGGAGAGGACCAAGAGATCAGAACTGGAACTATTGAGGCCTACTCCCCACTGGCCGAAACCTAGAAGGTCCTGGCGCTGGAGGCCTTCTGCTAACAACCATTCCCTTTAATGAAATTGGCTGTCTCCCTTCTCGTGGCACACCTCCTAGCATTTGAATCCTCTTTACAACTTCAGCCTTCCTATGAACCTCCAATTAAATTGGTAGAGTGAAGGTAGTAACAACATACTGAAGAGAAGGTTGGAGTTCCTCCTCTAAGCATCTTTCCTGTAACTCCTCATCCAGAAAGAGTTCTAGATATAAACAAAGGAGATCCTTGAACTTGATCCCCAGTTCCCTCACTATCATACTCCCTTTCTAGAGGGAGAGCATCACTTGAATATTTTCGTCCTTCATCATGGAAGAAAGGAATTCTTCCTGGAACTCCTTTTCAAAGTCAGTCTATGAAACCTTAGTTTACTTCATCTCCCAGAGGTAAAGTGTACCCCAAGTTTGAGTCTGTTGGAGTTGGTGGCCTATAACCAACTACTTGGTACTTTATTCATTAATAAAAGCCTTATCACATCTTGTTTGTTCTTCTGCGTGACAATGCATGTGATAATGTACTAAGGAAAACTATTGCATTAAAGGTTAATAGCAGATCCGTACTATGATGAGAACCCGAAAGTTCCATAACACTGTTCTTGAATATATGTTCTATGGCCGGATGATATTATTTTAGGGACACAAATAGTACAGGCCATTAGGGGTGAGGACTCATAAAACTTTGAGGCACCTTCTCATGATGTGTGACCTTGGTAATATCCAGGATGATATTATGAGAACGAGACCCGCCAGTAGGAAATCCACATTTCATAGTGTCATTGGATGTTCCTATCTTCGGACTTGTGTATTGGTCTTTAGACTTTAAGATTATTATTAATGGGTATTACAACTCGCACACTTAGATGTATTGACGAAAACTGTGACAACACACTGTTCGCAGCAAGGTAGGATACGTTGGGTGCGTCACGAGTAATAATGCCTTAATAGATAATGCGAGAAAGGATTTTTCCCTTCTGTTCCATAATGGAAGTAGATATCTCAGTCCCTTTGATTGAATTGATATAGCCTAAATAAATCCATGGCCATGGTAAGGTATGGGCGATTTCTATTCCGGGAAGTCAAAGAAAGAATAATCAAGCACATGGGTTGATGGCACTAGCATGCAACCTGCTTGATTAGAGATATCGAGATAAAGGGATTATATTACATGGTAAGTGTTCGTAGGAGGTGACACATCATTGCGGCGTTAACTTATTTCTCTATGGGTGCCTTGGCGTGTTCCTAGACGCTAACCTTGGACTTTAGGCAGGCTCCGCCTAATGCCACTGAGAAATAGGCCTAGAGGGTCACACACTAAGTGTGTCCATGTATATCAGTTTAATATTAATTTAACAAGTTAAATAAATATTGATCCCAACTGTGGTTTAATAATTATTTAAGGATTCCTGATCACATTTATTTCAACACTAGTTATTCGAGAGAATATATTGTGGGAGAAATAATATATTTATTTGTGAGTAAGGAATTTATATTTATTTAAGAAATAAATATCCATTACTCAAGGTCTTATAAATATGGTGGAGAAAAATGGAAAATAAAATTACACACCATGTATATTAAATATACACACTGTGTAGTTTTATGGAAAACAAGTACACACCATGTATTAATTATTACACTTCATGTAGTTTTCCTATCAGGATTTTGAGGATATAATATTGTTTTATTAAATGATATTAATTATAATCAGCGTGGCCACATGTCAAGGAATTAATAATTCGACATGGTGTTTCAATAAGAGTTAATGATATAAATAAAACGCGTAACACATTTATTTATTGTCATAACTCTATTAACCTCAAACCCGATTATAAATATCCTCACAACCCCAACACTTTTCCTGAGCCATTTTGTTGTGCACAATGGATTTTGAAATACTCTCAAGCCAAGAGAGAATTCCCTTTCCACCAAGAATGCCCTCAAGTTACGAGAGGGAGATCCTCCACCGGATCAAGGCGGTTGAAGGCGGACATCTCAAGCGAAGGCTCTTCCGCGCTAGCACCCGGAGATCCCTTCGGCGACGTCTAGAGATACGTGGCACACATGTGGATCACCGCTAGAGGAATCCTACACTTGGATTCTATGAAACAATGACAGATCACATGATCGTGACCAGAGACATCAACGAAGAAGGAATTCCACCAAGGTAATTCTTGTGAATTAATTAAATTAATTATAACCAACATATGATGATCCTATCTATATGGTTCCAGGATTCCCTCTTAAGTTTTTCATTCTTCGTTCTATTCCGAAGATTTGGCGTTTTAAATTGTGACGGATCACGGATTGAACATTGCTTAATGTTAAAATTAAAGTTGGGCTAACCCACCAACGCGCTTCTGCTGCACCCGGAACCTACAAGTGGTATCAGAGCGGTCATATCATTGATTATATTTATTTAGTTTTTCTTTGATGATTTACACATTTAATAATTTAGTTATTTCAATTCAAGTTTAATCATTCTAGAAATCTGAATATCGAGATCCGTTCCTCCTCCCTCGTTTCTCGTTCACCTCACAAAAACGAATTTTTCTTTTAATTTTGATTAAAATAATATAGAGGAACTCATCTGGAGGAGCCAAAAGTTTCTGACTGTACAACACCAGAATACACAACGTGTATTTGGAAGTAAACACCATGAATTCTAGGTTCAATGTATTGAATGATATGCCAAATCAGGTCATGTATTGGATTCTTTCTAAGAATTTGAGACGCCGTGTGTTGACCAAAAATAGGTGGCACACGGTTTCTGGATTACATGCCGTGTGGCCCAATGAACATGGCGTGTAGTCCCTTCGGGGTTAGGGTTGGGCCGTGTACCCCATACACGGCTTGCCTGACTGGAAACTGTGTAACACTGAAACTACACAGCGTGTGTCCCACTGTACACGCCATGTACTCCGAAAATTTCTGAAGTACATTAACACGCCATGTCCCTGGGCGTGTACTTTGGATGGACGGTGAAGAAAAAGTAAATGCTTTGTAGTCGGAAGTACACGCCGTGTACCCACCCAAATTACAAAGATTTATTAAAATTTATTATTATATTATACAAAACCTTGAGATGTGTACCATGGTGCAGGGGTAAAGCTGAGGCACAACACGTGATAGGTGTTTTATATATATGTGTTTAATTTAACATCTGCGAAATAAATTGGAATTCACCGGGTTGCCTCCAAAGTACAAGTTACGTACCAGGATAATTTTAAATGAATTTATTTGTTTAAAATTATGATGGATGAGAATCTCAAGGAAATTCAGAAAAAGGATTTAAGATAAAATGATTGATTAATTAAAGATAATTAATTGATTCGAGCGTGATTTATCTTAAACAAGAATGATTAAAGAATTGAATGCTAGTTTTATTTATGCGTAAATATCATTGCATGTATAGATGATCATGAGCTAGACTGAGGCCTTTGTATGTGAATGGTTTCTTTTAATTTATTTATTTAAATTAAATTTGTTGGCCTGCGAGCCATCTCCTCATTAATATGTAGGGCCTGCATGCCCAAGGATTCTTTTATGTAAAAAACCCTTTTACCCCTCACCTGCATGTGAGATAAATGCATATGTAATGGATGGAGCTCCCAAACTAGTGGAGGCGGCTCAATTCAGGAGACAAGGTGAAACCAATCCAAGGAGATACCAAGGTGGACAAGTGGAAAGCTGTAAACACGAACCTGAAGGTTCAAGGTGTTTATCCCCTAGGTCTTGGGTTATTTTATCAACCGCTAGATAAACTAACCAATAGAAAAGCTCATTATCATACCATTTATTTTATTTATGTTAGTTTCATGGTTTATTTATTGTGGGTGTGTTGTCATGATCACACAAATAATGAATTAAACGAGCATGCAAGATGGAAGTAAAATAAAACTAGCTTATACATGAATATTATCTTTGACATGGTTAATAACTTAAGTAAATCCCACTTAATATTAACAATCATGTAATAAAATATAATAAAATGGAAATTTACGTATAAGGATGAAATCCCTCAAAATAAATATTAAGTCAGTATAGCCTTCCATAATCTTGGTTAGAATTGAACCATAGTTCAAAGTGCTTGACCAACCCTAGTTGGGGTTCTTTCAATTATCAGGGAATTATAATTCAAGGTTTTGGGTTGACTTGACTTGGTTTTCTTCAAGGGTTGACTGCCACAACAGGACTTGGTGTGACCAAGAGGCAAAGGTTGAGGAAATCCAAAATAAAAGGATTTCAGGATTGGGGACTCCACTCAGCGGATCAAGGATTTGCGAGTTAATGCAGTTGGCATTTGGAATGCCTACCTAAAACCCTTCAAGTTGCTTGACCAACTCTAGTTGGGGTAATGCGAAGGGAAATATGGATCCTTGCCACTAGAATATTCAAGCAACAGAATATTCCGAAATCAATGGTGAGGGCTATTGGATTTCGATAAAATAGTGGGAGAATAATAAGTATTAATTTATTTATTTGTATTAGTTTTATAATAATGTACTAAACCTTTTCTCATCTTAATTTTTAGAAACTACAAGAAAATGACTTCAAAAATATCATTGCGAACCATACTTGATAAGGAAAACCTTCTCATCGACACCAATTTCCAAGAGTGGTTGAGGCGTTTACGCGTCATCCTTCGCCATGAAAGGAAATTGTATGTACTGGAAGAGCCTATTCTAGTTGCGCCTAGGAAAGAGGCTAGTGATGAGGAATTATCTCTCTATATGAAACACATGGATGATGCCACATATGTCCAGTGTTTCATGCTATCGACTATGTCCAATGATCTCTTGAAGTAACATGAAAACATGGATGCGTATAGCGTGATGTCTCAACTTAAGGATATCTACCAAGAGAAGGCGAGACAGGAGAGGTATGGGATCTCCAATGCTTTGTTTACAACTAATCTTGGAGAGTCTGCGCCAGCTGGGCCTCATGTAGTCAAGATTATTGGCTACATTGAATGCCTGGACATATTAGGGATTAAATTCCCGGATGAGTTGCATACAGATCTCATCCTATCATCACTACCCAAGACCTTCTCTAGCTTCATTGTCAAATATAATATGAGCAGCAATGATAAGAGTATATCAGAGATTCTGACCTTGATTCACCAGGTAGATAAGGACATGGGGCATGACAAACCTGCGGTCCTTATGGTGAACAAGAAAAGGAAGGACAAGTAAAAGAGGCCAAAGACTTATAAACGGTCTGAAGCCCCCGTGCACCATCCCTCCAAGAAGGGGAAGATCCAGAGGCAGGGCAAGGAACGAGAGGCAGTGTGTTTTGCATGTGGCAAGCAGGGCCACTGGAAGGGGAACTGCACCCATAAGTGTGGGGACGCTAAAGGTGTGTTTGTTATCGAGTGTAATCTTTCTATTTCTACACATTGGGTATTAGATACAGCTTGTGGGGCTCACATCTGTATTCAAATTCAGGGACCAAGTAGATTTAGAAAGATCGCCAGAGGATAGACGGATCTTCGAGCTGCTAATGGCACAAGGTTGGCTGCGTTGGCTATTGGCGAATATCACCTCTCATTTCCAACTGGCATGATTTTGGTTTTAAAAAACTGTTATTTTGTGCCTAGTGTTACCAAGAACATAATTTCTATATCTTGTTTGGATATGGATGGATTTGTTTTCAAGTTTGGAAATAAGGGTTGTATCTTTTATAATAACAATGTATGTTATGGTATGGAACATTTGAATAATGGTTTGTATGTATTAAATTACGAAAACCAAGTGTTGTCAATCGATAATGAAACAAACTCACATGACTCATACATCACCCAGTTGTGGCATCACCTCCTTGGTCATGTTAACGAGAAGCGCTTGACAAAGCTCTGTCAAGATGGCTATTTAGACTCAACTGAGCTAAAACCACTTGATAGATGTCACGCTTGTTTACAAGGTAAAATGACCAAGCCGCCTTTTGGTGGACAGGGTGAAAGGGACACAAAGCTTCTAGGATTGGTACACACAGATGCATGTGGACCATTTCCAGTAGAATATAGAGGTGGATATTCTTACTTCATTACTTTTATTGATGATTTGAGTAGATACGTATTTTTCTACTTAATGAGGTATAATTCAGAAGCCTTAGAGAAATTTAAGGAATTCAAGAATTAAGTAGAGAATCAACTTGGTAAGAAGATAAAGAATCTTCGATCAGATCAAGGTGGAGAATATCTAAACCAAGAGTTCATCGATCTTCTACGGGAGTCTGGGATTAAATCTCAGCTCACTCCTCCTTATACACCATAGTGGAATGGTGTTAGTGAAAGGAGGAACTGCACCTTGTTGGACATGGTGAGGTTGACGATGAGTCATGCGGATCTTCCATTATCCTTTTGGGGATATGCATTACAAACTGCAGCATACACATTAAACCGAGTACCAACTAAGGCAACAAATGGAATTCCCTCTGAGTTATAGAGTGAAAAGAAACCCATTTTGTCGCATACACATGTATGGGGATGTGAGGCATTTTTTAAGGCCTTCTCAGGCAACAAATTAGCACCCCAGGGCAAGAAGTGTATCTTTATAGGATATCCCAAGGAAACCAAAGGATATTACCTATATAAACCTCAAGACAAGAAAGTGACTGTCGCCAGAAAAGCCGTCTTTGTTGAGAGGGAGCACATCCTCAAGAAGGATAGTGGGAGAAAGATTGACTTCGACGAAGTTGATGCTCAAGATACACAAGAGTTGGTATAGGAACAAGTTCCACAGGACCCCGTGGAAGAGGTTCCAGAAACACAAGTACTGCATAGGAGCTCAAGAGAGGTAAGGGAACCAGAGAGATTTGGTTTCCTAGTCACCGAGGATGGTGAATCATTATTGTTGGACAATGATGAACCTATCTCCTACAAGGAAGCAGTAGAAAGCTCAGAAGCTGCAAGATGGCTAGAAGCTATGAATTCTGAGATGGATTCCATGTATCAGAACCAAGTTTGGGTTCTGGTCGATGAGCTAGTTGATGTAAAGCCTGTTGGATGCAAATGGGTATTCAAGAGAAAACTGGACGTGGAAGGTCAAGTTAGTACCTATAAATCAAGGCTAGTGGCTAAATGATTCAGACAACGTTAAGGAATTGACTATGATGAAACCTTCTCGACAGTTTCCATGTTTAAATCTATAAGAATCATACTTGCTATAACATCTTACCATGACTACGAGATTTGGAAGATGGATGTCAAAACAACATTCCTTAACGGGAACCTTCAGGAAGATGTCTATATGACACAACTAGAAGGGTTTGTGACACTAGGTGAATCCAAACGGGTTTGCAAGTTTCAAAAATCCATTTATGGATTGAAGCAAGCATCCAGGTCATGGAACATTTGATTTGATGAAGCCATAAAGAAATTTGGTTTCATTACAAATGAATGTGAGCCATGTGTTTATAAGTGGTTTAATGGGAATGCAGTCGTTATCCTAGTAGTATATGTTGATAACATATTGCTTATTGGAAACAACGTACCATCCTTAAAGTCAGTTAAGGACTGGTTGAACAAGTGCTTCTCCATGAAAGATTTAGGTGAAGCAGCCTACATTTTAGGGATCAAGATCATTCGTGATAGATCCAAGAGTCTACTTGGAATAAGTCAGGGTTCATACATTGACCAGATACTAAAGAGATTTAGTATCAAACAATCCAAGATAGGATTGGTTCCAGTGTCACATGTATTACATCTTTTTAATAAAATGTTTCCTTACACACAACAAGAGAAAGATAGGATGAGAAAGATACCATATGCCTCGGCTATAGGATCCATCATGTATGACATGATTTGTACCAGGCTTGATGTTGACTACGCACTGAGCATGGTAGGAAGATATCAAGCAGATCCAGGGGAACAACATTGGACTGCTATTAAGACTATACTTAAGTATCTGAGAATAACTAAGGATATGTTCCTAGTGTATGAATGAGATGAGGAGATTTTCATTAGAGGGTATGATGATGCTAGTTTTCAGATAGATCAGAATGATCCAAAGTCACAATCTGGATATGTTTTCTATCTCATTGGAGGAGCTGTGAGCTGGAAGAGTTCAAAGTAGCAAGTTGTCACCGAATCTACAGCGGAGTCTGAGTATATAGCGGGTTTTCATGCAGCCAAGGAAGCCGTCTGGATTCGTAACTTTGTCCAGGGGCTTGATGTGGTGCCTAGCAGTAAAGATCCCATTACACTGTATTGTGATAATACTGCAGTGGTGGCTCTTGCAAAAGAACCAAGGTCACATCAACGGAAAAATCACATACTTCGGAAGTATCACCTCTTGAGGGATTTCTATCAAAGGGGTGAAGTTTCATTGATTAGAGTGTCCATAGAAGAGAATGTGGTAGACCCCATGACTAAAGGCCTATCTCAGTAGAAGCATGAATATCATGTGAGAGCTAGCGGGTTAAAGGTTGTTAGAAGTTGGCTCTAGTCCAAGTGGGAGTCTGTTGGAGTTGGTGGCCTAGATCCAACTACTATGTTCTTTATTCATTAATAAAAGCCTTATAACATCTTGTTTTTTCTTCTATGTGACAATGCATGTGGTAATCTCCTAAGGACAGCTGTTGCATTAAAGGGTCATAGCGGATCCCTACTATGATGAGAACCCGGAAGTGCCATAACACTGTTCTTGAATATATGTTTTATGGCCGGATGATGTTATTTGAGGGACAAAAATAATACATGCCATTAGGGGTGAGGAATCATAAAACTTTGAGGCACCTTATCATGGTGTGTGCCCTTGGTAATATCCAGGAGGATATTATGAGAATGAGACCCGCCAGTAGGAAATCCACATTTCATAGTGTTATTGGATGTTCCTATCTGCAGACATGTGTATTGGTCCTTAGAATTTAAGATTATTATTAATGGGTATTAAAACTCACGCACTTAGATGTATTGATGAAAAATGTGATAACACACTATTCGCAGTGAGGTAGGATACGTTGGGTGCATCACGAGTAATACTGAATTAATAGATAATGCGAGAAAGGATTTGTCCCTTCTGTTCCATAATGGAGGTAGATATCTCAGGCCCTTTGATGGAATTGATAAAGCCTAAATAAATCCTTGGCCATGGTAAGGTATGGGCGAGTTCTATTCCGGAAAGTCAAAGAAAAAATAATCGAGCACATGGGTTGATGGCATTAGCATGAAACCCGCTTGACTAGAGATATCGAGACAAAGAGATTATATTACACGATACGCGTTCGTAGGAGGTGACACATAATTACGGCGTTAACTTATTTCTCTATGGGTGCCTTGGTGTGTTTCTAGACGCTAACCTTGGAATTTAGGTAGGCTCCGCCTAATGCCACTATGAAAGAGTCCTAGAGGGTCACACACTAAGTGTGTCCATGTATCTCAGTTAAATATTAATTTTACAAGTTAAATAAATATTATTCCCGACTGTGGTTTAATAATTATTTAAGGATTCCTGATCGCATTTATTTCGACACTAGTTATTCGAGAGAATATATTGTGGGTGAAATAATATATTTATTAGCATGTAATGCAGTTACATTTATTTAAGAAATAAATAGCCATTACTCAAGGTCTAATAAATATGGTGGAGAAAAATGGAAAATAAAAGTACACGCTGTGTATATTAAATATACACACTGTGTAGTTTTAGGGAAAACAAGTACACACCATGTATTAATTATTACACTCCATTTAGTTTTCCAGTCGGGATTTTGAGGATATAATATTGTTTTATTAAATGATATTAATTATAATTATCATGGGTGCTTGTCAAGGAATTAATAATTCGACATGGGGTTTCAATAAGAGTTAATGAAATAAATAAAACACGTAACACATTTATTTATTGTCATAACTCTATTAACCTCAAACCCGATTATAAATATCCTCACAACCCCAACACTTTTCCTGAGCCATTTTGTTGTGCACAACGGATTTTGAAATACTCTCAAGCCAAGAGTGAATTACCTTTCCACCAAGAACGCCCTCAAGTTACGAGAGCAAGATCCTCCACCGGATCAAGGCAGTTGAAGGCGGAAATCGCAAGTGAAGGCACTTCCATGCTAGCACCCAGAGATCCCTTCGGCGACGTCTAGAGATACGTGTCACACGTGTGGATCACCACTAGAGGAATCCTACACTTGGATTCTACGACTCAATGACGGATCACAGGATCGTGACCAGATACATCAACAAAGAAAGAATTACACCAAGGTAATTCTTGTGAATTAGATAAATTAATTATAACTAACATATGATGATCCTATCTATATGGTTCCGGGATTTCCTCTTAAGTTTTTCGTTCTTCATTCTATTCCAAAGATTCCGCATTTTAAATCGTGACGGATCTTGGATTGAACGTTGCATAACGTTAAAATTAAAGTTGGTCTAACCCACCAACGTGCTTCCGCTGCACCCGGAACCTACAATGCCGCTCCCCACATTTGGCTCACAGCCATAGAAACCCATTACTTTGTCAGAGTTGAGATCAAGATGAAATCGATCACTGGATCCTCGATCCAGCTCTTTTCTCCATGTTTGAGATGCTTCCCTTGTACATTCCTAGTGTCTTCCACTAAAAGGCACGAAGCCATTTTTTCCAATGGCTGTCCTACTGCTATCAAGAATCCCTCCACCAATCAACTAGATCAACCTGCTAGGCCTTGACTACCCTGAATACTCATAGATGATGCCCAGGTTCCATAGTTTAAAATAAAATGAGAAACTTCTAATCCTGATTCATGTGGAAAATTTCTTTTTTAAATCTTGTTTGAACTATTTATTTATTTTAATTCCAAAAATACCCAAGATACACAAGAACACAATTCATTATGATGCATTTACATTTCCTATGGTCTCTACCTTGTAATCAGTGTAGCCTCACCTGGTCGTTCAGTTGGTCCATAGTCCTTGCATCAGATCACATGGGGCCTTAAAATCCCATGTCCTAGCCGGTATTCCCTATCATATTTCATGCACCAATATTTCCTAACACTGTTTCCCTACTATCCCATGCAATATTCACTATACCTAACCACAACTCCATCCAATCTCTTAACCATCATATTTGATACCATTCTATCAGGACTCAGCTTCTCTAAGATGAGGGAAGGATCAACAAACTGCCAGACCCTTCCTTCTTCAAGTTGAAGGAGAGATAATGACCCGTGAGCCCCGCCTTCAATGGGCCCTAGGTTGGAAACTAGCACCAAGGGTATAGAATCTCATGCGATATGGAAGGAATTTCCCTTTTTATAGAACAATATCAGGAGATAAGACAATGAATCCCAAAAAACTCCAAATACAAAAAGTAAAAGTGAATCCAAAAACCCTTTTCCACATGCATGTTAAAAAGTAAAGCTGATTCAAGGTACAAAAAAACCCTTAGGTAAAGTACCAAAAGAAAAGAGACTCATCAGCAACAAAAAATATTCCCAATTCCCAAGCTAGTAAAAACCAGCACAGTTCTCAAGGTCCTCCTGGAAACCTGAAAACAGTTTTATATACATAAGGTGAGCATACAAGTATAATCAGTAGGGAAAACTAAATCTATTCATGCACAAGTGAGGGAACATGCTAATGCCCCTATAAGAAAATTGTTGAACCTCAAGAACCTACCAAGGAATATGAACCAGCCCAACCTCACCAATGCACACTCACCAAAATAACACAATCCAAGTAAAGTAATAGTATAAGAACATCGATATTTTTGAACCCGACGCACCAATTTTCCCACTGGTTAACTACTCATTCCTAACGATCTGATATCTTGGCACTGCCACTCTTCCCACACATAGTCCCACTCCTACAACCCTCCCACACACACCTGGGCCCCAACCACACACAACCATTACTATAGACACCTGGGCCAGAAAAACTACTTCCACTCCCGAAGACACTTGGGCCTCATCCCAAAGATACATGGGAAAACAAACCAATAACACAAACACCTGAGCCCCACGTCCAAAACAAACCTTCTCCCTAAGAATCGTGTACTATGGAAAGCCTCAAACCATTACAAACTTCTTGGATATTCCTAAGAAGCAAGATCTGGAAGGGGTTACAAGGAATAAAATTAATAACCAGCCATTCATCCTTCCACTGGGATGTTTGGGAAAGATACCCACCCCCATGAAATGGAGGTGTTCAGCACATAATAATCAAAAAGGGTGGTGTGCAGAAAGAAATAACAAGAAACTACAATATATATATATATATATATATATATATATATATATATATATAATCAAACACTCATCCCCAACCCACGGGTTTTACATAGCTGACAATAATCCCACAGCAGCACTGCTTTCGCTACTACTCCTATATGAAAAACCATACGATAACCACTACCAAAGAATAACCCATCCCCCTTTTCATTCCATTTACATTTATGTATTTATTTTGGGGGGATTCACTTAAATTATTATAACACTACCAGGCAACTAAAAATAATAACCACACCGAGAAATCATCAAAACCAAACTAAGTCCTACTGTACGATAATGCAAAACAACATAAAAAAACTGGACTTGCGGTCCCACTGTACATCCCTGTTCAACTACTATCTACTATCATCATTTAAAGTAAAAAAATACCACGCATTCCTTATTCCAAAACCCAGACCTGCAACCCCACTGTACAAAGAAACCCCCAATGCAGTCCCGCTGCACAACCAGTCTACAACCACACTGCAGTCCCATTGCTCAATATCTCTTCATGACCATAACAAAACATAAAGGTAGTTCAGCTACCTAAAAGTTCATCCATTCTACAATCAATCAATATCTAGGACTGAGAAACCATGATAAAACAATATTTTATTCAATATTATATTGATAATAAATGATATAATTTCCTAACATTGTGTTAAATATGTTTAATTATAAAGTATTTGGGATTAGATCATTCATTTGAATATATGATGAAAATTCCAGTTTTACCCTTTATAGTTCACTGTAGTATTGCGAAGATAAATATTTTTATATCTATTAGTTGAATTCGAATTTTTTTAACAGTGTTCCTAACTTAATTATCTACAACTTTTATTCCAGACACTAGAGCTAAAGAGTGCATTTGTTTGTTGAAAATGGGCCATGCAGTCAAAGTTGGGCTAGACTCGCCAGAATGGAGAAGCTTATGTATTTCGGCCATAACTCCTTCATATGGGCTTATATTGAGTCCATAGTTTTAGAGGAGATATAGGACCCATATCCGCACATATTATCCTTTTGTAAGGCCGGCCAAATCACGCGTTTTGGTGGTCAAAAGGGCAGTTCAAGTTGGCATAAAATATTTGGCCGAGATTCCCAACTCACACTTGAAATTACTTTGAACCTGGCCTCCCCACCACTCTATAAATTGGTTATTTTTATCATTTGGTGGGGTTAGGACGTGAATTGAGAATTTTAGGGCACATTAGAAGTGGATCCACTCCAATTATCCAACCATTTCAATAAGGGTATCTCTTGAAGCAAGGATCCCTTCGACGAAGCCGTCTTCTTCTCCTTCGTGTTGTAATGCTTTCGTTTGTGTAGTAAATTTCTTTGTACTTATTCTATTTCTTCTCTTTTATTATATTTTATTTAAATTTATTTTTCTATTAATCTTCCTCTTTGGTCTTTAATTCTTGAGTAGAAACGTGATTGGGTTCTACCCTTTCTAAACCTTTGCACATGCAAAACGTTTCTACGATGATTACGCCACCCATGGAAGAGTAGTCTTTTAGTAATCGATCTATCTCTTGCCTTATTCATTCATTTATTTTAAATCAATGAGATAATGTAATTCAATTAATATGATCTATTAATTGACTTTTCATTTTAAATGAAACTAATAAAGTAATTGAACAATAAACACAAATAACACGAGGTCGAGAATTGTGTGAATTGTAAGAGCACGAACTTAACTGGTAATTCAAAACCACACGGGATCAATTTGTAGTGTTAAAATATAATCCATAAACTCAATTAATTATAATTTCTTGAGAGGATATGTGCCTTAATTTACCACTAACCATAATCTAACCTTAGAACATAAATCAAAGCAGGGTGCTGCGATTGCATGTTCCGAAGTTAGCCTAAGGTTAAATTCACTTCATCTTTGTGGTAAAGTTAATTCTTGTAGGGTTCAGGATTTAACAAATTAAGGGATAAAAATTAAGTGGATATTAATTTAAATGATAATTATTAATAAGTGAATGAATGGTTAGATTTGGATCGATTACATCTTTTAAATATTGTCTAAAAAAACATATTTTTGTTGTGTCATTTTAATCGAACTTCATTTCAAAACTAAAAAAAAATACAATCTTCTTCCAGCAAACTTCTTCTACTTTCATAAACTATAACCAACCCTCATCTTTTCAAGTAGTGTTTTTATTCTCTTTTATTTTATTTTTAGAATACCTTTAATAAGTTGTTTTAAATCTACTTCCTCCTTTGAGAGATGACCTTGGTCAGCCACTCTACTGCACCTAAGTAACCCGAAACCAAACATCATTTGAAGGCGCCCACGACATAGCCTCTTCAAATTGGCGCCGTTGCTGGGGAGGCAAGTACTTTATTCAACCATTTAGAGGTATTTATTTTATTTTTCATTTTATTATTTTCTTCACCTATCTCTTTCATCTTTCCCCTTTCTCAAGTTTTCCTTTTTTTTCATCCTCTTCTTTTCTTTTTGGAACATCAACTCAAACTTCTCATTTTTATTTTACTATGGTCCACTTTATTTATTTTCATTTTTATTTGATTTATGACACAAACTAATCCCGAAGATCTCTTAGATCTTGACCTTGAGATTGAACGTAGCCTTAGGGCTCGAATCAGACATTCTCATGCTACAGGAAGTTTCAATATTCAACCAGTTGGTGAATTACTCTCTTCTGGAAACATTGAAATTGGAAGCTATTCAAATTCAAACATAAATGAAGAACCAATGGCTGTAAATAATAACAATGAACTTAATAGAACCATTCGAGAATTGGCTGCACCAGATATTAACTATCAACCAAATTGTATTGCATACCCAAATCTCGAATCAGACTTTGAATTGAAATATGGATTAATTCACCTTCTTCCAAAGTTTCATGGCTTATCTGGTGAGGATCCCAACAAACACCTTAAAGAATTTAATGTGGTTTTCTCAACTTTAAAACCGAGAAATGTTTCTGAAGATAAAATAAAATTAAGAGCATTCCCATTCTCAATTGATGGAGCTGCAAAGGATTGGATGTATTATTTGCAACCTAAAGATGTAACATGTTGGAATGATTTGAAACCTCTTTTCTTGCAAAGATTTTTTCCAGCATCAAGGACAAAATCCATTTGAAAGGAGATATCGGGGATCCGGAAAGCCCAAGGGGAGTCAATGTATGAGTACTGGGAACGATTCAAGAAGTTGTGTGCAAGCTGTCCACATCACCAAATCAGTGAGCAATTACTCATCCAGTACTTATATGAAGGAATCACACCTATGGAGAGAAGCATGGTAGATGCTGTAGCTGGAGGATCATTGTTGGAAAAGACACAAGTAGCTGCACGTGTGTTGATCGACAAGATATCCCAAAACTCCCAATAATTTTGCGATAGAGGTACACCACATGTTAGGGGAGTACATCAGGTAAGTCCTTATTCTCTTGAAAGTCATTTGATTAATACCAAGTTGGAAGAATTGACCACTATGGTGAGGCAGATTGATTTGGATCAAAAGACATCCCAACCCCCTCCTTCAAGGCCTTGTGGCATTTGCACTGAGACAAGCCACCCAACTGATTGTTGCCCACAACTCTAAGAAACAGAAGATTGTGCATCAGTGTTCTCTTGGAGACCATATCAGCAGCAGCAACAACAACCATATCCTCAAAAGAAGTTTGATCAAACATAAAACCAAGGGTGGAAGGATCAATCAGACATGAGGTATGGCTCTGGACAACAACAAAGGCCACCATTTCAACAAAACTTCCACCATCCTCTACCTTACCAACAGGGTTTCCAACAACCCCAAAGGAGATTCGAAGCTCAAACATCAACAAGTCAACAACAAGGGAATCTACAACACAAGGTAGACTGTAACACTGATGATCTTTTGAAACAAATTGTTCTTAATCAACAGAATGAGCTGAAGAGTCAAGGTTCAGAGCTGAGGGAGTTGAAGACTCAAATGAGCCAGATTGCCACCGCCCTTCATGAACTTGTAAGTAAGAATTCTGGAAATCTTCCTTCCCAACCCACTCCAAATCCAAAGGGGAATGTTAATGCCATCACATTGAGAAGTGGGAAGCAAATGAACAATACATCTGCACCTACCATTCCACCCGGATTCACCTCAACTCCAGAGAAGTCGCATTCCATACCAACTGAGGAGAAATCCAAGGAGAAAGATAAAGGTAAGAAAAATATTGATGATGTTCCTCCTAAACCCCTTCCTTTTCCAAACAGGGTTGTTCAAACCAAGAATATGGCTGTAGAAGCAATTAAAAAGGAGGTTTTGGATACATTCAAGCGTGTGGAGATCAACATTCCTCTACTTGAAGCCATTAAGAAAATTACAATGTATGCAAAATTCTTAAGAGAACTTTGTACCAATCAAATAGGGCTCAAGGGAAATGAGAGGATCAACCTTGGAAGGAATGTCTCAACACTCATTACACCAAATCTAGCAATGCCAACAAAGTGAAAGGATCCCGGGACATTCACCATCCCATGTACCATAGGGTAGTTTCACTTCTCTGATGCTCTTTGTGATTTAGGAGCTTCAATAAATGTGATACCTCACTCTTTATTCTCTTCTTTACAGGTTGGTGAGTTGAAGCCGATGAGAGTAGTGGTGCAAATGGAGAATAGAGCTACGACATATCCAGTGGGAGTCCTTGAGGATGTAATTGTCTGGGTAAGAGACATGATATTTCCAGTAGATTTATACGTACTTAACATGGAGGATGATAAGGTAAGTTCTCATGCCACCATTATCTTAGGTAGGCCCTTCCTCAAAACTGCAAAAGATATCATAAATGTCAATGAGGGTACAATTTCCATGGAATTTGGGGATAAAGTTGTGATATTTAATATCATGGATTCCATGAAGTACCCCTCAGAGGATCATTCTGCATTTTTTATCACCCATTTTGAACCACCAAATAAAAACCCCACGGAATTTGACTGTCCTATGCTTAAGGCGATTATGAGTATTGGTTCTAGTTTGATGTCTAATAGTACTTCCACACCCGTTTCAAAGGAACAAGACTCTCTAAGATTTGATTTTGAAATGGAATCCTATTCTGATTTTGATCATGTGAACTCTAATTATGACATGGATGTTGAGTATGTTGATGGATTTGATGCTTTATTCTCTTATTTTGATGATGTCTATTCTGATACTGATGCTCTTTGTGCACATATTTCAGTTCCTTCAATGTATCCATCCATACTACACCCTCATTCATTAGAACTCAAGCTATTGACACCAAATCTGAAATACTCATACTTGTTGAGTGGTGAGAGATTACCTGTTATCATTTCAAAAAATCTCCCCTTTGAACATGAAGAAAAGCTTTTGAATATTTTGAGGGAGAAAATCAGGGCGATTGGGTGGACCTTGGCTGACATATCAGGTATTAGCCCCCCCATTTTCAGGCATAGGATTCTCTTGGAGGATGGGGCTAATCCAGTGAGACAACCACAAAGGAGACTCAATCCCACCCTCCTAGAAGTTGTTAAAAAAGAAGTTGAGAAATTGCTCGAGGATGGTATAATCTTTCCCATTTCAGATTCTCAGTGGGTAAGTCCTATTCAGGTTCTGCCTAAGAAGAGTAGTGTTACTGTTGTTAAAAATGAGAAAGATGAGTTAGTTCCAATGAGGGTACAAAACAGTTGGTGTGTGTGTATTGATTATAGGAAACTAAATCATTCTACTCACAAAGACCATTTCCCCCTCCCATTTATTGATCAGATTCTTGAGATACTAGCTGGGAAGACACACTATTGTTTCTTGGATGGATTTTCTGGCTATTTTTAGGTTCCCATTCCAGTAGAGGACCAAGAGAAGACGACATTCACCTGCCCATTCAGTACCTTTTCTTACCGAAGGATGCCATTTGGACTTTGCAATGCCCTAGGTACCTTCCAGAGATGCATGGTGAGTATTTTATCAGATTTCATTGAGACCTACATGGAGGTATTTATGGATGATTTTACAGTTTATGGATCCTCATTTGATGAATGTCTCTCTAGTTTGGGTGATGTGTTGCATCGTTGTATTGAGAAGAATCTGGTCTTAAATTTTGAAAAATGTCATTTCATGGTGGAAAAGGGAATTGTCTTAGGTCATATAGTCTCACAACTTGGCATTGAAGTTGATAAATCTAAGGTAGACATTATTTCATCCCTCCCATATCCTACATGTGTGCGTGATGTTCGATCATTCCTTGGAAATGCTGGATTTTATCGACGCTTCATCAGAGATTTTAGTAAGGTTGCTCTACCCTTATCTCGATTGCTTCAAAAAGATATTGACTTCAATTTTGATGATTCATGTAGGGTATCATTTGATGAGCTAAAGAAGTGTCTGACCACTCCACCAATCATACAGCCCCCACGGTGGGACCTTCCATTTGAGCTTATGTGTGACGCCTCCAACTTCGCGGTTGGAGATGTCTTATCTCAGAGGGTGGACAGACAATCACATGTGATCGCCTATGCATCAAGAACACTGGATTCAGCCCAATAAAATTACACAAACACGGAAAAGTAGTTTCTTGTATTCATATTTTCTTTAGATAAATTCCGTTCATATTTATTGGGCTCTAAAGTAGTTGTTTTTTCTGACCATGCAGCTCTGAGGTACCTCTTGAAGAATCCAGATGCAAAGCCCAGGCTGATCCGATGGATGATCCTTCTTCAAGAATTTCATATTGAGATAAAGGAAAAGAAGGGTTCAGAACACTTGGTGGCGGACCACATGAGTAGGCTTACTCACACACTAGAGGATGACACCTTGGACTATGTACCACTTCGGGACACTTTCCCTGATGAGCATCTCTATACCATCTCAGGTACGCATCCTTGGTATGCAATTTAGTAAATTACATTGTTTCCTCTGAAGTCCCAACAAATTTAAAGATGCATCAAGTCCAAAAATTAAAAAGTGAGTCTAGGTATTATGTGTGGGATGATCCTTACCTCTAGCGCATGTGTAGTGACCAAGTCATTAGGAGGTGTGTTCCCGATCATGAGTTTGAGTCTGTTTTGCATTTCTGTCATACACTTGCTTGTGGTGGACACTTTGGACCCCAACGAATAGCTAGGAATGTTTTGGACTCTGGATTATATTGTCCTAGCTTATTCCATGATGCCCATGTGTTTTGTAAGTCATGCTCTCGTTGCCAACACACTGGGAACATTTCTGGGAGACATGAGATACCCCACCAACCCATACTATTCTGTGAGATTTTTGATGTATGGGGCATTGATTTTATGGGTACTTTTCCTTATTCATTTGTATTTTTGAATATTTTGGTTGCTGTTGATTATGTGAGTAAATGGGTGGAGTCCAATTCCACCAGGACTGACGATTCTCATGTTGTAGTGGATTTTGTCAAGGCTCAAATTTTCTGCAGGTTTGGAGTACCTAAGGACATCATCAGTGACCAAGGGACACACTTTTTCAATAGGAATTTTGCTTCCCTCCTTTGAAAGTATGGGGTGACACATAAAACATCAACACCATACCACCCCCAAACAAATGGCCAGGCTGAGGTTTCAAATCATGAGTTGAAATAAATTTTGGAGAAAACCGTGCATCCAAATAGGAAGGATTGGAGCAAGTGCTTGGATGATGCATTGTGGTCTTACAGGACATCATACAAGACACCCATTGGTATATCCCCATTTCGGATTGTTTTTGGGAAAGTGTGTCATCTCCCCATGGAAGTTGAGCATCAGGATTATGGGGCTATAAAGAAATGCAACATGGATTTGGCCCAAGATGGAATCCAAAGGAAGCTACAAATTCAAGAGCTTGAGGAGATTAGATTGTCTTCATATGAGAACTCAAGGCTCTAAAAGGAAAGATCAAAAGCATCTCATGATATAATGATCCAACAAAGGGAGTTTCATGTTGGAGAGAAAGTCCTTCTCTACAGTTCACGACTGAAGCTGATGCCTGGTAAGTTGCATTTCATATGGTTAGGTCCTTATATTGTATCTAATGTTTTTCCTTATGGTGCAGTGGAGATCACACAAGAGGACACTGGAAGGATCTTTATAGTCAATGGAAAATGTTTTAAGAGATACATTGAGGGACTTCCTACTAATGTAGTGGATTTTATCACACTGCATGACCCCATCATCTCTTGAGCAAATTAGGTTGTTCCTAAACCTTTCACTTTTATATTATTTGTCCTATTTAAAAAATTCTGCATTTCATGTGCATATATCATCTCATGGATTCAAATTGAGGAAAATGAAATATTTTACGTGTGGGGGAGGGAACCATTTAGTTTAGTAATTTCAATTGTTTTCTTCTTTAAAAAAACAAAACAAAAAAAATTCTGTGTTTTTCAAATTTTTTGTTTTTATTTTACAATTTTCTGTGTGTTTTTGAAATTTTTTAGCTGAAATGATTCTCATTACCATTTTTAAATCCATATCAATAAGTGAAACAATTTACCCCTTGAAACTAAGCTTAAATGAATACTGAAATTACTTTGTTTCAAGTTCAAATATTTAGTAATTTCATGAAAAATACACTGAATTTTGAATCCCATGCCACATATCATTGTCTTTATATTTGAAATCACTTTCCAGTGAGGCTTCTGAACCATTATTTTCATATTATTTTCATTCACCTCACTTCTTGAGAGAACCAAACCATGCTTGATTTACCCAGAATTTGATTTATTTCTGTCAAAAAGTGAGGGTTTGAGGTACTTATGTTTAAATGATTGAGGCATTTTTTTGGTATTAAATCCCCTATTTCAAAGAATCCTTTTTTATAATGGCCTACCTTGAACATTTAATCCTTGTAGCCCTTAGAAGCCATGCACATCCTGTTAGGTTAGCCACATTACATGCCAATTTTCCCTATCCAACCAACTCTTGAAGTGAAATTGCATAATCTAGTTGAGCTTAAGTGTGGGGGAAGCTATCTTGTGTTGAGCTACCACATTTTGTGATACTTTGGGTGGAAAATTAAATTTTGAAGAGATGTTTTTTCTACTGAATAAAATCATTATATTGAAAGCTGTGCCTTTTCTGGAGCTTTCATGACAAGTGAAGATGTGCCTTTTCTAGAGCTTCTAATTGAGGAAGAAAGCTGTGCCAATCTGGAGCTTTCAAGAAAATCATGTTTGAGAAGATTGACATTTTTGTTGCGGAATTGATGAATGGTGAAAACCTTCCATGAATTTTCATGATGATGGAGATGAATTGATACTATGGGGATTAATGAGGAGACTATATTTAAGTGAAAATTAGATTAATGAAATTTTGATTCAAAAAGAGTCAAGCCCTCCTCATTCAGCCTCAGAATTTTTTACATCTAAATCCTACCAACCGAAATCCACAGAACAACCCTGAAAAGTCCTCATGAGAAACATATGTCCTTGAATCACATCGGGTAGCGATGTAGGAATCTATCAAGCCTATGGTGACCCTTGTATGAGTTTTGATGAGAAAGACATTTCAAAAAAATTGACATTTGTGTGATAAGAGAAAATTCAAGTGAGGTAAGTGTTTTGTGCATGGGAGGATAAATAAAGTGGAAATATATTGAATGATATAATTGAATAACTTGAAATAATGTTTTTTATGAGGCATGCTATCTTTTGTTTCTTGGTGTGTAATTGTTTGATCTCAAGGATATGTGTTTTAAAATTGGGTTTGATTTGATATTGATGTTTACTTGATAAGAGGTTTTTCTCAGGAGTGCAAAAGGGTAAGTGTGGGGGAGTTGATAAAACACTATTTTATTGAATATTATATTGATAATAAATGATATAATTTCCTCATATTGTGTTAAATATGTTTAATTAGAAAGTATTTCTGATTAGATCATTCATTTGAATATATGATGAAAATTCCAGTTTTACCCTTTATAGTTCACTGTAATATTTCGAAGATAAATATTTTTATATCTATTATTGGAATTTTAATTTTGTAACAGTGTTCCTAACTTAATTATCTACCACTTTTATTCAGGACACTAGAGCTAAAGAGTGCATTTGGTTGTTGAAAATGGGCCATGAAGTCAAAGTTGGGCTAGACTCTCCAGAATGGAGAAGCTTCTGTATTTAGGCCATAACTCCTTCATATGGGATTATATTGAGCCCAAATAATTAAAGGAGATAGAGGACCCATATACACACATATGATCCTTCTTCAAGGTTGGCCAATTCACACGTTTTGGTAGTCAAATGGGCGGTGAAAGTTAGCATAAAATATTTGGCCGAGATTCCCCATTCACACTTGAAACCACTTTGAACCTAGCCTCCCCACCACTCTATAAATTGGTGTTTTTATCATTTGGTGGGGTTGGGACGTGAATTGGGAAGTTTAGGGCAGAGGAGAAGGGGATCTAATCCAATTCTACAACCATTTCAATAAGGTTATCTCTTGAAGAAAGGATCCCTTCGACGAAGCCTTCTTCTTCTCCTTCATGTTGTAATGCTTTCGTTTGTGTAGTAAATTTCTTTATACTTCTTCTATTTATTCTCTTTTCTTCTATTTTATTTAAATTTATTCTTCTCTTAATATTCCTAGTTGGGCTGGAATTCTTGATTAGAAATGTGATTGGATTCTACCCTTTCTAAACCTTTGCACATGCAAAACGTTTCTACGATGATTATGCCACCCATGGAAGAGTAGTCTTTTAGTAATCGATCTATCTGTTGCCCTCTTAATTCATTTATTTTGAATCAATGAGATACTGTAATTCACTTAATATGATATATTAATTGTTTTTTCATTTTAAATGAATCTAAGCAAGCAATTTAACAATAAACACAAATCACGCGAGGTCGAGAATTGTGTGAATTGTAAGAGCGCGAACTTAACTGGTAATTCAAAACCACACGGGATCAATTTGTAGTGTTCAAATATAATCCCTAAACTCAATTAATTATAATTTCCAGAGAGGATATGTGCTCTAATTTACCACTGACCATAAGCTAACCTTAGAACATAAATCAAAGCAGGGTGTTACGATTTCATATTCCGAAGTTAGCCTAAGGTTAAATTCACTTCATCTTTGTAGTAAAGTTAATTCTAGTAGGGTTTGGGATTTAACAAATTAAGGGATCAAAATTAAGTGGATATTAATTTAAATGATAATGATTAATAAGTGAATGACGAGGTATATTTAGATCGATTATGTCTTTTAAATATTGTCTAAAAAAACATCTTTTTGTTGTGTTATTTTAATCGAACTTCATTTCAAAACTAAAAAAAATACAATCTTCTTCCAGCAAACTTCTTCTAGATTCATAAACTATAACAAACACTCATCCTTTCAAGTAGTTTTTTTATTCTCTTTTATTTTATTTTTATAATACCTTTAATAAGTTGTTTTAAATCTACTTCCTCCTTTGAGAGACGACCTTGGTCAGCCACTCTGATGCACAAAAGTAACCCGAAACCAAACATCATTTGAAGGCGCCCACGACAGTGCCTATTCACACCAACACCCCCTATTCCACCCCACATGAAAAACACATAGAACCCAAACAATAACACACAACACATAACCACAACCACTAAACCAAACATATTCAAATTTAACTGACAAGGGTTATTTAATTTAGACTTTAATATAACTGGGCTGATCACAGAATAGGTTTGATCCCAGGAAATCCTTTTATTTAACTAGGTGTATGTGATTAATTAAATTTCTTGTTTCTACCATTTTTCAAATCACCATAATAATGATAGGATATTACGGTGTTCTAGAAAAGACCACTACTAGTCTTTATTTTCATATGGTATACAACCACAACAATACCTAAAATAATCAAAGATAAAAATTAAAAAAGGTGATCAAATGTCAATCCACACCCTGCCCATTATTTTACTTGTATGAGTTATCTTTTAATAATATTAAATCCTCATTAGATACTCATTTAAATAAGAGTATCCAGAAATTCCTTACAAGTAACCATTAATATACCCACCCCACATGATATTCAATTGAAGAGAAGAAAAAGACAATCCCTACCTAGATGATCAACGGTCGAAGTTCCCTCTTGCAAAAAGAACAAGGGATGACACAACTTGTAGGAATAATTCTAAGGCTGAGCAGGAAGGGCTCCAACATGGGCATATGGCTCATCTCATAAGGAGGTCTTGAGGCACACTAAGAGAAATGAAAAGGAAGAAGGAAGAGATGATCTTAACTTAAGAAGAGGTTAGATCCTAAAAGTAGGAAGACCATTTTGATGTACTTAAAATTCATATCATGGATTGACCACATGACTTTGAGGTTTCACATGTTGGAATTAATTATGATTGAATAATTACCCTAGGAAATGGTGGATATAGACAAACAAATGGATGTGTGTTGATAAATCAACTTTAAATGGAGAAAAACACATAACAGGGATGAAACTGGGAAAAATATAAAAACTAGGAAAGGTGGTAAAGGGAGTGACACCGATAAAAAGGACACACATTTTGGTAATTCAAGGGTCACCTGACTCTTAGGGGATTTAAAAAATCTTTTACAGGCCTTAAATCAATTTGAAAGGGGTATTAAAACACTTTTACGTTAAAATAGACATTACAGGAGTGAAACTAAAAAATGTCCGGAAGAAGATGGAAAAGACTCACCGATGGGTGAGTCATTGACACCCTATAACTGATGAATTAGCACTGGTTGGTGTGGGACCACTGCCGATCAGTGCCACCGATGGCCGATCAGTGCCATCATTGCCGATCGGTGCCAACGATGCTGATCGGTTCCACCGATGGTGGATTGGTGCCACTGTTCGTTCAACATGAAATATGGAAAACTACCCAATGATTCACTACTGGTCCCCAAGATACCTTAAACATTAGCATTTGGAAAAGTAACGAACCATGAGGGTCTTGGACAGTACACTAAGGCATACATTCATTCAGGATATCACCAATTAAAGGTGAATAAGGAAGATATTCACAAGACAACCTTTTAAAAAATGTATGAACATTATGAGTTCATAATGATTCCCTTATAACTTACTAATGTTTCTATAATCTTTATGGACTTAATGAGAAGAGTATTTTGAGAATACCCTAAAAACTTTATGTTAGTATTTATAGATTGTATTATTATGTACTCCAAAATTCAAGGATAGGAAGAAAGAGTATTTAAATACAGTGCTAAAGACTTTACAAATGGAGAATCTATATGAAATGTATGGTAAATGGGAGTTTCAGATTGAGGAAGTATTATTATTGGGGTAGGTTATCACTAGTAAAGGAATATTAGTGAACCCTTATATGAAAAATGAAATTGAGGAGTGGCCTAGGACAACATCTATAACAAAGATATGTAATTTCTTGGACTAGATTAGTATTATTGTTGATTTTTGAGAAACTCATGATTTTAAAACCTACTAATCAAGTTAAATCGAAAGGGAGAAATTTTTTATGGACTGATGAATGTGAAGAGACCTTCAATGAATTAATAATGTCATTTATCACCGTACCAGTACTCATTCTACCCTCAAATGGAGAATTTTTTGGGTATAAAATGATTCTTCAAAGAAAGGATTGGGTTGTGTACTAATGAAGAATGATAAATTTATAGACTATACCTCAAGGCTGCTGAATTTTCATGAGTAAAAATTCCTAATACATGATATGGACTTGGATACAATGATTTTCATATTATAGATTTTGTTGAACTATCTTTATAGGGAGAATTAGGATATGGATCATAAAAGCCTTAAATATATATTCACATAGAATAAGATTAATATGAACCATTTAAGATGGTTAGAGATTATCAAAGAATATAAAATCTCAATCCAAAACCATAAAATTAAAGAAAACAAAGTGGTAGATGCTCTAAGTATAGAGGATCATGTGACATTATCAATGATGATAATTTATAATGATCAAATATTCTTAGACTTAAAAAGGATGAACATGAGAATTATAAAGGAAGGTTCATAATAATTCCTTTATCAAATTATTTCTCAGCCATCCCATATAGATAAGATAAAGGATTCTCAAAGAGATGATTTGGAAATATAGAATAATATGGAATCTCTAGGAAAATGGAAATCATAGATATTTAAAATTAACAAAGAAGGAGATGTAATATTTGGGTGATGACTATATGTACCATCAAGTCCTAATATAAAGAAGTATCTTTTGAATGATGCACTTAGATCGACCTTCTTAATACACCCAGGGATAATAAAGACATATCAAGATTTATAAGAGAAATATTAGTGGGAAAATATTAATAAGTAGATAGAAAAATGTATATCAAAATTCCTAGAATATTAGTAGCTGAAGGCTGAATGTAAAAAGTATAAGTTGATGGTGCAACCATTACCCATAACAATATGAAAATAGGAAAACATAACCATAGACTTTATCCCTGGTATTTTGAAGACATAAAGAGGAAATAATACTATATGGGTTATGGTGTATTATCTTATAAAGACCACTAATTTCATTTCAATTCAGGAGGACTTCTTACTCAATCAACTTTAAAGTATATACACCAAATAAGTGGTGTGAATTCAAGGAACACTACGAAAAATTATATCTGATCATGATATGAGATTTACCTCTAAATTCTAGAAACTTTTCTCACATAATATAAACATTGAATTGAAATCCAATATGAAATATCACCCCTCAAATGATATCCAATTTGAGAAGACTATATAGACACATGAAGATATGTCGAGAGCATGATCAATAGACTTAAAATGAGGATGAGATCAACATCTTTATTTAGTTGAGTTACTGTACAATAATAGTTTTTAGTTAAGAATACAAATGGATCCATATGAATCCTTTTATGGGAAGAGATATAGAAAACATAAGTGTTGGGATGAAGTTGGTGAACCCAAGTAACTAGGATCTAAATTGATATAGGGAGTGGAATAAAAGGTCGAGACCGTTCAATATTACATAATGGATACTCAGAGTTGAAAGAAGTCCTATGTTGATAATCATCATTGAGGGTTAGAGTTTGAGTTTGGAGATAAAGTGTTCCTCCACATATATCCATGAAAGAGAGTCATGAGATTTGGGAATAAGGGAAAGATAAGTCCCAAGTACATTAGGCCCTTTGAGATTATTGATTACATCAAAGCTATATCCTATCAACAATAACTCCCACAAATAGTTTCACAAGTACATGAAATATTCCACATATCCCTCTTAAGTATGTATATACCAGACCACTCAGATGTAGTAAATTCTGATGTGGTAAAACTGAAAAATGATATATCCTATTAGGAAAAACCTATGAATATCCTGGGATACAAATATATTTTTTTTGGAAAAATAAAACTCACAAATTAAAAATACTATGAAAAAACCATAAGTATAAAGAGGCTATATGGGAGCCATTGGAATATATGAAGTAGAATAACCCACACAAATTTTCATAATAGAATGTAAAATGAAATTTTGAGGGTGAAATTTCATAAGGGGGAAGAATTTAATGGCCCAGAATTTTATAAATGGATTTTCCTTCTTTAATTGTGTAATATTTTGTAATCTAGTATAAATCACATGCACCAAATGATGAAAAAAATATTATTAAATTAATTTGAGAATTAAATTTATAGAATATATATTAATATTATAATTGAACTTATTACAATGGGACAAGAATTGAAAATAATATAACAATAATTGGAAAATTTAGAAATGCTTGATCCTTAGAATAGTTGCACTCACGAACAATTCTGTAGAAATGAAGTAGAATGTTAGAAAAGAAATATGGATTTTTAAATGAAAAAAATATATCCTTGATAGAAAATATAAGTGAATTAATAATGAACTAAATTTAAGGTATTATAGAAAGTAGGAAAGTCATATTACCACAGAAAATCTGACCATTGGAATAGTAATCTGTCTATTGGAATAGTAATATGACCATTAAAATAGTAATATGATTGTTAGGAATATTAAACTGAATATTATAATAGTAAAATCACATATCTAAATTTATAATAATATTTATTAATCTTATAAAATGATAGTATGACATATTTATATCATGAAACATGTAAATAATTCTTTTAAATGATAAAATATATGTTTATTATGTATAAAACAAAAATGTTTTATTCTAATTTTTATAAAAAATATAAAAATTTAGAAGAAATTTTACATTCATAAACTGGGATTATAAATTAATATTTGGTTTTTCTATTACAATAATACCATTTTATGGGACCGTAAGTAAATTTTCAAAAGGCTCTGAAAATTGACCATAATATTAAAATTAGCATTTTCAAATAAATAAGGACTTTATTTAAAAATTAAACTTCACATTTTTATAAAATTATTTTAATAAAATAGATATTATTTTTGTAATATACTTTTTGAAAAATGGTTTGGGTAAAATTTGGATATTTTACTAAAATAATTGACTTTTTGGTGAATAGCCAAATTCAACAAAATATGATATTTGATATTATAAGACAAATTTATAAATTTTTGAGTCATAGATGATGTAAGAACCCATTATTTTGAACTAACATGAACTATTTAATATATATGGTCACAATATTCATCACTATTGGTAGTTTAGACCCAAAATAATAAAATAATGATAATAATATTAAAAAACCCCCCTCTCCTCCCCTTATTAATACCACCCCTCACCACCCCTTAGTCTTACAAATTCTAAGACTTGGAGATTGAAAAAATGTCTATCCATTTATCATAAAAATCCCATACCGCACTTTATATGGATTATTTTCTCCCCAAAATACCATTTCAAGGATCCTTAAGTGGTATTCTAAGAGGAGATAACCAAAGGAATATTTAAAATTATCGACTACATCTATAAATTTTATTCTTCTTCCACCAACCCCACATAACCCTCGTACAGATAAAATAGTGACATAAGTAACTTAAATATACTGATAATATTATTGTTATTGTGAAATATCCATCTTATACTCTCCCTTCTTTCATTCCTAAAATGATTTTTTTCCAATATGGTTGGTTCAATGCCTCCATGAACAACATACATTGTTTTTCTCCACTTCCTTCAAGGATGGTCATAAATTTTTATTATTCTTAAATAAGAAGAAAATATGTATATTATAACTTATTATTTTTCTTTAATGAATATATTGACATAATATTAAATAAAATGAAACTAGTTTGTGATAGTCTGTAAAAGCACCTAAATGAATGAACTGTATAACATTAATGTTTTTACTAAATGAATCATTCTTATGTTAGAGTGAAAAAGGATATTTGGGACTATTTTAATTTCTATAAGGAAATAAATACCATTTTATTTCACTTCTAAATTTATATTAATGTCTAATCATAACATCAATGATTATCCATAAGTGATTTTACCTTGGAACCATAAGACAAACACTCCCGGAATAACAAAATTGAACTTTATTTCTCATTGAAATGGTTATAAATGAACACAATAAATTATAGTAAATAAAAAAATAAATAGAAATGGTTTTTAATTAAGTAATTAATTAATTAAAATTTATTTTCTTGGAAATTAAGTGAAAGCATAGAATGATTCTCAAACCTAGGGTAAGGGATCTCTCTGAACCGCCCTTTTCGTCTGAGTTATGAACTTTCTCTCTCTAACTCTCTTTATCTATCTTTGATATTATTTAATTCTTCTAAATTTTGTATATATGTCTCTTACATACATACCTAGATTATTATCACATCCTTTAATAGGGTAATAATTTCCTTAAATTCATTTATCAAATACCTTATTCAAAATAAAATCTTATTAAGGGGAATGTTTCTTACCCTTAATCCTTTCATATAGCACTCATTTAGAGTCTTTATTCACATTTATTTCCTTAGGTAATTATTTTTTTATTCAATATTATTTATTTCCTTTTGTGTAACACATAATCATACATGGTATGATGGGTTCACCCATATATCCCTCCAATGCATTGAGTATTGTTTTTGTCTAACGAGAAATTATGTTTATGGATTATGGAGTAAACCAAATCCATGAAGGGGCTCTATACACCATGTGAGACTGTCTAGGTAGTTATCCTTGACCTATGATTATATCATGTTATATTTTGGGTCCACTTTCCTATGTTTCTATGATCTTATGATACTATATTTTTTATGTTATGATCCCATGTGATTATTCATGATCCTTCTCTTTTGTGATATCATGTTATGCCGTTTGAATCACATGTTACGATTCATTATTATGTTTATTCAATTACTGGTATTTTAGCTCACCATGTTCTTCTATTTATTCCCCATATTATTCTATGCAGTTTTAGGAGCTCAAATTCATTTAGGAGTTCACTATGGAGAATAAAATAAAGATGTTGTGTTTTGAATTTTTTTTATTTTTCACAAACCTAGGGTTTCAAATACACTAGGTCTCACAATCATTGGGTGGTGTTTCTTGGATTTTTATATTAAAAATATTTTACCAAATGTGTAAAATACTGATGTCACTATATTAGGTCACTAACTCTAATACAACCATCAAATAAACCTGTAAGAACCCAGTTTTTTCTATAAAAGACTTTGGAATATTCTTGATGTTATTCCAGAGAAGTGCCTTCAGACGGCGTGCGGTTCTGAGCCCCGGTGTGGTCGGAATTAAATTTTCAGTGCATTCACACTGGGCACACCAAATAAATGGTATAACTTTAAAACGGTAATTAAGATCTTAAATATGAGGGTATTAATGGGTCCTAAATGGGGTGTTTACCCTAGGAAAGACATAAAGAATGTTGGTACGGGATGTTGGGACCCCTCGCTCGCTACCAGAACGTTAAACAGATAAATAAAATAATTAATTTATTAGTTTAATGGTTAAACTCAAGTATCTCTTAAAACGGTAACTCAGATTGGAAAAACGGGGGCACCGTTGAGTCCGGAGCATTTGGTTTACCCTAGGAGGGGTGTAATTTTCACGGGTGTGACCCTTCTGTGAAAAATGGACCCACTGGCGTTTTTGTAATTTAGCAGCCTCAAACGTTATGTTTTATAACATTCGAATGAAGGCTCAGATTAAAATTCCAAGACTTCTGTTGTGCTCGGGAGGTTGTGGTTACCCTAGGGGAGGCTTAACGTTGACCCCTCCGAGAGTTTTGGATGTGGGTATTTTCATGGTTTATTAAAGGATTAATTTAATTTTTAATTAATTATTTATTTAAACCTAACCCCCCTCTCTCATTTCCCATTGTTATCCTCTGGTAGAAGCTCTCTTAACCAAAGAGACCTCCCTTCAACCTCCTCCTCCTCTTCCTCTGATCAAGGCGGGGGTGACAATGGCAAGGTGCGGATTGACTATGAAGCATCGGGCTACGCCCCTGCAAGTAGGGTTTTTCATTGCGTATTTGAAATTTCAAAAATCCCTCCTTAAATTTCTATATATGCTTCGAATTACTATTGTTTTGTCAACTAATGCCCATATTTGTGTAAAGCCTGATTTGAGCTTCCCAACAGTCTTTTCGGATCGAAAATTTGAGTACCGACAAAGCCGAGGTAGTCCGTTGAAGTTTTTCGGTGGTTTTGGAGTTTTTTCGGCCAGATTTGGGGGTTCCGGCGGCGGTCCGGTGAGCGTCAAGAGGAGGCGGCTCCTTCAAGCGGTTTGGAAGAGTGGAGGTCAGCGGTGGCTTCAGCAGGGCGGTCGGCTGCGGGCTCCAGGTGCGGCAGCGCGGGCTCCCTTCAGTGGAGGTGGCCGGGCGAGCGGCGTTGGCGCTCGGGTGGACCGGGGACGCGGCGCGTGACCCGACAGGGGAATAAAGACCCGCGTCCCATGGGTCTTCACATGGGACGACCGGCCTAGACTGGTTTGACTGTGGACCACGGGTCTATGGACGGCCCACGCGGCTGGGTCACGGGCCAGCCCGCACCGGCCGGCCCTGGCCTGTCCTACCCAAGGGGGATTCATCACCTCGACTTCGGATGCTCGTAAACTTCACTACGGGTGTCCGTTTTGTATACCGTCTAGGGCAGTGTGATCCTTAAATTGACATTAAATTTTTGAGATGGTTTGGGGGGTTTTAATTCCCGAAATGAGGGGCCTCGAAGTCACAACACGCCTTTATGTGAATTGGAGTTTTTCCAGGGGTTTTTGTTTGGGGCGGCGCGGACACATCTGATGTCCGTTTTGAGCGCCGTCAGTGGTGTTGTGACCCTGGTGTTGAGCCGGAGATTTCCAGTGTGGTTTCGGGCATTGAAACTAGAGTTGAGGCATGGTCCCCATAACCCGTCTTTCGAACTGCGTGCAGCGCTTTACAACTTTTTCATCAGACGTCCGTTCAGGGTGTGCGAGTAGTCAATCATGGGTGTTTTTCTGAGGGCATTGCAATGGTGAAATCTCCCCAATTTAAATCAGTACACTAGTGCGGGACCCGCGATGGCCATTTTGGGAGTTGGCGGTGATTTCCAACTTTATTACCGGGTGTCTGTTTTGGACAAGTGAATAGTCCATCTTGTGTACTTTTCCGAGAGGATTGTAACAGTGAAATATTTGGCAGTGATTCGAAACTGGGATGCAGGTCCCATGTAGAAAATCTCATGTTCGGTATGTCGGAGCACATATTTTTATCCAGATATCCACTGCACTCAAGTGAGCAGTCTTTTAGACGTGTTTTCTTGAGGGGGTCACAATGGTACAATGCGCCTGACTGTGTTCTGGGCTGTGGTTCAGGACCACAAGACGCCGTTCGGGCATAAAGTAGTGTTGAACGACTTTTACATCGGATTTCTATTGGAGGCGAGTAAATAGTCGTTCTCATTTGTTTTTTTTGTGAGGATTACAGTGGGGTAATCATTTTGCGTGAGCGTAGCCTCTTACGTGATTTTATTAAATGTGGAAGTATGAAAGGTGCTCCAGTGGAGGTTCTTCTTGCTGTGTTCGGAAGCGAACCCTTGGCGTGAGATTACTTTCACTCCGGCGTGAGTGAAGTTGATGTCTAAAGAGGTGTGGTTGGCCATGCTAGGGCTGTGGAGGAAGCAGGTTGATGAAGTTACAATTTCTCCCTTCACGTTGACGTTGGTGTCGTGTCCATGATAGCCTTTGGGCTGGAAACGTGGTATACTCTGGGAGTATACGGGAACGCTTAGATGTACATGTGATTGTTTGTACCTGAGAATGTTTGTGCGCTTGGTTGGAGTTGACTTGGGGCCACATGTCTTTTGGTCCACATGTGCGTGTCATATTCTGCTTTGCGTACCCTTGACCTCTCGCATATTAGAGGGTCCTTCTGTTCTCATTTGATTGACCAGTCGGGTTGAGTTTTACCTGGCTCTATTCTTGTTTGTTTGACCAGACCGGTTGAGTTTCCCTCTAGTTCTGTTCTCATTTGTTAGACCAGCCGGGTTGAGTTTCCCCTGGCTTTGTTCTCATTTGTTTGACCAGCTGGGTTGAGTTTCCCCTAGATCTGTTCTCATTTTTTTGACCTGCCGGGTTGAGTTTCCTCTAGCTCTGTTATCGTTTGTTTGAACTGCCAGGTTGAGTTTTCCCTGGTTCTGTTCTCGTTTGTTTGACCAGCTAGGTTGAGTTTCCCCTGGCTCTGTTCTCGTTTGTTTGACAAGCCGGGTTGAGTTTCCCCTGGCTCAGTTCTCGTTTGTTTGACCAGCCAAGTTGAGTTTCCCCTGGTTTTGTTCTCGTTTGTTTGACCAGCCGGGTTGAGTTTCCCCTGGCTCTGTTCTCGTTTTTTTGACCAGTCGGGTTAAGTTTTTCCCTGGTTTTGTTCTCGTTTGTTTGACCAACAGAGTTGAGCAGTTTTCCCCTGGTTCTGTTCTCGATGGTTTGGCCGACAGAGTTGCTTCATGTTCCCTGGTAGAGTTCTTGTGGATTCAGTGTGACCAATACATTACATGGGCACCGATCCTCTACCTAGGAGGTTGTTTCTAGCAGGGCTGGCCAGGAGGTTGTTTCCAGCTGGGCTGGCCGGTAAGGTGCCATCCAGCAGGTATGGCCAGTGGGGTACCATCCAGCCGGGGTGGATCGTTGTACCATCCATAAGGGCTGGTCAGTGGGTTACCATCCAGTAGGGATGGCTAGTGGGTCACCATCCAACAGGGATGGGCAGCGTTGTACCATCGAGTAGGGATGGCCAGAGCAGCTCCGGGTTTACCTCCAACGGGGTTGGGAAGTGGTCTCCTATGCCGGGTTTACCTCCAGATAGGCTGGTAAGTGGTCCCCGATGACGGTTTCGAGCCTCCCTCCAGTGGAGTACCCTTTTACTGGACTTGGCATTGGGACTCGTTGACAACTTTTTCAGGGTATCACTCTAGTGGATTACCATTTTATGGGATTGGGTAGTGTGGCACCCATCGACTTTTTCCGGGTCTCCCTCTAGTGGGAACCCATCGACTTCTAGGGATTACCCTCTAGCGGGGCTGGGCAGGGGTTGCCTGTCGACTTTGAGGTGACCTCTCGGCTGTGGGGTAGTGACGAGGTGTGGTTTGACGTTTACCATAACTCTCAAGTACGAGGGGCGCTTTCCCCACCGAGTCGCGTCCTTATGACATGACCTAAAACCGTGCGGGCAAGTCAGTACTTCCCAAAGTGGATAGTGTCAAGGTGCGGTGATTTGAGCTCCTTGACTTGTAGTTTGGGGAAGATGTGCAGGATACTGGGCATCGATGGTGTTTACTTCTGGGACTGTTGGATACTCACTTTCTTGGGCTGAGCTACGGGACGGAGATCCCCTTACGATCTTGTATGGGTTTCTTGATAGAGAATATATATATGTATATACCTTGTTCCAGTACCCACTTCTTGGGATTAGTTACACTCCCTCCAGGAGAGGCAAAGACGCGCAGGGTATGCCATGTGCTTTCTGTGTCTATCTTTTTGTGGTTGGATGAGTCTACTCTTCTGCTATAGGCAGCGAAGACTCGACGAGGAGTTAATCTTCTCACCATTTCCATCTCCTTGTGTCTGGACGAGTCTACCTCGTTTCTCTTGTTGGGTTGAGCTGAACTCTCTAATGTTACTCTACTACACTCCTTATTGTACTCTTTACTACACTATGTGTTGTACTCCTTTAATATTCCCTTTTCGATCTACTTCTCACCCTTAGGTACCTCTTTTGTTGCTCCCTCGATCCTTCAGGGTATCCCACTGATTATTTTTATACTCACCCCTACTTGGGCTTTCCCCGCATGTGGTGTGACCTTGAAGATGAAAGACAGGTTTATTTTGAATTTAGCGGAGCTTAGGATATCAGGAGATTGGACCATGTACGGTGGTCGGAGTTGGGTTCCAGGTGGGGGACCCTTCCAGCTGTTTTCCTTTTGTTTAACTATTACCGAGTTGTGGCACCATTTCTGGTTGGGCGTGTGTTTTCCCCTTTTCTTTTTCAGTTTACCTTCAGCACTTTCTTTGTACTATTATAGGTTGACGCACTTTTGTGGTTTATATATAGTAGTTGCACTTTACTTTACCTATCTTTTCTTTTACTCTGCACTTCTGCATTGAGTGGGATGCGTGTGTGTGTAAAAGTACTCAGGAAAATGCCTCCCTGAGTTGTTTAGCCTTCGGCACTTGTCGCCAGCCCTTGGCCTATAGAGGTGGTCTTGGGGTAGTTACGGCTCGAGCCCCAATAGGGTCGGGTCGTGAAAAAACTATTGTGATGTATATGCTAATGTGATCCTTGATATAGCAAAAGTCACTATTCCATGTATTAGTGTGCATAAAAATATCACATATTGTGATAATTTACAAGGTCCATAAACATTTTATTCTAAATTCAATGATGCTTGGTTAATCTCCATGTGCTGATGAATCTTAGGAGTTAAAATATATTTCTAGATTGATTAATTGTTAAGAAATAACAATGGAGTTTAACTAAGTGTTTCAAAGTGTTAAATCATATTGAATTTTTATGAAATATTCTAATAAAAAATGGATGAATGTTTTGATTTTGCGATGGCATATATGATTCTATTGAATCACATGAATGTGGGGAATTCTATTGTGTTGAAATGTTGTTTAAAAATATTGAATATTAGGTCATTCATAGAATTAAATTATCTATATTCATTTAACATAAGGTTCTAATAGATGATGAATATTAGAGTGGTACTTCTTGAGTATCAAGTGATTACCATGACTCTTGGATATCCTAGAAGGGAAGAACCCCTATTCTTCTCCCTAGTGATCTTGATCAAGATCATATGAAAAGCTTGTATAGACCAAATTTTTTGGTGAAAGGAACATGGTTATTATTCATTTTATTTTCCATTATAAATGTATGAATATATGTTGATTATTCTGGGGGTTTAGTATTGTTATTCTTCAATGTTTATGATGAGTTTAATCCATCTAAAACCCCTCAAACAAAACATTAATTATCATAATAAATGAAAATTTTATAATTTTAAAAATAAATTTATCTCAAAATATGTTTTATTTATGAAGTTTCTTTTAAACACTCAAACAAATATATATATATCTATCCTTTATAGTGGATAAATTCTCTATAGTTTGCATATTTAATTTTCAAGCGACTCATCCTCCACATGTTGTAAATAAAAAACCATCAATAACATTACAATGTCTATATTAGTTTCATAGATGTAAATTATAAAACCATAAATATAAATATTATAATGATAAAAATAATTCAAACATATTACAAAAAACTCAATTTTTTTTTTATGTTTTTACTTTATTGATTTTTAGTGGGTCGTACAAGGATTTTTCATAAACATTTTTACACTACTAGTTTAAAAATAATAATCTTGATGTGTATATATCATAACATAAATAATTATGCCAACTATATTAGCATATAATATAAAATATATTTATTTATTATAATAAGTAGTGGGAATTTATGAAATAAAAAATAAAAAATATGGTCTGATGGAAATAAGCATGAAAAAAATATCATTCATTCAATATTTATCCAAAAAATTTTGAACATAAATTTACTATGATAATAATCACCCTATTCATTCCATATATGTAAAAATATCTACACTGAACACATTATTGATAAATCAAAAGTCTTTTATTTCAAATCCATATTACAGAAAATATTTGGAGTTATTAATAAACTCTATATTCTCATAAGAAAGAAACATATCAATAACTTATAACTTCTAGTAAATCATTTTCTTATCAGGTTGTTTAGAATGAATACATCCATAAAATTATATTTTTATATAAATATATTTGTAGTATATAATAATAAATTTTATTATATCATTACCAAGATAATTTATTGAACTATAAATGAAATGTTTAAGAAACAATACTACCAAAATATTTTTGTTCTGAAATAACCTTCAATAGGATTCATATAAATATGTTCCTATAAGTAAATATACAATAAATCTTCCTAAAAAATATATTTCTTCCAAAAAAAATTGAAGGAAAAAAAATAATATTATAAGAATAATATAATAGAGTTATGTTTAACCAATGAAGATAATATTCCAATTTAGTCAACTCATTCTCTTTGATTGAACCCCATCAATACTAGATTAAACTTAAACTCAAATATCTCTTTCTTTAAAAACAATTATTTTATTTTTTATCCATATTAACCTACCATTCAATCCTAATAATTCTTATTAACTCTAAACCATGTATGGTTCTTAGATGAGGACTTTATTTCCTAATTTCTTGATTTAATTCATTTTTTAATATCCTTCATTTTTATGGATTCTCTATAAAATATGGACTCATTGTTATGGTTTTACCACAACCATTAAAAATTTATCGGTTGTTATGTCAAATTAAAAAATCCTTATATGAGGATTAATTTACCTCCTAGATCCACCCCTAGTTTGATGGTAATACAAATATCTATGTGAATATTGAATATGTTTTATTGAAGATTCCTAATGATGGGGTTCAACTGTCACTTGTCCAAGTGAATTATAAGGATCCTCCTCAATTTTAATTTCCTCTTCATTTTAACTCCTAGGATTATTATTCAAAAAATTATGATTAATAAGGGAATAAAATTCATTAAATACCACATATATGATTATAGTATACTTAGATAAAGCTAGCATGTCATCCATTAATTTAAACATTCTAAAAATATCTAGACAAAATATTTAATTATACATAAAAAACATAGGTTTAGTAATATTATTTTTACTGTGTAACACGAATCGAACTTAAATAGAATAAGTTAGTTATATTTTTAATGTTATTCATACCAAAAATTGTTAGGGTTTTAAAAATAAATATATTTTTAACAAATATACATTAATAATATGGAAAATAAATTTAAAAACCATAACCTAAAATTTTTAGTCCAACCTATAATATGATGACATAATTTTCACTCTTTCAAGGGTAATTTTTTTTATCCTTTTTACTATTCCATTTTTCTATTATTTATCACTAATAGTTATATATCTAAATCCTTCATCCCAATTTTGTTGTAAATGACGTCATTTGAAAAATATTCTAACCCATTATCAATTTTAAGAGCTTTAACTTTCATAACAGTTTTGTTTTCAAGAAGATATTTCAATATTTTTAAATAATTAAATGTTATAATTTTTAAATAATTATATAAAAATATGATTTACTAGAGAAATATTTAATTATTGAACAAAAGGAATTACTCCCTCCATGAGTGAACGCCCTATATGGTCCCCAAAAATATGAATGGCCATAATCCATAACATGTTTCGAAAAATAATTATACATATTAATATTATAAATTATAAATTTACTAAAAATAATGTCTTGAAAAAAATGAAAATGTTATCTTGTTTATATCTCTCAACATCCATTTTTTTTCATCTTAATTAGTGAAATTTCAGTCATATTAACCAACTATTTATTTCATAATCAAGTATAATTTTCCAAAAATAAATTCACTAATTGATTTCTAGGCAATTGATACCCATTATTAAACAAAATACATTATTACCATATAATTTATTCACAATGAGAGAGATTTTAAATGGATTCTAGTGTAATTTTAATATCACAACAATTTTCTTCTTTATCTTGGAGAATAAGGTTCCCTCTTGGTGGTGTCTTAGAGGGAGGAGCTCAGTGTCCTTCTTTTGTGATGAATCCCCCTTCACTTTACTCCAGTTATTTCTCATTTTTCTTCTATTTTTCATTGGTTTTTTGTTTAGTGGTATATTCCCCTCACAACTTTGGGTTTTCATAGCGTTTAGTATTTTAAATTATTCATACTTTATTGACTCATGCATTGATTATCCTCATTCCTCCTCATCTTCTTTTTTTGATATACTAATATCCCATCCTTAGGAGTTCCTCCTAGTCTTGGAGATGAACTATAAATTAGAGAGTAGTGTTAGTTCATTTTCATTCAAAGTGATGACTGGATACCGTTCCTTATATCCCCAACCTAAGATTCGAGTATTTCATCTTCTGGTTAGAGTTTTATCAATTTCAGGGATTTGGGTTCATATTTACATTATTTTACGTTTTTTGTTCCTAGGTTTACTTTATTTTTTTATTACCTCCATGGATATGTGTCTTATAAACCCTAAAGATACCCTTTAATGATTCTTGGGCTTGGAAGATAGTGGTTCCTACCTTTTACTTTCTCTATTATTCTCCTACGTAGGTTTTTTGTCTAATTTTCCTAATATTCTTTGAGGTTAGATATTATATAGGATATTCCAAATTCACCATCAATAGGGGAGGTAACACATTCTATATGGTGGAAGCATCTTGAGGGGGTAACCTTATACTGTAGTGATAATGGGTTGGGGTGTGGTGGAATAATTATATTGTCTGAAATTGGTGGATTTTAGTTATAGTGAGTTGATCCTTTTGTGATGGGTGTAGAATTCCATGATGATGGATTAGGCCAGAGATTCTTTATGTGGACGTTTTACACTATATGATGATATTTCTTTGGCAGTTGATATTGTTTTTATTATCCAAAGATATGTTAAGGTGAATCTTGTAACACCCTAGGTTTTAGTACATATCTTACTTCCATAAATTTCATTTCAATAATTATTAAATATGTTCTTGTATTATTTCCAAAAAATTTAACCTGATTAGAAAATAAGTCTTACAATATATGAATCAAACTAGTAATACTTTTTTCATTAGTAGTGTAACTTTACAAATAAAGTACATGAAACCATGTATAAAATACCATGGTTTATTACATCCATTAAAAGTTCATAAATTTGAAGGGTAAAATAAATTGAAATGAATAATATCATTAAAACTAACATATCCACATAGACCATCTTTACTCTTGAGAATCAATAACAAATTAATGAAACCTACCATGAGAAGGAACCATAAAAGGAGAAATCATTTTGTAAAATCCTTAATATATAATGAGAGGTGCGATTTGTGAAGTGAGAATTTAATGAATGAATGATTTTAGTAATTCTATATATAGGAACAAAATATGATCTGTATAAATATGGTCATTAGGAATATGGTAATGGGAAATATGGTGATTGGAAACCTAGTCATTGAATACTTGGTCATTAGATATACATATATTGAATTTTTATTTAGAAATTATTTTTTATCAATAAAAAATTTAAAATAATATAATTAAAAACAACAAACAAAAAAAAAAAAAAACAAATATTTCATTTAAAAATGTTATTATAAAAATATTTTTAGAGATTAAATGTTATTATTAAATAATGATATGATAAAATTCAATGAAATATTTTAATTTAAATTTAATGATAAAATTAAATGGTTAAAATAAAAATAAATAATTTTAATAGTAAATATAATTTAATATAAAAGATATTTTTCAAAGAACTTTTTTTTAAAAAGTGATGTGTATTTTTATATCAATGAAATAAATCACTACTAAATAATGATTTTGATGATTTTTTTGAGAACATATATAAGGAAGTAAATTTACATTCATCTAATAATTATTACTTGGAGATTAATAAGAATAGATTCAATAAATAATTTAATTTTTTTTTATTTTTTTTATGTTTTATGTGTGCCAATACTTAAATTTATTAACCACCTCTAGAAATATAACATAATAAAATGATTTTCAATATTTTAATTAGCACATTGAAGTTTTGTGACATGTTTATTTTCATTATTTAACATAAAAATAAGTTACCATGATAAATATTAGTTACCAAAATGATACTATTATTTATCAAAAAATTACATTTTTCTAAGTATTGTGTATTTTTATATATTTCTTATTTATACATTTTAATAAAAATAATGTTTATTTTTAATATATATGTATTGGAAAAATTCAATTACTACAACTAAATTACTAAAAAATATTATTATGATTAAAAATGTATTTTACCAGAAATTTAATTTTTATGAGATATGCATTTAACTTTAAATAAATAAATATATTTTGGTAAATTATTATATTAATAAAAATATATTTTTTTATTAATAATATATTAAATTCCATTTAATTAGTAATTTATACAAAATTATAATAAGAATAATTAATATTTAAAAAGTTATTTTTATGAGATAATTTTTTATATATATTACATTTTAATTTAAAATATAACTTTATCATATTTAGAAATTTAATTAGATTAAATGGAACCCAAATTTGGAATCATCTTGTGAAAATTTGGTATGAGAGTTTATTTTCTTCTTTTTGTAAAAAAGCTACAATTTTAAATATTTTATCAAGGATGAAGGGTTAAAAAGGTAAAATTCAGTGGTTAAAATTTTACCAAATAAACCAAAAACATAGAACTTCTAGAAGACATTTCATAGTTGGTGAAGTTATAACCACATGTCCCACCAAAATTTCCTCACCTAACATTAAATTTCATGTAAAATTTCCACATTTTCACCTATAAAAGGAGTTCACTTCCACACACTTCAAGCCGAACTAATCATTTGAAATTAACTTGAACCTATACCAATTTTTATTCCCCTGGATATCTATTCTATGTTTATTGGAACTTGTTTATAGTAAATTTTCCCAAGTTCTCCATTTCTAACAATCCTTTAAAGAGAAGATTCAAGTCTAAAATGTTATTAATGTCCACCCCAACCCTTTTTTAAATATATTTCTTTTTAAAACCTATTATAACCATATTAACAATGAAATAAATATCATTATTATACATAAAATTTATTATATTGATGAAACAACCATTATCTCCCCCTCTCCCATCCTTTGGAAAATGAAAATATCACCTGTTTTATGTATGGACTACCACCTCCATGAAGGGGATATTTAATTTTTCATCACCAGAATTCATTTATGGTTAAAAAAATTGATTTAACAAAAATTATATGATATTTATGACATTATTAATATTCTATAAAGATAAATTTTTTATTTTATTAGTAATATTAACAATATGTGATCTTTGTAAATTAAACCACAAAAACAAGGATTCCATAAAGAGAAACAACTTCTTCTTTATAACCAATAGATTACTAAATTAACATCATCATAAATCACTTATAAATTATGATTTATCTATTTAATAACATATAAATAATATCATTATTCATATAGAATCCAGATATTATAAAAAAAATCACTTTTATACTCTTCTATTAGTTATAACATGTTCTTGTTTGGGTTGTCTTAACCACTTTCATGAACAATGATCTAAATTTTTATCATGTATGGTTATGAAAAAATAATTATTGGTATAATATTATATTAATATGTACATAATATTTTTTTCTATAATGTTAATATTAATATTTAATTCATTATTAAGATACTACATTTTGTCCATTAAAAATTATTGAAGTAAGCCTATCGCTGATTTCATCTTCATGAATTGTAACTAAAACTCTTATTGACTGATATTATAACTTTATTAATCATTTTTGATAATATATTATATTACATTAAATAAAAAAGTAATTATAAAATCCATATCAAAGTATGGGATTCGATATCAATATTACAAAGCGTCTGTCAAACAATCAAAATTCTTAACATTCCATGATAAAAATAAATAATAACTAAAAAATAAATGTATAATGAATGATTATAATTAAAGAGAATAAAATATAATAGATTTAAATATGATTTTTAATTGATTTATTAATTTGTTTATTTCTATTATATAGGATTTTAAAATCATTTCATGGAAATCAAGAGTTTAGATAAGGGTTTTCATCTCAATTTCACTTCACTAAGACTTATTTTTATATTATTCACTCATTTTTATTTTATTTGTTGTACATACTTTCCAATTATATTTTATTATTATTATTATAGTTTATTTAATGGTATTTACAAGTATGTTCCTGAATTTATTGTAACACCATGATAATTTACAATATTTTCATTTTTTAAGAAATTTAATTTTGTTGCTTTCTTTATTTTTAAACAATACCGTTTGGAGCTTATGCTACAGACAATAATGAGTTGCCTTTCATTACACGTAATGCCCAGTTTTACCAAACAACAATATATTAATACAATATTTTTATTTAATATAATATATAACTTAGCCTTTAAATTAATTCTTTTGAATTGTATTTACCACAATTTAAATTTTATATATTCTATATAATTTTAACATTCATCTTATGTATTTTCTATAAAATATATATGAAAAAATTCAAAATTTTAGATAAAAGAAGTATTTTTTCAAAAAATATAGTTTTACCACCTTTTAATGGTGAACCCGTTTTAAATTGAATGTTCAAAAAATTTATATTTTATATTTGTAAAAATAAACTTATGATTTGAAAGATTTATATCAAAATTTATTTTGGTTTAATTTTTGGTATTTTTCTGACAAGTTTTATGTTCTGATGAATTTTGAAAAATACTAAATTTTAATTGAAAAAAACATTTTTCCTCCAAATAATTTATATTGTTAAATTATAAATTTTATTTATTAAATGTATAATTAGGTTATATTTTTATCATTTAATATAATTATGGTCATTGGAATTATTCTCACACTAAAATTGGATATAAACATGTAAATATTTTGATGGTTTTACTTTTAAAAACCCATTTTCTAGTTCCACCAATATGATTAATTTTAAATTAATTATTGAAACTTATGTGTTTTAAATATTGAAAAATGGTTTCCATATTTTGAATTAGTGGGTATAAATTATATTAATATATTAATTTTATTTTTTTGGTTATTATGAATAGAGACAATAATAATTTTTATTTAACACGGTCAAATTAAAATCAGATAATTTAGATAAACAAATAATTTTATAAGGACAATAAAATTACCGTATAACCTGCAAAAATCCTATTGGTTGAGTAAACATGAAACCTTAATACCTATGGACCATAATTAACTCATTTAAATGACTTTTCTTCTTTGAAATAGATATAAATATTATTAAAATAGAAGAAAGTGACATGAAAGCTATAAAATGTAACCCTCTTATTTCTTATAAGTATAATAATATTAATTTAGGGTTAAACATGATACAAAATTGATAATAAATATTCTTCATAAATCTAATTAAATTATTTATATCATTGAAATTTATTTATAATTTTTAGATATTAAATAATTACAATAAATACTGACACAAAAGTGATACAATAATTATTTTATTTATAGAAATATAAAATAAATTATATGAATAATATTAAAATAAATATAATTTTAATTAATTTGGGGACTCCATAAATTTTATAGGTGGATATGATATTTTATAAGTCTATTAAATGCTTTTTTTCAAAGTTATAGTTTTGTTTGGATTTTATTTAGAGTCAATGAAATAAAAAGGGTCAAAATAGACACTATTGATATTTTAGAAAAATTATTTTTATTAAATTATTAAAAATCTTAAAAATCATTAAAAAATACAAAATTATTATTATATGGTCTAAAATGTCATTAAATGTCCATTTATAGAAAATTGACACCATATAAGTAAATATTTATACACTTTTAATATTTGAACTATTATTACCACAATTAAAATTAAATTGAATAATTAAGGGTAAGTAAACATTATAATTTTTAAAATAAAACCAAAACAAGTAAAAAAATTATTGGATGAATAATATTCCATCCTTATCACATTAAGATCAATTTTGAGTTATTTAATGTACACTTTTCCTTGAAAATAAATTATATATTATTTAAATCAAATATAGTTACAAGATATCAGTGTATTGTATTTTAATATCTTTTATGTGTTCACAATGGGCAAAAAGAAAGATATGAATGAATGTAATTTTCTATTTTGATATAAATAAAAAATTTTCATTATTTTTTTTTAAATTTTTATAATTTATATAATTACCTTAGCAGTCTTTTCAATTATAAAACAATATTTATTTAATTAATATAAAAATATAATAAATGATTTTAATAATATTAATTTTGATATCTTTTTAATTAGTTAATGTGTCTTATGAATTTACTAGATATTTTAGATATATTATAGGTGTGTTAAAGTATTATATTCGAATTCCCATTTTGTCTTAATTTATTTAAGTTAAATTAAATGAATAATGTTACTTTGGGAAATAATGACATCTTATTGAATTAATTTATTATAAAATTATTTAAAAATAAAAAAATGTTAATTTCATAATCTCTTTATTATCCAAGATTTATTTTGTCTAATAATTTACTGGGAAACATTTATCATCCATGTCCATTATTCTTAAAAATATATTTCAAAACATTCTTACTATTCTTTTACAACTGTTTAAAGAAATTTTTACCCATGTCTGATTTTATAAATGGAATCTTTTTATCTTTTTCCTTATAAGATACTTTGTTTTACTTTTTCAAAAAATTACGAGAATAATTTTTTTTAACTTATACGACGTGATCAGATTTTTCCATTGTTGTGATGCCTTAACTTTTTGAAACTTCTCTTACAATCTTAAAGGTTTATTTTTAAAATAAATGTTTTATTTTATAATTTCACGGATTATACATGATTTCAACGTAAAAAAAGATTATTTCTCTCTATATTTTTTTAATGTTTTTATTAGATTATTTTCATCAATTTCAATATCCTTTGTTGGATCTAATGATTGGTTGAGGTTGATCTTTTATGATATTATTTACCATATTTTTTGGAAATTTTTATGAATAGTTTGATTGTGGATGTTCTATTTAGATACCATTCTTGAGTTATGGTAAATGTATTAATATTTCATTTACTAGTTTTTAATATGAAAGAATATCTTGTTTATGTTTCACCATTTTCATATGGGGAAGTTATTGGAATAAACATGTGAAAGGAAGGGACCACTATAGCCCATCAATGCACCAGTAATTATCCTGAGATGAAATTAGTTGGTGAAAAACCCTTCATGTTTATTTTCTAAGCAGTTTAACATTGTCAGGAAGATAGATCTTGACACAAATCATATAGGTTTTATACCCATAGAATTAAAAAATCACAATGATAGATCTCAACTGTATCTATCTTGAAGATATATCTTGATAGTGTAGACATCCGTATTTATGCATTCCATCATTATGATGTTATTTATGAGTATTAAATGTGATTATAAGACTGGTTTAATATCCTTGTGAATGTTTAAATGGAATTATTTGATTTATTCTTGCCATATTATACTGAATACTTTGTTTAAAAGGCTTGTGTTTCAGTTTTATACCTTGACTTAAATGTTTATGCTTATTTATGATAGCTTCTGCTATATTTTTTACCCTTACTGAGAATCTAAGATCACCCCTTTTTTGTTTTTTATTTTCCCAAGATACTAGGAAGTTTTTTATAATTGATATGTAGGGTTAAGTTAGGAGAGTAATGGTGTTCTCAAATAATTATATATGTTTTATATTATATTTTGAATTGTAATGTAAAGTTCATGTATGTAATATATTTTCCAAGACTACTAAACTGATCAGTCCTTCAGGATTTCATTCCTTATATTCATGAAAATTTATTGCAATAATGAACTAGCTTTTGCCTTCTGGGTTTGGGGCGTTACATTTACCCTTCATATTATTTTAAATAAATTGTTACCAAATTCATAAGGGTTTTTTCAACTTAACCTCCTTTTAATTGAGTCATATTTTTTCCACATTGAATATATTATTTTAAGTTTATTATATATATTTTTTGTTTTATTTAATATGGTACTTTCCATTTCTATATATGTAATTTACATTTTATCATAAAAATATTTTATTTGATGCATTTATTTCTTTAATAAAAAATATTGTTGAGAATAATTCACATCCTCTTCAGTATGATGTTTCTCTTCCACGTCCATATATTTTTTTCCACAAAAATTTACCTTTTATTTTAAAATTCAAATTTGTATTATTTCATGTGATCTTTATTTTTATCCCTTACCCTTTTCAAAAGGATATTTTATTATCTTTTTTTATAATCTAGGTTTTATTACATATTTTTAAAATGTTAGAAAATAATTTATTTTCACGATCAAATATTTTATATTCCACTCCACATTTTTTGAATTAAAAATTATTTAATTTTAGGGCTTCATTGTTTAAATTTATTTTAAAGTGGTGTTCTAAGAAGGTTTTTATTCTACCTTCTATAAAATGTATTTTAAAAGTAACTTGTATCATTATATTTTTAAAATAATGTTAAAATGTTTTATTAAATATATTTTTATGTGTTTAGTTTAATTTTACTATCTATACCCAAAGGAATTTTCTCCAATGGAATTATGTTTTGTGAACCACCCTCTAAATTCTCTTATAAAATACTCATTTTTTGGTGATTCAATTGTTAATATCAACTGACCAAATTCTTGATATAATTTTATGTGGTACCATTCAAAACTTTTATGTAACCCATTTTAATTTCATGGATTTTCATGATATGCTATATGATTGATTATATATGGATATCTTTTGTATGTGTATAGATTGGTGGGGTCCTATGTCACATTCTAATTCATTGGCCAATGTTCTAAATATCATGAGATAAAAATGGGATGCATGATATGATTATCTATCTTTTTATGGGTCTTAAGTTATAATGATCGAGTCAATAATAGATCATAATAAATGATTACTAATCCACCATATATTCGGTTATATCATTTTGATGCTGAAATAAGTATGTAATTTTTTCTTTTTATTATGTTTATTACATTGTTCCTAATTATTCTATGTTTTAAAAACATGACACATTTTCATTTTATATACCTATGATTATTCCCGAGAGTGTGAGAAACACAGATATTGTTCCAGCATATCCCAATAATTCACATTTTTTCATGATATCAAAACCCCAATTGTTCTAATAATGAGTTTTTCTTATTATATTTCAGGTTAATAATTTATATTTTATTAAGTGTTATTTCTTTTGAAAGTTTTAATTCATTCTGTGTTATTAAAGTATGAGGAAATATCTAAAATAAATTATATTATATGATGTATATTTATCTAATGAGGATACTCAAGAATTCATAATTTTAAAAAGTGAATTATCTTATGAGAGTCTTCTGTAGAATAATTGTCACACCACTTAGGTAATTTATCGTACAATGGAGGAGAAATATACTACGAGTCAAAAAATCCTAGAGAAATTTTCCTATAAATCATAGAAAGACTTATGGAATTGATATTTGGTAATGTAAATTATATCATGAGATAAGAAAGTCATACATGTTGTGTTTTTGGAAAATTCAATTATCATATGATGTTCACATATCATGCATGTGCATGAATATCATATAAGAATATTTTTTCCCAATTATCTCATAGAATTCAAATTTAATACACCATATAATTTCTTATGAATCTAAATATTTATTTCAAAGGAGAAAATATATTACAAAGCTCAAAGAATATATTTTGAAATAAAAAATATCATATTAAGGAAAATATGTTTTCACAAAGTTAGAATTTGTATGATGTGTTGAAGCTATAATAAAATTCATACGACTAGAAGAATTAAAAAATAAATTCCTATGAATTTGAAGACCTACAATGTTGAGTATTTTTCATTATTTAATTACAATTTTGAATAAATTATTATTTATTATATTTTTTGGGAAAATGACACTCTTTATTTTGATTTATCATCAAATAAATCATATTTTTTCAAGAAATAATATAATTTCAAGGGAGACCATAGTTGTAGTCAAATAAAAACTTTATTTTATTATTTTTTGTTATAAAGGTCACATGTATAGGATAAATTATTTTTCAGAGTGTTTTGTATAATTAATCTCAACTGTTGGAATATATATATATATATATGATTTTGAAAACAAAAAGGAATGTGATATGCTAAGAATAAGGACTATTCTCATACTCTATTTTTCAAACTCATTATTATTGGGACACTGTGTGAAGAAAATATACTTCTTTTTTGTTATTTCAAGATGAATTTACAGAAAAAAATGTTTCTTTAGAGTTTCTCCAAAGTCTACTCATTATAGGAATAAGTTTAACCATCTATCAGTTTCTACTGACAGTGGTGTGCTAAATCTACTATATTTTCTATATCTCATTATTTATAATGTGAGAAATAATTATACTGAGTTTTTGAAGGTCATTAATAGTTCTTTTAAAGGGAGAGGCTATTTGAAAGTTCTTAGATCTTTTTAATATGTGATAACTTCTTTCAATCAGCTGAGAATCCCATAGGAAAATATTTGGTTTATTAAAATCACTATACTTTCATTGAGTGATGGTGAAGTGTATTGGAGAAGTTACTCTTACCATGAAAAACTATTAATTATATATTTCATTATATTTAATTTATTTCATATTTTTCACTACATATATACTAATGAGTGAGGGATGGATTTGAATATATTTTTAAGAGGGTAGTTTTAATTTTCTGAAAAATTTAAGAAAATAATTCAACCAACTCTTGAGTCATTGTACAACTCTTACTAAGAAAACAATTGGTATGAGAGCAGTGAGATTTAGTTTCTCAAGTTTATGAAGTTTTATTCTAAATATTTCAATTATTTGTATAATTTTTTTGTTCCAAAGATGGAATTTTTATAATTAAATAACCTTACTTTAATATAGAAAACTATGGGTGTTGGAAATTTTGGATGATTATCTATATAAAAAAACCTTAGTTTGAAAGTGAACTTGAAAGCTATAAATCCATTTAAAAATCATAAAGTATAATAGAATAAGTGGTATTATACTTAAGAAGCTAAGAATGATTTAAATTCAAAATCTAGGAATGCTATTTCTTGTGGATTAGGTCCTAATGAGTTCATCCAAGTTTCACAGTGTGAAACTGCTTATGAGATATGGTCTGATATTTATATTTCTTATTAAGGGATGTATAATATAAGAAAACTTAGTTATAATACTCCAAAATTAACATTTTAAACAATTAGAATGATTAAAGGTGAAATCATTAATCAGATGAATGGAATATTAACTGAGATTTTTAATGATGTAGCTACCTTGGGTACTCGAATTTTAGAGCCAAATCAGACATTTAAAGTTTTCAGACTTTTACCACCTAAATTGAGTAAATATTATCTAAAATAAGACAGTTTGCTCTAGTTAATGATCTAAAAAATAAAGGATCTTATAGGTAATATTATGATGTATGTGGAAGATATTCAAGTTTAAGTAAAAGATACCATATTATTTAAAATGGAAAATCATGATTTGGACATTTTTACTTTAAAGGATGAGAATAAAGATAAAGAATTATCTGATTGATATGTTGAAGGTGAATCAAGATTCTCATATTCTAATAATGATCTTGATCAATTTAAAAATAAGTTAAAAAAGTTCTATAATAAGAGAAGTGGTTTAAAAAAACTCACTTAACAAATATAAGAAGTTTTTTGGAAGTTAAAATGATGTAAAATACTATGAATGAAAAAATATTAGAAATATAAAACTTTATTTTAAATGTCTTCAATATATGTAGATTTCATAAAAAAAGATTTATATAAAATATAATAATAATAAGAACGGAAAAAGGAAATTAATACCACATGAATTGATTCTTAAGACTACAGGGATGATTTATTTAATGACTCACATATTGAATATTCAAACCAAACTAAAAACATTTTCTTTAGGGATAAAGAACTAGTTTTATAATCAATATACTACTATGAGTCTAAATCTGAAATTAAAAAATACACTTTTTAATAATTAAATGAGTGTTATTCAATGTTATAATACAAATATGAATCTTTTAATAAAAATAAAAATTCTCTTAAAAACCATATGGTGTTGCATTAATTAAAAAATGATCTTTCTAATTTTTTTTTGAATTAGAATCCAACTTTCAAAATTCTACTATAAACTATGAATTACATAACAACATAATTAAGGAATTTCTAGATGTGGTTAAATCATTAAAAGACACTTCATGTGTTTTTACTAAGAGGGATAGATCAATCAAATATATAGAAAAGAAAAAAAACATGGAATACAAACTAATGCTAAAAGGCCTAAGATACGTATAAATTACTTTATGTCAGTTTTGAAGGATGAATCATATCTAATATTATCCCTTTTAACTATAAAGTCAATAAATATGATAAAAATGATTTCTATAAAAATAATGAGCCAAACATATATAAATAAAACTTCCATTGTGATTGAATTAAATCCTTTATTATAGTCATAGAAAACACATACACTTATTTGATTTTATTACATACTATCAGATTTAAAAGACCATTATGAATCATTATAGTTGATAATATATCCCTTGATCATTGATCATATGATTAGTATTAATATAGGGGTTTGAGAAATCCAATTGACACAGACAAAGGATGTGATGACATCGACTAGTAGGATCATACCCTTTGAATCCCATTTATCAGAGATTATAAGGGAGATAACATCACTTGGGTTTTCCCTTGACCAATCCAAATCTAAGATCCATCAATTAAATCATGAGTGAAAAAGATTACAGGAGAAGTTCAAGATCATTGAGATCATGATCCAAACCATGTACGTTGAACCAGCCAAGGACAATCTCACCATCACACAACTTATGCTTATGTATTTTACTGGTGCAATAATGAGATATATAGAAAGAACCTAAAAATATAAATATGGATTTTATATTTTCAATACAATAATGATTATATTTACTTATTATTATTGTTACATTATAAATTATTTTGATTTTGAGACAATAAAACAGAAATTATTTTTTTGGGTAATAGGAAATTTTAATGAAGACTTTTATTTTGATGAATTAATGGATTTATGAAAGAAATTATATTTTCATAAAATATTATTATTGAATAATTTTTACGATTCCAAATTTAATTTTTATAGGGGTTCAAAAACTGTTATTGTAAAAAAACCCATCTTTTCTCAATAAATGTTGATTCTTGTTTTAGATGTGAAAATTCACATATTTATAAAATAATTTTGATAAAATAAATATTATTTTAAAATAAAAATTTCAAAATTATCCAATAGTTATTTTTTCATAATTTTCTGAGACAATGAAATTTTAAGGTAAAAATTAAATATGGGGTAAAGATACGGTGTGTATTATGATATCATAATGATCCAAAAGTGATTTATTAAATTCTCTAAAATGTATCCAAAACCAAATATATGTTTACCTTAAAAATAAAGTGATTTTTTGGTTATTTTCTTAATTTTTTAAAGTCTTTAAGAATCCTCCAAACCAATATTATATTTTAATGCTTTAAAATATTTTCTTTATGAACATGGCACACTCCAAACCACCAAAGTTTTTATTTTTATGATTTAATCCCTTTTACTTATAAAATAATGAAAGAATATTATTTGGTAGAAACCATTGGCAAAAACCCTAAGAAGGTTTGTATTTTTGATTATTTTATTATATAGATACCAAAACCTAAGTTTGAGAAATAATAAAGAACTCCCCTCACTTTTCATATATAAACCAACCCAATATCCCCTTCCGATTCACTCCAAAATATTTTATCATTTCATTAATATACCCTAACTTTTATAGGGTCCTCCCTAGGTTTCCCCATGGTCTCATGAATCTCCTCTCATGCTTTTGGAATCACCCTCTCTAGGAAAGGGATCCTTTCTTTCTCCTATTATTTTAATAATCTTCTTCATTTTATGTCTTTAATATAAAATTCAAAATGTTGTGATATTTTTTAACCATCCATATTACTATCTATTTTATTTAAAAATTATTATACATTTATTTCCCTCTCATTAAAAAAGTTTATGAATCTTTAAGTGTTGTCGTTATGCCATTTTAATTTTACTGTGATTTTTCCATGTGAAACCTTTATATTGAGAATACTAATGCTATTTAAACTAAAGAGTATTTAAATATACATACCTATAATTATTTTATTATGGAATTCATTGTATGTATTCTACAATATTTTTTATTTGAATTAAATGTGATTAAATATGATCCTATGTTGAATGATCTATGTGGCACACTTATGCATGTATGTGACATAAAAGTGACTAGTGAGCCCAAAATTATATAGAGCTGCAATGCATTGGGTAAGGATTTAATATCATGATTCATCATTAAAGGAATATGTGAGTGAAACTAATCCATAACAGGAATTTTTACACAATGTTATCATTTCTTGGGGTTTATCCTTGACCTATGTTTATGATTTCATGTTTAAAGTTGTTTCGAAATTCCTATATTTCCTTTATGTTGTCATTTTATATCATGATTTATTGTTAATTGTTTTTATTCTCACCCATATTATGTTACTTTAATATTATTATTGGATATCATGTATTACTTTATCATCATGATATGATTTTTTTATTCCTTTACTAAGCTTTATAGATCACCACTTTCTTTTGTACATCTCCAAGTTATCCCATGCAGTTTTAGAAGATCGATGATTTCTAAGAGCTTGTTAAGAGAGTTTTCAATAATGTTGCTATATCAAATGGTTTATATGTTATACTATGTAACTATCACCCAAAAAAACTATAATTAACAATCTTTTGGGACGTATTATTTATACCTTTATATAATAAATTAGAAATTAATGTGTAATAAAGAAAATAGTTGTCATAGTTGGTATCAAAGGAAAGTTTAGTTATTTTTGGGATTAGGATTAAAAAAATATAGAGAAAGGATTAGGGTTAAAACTAACCACAAAAAGAAATCCATATGTTTTGTAAAAGTATAGGTTAATTAATTCATATGAAAATACTTCCCTTTAGGGATACTATAAGTAGATGTGGATCTGGAACATATGTACCAAGGAAAACACCCAAAAATACTATATTGAGATTGAATCAATCTAACATCCCCTTATTATCTGGGTCTCCCTCTCCCTCTCATGCTAGGGTCCCATCCCAACGCCACCGCTTCCCCCTCGTGGTGAGTGGTTTCACCCAACATGCTTCTACTTCTCTCCCTTTCGACCCTTGTCTTCCTCCTGCTGTGTTTCCCCCTACTTGAATTCTTCTTTCCTATTTTGTTATGATGATGTTGGGGTCCATTTCCTATTCTTTGTCTCTGACCAATACGACTATTATCTTCAGAGATTTGGGTTCGGTGGTGGCATTTGGTGAGTATCTTCAGTTTCTCCTTTATTTTCTTATAAGTGCTCCTGTTCTTCCCTTATTTCCTTACCCATCCTTCAAGACCCCATATTTGGTCAAGAAAGACGGTGTTTAGGGATATTTGGGAAGGTGTTGGTGGTAGGGATTTTAGAATACCATCTCTGGTTTTCTTCATTATATCCCTGTCTTCATTACTTTTCCATTCCATTCATTGTGTTTTTTCTATTTTAATTCTTTTCTAGGGTGATCAGTTTTTTGTATTATCTCAGTGGATGGATTTTAGTGATACTTACAATGGAAAATGTTGGTTTCATGGCTTTATATGCTTGTTGGTGGTTCTGATGGTGGAGGTTTCTGGTCAGTATTACATTTTTGGGTTGATGTTAGTGATTTTACTCTTCTCTTGCAACATGATCCCAAAACTCTTCTCCCAGGCAGACTTGAGCGATTATTTCCAAAATGTTTTGGGATGTGTAGTTTAGGAATTTGACGATGTTCTAGGAGGTGTTGTTTTTTATGAATTATTCTCTATATTAGGGTTTATGCTGGGCATTTTCTTGGTTGTATTTTAGAGTTTCTTCAACTGGTTGGTTGTTTTCATATTTTTCATGTTTTATTTCAATGACAATGACTATTTATGGTAGGTGGTGTGTCTCACCTATGTACTGGTTCTGGATGAATGTTGTCACTAGTATTATTGGTGTAGATGAAAGGGACAGAGGTTTTGGTTGTTTAGCGTATGGTGGTTATTTTACCTCAAGGAATGATGGGGGTTTCATAGGTCATTATTTCTATTGTTTGGTTTGGAATTTTGTATTTGGATAATTTATTATAGTGGCTCATGGCACAGTGGAGGCTACTAATCTGTGTTTGAAATTTGATGTTTGTTTTGTTTTTTCGGGTGGTTTTGGTTTCTGTCAGATGGTTTGTGGTTTGGATTTATGGTATGTGATACCTAAATTATTCTATTAATAAGTTGTTCCCACTTAACCTCAAAGTGGTTTTATTTGAAAATAAAAAAAAATATTTGGATTTAGATAGACTCAATCAGGAAATGGTACCCAAAAAAGGCGTTGATACACACCTGTTTTTCCACTCAGGGGGGATATGCTTTGGTAAATTCACAATCTATTTACAAACCATTATTAAGTGAATAAAAAATTACCATAAGAGTTTTTTATAGGAAATAGATCTTGAATAACATAGATTGAATCCTAAAAATTCATAAGTTAAGGAAATACCTGACATTTATAAATTATCACGTTAATGTTATTGGATTAAAATTTATGTGTTTAACAGTTTAGAATTACCCATACCTAATTTTCCATTTATTATATCTAATGAAAAAAAATAGGAGGAATCGAGTAGAAAACCAATGTGAATGGAAATGTGATGAATTCCGAACCCAATGGGAGTATGAATCATGAAATTTATGATGATACTATCTTAGTTAAATAATGTACTGTAGAGAAACCTAAATAAAAAATAACAAACAAACCCCCTAATATAGAACAAGTATCAATTGATACCTTTATGCAAAAAAGGCCTCTAACTTTCAATAGATTATCCAATCCCTTAACTATAGAAAAATATATCAACTCCATTGAAAAATATCTCTATCCTTAAATTTTATAAGAAATAGAATATTATACTAGCTATTTATCATATGATGGTAGAGGCTGATCAATGGTGGACATTTATCAATAATAAAAGGAATAGATTAAAGTGATGGTGTAGAAGGAATTCTAAAAAATGTTTCTGAAAAAATATTTTCCTCACTCTCTCAGACTTAAAATGGGAAGGGATTTACTTTTCCTAAAAAATAGACGATGAATCCATTGGTTTAATCAAAGAAAACATCAAAATAATTTCATGATATGACTCTGAATTTTTCATTAACCATGAACACAAATTTGAACACTTATTTTGTAGGATAATATTATTTTATGAAAATCCCTAGTGATCAGAGACTTTGTTAGCTACAAGATTTTTTTTGATGTGCCCTCAAAGTCGAAATGGGGTTCAAAAAATCTCAAGTGTCTCATGGGGATAATAAGTATAAATTGGAGTTGAATTATAGATGTTCAATAGAAATATCTATTGGTGTTTATAAATTTCAACATCACACTTTTAAAATGTGTGGAAAGAATTACCTTGGAAATTTATTAAAGGGGATGAGTAAATGATTTAGGTGTGGGAAGAAAGGGCACCTATCTATCGACTGCAGATTAGAGAAACCCAATAATGTAATGGAAGATAGGAATCATCTAGTCAAACCTTATCCTATTTTCCAATGTTTCAACTTCATGGAATTATGGAACTTTTAAAACAATTGCACTAAGACAAGGGTGGTTAGAGACTATTAGCACCCACAAAATCCATAGTACAGATGGCGAGCTTATGTCATTACAATCATTGAGGTGGATCCAAAAAATGAAGTGGTAATAAGTATTCTCATTATTAATTTAGGAATAAAAAATGTACTTTTTTATTCTAGTTATACTCATTCCTTCATATCACACAAGTTTAGTAGAACTATTAAAACACCCCCACAAATCATGGAAGTAGAGTTATTGGTGAAAATAATAAATGGGAAAATGATTGAATCCAAAGTATATAACTCCTCCCCTATATTAAAATTTATGAGATGAAATTCTTAAAGAACATTGTGATACTCCCTTTAGTATAACTTGATGAAATTCTTGGTATGGACTAACTTTCCCTATATAGATCCAACATAAATAACCGTGAGATGTCAACCACTCTCTGTATTTCAAATCTTTCTTCTATTCTGTACAAGTGAAAAGAGGAGGTTGAATTGACTTTAGTACAAACATATCAAGCATGGATATTATTTACCTAAAATAAATCTTATCAAGCACAAATGACTAAGAATAAGGAGAAAATATGTCATGAAGACATTCCCATTGTGTGGGAATACACGAATGTGTTTTCTGAAGAGTTTCTAAGTCTTCCTCCTACCCGAGAGGTTGAATTTTAAATTGATCTTAGTCCTAGGGAATTGATAATATTCAAGACTCCATATATATTTTCAGTTTTTTAACTTGAGGATTTGAAGAAATAAATATAAGAGAATATAGATAAAGGGTTCATACACCCTAGTACTTCACTGTAGGTTAAAACAGTTCTCTTCATTAAGAGGAAGGATGGGTCAAAGCGCCTTTTAATTGATTATCATGAGCTCAAAAAGATCATGATAAAGAAAAGTTAACCTCTTTCATATATTGGTGAATTATTTTATCAAATATGAGGAGTCCAATACTTCTCCAAGGTGGATCTTCGGTCAAGGTATTAATAAGTAAGGGTGAAGAAAAAGGAAATCCCCAAAAAATCTTTCCATACAAGGTATGAACCCTATAAGTTTATAATAATTCAATTTGGACTCACTAATACTCCATCAATATTATTTCACATGATTAATTGAGTATTTTTATATTACATCATCAAATTTTTTCCAGACATTATACAAGATATTCTAATATACTCCAAAAGTAATAAAGAGCATGAGGAGGATCTGAGTACTATGATTAGGACCCTATGAAAGGATCGAATTTATGAAAAGTATAAAAAATGTGAATTCTGGTTGAATTAAGTATCATTATTAAGGAACATTATCACAAGTAATGGGATATATGTGGAACCTTCAAAGAAAAAATTAATTGATGGAAGGAAAAGGCCAACATCTGTGATGAAAATCCATAGTTTCCGTGGATTAGTACGGTATTTTCATTGATTTTTGTGATATTTATCACGATTTTCAAACCCTCTAACCAAACTAAATCATAAGGGAGTGTAGTTTTTTTTGAAATAATGAATGCGAATAGAGATCCAAGGAGTTAAAAAATAAGGTTATCACTTCACTTATACTTACTCTAACCAAAAGTGGGAAAATTCCCATGGTATACAATGATTCTTCATTGTAGGGCTCTGGATTTGTACTAATACAAAATAATAAAGTTATAGCCTATGCCTCAAGACAATTGAATTTTCTTAAAGAGAATTACTAAAAACATGATTTGGAGTTGAATCTAGTAATATATGAATTGAAAATCTTGTGGAATTATATCTTTGGGGAGAAGTGTGAAATATATATGGAACATAAAGTCCTCAAATACATATTCACACAGAAGGTGATGAATATGCACCAGTGAAGATGGTTAAAGATGATTAAGGACCATGAATTACCAATAAAATACCATATTGGTAAATTAAATAATATATTAGACTCTCTAAGTAGAAAGGATCCTGAAATTTTATCATTGAAGATAATTTAAAAGGATTCGATCTTCTTAGACTTGAAAAGGATGGAAATGGGAATCATAAAGGAAGGAAAATCATCAATCCAATCACAAATTATTGGTCAACTATCCATTATGTAGAAGATAAATTATGATCAAAGATATGACCTGGAAATTCAGAATAAGGTTGAAGCTACAAGAAATGATAAATCCTTAGAGTTCAAAATTAATGGAGAAGGAGTTATAAGCATTGGGTCCTGTCTATATGTGCTATCAAATCACAAGTTAAAAAAAGAGCTGTTGGATGATGCACACAGATTAAACTTCTCTATCCATTTAGGGAGCACAAAGATGTATCAAGATATCTTATATAACTATTAGTGGGAAAATATGAAAAAGGTCCCCGTGAATATACATCAAAGTGTCGTGTATTTCAGAAAGTAAAGGCTAAAAGGAAAAAAATCCTAGGGGATAATGCAATGATTACCCATATCTACATTGAAACGGGATAACATAAGAATGAACTTAGTAAGTAGACATATAAATACATCAAGAGGAAATAATGCTATATTTTTTGTGGTGGATCATATTACAAAGACTATTCACTTCATTGCTATCTAAAATGAATTCTAACTCGACCAAATTGGAAGGATATACATTAGATAAGTTGTGAGGCTGCATGGAACACTACTATAAATTGTATCTGATAAAGATAAAAGATTTACCTCCTTGTTTTGAAAGAGTATACAACATGTATAAATACTAAGTTGAACTTCAATATGACTTATCACCTTCAAACTGGGGGCCAATCTGAGCATACTGTCTAGACACTTTAGGACATATTGAGAGCATGCTCAATTAACTTCAAAGGAGGATGAAATCAACATATTCCTCTGGTTGAGTTCTCATACAAAAATGTTTTCCACTCAAACATCCAAATGGCTCCCTATGAAGAACTTAATGGGAAGTGGTACAGAACACCTACATGCTTGGATGATGTTGATGAACACATACTGTTGGGTCCTGAAATGGTCGAGGAAATATTGGAAAAGGTCAAGACCATTCCGTAGAACATTAAGGGTTCTTAAAGTATAGAAAAAATCTATTATGATAATCATTTATGAGTCCTATATTTTTATGTCATAGATAAGGTATTCGTCCATATATCTACATAGAATAAATTCATGAGATTTGGAATGAAAGGAAAGCTTAGTCAAGGATACATCAGTCCCTTTGAGATGCTTGATCGCATTGGAGTAGTGAATTATCAACTAGAACTCCCATCTAACCTATTCCAAGTATATGATGTGTTCTATGTATATCTATTGAGGAAGTATATACCAAACCCCTTACATGTCCTGAATCCAAAGGTGGTACCATTGGAGAATGATTTTTCCAATAAAGAGAAGTCGGTGAAGACATTAAATCATAGAGACAAAGTTCTAAGAAATAAGTCAATCCACCAGGACAAAGTTCTATGAATATACCATAAGTTTAAAGAATAATTGTGAAAACTTAAGGAAGTAATGAAATTAAATTACCTCCATCTATTTTAGTGGGGGAACTAAAAATTTTGGGGGTGAAATTTCTAAAGGGAGGAAGATTGTAATGACCTGAAATTTTATAAATAAAATTTCTTTTGTGATTTAATTAAATGAACTATTATGGTTATAAAAAATAAATTCAATTATTTGGTTTAATTATATCCTATAAAATCTAAAATATTATTAATCATCATTACCATTGTCAATATAGCCATTAAAAATTGATCAGATGATTATTATAAATATAGGGCTTTGATCAATCCAATTGACATAGACAAAGGAAGTGATGAAATCAACCAGTAGGATTGTACCCTATGAAGCCTATTTATCATAGATTCAAAGGGAGATTGAATCAATGGTATTTTCCATTTACAAAGCCCATGTTTATATCCAACAAAAAAATCATGATTGAAATCATTTATAGGATAATTTCATGCTCATTGAGATCATGTACCAAACCATGCACATTGTACCACGCCATGAAAATATGACCATCGCACACCTTAACTTAGGGAATTTTATGGTGTAACAAAGGTATATATATCAATAAATCAATAATATAAATATTTATATTGTTTTTTCAATATAATAATAATTATATTTACTTCTTATTGTTGTTACATTATAAATTATTTTGATTTTGATACGATAAAACACAAATTGTAATTTTGGGTAACATTTAATTTCAATTAAGACACATATTTTGATTAATTAATAGATTTTTGAAATAAAATATATTTTAGTAATATATTATTATTAAATTATATTTAATAGATATAAATTATATTACAATTTTTCTGATGTCAAATAATTTTTTAAGTGTTCAAAAACTGTTGCATTAAAAAACCATCATTTCTCAATAAATGCATATTCTTATTTTAAAAGTGAAAATTAAAATATTTATAAAATTATTTTGATAAAATAAATGTTATTTTTTAAATAATCACATTGAAAATTTTTAATAGTTAATTCTTTATAATTTTCAGAGATAGTCAGATTTTTGTTTAAAAATTAAACATGTTATAAATTTACAGTGTGTATTATGACATCATAGTGACCAAAAAATGATGTAAAAACTTTTATAAAAGGTATAAACTAGAAAATTTAAGTTTCCCCTTTAAAATAATGCAATTTTAGGTTATTTTATTAATTTTATAAATCCTTTTGGAATCCTCCCAATCCTATATTATACTTTAAGGTATTAAAATCATTTCATTATGAATATGACTGAATTTTACATAACCAAGGGTAATATTTTAATGAGTTAGGACCTTGGAATTATAAAATAATAAAAAAATCATATTTTTAATGAACCAAGGAAAAAAACCATGGGAGGGTTTGTGTTTTAGATTAATTTATTATATAGAATCCAAAAGCTATGTTTGAGAAATAATTAATAACCCTAGTCTCGTTTCCTATATAGACCCACAAAAGCTCCCATTATTCTTCAATAAAAAACTTTGAACCATGTAATTACTATTAACTTCCCTATCTAGTGCCCTCAAAATGTTCCCCAAGCCCTCAAGAAGCTCCTCCCAATATTTTAGAATCATCCTCTCAAGGCAAGTGATCCTTTGCTTATTCTCTTATTTCAAGCATCTTCTTTGTTTTATGACTTTTATTTACAATTAATAATGATGGGGAATATTTTAAACATCCCATTTACTATAAATTCGACTTAAAAATTATGATATACCCATTTTTATCTCATTAAACCATTTTATGAATCTTTACATATTACCGTTATGCTGTTGAAATTTCACAATGGTTTTTCAATGTCAAACATTTGTATTGCGAATACCATCGCTATTTTCACTCAAGGGTATTCACCTATAAATAAATAAAATCATTTCACCAGTGAATTCAATGTATTTATTCAACAATACTTTATCTAGTAATTAAATATGGTGAAATATGATCTTATGTTGCATGATCTATGTGGTACACTTATGCATGTATAAGATATGAAAACGATGGGTGTTCCTAGAATTATATAGAGCTCCAACGCATTATGTAATGTTTTAGTCTAATGAGAAGTCATGAAACAGAGTAGGTGTTAACCTAATACACCATGAGACTTTTTCCACCATGTTATTATGTCTTATCTGTTACCCTTGACTTATGTTTTTGATGTCATGTTTAACGTTGTTTCCACTTTTCTATACTGCCTTTATGTTATCAATATTTATCATGATTTATTGTTTAGAATTATGATTTTCTACCATGTTATATTACCTTTATATTCATATTGGATCTAATGTACTACTTTATAATCATTATTTGATTTTTTCCCTCACTTGTATTTATATCCCACCCCATTCTTATGTACGTCCCTAGGTTACCACATGCAGTTGTAGAAGATCAATGATTTCTAAGATCATGTTAAAGAGGTTTTCAATAATTTTGTTGTATAACATGTTCAAGATGGTATACAATGTACATATTCTCCAAATACACTATACTTAACAATATTATGGATTGTATTATGTGCACCTTTATGTAATAAACCACGAATTAATGAGTAATAAATTCCAGGGTGATCATAATAGCTACCTGTACTTTTCATACATAAATATCACATCTTATTATATGATTATTTCATATATAACAGTATTATGCACACTAAAATCATAATATTTTAGTGTTTTTGTAAACATGGATACATAAACAATTGGTTTATTAAATATCTATATAATATACCACTTAGTTCTTCATAACTAGCACCATTCATAGAGACATCATACTTTAAACTTTTTTTTTTCATATACTGGGTAAAATAAAAAATAATAAAGGGTGATATTAGATTCTTAGTAAGGGTAAAAAGGGAGATACCAATGATTATTTAAGTATAAAATGAGCTTAAACGATGTGAGAATATGAACTCAAACTTTTAAAATCATACTCAACAATTTTAAGATCATAAACATGAGTCATGGAATAAATCTTGTCAGTTTATAGGATATGAATCATAAAGGATACCCAATAATATATTCCTAACATGTCAGGCATGGGATAACGACTCATGTACCTAATTTGGGCTTGTGCTAACCTCTTATATAACATCTTTTGTGATTTGGATAAACTCCCATGTACCCACTTGTTTTGAGATTAGGATAACCTCATGTGTACCCTTTGATACCATATAACATTAATCTTTACCCAATGAATGATAGGGAAATATACTTCCAGGATCTGCCATCACTTAATCATAAATCCATTCATATTTATGCCCCATGATAATTAAAATATTCATCATAACTTAACCCATGGAAAAGAAAATGTGTTTCATTGATATTTCATCATAATAATCAAAAAACATCCAATGAAAAAATAAATATGGTATTATTGTACCGCATACCTAGTAAATCCTAAGTAACATAAATGGATGTTATCATAGATGATTTTTTTTCTTCCAAAGGTCACTGGAATATTTATTGAGGAAAATGGCCTTTTCATTTTCAAATCACATATTTAAATCTATAAATTTACCAAATATTAAAGAAAAAATTTTCTTTTAAAATAAAGTTGGAAACTTTTAAATGAACCTTCAAAGAATTTATTGTTGTTAAATAAATGGAATTTCATTCAAGCTGTGTATGCTAAAATAAATATTCCTTTCACATTTTTGATAAAAAGACAAAAGTTCCTCATTTGAAAAAAATACAGGAATATTTTATAATCCATTTTTTAAAAAAGTGAAACATGGGTAAAAATAAATTTAAAAAATATTATGATAATAGTAGAAATATTATTTAATTCTTTTAGAAAACATGGAGATAGTATAAAAATGATTTTGACAGAAAAGAGAAACAAAGTCATTTTTTCTTAAAAATGTTATTTGAGTCTCCTGAGTACATTAAATGAGGAAAATTTAATGAAAACATGTATTATCAATAAATTAATATTTTAGATGAAAATTATTGTTATTATTTATAAATAGATCATTAAATTTCATCATTAGAAACTTAATCATAAACAATCTCTATAAATAATGAGATTGTAACATAAATCCCTTATATTTTGTTTGAATTGATTCAAAATCACTTTAAATTCATGTATAATAAATTTAAATATATTATAGTTATATAAAAGGGGGATTTAAATACTTATAATATCATATAATATCTAATTATATTATTTCTGAACCCATTTATTAATAATTTCTTATTAAAATCGTTGTTTCTATGTGTTAACTACTTTATATTTCATGAGATTTTCTGTTTAGTAGTTCCAAAACATGTAGTTTGATCATAGTTTGATAATATTAAAAATGTTATTTATGATATAAATATCATGTATATTCATCATTTATATATTTATAAACATCCATATAATTAGGGATAAAAAATGAATTAAACTGTTCATGGAGATGGTATGCCGCACTTACAGATTAACGCTTCATTCACTTTTAGAAATATGAAACAAAATAAATGTAAATAACAATTAAACATTAAAAAATAATTATTATATCATATATATCATATAAATTTATTAAATATATTCTTATTACCATAAATGTGAATCAGAAATGAAAAATGAATCACATTGCTTTGTAGATGTGGTAGTCCACACATACGCACAAGCGACATTATCATTTTCCAACTGATAGAAATGTAAGAAGGTAGATATGATATTATAATTAAAGAAGAATTATTATTTCATAAATATCATGTATGAACATTAAACCCATCATAATAACCATCCATGAAAGATGGTAATGGAAAATTAATTGTATCACTACTTGGAGGCAATAGTCCACACATACGCCCAAGTGATACCTTCACATCACATTTGATGGAAAAGTTGGTGGATAATGGTTGTTTCATGATCATAATAAAATTTTATTATATTTTATATATTTAAGTTATTATTCTATTATGAATACCACTAATTTAGATGAGGTAGAGTAAGTAGTAAATTGAATGAGTTTGGGTAAGATGATTACCTCTTCTTTAGAAGACCTAGATTAGATCATTTTTTAAGTATCGTTGTAATGTTTTATTAAGAATACCAGTACCACTAATTTGTGTATAAAAAATTAATAACATAATTTTATATGATTTGGTTGATATATTTGGATCAAATTGGGGTAAATACATGAGATAAGGGGTATCCTTTTATAAAGGATATAAAAGACATAGTTGAAATTACAGAAGGAATAAACATATAATTAACTAATTATAAGCAAAAATGATTCCAAATGGCTAGGTATTAAAATAAAAAAATAATTAGGTTTATATATCATTATCCAATGTAATTTATATTGATTTTTGTGTCATTTTAAACTATTTAATTTGGTTAAACCCCTCGGTTAACCAATTTTATTCTTAACCATGGTAGTGAATTTTTTTAATAATAAACGGTTATAATTTTACTTATTTTATAATAATTATATCTTAAATGGATAAGGGATTAAAATTTAGGCTATTTATAATCCTTATTTTCCACTTTAAATTTTTTTATATTGTTTAAATAATTTAATAAATATCATTTGGTAGAAAAAATCCTTAATATAATTTTTGACACTATTTATTTAATTTGACTTTATAGTCAACTTGAAAAAATTAATTTTAATATAAACCTTTAAATAATTTATAATATGTTATATTTATCTATATAATTAATGTAACACAATAATTCACCCAAATTTTATTACTTTTAAATTTTATAAAATCATTTATTTTATTTTTCTATTAATTGAATAAATACTCTATCGGCATTGCATAAACATTTAAGGTAATTATTTATTCAATAAAAATAATAAATAAATTAATATTATAAAGTTTTTAAATATTTTTACAAATAAACATTTAGAACTAAAATTACCCTCTATATTCTTATAATAGAAAATTAGAGTTATCGAAGTTAGGAGAGTGAAATTTTGTATTTATTATTTTCTAAAAATAATATAAAGGTAAAATATAAGGATAATGGCACCAAGTGGTCATATTTTTTAAAATAAGATTAAAATGGTTTAAATAAAGTCATATAATGATATAATGTAATGTTTTAGATGAATTTTTAATCCTTAACCCAAAGTTCTAACCCCGTTTTACTCATTCTACCTTTACCGAGGTGATTGTTTTACTAAGATTACTATTCATAATGACCCAAAATAGAAGGGAACTATTTTAAAAAATTTAATCTTCTAATTCCAAATATGGGATCCATTTTTCAAGATTCAATTTCTATAAGGTATAGAAATTTATTTTAAAATTAGTGCGCAAAAGGTGAGTGTGACGCCCCGACCCCAGTTACCCAGAGTCGGTGCATTATTGTGTAACATTGGCATGATCACAAAAGATCAAGTCTCAAAAGACCGATTAATTTAGTAGCCTTGGAAATACTAGATACATTCATAAGTCTTACATTACATCATAAAGTAAAACAAAACTACAACAACATCTTGTCTTCATATCCCCTCATACTATCCCTACATGCCATTCATAATATACTTGTTCACATCCTGAAAAAATTAAAACATTGGAAGGGGTGAGATCAGATGCTTAGTAAGGATAACAATATAGCGGAAGCTTTAATAAATAAACATTAACATTTAAGGCAATTTATAACTAAAAAAATCCTTTTAAACATGAAATTCACCATAATATGGAAAAAATAAAATGAAATAATGCCATTTACTTATTCACATGGATATTATACTAGTCGAATAATCACATGAAATATCAATAACCACTTTCATAATGATGGAATGCATAATTCCAGACTATAGCGGACTCCACCTGTCACTTATTAAGTCCAATGCATTCCTCATATGAACAGGTTTAAACATATCATATACCATAACATAATCGTATCACATAAAACATGCATAAAGGAAATATAACATTTCCACATTTCAATCACAAGATATCAATACAACACATTGATATAATAAAAACATTATAAAAACCATTTTCAATACCAAAATAAAATTAAATTAAAACTTGGCATATATTTTTCATTTAAAAAAAAGTTATGGCTTGTAGAGGAAGCCAAAACTCAAATAATGGTCACGGTGGCGGAGAAGACGTTGTCGCTGCATATGTACGAAAAGAAAAACATTACTTTTTTTCATTTAGTAAAACTATTCGTATAAAAATATTCCTTTTGAATAAAAGTAAAAGTGAAAGGGGTTTATACACCGTATAAAAGAAAGTCTTGTATTAAAACAAAATATTCCTCAATGAAAGAATATTGAGACGAAGTCCCTTAAAAAGATCATTTTTTTAAATAAAATATATCTATTATGTGTCTTAACTATATTTACACATAAAGAAAGTATAAACACAAGATAGGACATAATAATATCATGACATAATTTGAAATTAGGAGATTAACCCAAAGAATAGAAATTGGGTTAAGAAGTTCCCTTACCTCATGTCTGACTTGACTCGACCATTCTTTAACCTCCTGAATAATAAACTAGAGTTAATTTATAATTTCTTAAGAACCTTTTTCAATTTTATTATTCCTTTTATATCACTTATTACCATGTTATTAACATTATGTAATTATTTATGTTAATAACGGTCGTTTTGTCGATCTTTGGTACTTGAGTCAAAAATAAACTTCTTATAATTACAAGTTGTTGATGTGGTAAAATATACATTATATACAGAATTATATTCATGATGTAGATATCATATATATCATATATATACATTATATAAATTCATTCATAATATTACGTAACATTTAGAGGTAAGAAATGAAATGCACCGTTCATGGAGACGGTAAGCCGTACGTACGCACGAATGCTACTTTCATTTCTATTTCGTATTTAATGGAATTAAATCATAATTATATAAAGGTTTATTATAATTCCAATATAATTTCATATATAATATCATTTACTCCATCCTTTTTACGTCCCACATATGAAATTAACGATTCAAATCACTTTGAGGGGGTGGTAGTCTGCACTTCCTAAAATGAAATTATCACGTTTACCCATAATGGAAATCATAAAGGTATGAAATAAATGAGAAATAAAGAAGCATAAGGAAAACATAAACATAATATATATATCATATATGAAAATATTGTTATCATAGTGGACACCATGAGAGGTGTTAAAATAATATTGAACAATCATCGTTTCGTGAGGCAGTAATTCACCACCCACAGAAACAGTATGTTATTTAACCATTAGATGAAGGTATGTGTAAGTGTAAATGAAATACTTCTCATGAAAACATACTAGTATATTTTATATACTGGTTTTGTTACAAAAGAAAGGAATAAAAATATTTTAAGGGGTTGGAGAAGCAAAATAAAACAAAAGAACATAAGAGAAGACATTGCCTTAAAATTGAGTAACTCTTTTTGATTTGAGCCAAAGGCTTCCTTGGGAAGACTTATGCCCAAAGTGAGTCTGCTATGAGTAAGAGAGGGAATTTAAGAGAGTATTTGGGTAGATGTTGGCCAAGCCAAAAGGCTTTGGAGGTGTGAATAATGTGGTAGAGGTGGGGTCCTTTTATAAGAGGAGAGGAGGGGCACTCTTGGAAACTCATGAAATGTTACGTTATTATGAAATAATTTTCTGATTTTAAAGGTTCCAAAATTATATATTTCGAGGATAAGCTGATAAGGGTTATAATTATACTCACCCAATAGGTTTTTTTACAAGTTTAGGTATTAGAGTTTACATTATCCTTCCATTTTATTAAAATTTCTAATTAATGAGGTAATCACTGCATCATCATGGTATCATAAACAATTTAATTTATCTAATGTTTAAAAAATATAAAAAAATTACCATAATGTAGGAAATATTTTTATATTTCCAATTAATATTTATAGTAAAAAATTTAACTTATATAACCCCATGTAATAATTGTTTTATTAAAACGACACATGTTTGTGACAATTTTATTTTTACTTTAAATAAAAAGTTATTAATGTCATTTTCTTACCCAAGTGGCTCCATGGGGTCCCAAAGTTGACCCATGGATTGTATTGGTCAGAAATGAATCATCCAATAAGTTTAGGACAAGTGTAGAGATATTTTTATATTTTTATAATATCATTTTTACCTTAAATTTCACTAATTACCTTTAATCGCGATAAATAAAACTTAAAAGTTACTATTCGCCAAAAAATTATTTTAATCCCATTGAACCAAATTTTAATTACTAATGACAACCATGTATGTAAGATTTTTGAAAATAAAATCACAGAAGTGGTAATGTTTCATTTACACGAAAAATTAGTTTTTAAACTACCACTTAGTGGTTTCACTATTCATCAAAAATTGATGGTTTTCAGAAAAATAACAAAAATTCACCCTAATATATAATTGATATTCTGAATTAAAAAATGGTGTCTATTTTAAAAAATTAAAAACATATAGGTTTCATTAATTAATTTTATAATTAATTCCCATTGTCAAAACAAATAGCGTGTTTTTAAGAAACAATATCAATTAAAAGATTGACAATTGTTTATGTCCAATTTCAAAGTGAAATTAATTCTAATGACCACCATTGGATAAAATGGTAAAATTATATTCTAATTATACTTTAAAACCACTCAATATTATAATTTATCACTATTAATTATTTTAATTAAAAAAGTTGTTTTTAATTAAAATTTAGTAATTTTCATTATTCATCAAAATATAAAAGTTATCCGAAAAGTTCCAAAATTTCACCCTAGGCTAAATTAGATATTCCAAATTTAAAAATGAAGTCCATTTTGAAAGATAAAATTTATAAAATTTCAAAAAGTAGGTATTACTATTCATCATGGCTACTTTGATTGGTTGTGGTGTGTGTTAGAACTCGAAGTTGCGTACAACACACGCTACTGTATTATTCAAAGAGAAGCATACCGTGGAAGCTTGGGGTGTTACATTCTACCCTCCTTCAATAAATTTCATCCTCGAAATTTGAAATTTTTCTTTGAAAATAAAGGTTCAAAATAGAAAATACCTTTGTGGAAAACCCACATCGGAAATAGGGTTAATAAAAATATAACTTTAAAAGAAAGAAAGAGAAGTACAAAGGCCACCCGAGATAGCCCATACTAGGATTATATGAAAATATAGATATGGAGGAGAAAGAAACCATTAATGTTTGATGGAGATTTGTAGAAAATAGGATTAGGAGAAAGTTTAACTACAAGAAAATCACAAACTTGTGATTGGTTAAAAGATCATTGATTCCCCAGTAAGAAAAGTTAACCGACAACGTTTTTTTTAAGTTACCTTTCATAAAGTTGAGGAATTTATTTAGGATATTTATAAAGAACATAAGGAAATATACATACTTGTCATGTAGACTTTCATTCTTTTATAAATGTTAACCATAAACCAATATTTCACTCAAAAATATAATAGAACTCAAAAATATTATATTTATCATAATCGTACAAGGTTCCAAATATTAACACATACCATTTAGATTAGGAAAAATATTTTGTAATAACTAGGGAATTCCTGTAGGCTAGTTGTAGGTAATAAAGGCCTGTCGCACTGTGATTGTGGGTTCAATTCCTACAGCTTTGTCGGACGTGACGGGTTATCCCCCAACATGTAGGTTGTACTTTTCCTAAAATTATAGTATTATAATATTCCAAAAATAATCTTCACAAATGTTTTAACCTTAAACAATATTATCCAAAGTTCAACTTAATCCATTCCAACCTTTATTGTTATCCAAAATACCTCTGTCCAGACTTTCTCTAAAAGGTCTCTAAATTCCAAAATCAATTGTATCATTAGATTCCTCAAACAAAGTAAAGTTTATCTTATTGTCACATATAAAAATATGATTACCTTCATCATATTAAACCCTTAATGAAAACAACAAGTACTGTAGTATAATCCTTATATATATCAAATTATTCTTATAACCAGAATATAATCCTTGAGTCCAAAAGCACCAATACATTAATTATTCCACTTCAACTGTAGTAACAACATAAGATTGTCCTTGATCCATTGGCCTTTTCTGAGGAAAGTTTACCTAACACTTAGGAAATTAATTTTCATAATTCCCCATTTCCCTACAACTGTAGCATTTAACATTGATAGCCTCTTTCTTTCCCTTGTAATCATGAGCCTGATGAACTTTTTCTCCACATTTATAACAAACCCCCATTCCTTTTAGGCAAGTACCGGGGTGATTCTTCCCACAATTATCGCATAATGGAAAAACATTCTTTCCATTTTTTTATTTATCTATCTCTTGTTCCACCGTTCTCTTCTTCTCTTGCTTTATTTTATTATCATAAGATTTAGAGAATTCATTTTCTGTCTTGATAGCACATGAGACAATATCTTCATACGACGAGAAGGCTTGTGAGACTAATTCCCGATGGAGAAATGGTTTTAACCCATCAAAGAAATTATCAATCTTACTTCTTGGGTTACGTATATAATCTGGAGCATGCATCACTAACCTTGTAAAGTTAGGCTCATACTTTGTGACATTCTCATCCTCCTTCTACCTCAAACCCAGAAATTGCCTTTCTATATCTGCTCGATAGTCATGTGTAAAGTATTTTTCTAAGAAAATTTCCTTAAACTCCCTTCATTACATACTTGATACTTTTTCATCATCCTTTGTGTTTTGAATCAGCGAACACCATTGATCGGCATCTTCAGTGAGGCAGTAAACTGCCATGACAACCTTCTCCCTTTCGCTAATCCCAAGGCGTGGAATATTTTCTCTAAGGAGTTTATCTATTTCTCAGCTACTAATGGATTTTTACCCCCATTAAATTCTCGTGGTTGTTGTCTCCTGAAGAGGTCTAACATTGATCCTACACGTTGCGGATCAGGGTGCTCCATAAGAGTAAGGTTATTATTCATAACCTGAGTGGGTTGTCCGAGTATGGTGATAAGTTGATCAACATCAGTTGTATCTCCAGCTCCACTATAATTATCTTTATTAGGAGGGAAATCCCTACATGGAGTGCGTGCATTGATATGGTTTCCATTCCTCCCACTAGGAACCATTTCTAAACAATGGCATAAACTAGATTAGTTTATGAATCAAAATACATAATTCCATACTTGTAAAACAGTTAACATAAATTGAACTATAATAATAAAAATGTTTTCTTTGAGGAAGTATATACTCATAAACCCTTCATAATGGTTTGTAAAGGAAATGAGAATTATCTTAATCATATCCCCTGGGAGTTTCGTAACCAAGAGTGCAGCAAGGCCCGTTGTCGTGCACCAGTTCCTGTTCGAGTCTAGCTCAAGGTGGTGTTTTCGGGTTTTACTCCTAGGTACATCTGTGCCAGAGCCGCCTCTACCTGATCGTATCTAGACAGGGACGTATTTCTCAGAAAACTCACAAAATCTCTGTAATACCAAAATTCTAGGAAGTTCTTCTATACCAATCCTCGAAGTCTATCTTAGGGCTATGTGCTTTAATCAGAGTTTATATAAATCTAGCTTCCAAGGTTAGTACTAAACTGCCTCTGATACCAACTATAACACCCTGAACCTAGTTACCCCGAGTCGGTGCATTATTGCATAAAATTGACATGATCACAAAAGATCAAGTCTCGAAAGACCGATTAGTTTAGTATCCTTGGAAACACTATATACATTCACAAGTCTTACATTACATCATAAAGTAAAACAAAACTACAACAACATCTTGTCTTCATATCCCCTCATACTATCCCTGCAGGTTATTCATGATATACTTCTTCACATCCTGGAAAAATTAAAACATTGGAATGGGTGAGCTCAGATTCTCAGTAAGGATAAATACAAGATAGGAAATAATAATATCATGACATAATTTGAATGTAGGAGATTAACCCAAAGAATGGAATTTGGGTTAAGAAGTTCCCTTACCTCGTGTTTGACTTGACTCGACCGTTCTTTAACCTCCTGAATAATAAACTAGAGTTAATTTATAATTTCTTAAGAACCCTTTTCAAGTTTATTATTCCATTTATATCACTTATTACCATGTTATGAACATTATGTAATTATTTATGTTAATAACGGTTGTTTTGTCGATCTTTGGTACTTGAGTCAAAAATAAACATCTTATAATTACAAGTTGTTCATGTGGTAAAATATCCTTTAAATCTAGAATTATATTCATGATGTAGATATAATATATATAATATATATCCAGTATATGCATTCAATCATAATATTATGTAACATTTAGAGGTAAGAAATGAAATGCACCGTTCATGGAGACGGAAAGCCATACGTACGCATGAGCGCTACTTTCATTTTTATTTCATATTTAATGGAATGAAATCATAATGATATAAAGGTGTATTATAATTCCAGTATAATTTCATATATAATATCATTTACCCCATACTTTTTACGTCCCACATATGGAATTAACGATTCAAATCACTTTGAGGGGGTGGTAATCTGCACTTCCTAAAATAAAATTATCACGTTTACCCATAATGGAAATCATAAAGGTATGCCATAAATGAGAAATACAGAAGCATAAAGAAAACATAAACATAATATATATATCATATATGAAAATAGTGTCATCATAATGGCCACCATGAGATGTGTAAAAAGAAGATTGAACAATCATGGTTTCGTGAGGCAGTAATTCGCCACCCACAGAAAGAGTATGTTCTTTAACCATTAGACGAAGGTATGTGTATGTGTAAATAAAATCATTCTCATGAAAACATAATAGTATATTGTAGATACTGGTTTTTTTACAAAACAAAGGAATAAAAAGAGTTTAAAGGGTTGTAGAAGCAAAATAAAACAAAAGAACATAAGAGAGGACATTACCTTTAAATCGGGCAACTCATTTTGATTTGATCCAAAGGATTCCTTTGGAATAATTCTGCCCAAAGTGATGCTTCTAGGAGTAATAGAGGGAAGTTGAGAGAGTATTTGGGTAGAGTTTGGCTGAGCCAAAAGTCTTTGATGGTGTTAATAAGGTGGTAGAGGTGGGGTCCTTTTATAAGAGGAGAGGAGATGCACTCTTGGAAACTCATGAAATGTTACATTATTATGAAATGATTTTCATGTTTTAAAGGTCCCAAAATGATATATTTCGAGGATAAGGTGATAAGGGTTCTAAATATACTCATCCAATAGGTTTTTGACAAGTTGAAGTATTATATTTTACGTTATCCTTCCATTTTATTAAAATCGTTTATTAATGAGGTAATCACTGCATCATCATGGTGTTAGAAAAAATTTAATTTATGTAATGTATAAAAATTATAAAACAATTACCATGATGTAGGGAATATTTTTAGATTTGCAATGAATATTTATAGTCAAAATTTTAACTTATATAACCCCATGTAATAATTGTTTTAGTAAAACAACACATGTTTGTGACAATTTTATTTTCACTTTAAATAAAAAGTTATTAATGTCATTTTCTTACCCAAGTGGCTCCATGGGGTCCCCAAGTTGACCCATGGATTTTCTTGGTCGGCCATGACTCATCCAATAAGTTTAGGACAAGTTTTAAGATATTTTTATATTTTTATAATATCATTTTTACCTTAGATTTCACTAATTACCTTTAATCGCGATTAATAAAACATAAAAGTTACTATTCACCAAAAAATTAATTTAAACCCATTGAACCACATTTTACTTTCTAATGATAACCATGTATGTCAGATTTTTGAAAATCAAATCACAGAAGTGGTAATGTTTCATTTACACGAAAAATTAGTTTTTAAACTACCACTTAGTGGTTTCACTATTCATCAAAATTGAAGTTTTTCAGAAAAATACCAAAAATTCACCCTAAGATATAATTGATATTCGGAATTAAAAAATGGTGTCTATTTTACAAAATTCCAAACATATAAGCTGCATTAATTAATTTTATAATTAATTCCCATTTTCAAAACAAAGTGTGTTTTTAAGAAACAATATCAATCAAAAGATTGACAATTGTTTATGTCCAATTTCAAAGTGAAATTAATTCTAATGACCACCATTAGATAAAATGGTAAAATTATATTCTAATTATAATTTAAAACCACTCAATAGTATAATTTGTCACTATTAATTATTTTGATTAAAAAATATGTTTTTAATTAAAATTTAGTAATTTTCACTATTCATTAAAATATAAAAATTATCCGAAAAGTTCCAAAATTTCACCCTCGGATATATTAGATATTCCGAATCCAAAAATGATGTCCATTTTGAAAGATAAAATTTATAAAATTTTAAAAAGTAGGTATTACTATTCATCACGTCTACTTTGATTGGTTGTGGTGTGTGTTAGAACTCGAAGTTGGGTACAACACACGCTACTATATTATTCAAAGAGAAGCATACCGTGGAAGCTTGGGGTGTTACAGTGAGGAAAGTTGTTTTTTAGAAAAATACATTTTGAAGCATAAAATTGGATTTATTCTTATCCCATGCCTAGTGAAACGATTATATGAATTATAAAAAATTTGATTGAATATATATTATATAAATTTAATTAAAATAATCCCCCAATAGTGATTAATTAAATCTATCAATATAAAAAATCATTGTTCTTATAAAAACAATTTCCAAAAAAACATCTCTTTTAGTTTCAAATGATTTTTTTAATTTTATTTATAATAAATTGATAAAAAATGAATTAATTTTATACACATATAAAGTATAAATTTTTCATAATCTAGTTTTTCCTATTAATACCCACTAATCCAATGGTTATGAAATAACTTTTACATTAATTAATAATATTTAAATAGTATATCGTGGTTCATTTAAACTCCATGTTGCATGTAAAGAAAGCTATCAAAGAAATGAAATTTATTTATTTATAACTATATCATAAAATATTAGTGTGTTACATTTTACCCCCCTTAAATTTATTTTTTCTCTCAGAATTCCATCACTATAATACAAAGAAATAAGGATATCTCTCTTTCATCTCATTCTTGGGTTCCCTTGTAGCTTCTTCATATTTATGATCCCCCCAAAGAACTTTTACTAGGTGAGTTGTCTTATTCCCTAAAAATTTATCTGTATGATCTATGATTTCTACCAGTGTTATTTATAGGAAAGATAATTCTCTAGTGGCTAGACTTATGAGTTTAGTATATGTAATGGACCAGGAATGTATTTAGGATAGATAAATGAAACACATCTTAAAATTTAGAGGGATTCGGTGGAAGGACTAAGTGATAAGCTACCATCCCCAATCAATCAATAATCTCAATAGTGCCAATATACCTAGAGCCAAAATTTCATTTTTTTATGAATGTGAAAATCTTATTCAATGGAGATATTCATAGAAGTACCTTATAACAAACTTAAAAATCCATATTTCAATGATGATTTTCAACATAAATTTTCTATCGACTCTGAGATTCCATGATATAATGCTGAATGTATCTCACTTTCTATACCATTTTCTTATCTAGATAAAGTTCCAATATCATTATTTCTCCAAATTTATCCCAGAATTTTGGAGTTCTACACTTATTTCCACATTGGGATTCATAACGAGACAAATGAATTCTTAAGTGAATTCTATTATTATAAGAAAACATAGTTAAAGAAATAAATTGATCCGAAAACCATTGAAATCCCCAGAATAAGATATCAGAATATCCTTTTGGGTATTAATTTATCTCTTAGATAGACCATATTTTTGAGGATGATAAGAAAAACTAAAACTCAACTCTATATCCAAAACCTACTGAAGGCTTGAGTAGAACTTCATAGTAATCCTTAGATCCCAACAAAATATAACGGAATATGGTACTCCATGTAAACCTACCTCTTATTTAATGTATATAATGTCATGATGATCAAGAGAGAAATATTATTTTATTGGAATGGACTGTGATGACTTCTTAAGGTGATCGATTACAACCGAAACAAGGTTATGAACTGTAGACATTTTGGGGAGTCTAATGAAAAAAATATGAGGTGTTGTTTTCCAATTTACATTTTGTTATGGTTAATTGTTGTAAAATACCCTCATCATTCTGTCTACCAGCCACAACATGCTGATATACCGATAACTAAGATATATACTCTGTAACTTCTCTCTTTATTTCATCTTACCATAAATACCCTTTCAAGTAACTATACATATTCATACTTCCAAGATGAATATAGAATGGTGAATTATAAGCTTTATCCAACATGTCCTTCATAAAGTTTGGTACGGATGGAACACATAAAAAGTTCATGAACCTTATTAACCCCTCATAATCAAGGTTGAACAAAGGAATATTTATCTCCTTCTTATGTAATTCCACGTCTTCAATCTATGCCTCTTTAATCCTCACATGGATAGATGGTTGAACACTAATTTGAGAAATATAATAATTAAACCCTTCCTTTAATATTTATAGATCCATCCTTTGAAAATACAGAAAAATTAGATCCCTTTTATCCTCATCATAGTTAATCTATCATGATCCCTTTAACTCAAAGCATTGACTACCTTGTTAGCATTCCCAAGGTGATAATGATTTTTTTAAATTTGGGGCCTAAAAATCTTTTTACTATGAAATAAAATACCTCTTTATATTTGTGTAAATAGAGAACCATTACATTGCCTATAGGACCAAGGCCATGTGGCCCCTGAACATGACTGAAAGTACCAATGAAATATCATCCATACGTAATCCTGCCTACAACATCTTTCCTGCATCATTTTAGTATATATATCCCACCATTCTCTCTAAATATAATTCCTCTACAACTTTAATGAAAAAATTTCCACAACTAATTCCAAATCATGAGTTGGGTAACTTTTCTCATGAATCTAAAATTGGTGTGAGGCATAAGCTATCACCATATAATTCTATATGAGTATGATTACCAATAGATTTTTGATGCATCATTATTTATCCAAAATGCTTTTTACTTCTTGGTAAAGTAAGAATACGTGTTGTGACTAACCTTATATTCACAAATAATCAATGATATCAAGAAAAACTAAGAAAACTATTAATATCAGTCATATTGGTTTTTCTAAGAAAACATTAAATAACTTTCATATTTGATTGATCTAACAATATACCCTCATTTTATATTATATGAATAAAAAATGAAACATTTTATAGAAAAAAATTCACAGTTTATAAATTTTGAATACAAATTCTCCTTGATTAGGGTCTTTAGTACAATGCTTATGTGACCTTTATAGTCTTAATTTCTCTTTCTATATATAAGAATATCATTTATAAATACCTCCGCATACTTATCAAGGTAATATATAAAGAATATATTCCTCAAATCCATAAAGATATTAGAGGAATTAGTAAGATTAGATGACATAAATATAAATTCATAGTGTCTATACCTTATATAAAATTCTGTATTGGGTATATCCACCTTCACAACCATCAATTTTTTATATCTATAATTAAGATCAATCTTGATAAATTATTTAGCTCCACATAGTTGATCAAAAAATTCATAAATACGAGGTATAGTATACTTGTTTATGATAGTGATCTTGTTCAATTATCAATAATCAATGTGGTGTTTCATTGATGCATATTTATTCTTAATAAAAAAAGATGAACCCTAAGATGACACACTATTCCAAATTAATCCCTTGTTAATTTTTTCCTAGAGTTTCTTATTAAATTACTATAACTCAATCGGAACCACTCTATATGGAGTCTATGAAATAGTTGTAGAACCTATTATGATTTATATTTAAAAGTCAACTTCATAATTAGTGTAATACTAGGTAACTCTTCTAGAGATACACCAACAAACTCTTTCAAAAAACTAATATGTTTGATATTGAGTTTCTCTACCACCGTCTGAAATAAACACCCATTCTAAATAAGAATCAAGATTCATAAAATGGATGCATTCTACAATATATATTTATATTTATTATCACACTAATAAATGATTATAGGTTTGTACCAAATATCAAATGTGACTTACCTTCATCATAAATTGATGTGGGATTTATGTAAATAAATACAATACATGCCTAGTATAACAAAAAATTTAACAAAGGGGACAATAAAAATATTTTTAGGATGTATATTCCGAAAACCATTAATTAGAGAATAATCATTGAATTGAGATGTGATGATCATAACATTAGGGGGTTTCACTAGTAATTCAACATCTAATAATCGAGGTGGTATTGTGATACCTTTATAAAATTATTTAGATATAAAATATTAGGTCGTTCCCGAATATAATATGAAATTAACAATTCTATTGTAGATAATAAGCATACCCCACACCATGTTGTTATCACCCCTTCATCAAAAATAGTGATCTCATGATATTTACCTTTTTCAATGGGCTTAAGTGGTTTCTAACATCAATCATCATCATTAACTATGGAATTTGAGTACTAGTTAACATAATTCCAATACTTATTTCATTTGAAATACCATTTTATTGGTGGTGCATTCTTTGTTTATTTTTTTCTATCATTGACTAACTTATTCTCATTAATTCAATATTCTATTTCTCAATGACCTTAGTTTACAAAATTAAAGAATTTATCGGTCCCCTTAAGGAAATTTCATCTATGTTTCATTCTATACTTTCTAAACAATGAAATACTTATCATTTTCCTTACATGGTTTTTATTATTAAAATTTACATTGAATTATATCTTTATTTTCTTATCAAGACAATAATATTGATGGGAAACTCCAATATCCATTTCTACCCTAGTATCACATTGAATGATTTATTCATAACTATTGAAGTCCCTTATGGATAATTCCATTTAGATACTTGGTTTTAAGCCCCTAAAGAATTGATCAATATACTTTCCAGTAGAACGATAATACTAGAAGCATACCACTTAAGTCTAGTAAAATTTTAATCATATACACTAATGGATTCATCATAATTCTTACTTAGCTCAAGGAATTACTTCTTCATTTTTAAATGAAGAACATTAGAAAAGTACATGTAAAAAATAACATTTTAAACTCATCCCATCCCATGGAGTAAATTTCTTCCTACTGCGTAAAATTCATTGTACGAGTCCACCATTGATCTTATTCACCTTCCAAATGATAGAAAACCAAATTGAATTTTTCATGATCTGAACAATGGAGAATGAAAAATATATTTTCAATGGCACCGATCCATTTCTCATCGACTAGAAGATTGTTAGATCCATTAAAAGATGGAGGATTTTGCCTCATAGGGGAATCAAGAGAATGTTTTTCACTACTTTTATTGCTTTGAATATCACCATGATCCATTTCTAAAGAATGTTTCATAAGAATAACAATAATATTTTTTCATTCCAACTCACACAACATTTGATTTCTCAATAGGAAATTCATCAATTTTTCTATCACATTCAGCATTAAATCTGTTTATTTATGTTTTGATAGTCGATTAAAACCAAAATATATTTTGAGAAACAATAATCATAGTGGTAATCCACAAAATCATGAAAAATCATTTATACTACATCTAAATCATGAAACCTTCTCTTCAATATATGACATATTAAGTTTAACCTAGGTCATACATGATCATCATTTACTCAATGCTTTCATAAAGGTTTATAATGAAAATGTAAATTTACCTAAGAATATCCTCCTAGAGTGTAAAATCGAGTGTACAGTAAGGGAACAATCACTATACACTAGAATGGAAATTGAGTTATGCTTAACTAATTCTGTTCAGGGTTATTACCCCTAGATACATCTATTCCAAAACCAAAATTTTTTATTTACCATAACTTAATATGTCATCCTATACATATAATTATCATAAAGGTCCTCACTAAAGTTTTCATATCCCAGTTTCCAAAGGTAATTAATCTTTTATTTGATATAAACTATTTAAAACCATATTTTTATACATAAATATCACATATAATTAGGTAAATATTCCACATATAACATTACGATCCACAGTAGAACCATAAAGTTGTAGTTTACTTGGAAACTTGGATACCTAAAAAATAGGATCATAAAAGGTCTAAATTTTCTCCCTATTAGTCCTTCATAATTATCCACCTTCCTAGATTCATGAAACATAAAAAATTTCTTCGTATCCCGTAGAAAAGAGAACATAATAAAGAGTGAGCTCATATTCTCATTAAGGGTAAACAAGTGAGATATCAATGATCATCTAAACATAACATGATCATAAAGGGTACTAGAACATGATTTTATACATTGAAAATCATAACCATTAATTATTAGATCATAATCATGAGTCATTTAATAATGCTTGGTAGTTCCCAAACATGAATTATAAAGGAATCAAAGATCATGATCCATGATAACATAACATTGGCATAATATAATATCATAAAAAGTGAAATAAAGTGTCTAATTATGATGATAATGGAAATATTATGTCATGGATACCCAAAAAAATATTTATAACAGGTTAGACTTGGGATAACATCCTATGTACATGCTTAGGGATTCAGATCACTTCCCTTGTAACCTCTTTTGATCTTGGGATAACATCCCATATACCCTCTTTTTTAGGCCTTGGATAACCTATAACATACACTTTAAGATCATAGAACATTTATCTTTACCCTACGAATTATAAAATAGTATAATTCTAGGCCCACCCATCACATAATCATAAATCCATTCACATGCATGCGACAAGATCATAAAAACATTTATCATAACTTAACCCATGAAAAAGAAAATAGTTTTCATTGATATTTAATCATCACAAATATAAACCATCCAAAGAAATAATTAACATGGAATCATTAAATCATATCACTATTAAATCCTAAATAATTTCAAAGTATGTTATAATGGGTAAAAAATTCATTTATAAGATCATTGGAATATTTCTTGAGGAAAACACACTTTTCATTTTTAAATAACATTTTAAAATAATTTTTTTTCCTAATATTAAGACAAGAATTTTCTTTGAAAATAACCTTATAAACATATAAAGGAATATTCAAAGTATTGGGAAGTCTTGATGGTGTGAAATTCTATTTATGACGTGTAAATTAAAAGAAAGATTATTTTCACATTTTCTGTAAAAATTTTAAGTACGTTGTTTAGAAAATGACATGAAGATTACTTTAAGCCATTTTATAAAAAGTAAAACATGGGTAAAAATTACTTTAAAAAATTATAGTATTATTGTAAAATAATTCTTGAAAACATTTTTAGAAAAAATGGATACTAAATAAAAAGGATTTTTGATCGAAATGAAAAATAAAATATGACTTCTTTAAAAATGTTCGTTCGGTCTCTTAAGTACCTAAAATGAGAAAAATTAAATGAAAAAAATACACTATCACGAAATAAATATATTATAATAAAATTCCTGATACTATTGAGATATATATCATGAAATTTCATCATTATAAGATTTATGATAAATAACCTAGATAAATAATGTGATTTTGACATAAATCCATTTCTTCATGTTTGAATTGACTCAAAAGTAGTTAAAATAATGTATAATGTAATTAAATATATTATAGTTACCTACTAGACTAATTTAAATACTTATAATAAAACATATTATCCAATTATAATATTTTAACACCCATTTATTAATATTTCATTATTAAAATCATTATTTTTCGGTGTAAATTGCTTCATTTTTTCATGAGAAATTATGTTCAGTTGTTCCATTCCTTGTAATTTGACCATGATTAAGTCATATAAATTTTTTTTATGATAAAAATATCAGAAATATTTTTTATAAGAATATTTAGAATCATCCATAAATTTTGAGATAGAAAAATGAATTACATCGTTCCTGGAGATGGTGTGCTGTATGTATGCATGAACTTACTTTTACATTTTATTATATGGAATGAAAGAACTATAAATAATAATTCACATTTATATAATAAGTATTATATCATATATATCATATATATTTATTAAATCCATTATTATTACCATTCATGTAAATAATAAGTGAAAAATGAATCACATCGCTTCGTGGAGGTGGTAGTCCACACGTATGCACAAACACCATTATCATTCCCCAACAGATAAGAAGTTAATAATGTAGATATTATATTATAATTATTGAATTATTATTATGTCATAAATATCATTAATGAACATTAAACCCATCATAATAACTAACAATGAATGTTTGTGATGAAAAATCAATTGTATCGCTACATGGAGGCGGTATTCCACACGTATACATGAGCAATACTTTCACATCCAATTTGATGGAAAAGAGGGTGGATAAAGGGTATTTAATAATAATAATAACTTTTAGGTACATTTATTATACTGAATATATTATTTTATGATTAATATCATATATTTATAGGAGTTATAAGAATAAATAAATTGGAAGAGGTCGGGTACAACAATTACCTCTTCTTGAGGAGTCATACTTTAGATCCTTTATTAAATACCCTTAGAATGGTTTTATAAGAATAAAAAACATGTAAATTTTATATAGCAATGTTTATAAGATACTTTTTTAGGTTTTGGTCAATATATATGAATCAAAGTGGTGTTAATAAAAGTGATAATGGGTGTCCTTTTATAAGAGTGGGAAATAACACCGTTGGAATTACAAAAGATATTAAATATATAATTAAATCATTATAAAGGAAAATTATACAAAATGGATATATATTTAAATAAATATAGTATTAGGTAGAAGTACCATTATAAAATGAAATTTATATAGGTTTCATTTTCATTTTAAACCTTATAATTTTGTTTAACCCCTTAGTTATCCAATTTTAATCTTAAACATTATAATGAATTTTATAATAGTAAAGGGTTATAATTTTACTTATAAGGTAAAAATTATCTCATAAATGGAAAAGGAATGTAATGTTATACCATTTATAATACCTCTTGTCCAATTTTAAGATTTTTATTATTTTTAAATAATTTAATAAAATATTATTTAACATAAAATATCATTAATGTCATTTTAATAAAATTCATTTAATTTGACTTTATATAAAACATTGAAGAAAATTAATTAAAATTGAAACCATTCACACATTCCTAATGTGCTATATTTATCTATAAAATTCTTTGAAGACAATAATTCACCAAAATTTAATTACTTTAAATACTTTTAAAATCATTTATTTTGTTTTTCTATTAATTGAAAAAATATTGTGTCAGCATTGTGTAAACATTTATGATAAATATTCAATCACAAATAAATTAGAAATAAATTAACATTATAAAAAATTAATTCATCTTTAAAATAAATATTTATAACCAAAATTATCCTTTTTTATCATTATAATAAAAATTTCAAGTTGTTAAATTCGAGAGAGTAACATTTTTTATTTATTATTTTCTTAAAAAAATATAAACATCATAATAAAAGAATAATATAACCAAATGAAAATAATTAGAATGAATGTATGATAATGGTTGACTTCCACTCATCAAATAGTATAAAGGCAAGTTTGGGTGGAATGTTAAAGCCTTAACCCAAAGTTTTAACCCTGTTTTACCCATTTTACACTTACTAAGTTGACAAAAATTTACCAAGGTTACTATTCCAAATAAACAAAAAGAAAGGGACATATATAAAAAATTTTAATTTCCTGATTATAAATATGGGATCCATTTCCCAAGATTAAATTTTTATAGTTGTAATAAATTCATTTTAAGATAAGTGCGTAAAAGATGAAAGAAACTATTTTTTTCTTGAAAAATACATTTAAAGAATAAAAATGGATTTATTTTTAACCTGTTCCTATAAAAAATGTTTTATGAATATTAAAAAATTTCATTCAATATGTCATTTTTATATTTCATTAAAATAATTCACTAATAATGATAAATTTAATTTATTGAGATAAAAACACACTAGTTGAATAAAAACGGTTTTTTAGAAAAGTGATATCCTTTTCAATAAAATTATTATCTCTAATTTTAATTAATAATTAATTTATAAAAAATGAATTAATTTTATACATGTTTAAAATACAATTTTTTCATAATTTATATTTTCATATTCATACTTATCAGTCCAATGGCTAGGTAATAAATGCCACATTGGATAATAATATTTCTATAATATATCGCGGTGCGTTTAAATTAAGTGTTGCGTGTGTTGAATTTTATGAAATAAATAAAATTTATTTATAGATAAATATATCATAAAATCTTAGGGTGTTAAAAATGGTTCCTTACAAACCACTATTCCATGGTGTTAAAAATTCCTCCATTTCAAATAATTTATCTTAATTTAAGAGAGGGAATTCTAGAAAATAGAAAAAATTTTGATTCTAAATCTTTAGTCACTAACATTCCTGGCACCAAGAGAATATGGGTTTGAAAAAATAATCTTGTTTTATTTATTTTTCTAGGAAAATATCTATAGGTACAACCATGTTATGTGGTATATGGAAAATGTCTATTTGAGAAATATAGTGGAGACTTTTTAGACATACAATTACTCTCAATAGTTGATATAGGTCATATCCCTTTTGGTTATAATTCCAAAGGGAAAATCATTAGAATTAGTTCAATTATATATCTATATTCAGTGATAATAAAAAAATCTTTTTATGTTGAAGGCCTAAAATATAATCTGATATGTATCTATCAAATTTGCGATGACTGTTTTTAGTTTATTTTTCTATAAATTTTTATTATGTGTTTAAATATAAATTTATCATATTTAGAGCACTTAAAACAAAAAAAATTCACTCCGTTGATCTAAATTCTTTGTGTAAATAGAATACGAACTATTTGAATATTGAAATTGATGGATCCTAGAGCTGTAATAGGATACCTGCACATTGAAACATTTATTCTTTGAGAGAATTATAAAATACAAACTGGATTTCATATTTCCATTAAATTAAACTAGAAAAAATAAACTATGTGATACAATTCAAATGGGAAATAAACACAAGTAATTATTGAAACTAATCAATGACTTTTCAAATTATTTACCATTAGAAATTATTACCATAGATTTTTTGGGAACATATAGAACTAAAATCCTATGAGAATAGTATTTAATTTATGTTTTAACTAATGATTTTTCATGATTTAATTGGTTTTAATTTTTGAGCAATGAGTTTGAATCAAGTTATGCTTTATAAATTTATACAAGTTAGTATAGAATGGAAAAGATGCTAAAATTATTTCTTAGAAAATTGAACATGGGATAGAGTATTATAATCAATAATTCAATCCATTTTTCTCAAAACTTGGAATCAATTATACATTATCTACCCCTAGGACACCTCTATATAATGGTGCTATTAAAAGGAGAAATATTAACTGGTAATAAATTGTTAGAACTATGTTATGAGAATATAGAATCCCTTCTCATTTTAGGGATGAAGATGTTAACAAAACAAGCTATTTCATAAACATATTTATTATAAGGTCTATCTTGAAGAAAATTTCCTATGTGAAATGAAATAATAGAAAACAAAATGCTGGATACTTAAAAGTGTTTTAATACAAGGTTTAAATTATGTACACCAAGGAAAATGTTGCTAAGTTCGATCCAAAGGATGATGATAGAATATTCCTTGGATATTCTACCACTTATAAAGCCTATATAGTTTTCAATAAAATTTCAAGGATAATTGAAGAACCTAATATTGTAAAATTTTATGAAAGTGACCTCTTTGTTCACAATAAATTCAAGTAGACAAACTAAGTGATTTTGTCAATAGCTTGAGACTTGAACCACTTTTTGACAATAAAAAGGATAAGGATCTGAATATTTATTAAACACTATCTTGTCCTATAGGGGTATAATTTGATAAACCTAAATGTTTTCTTCCTAGATAGCCTAGAACTCTTAAAAACCATACTTTAGATATAGTTATATGAAGCCTGTATGAAGGTGTTATGACTATAAGAATTACTTGAAACATAGCCAAGTTTTTGAATGTTTATCACAGTTTGAAATCAAAACCATTGAAGATTCCATGATTTATGAGATTGGGATCTTATTAATTAATGATGATTTACAATAGTTCAATAGGATCATGGTATGATAATTAATTGACTGACCTTCTAATTTTTCTGTTATTATAACTAAATGGGTATTTGGAAATTAGTTGGATGATCAATGTAACATTATCATTTTATTTCAATTTATGAGATACTTGAATATTGTAAATTCATTCTTTATCTACTTATTATTATCTATTATGGGTTATATATTGGTTGGTTTTTAGTTACTAAGGGTCTATATACCAAAGTTGGAAGAGTTACAGAGGAAATGTCTTTGGTGGTGGCTAAAAAACAGCCATTGACTCACTGGTAGTTCCCACCGGATAGCATGTTAAACTCGTTGACTAGATGGTAGAGTTATAGTAGGCATGATGGCTATAACAGACTCCACTAGCTAGCTTGTGGAGTGAGACTGACCAGCTGGTGGCTAAGAAATAATGCATGCCATTTTTCTAGATACGTCTAAAAGCTTGTGAGGCCCATTGACTAGTTGGTGCGCCCGTTTTGGAGGTACAATTCATACACCCAATGATAATTTAATTAAATAAATATTTGATAACAATAAACACCCAAATATGAACCTATTGGCCATAAATTTATTTTCAGTCATCCTCTCCTTAAAAATTTCATACCCATTCTTCTCATCTTTTATCTACTTAATTATAATTATTTGGTGATGTTGAAGAGATAGTTTTTCATTAGATCTTTGCTAAATCCGTCTTCTTATTTATGATTAGAGCATGTATCTATGTTGGATTTTTGGTTTTCTTATTGATCCATTTGTGAATTCCTCATTTCATTATAAATCACTAATCAATTTAGTTTGTTAATACCATTTCTCGGAAAAATTGAGACCTTCATCAGATGACTTGTGTTATTCAGGTATGTTTTATTAGATAATCATAACTCTTCATGACAATATAATGACTATTGAACCTTAAAATGTTAATAAAATAATGGTATATTGGTGGTGAGATCAATGTTTCAATGATGAAATATCTCGACCAGTGTTTAATTCCTTAAGAACAATGACTGTTGGTCAGAGTGAGTTACTCAAGAGGGATGTGAATTGTGTTCCCAATAAAATTTCTATTAAAAACTAGTTAAAATAAAATCCCCAAATTTGATAAAAAATTCTCAATTAATCAAAATATTAGTTTAATATTATTTTGATATTTTAAAATATTTCTCAAAGTGGGACTAGGGGTGAATTAAAACAATATTTGAAATTAATTTAACTTTTTAAATCATTTTACTTAATTAAACCCATTATATAAATGCAGATTAATATTTACTATAAATGTATAAGTTTTGATTTAAAATTAAAAACAAATGTAGTTTTATATTTGAAACAAAGAAAACAGAACTAAAAAACATAGCTGAATAAAAATGGATTCAATATCAAGCTAAGACTTAATCCCCTCCACTTGGAAATCAACTTTATCTAGGTATATTGTTATATAAAATAATATGATCCACAACCGAGATTAGGTTTCTTTCCAACAAAATCACAAAGGATATATAGGCTCAAAGCCTCTTTAACAGTTATACAGGGAAAGAAATGAAACATTGGCCACATATGAACTCTTCTATAGTTTCCATGTGTATACAGATAAAATGAATTGAGAGAATATCAGGTATTCACCAGTTAAAGCATAGAAGACAATGTGGGTAAATAAATAGGGAAATAAAAAACACTGATAAAAAGTTAAGAAAAAAGATAGAGAAAATATTTAATGATTTAGATTTGAAGTTCTTCTCACTCTGTGATGCTTCAGATGCTAAAGGTTCCTCATATTTGGCTTTGTGATGAGATCGAATATATTTCTATGAAAGTGAAGGAAAAATAATGGTTTAGATTTCAGATTTATGTGTGTAGGTGTTCTAAAAAATCTCCCACATAGATATTTTATTTTTTTATGTGTAATGTTCTTTATATTTTGTGTATTACACCATTTTAAAGTTGCATATATTCATCTTGTAAGCTCTGGGTCACACACCCTCATGCATAAGGGAGATCTTATGAAATATATTTTTCTAAAAATTTGAATATCCATTGAGTAATTTTAATAAATATTTTATGGATCATCACACTGAGAATCAAAATAGGAAGTCTATGACTTGATCTTTAATGCATCCATGGTGCGGGTTAGTAATAATCATTAAATAAATCCCCATGAATCTATCTGTATTAACTTATTTAAATTATCCATTGGGATTATTAAATTCGAATCAAGGAGAAAACGAAAATGGTAGAAATACTGATGGTAGATTATATATGACAAAAGAAAAGATCAACAATAGCATAATTTATAACTATTGATATCATGGTCTAGAAGTAGAGATATCAATGGCAGCACATCTTTTGGTTTTACATGAATTTCTATGGAAGAAGTCTTACGGTGGAACACTTGATGGTTGCATGTCTAAAGGTGGAACACTTGGTGTTAGTAAGGTTGAACTATTAGTATCACATGGTTGGTGGTATCTTATCTAGTGGTAGCATGAATCTAGCAGTATGATAATTCCAACAGTAATATATGGAACTAACAATTACATATATATACTAACGGTATCACATATGGACTAATAGTAGCATATATGAACTAAAAATAGCACATTTCTATACATAATCCAAATTTAATTTATAAAATGATATACTATCATAAAGTATTATGTTCATTTGAAACATAATAAAAATGATTTTTTATAATATAATAACGAGGTTCCAACAATCTCCCCATTTTTGATAATCACAAATCATGTAATTTTGTAAACCATGTTTAAGAAAAATGTTGACATAAATAGATAAATTATAAGTAATTGTATACCTAATCATTTAGAAGTTATAATGTGAGATATTAAGTTTAAATTTTCAAATATAATATTAAAGTTTAAACCATAAATATAAACAGACAAAATTAAACAAAAAACTTAAACATTCAACACTTAAATTAAAATTCTAATTCTATAATAGTTTTCTCTCTCCCATTTTTGTTTATCAAAAAGTTTATAAAATAAAAAACATTTAAAGACATGAAGGACCATGAGATTAACTGAAATAAATAAATTTGTCCAAATATTACATCCCTTAAATGAATTATATATATAATATAATGTATCCTCTCTCAAACACTAATCTTAATATGAGTCACTTCAGCTTCATGAGAGGTAGGTCCATCTTTCCTTTTCCAGAGGAAGGAGGCACTAAAGTAGAAGCTAAGAGGGATGAGGTAGTATGAGGAAGCTCTCGGATCCCCACTGTTCTGAGATGTCTAACTAATTCATCTGGAGAGATACTGAAAAACTAATTATAAGGACATGGAGGTGCTTAAAAATGGGAATATGTTAATGCAAACATCAGAATAGCCTCAGGTGTAACCACTACTGTATCAGATTCATAAAAAAGGATTCATGAGGTTCCCAATGTCCATGATTATGCTTCCACCTATCTCTTTAGCACTGAAGAAGTCATTCTTCTCTTTAATGAAGAAATTGAGTAGAGGGGTTATGTGTTTCATATGGTCTACCTATTCTTTAATTCCCCAGTATAATGTGGCATTATTAAGTTCTCAGCCAAAAAATTATAGTGATAATTTAAGTAATGCTTTATATATATCTTTGAAAGATAATATTTTACCGCCTTGGTGATGATTTCCCAATAACATTGATCATTAATAGAACATGATCTTACTAGTTTATATATATTCTTAACATTATGTTGAATTTGGTGAAGACCATATTGATGAGATAAATAAATATCTACAATAATAACTTGAAAATCCTCTCTGACTATGGTTCTGATCATCTCACCATGAAATTAGGATGAAGGAGGTGGATCACTAGATATAGTTACAATGATTGGTGTGAATCTATCCAAACTTTGTAAAAGATTAGCTTAATTAGAAACAAAAGAGGTTCTCATATTATCCATAACAGATCTCATTGATTCTATCTCATTAGCCATCCATCTATTATCAATTTTAGCTTCCTAGATCTTTAGAATCACCATTATATGAATATGGAAGAAAAATAAATTAAATAGGTTCTTGGAATCATCTTCTCTAAGATGAGTAATTAGAGGGGCCTAAGATCTCAAGATACCACTAAAGTATGAAAGGAATCGTTCCCTAAAAGTTTCCAAATCGTATTTGGTCACAAACTCTAAAGTAATAAAGGAAGTAGTAGGTAATGGTGAAGTAACTTTCTAAAGAATAATCATGAAAATATTTTCATGCTTTGATTTGGTAGGTGGAACAATAAAAGGAAAGGTATGAATCTCACCAGCATCGTTAATCTGCTTAACCATATATCCCTTATGGTATATCCCAAAATAAACTGAGATAGCAGGTCCACACTGGTATGGTGGATTGCTGTGATAATCATTACTGCCATCATCTAATTTAAAAACTAGATAAGATATACCAAGTTAATTGGAACATGGTGAATGATTCTCCTTAGATGCAGCTCCATCTTCAGCTAAAACAAAAGTCTCATCTGTTTGAGAGGACTTCTTAGAGGTAGAACCTTGGGATTCCTCCCCCTCAAAAAATGTTGGTAGATCACCGCTAATAGAGGTAGAATCACCAGTAGAGTGATCTGAACTTTTTCTATCCTCATACATATCCAAAACCAAACCAATAAAAGAAGGATGATGTGGAAGATTCCTTTCAACATCATCATTAGAAACATAAACATTGTCATGAGCATGTTCATCACAATTACCACCCTTACCATTATCATAAAAATAATATGATACTTCCAAAACTTCATTAGAGGTCTTAAAATAGCTCTGAATATATTTTTTTCTAGAGGCTTTAGTCTCCTCATCATCTCTTTCACACAAGATATTCTATCTAGCAGGGAGAGAAGTAGCTATACTAGGAGATCCAAAATAAATAACTGGGATCTTAGGAATATATGGATCATCACCCTCTTCAAAAGAGGTTTCCATTTTCACTTCAACTCCAGAAATTTCTTCTTCAACTCCTTCATCACAATAAACAACAATATCATTTGGATCCAAGCCAATGTCAGCAACATCCATGGGTCTGCTAATATTTTCCACAAGATTAAAATCATTATAGATTTTATCATTATCCTAAACCCACTACTTTACAATGCTATTTTAATTTAATTTCCATATTTTACAGGTGAATTTACTCAAGAAAAATAAACTATATATGATCTCTGGTCCTTCTTTATTATCAACCAAGCCCTTGGATTCTAACATATCTAAAATCAGATTAGGGTAAATTAATGAATTCAATCTGGAAGAGGACTTAAACATCTCCACTATGTGCACCATAAGATATCTTTAGAAGTTGATTTTACCCCCATTTTAATTATGAATAAAATAAAAATGGTCTAATACTTCATTGTGATAAAGTCCCCATTCCCGGGACATATCATATGTTGAATAAAATTGAACATAATTCAATATTCACTGTCTAATTTATTAGTAATTGGCCTCCTTATAGTACTACCACCTGTCAGATCCAACAAAACATTCTCATATAAAAACCACAAACTATCATTTGGTATTAATCCTTAATATTCATAAAAAACTCTTTGGTGAGGTACAATGATACACTTAGCCCAATCTCTTTAATAAAAACTAACTTCTTTTCCATCAATCAAACTCTCAATCATATAATTCTTTTCACCGAAATTATTCTCTGTGTATTGTTAGAGCTGAAGAAGAAACCTAGGATAAAAGGTCTATCATTTCATGAGAAATAGTCTATCTATCCCTAGTATTGGATCACCCCGAGTACCAATTATTTTCTTGAAAGCATACATTCAACATCAATATTTTTCTCTACAACAACTACACGGTTTGTGAGATGTGGGTTTTCTTTATTAACCATATAACAAATAGATTCTAATCTTGATTTATTAGAAGGGAATTTTTCTTTTAGAGATGACACTAAAGGATACTTAACTCTAACAATTTCACTAAAACAAAAGGTGAATCAAGGGTGTGAGAAAGTTGAAGTTTTGGAGAGAAGGGAAGATGAAACAATTTCAAGGAGTTCGCATGAGAAAGTGAGTGACTCAAAATTTAATTCAAGTATGAATTATGTCATTTAGTTTTTTGAAATATAAAATATAAACAATTAAATAAAAAGAGAAAAAAAAGTAAACACTAAAAAATATGGCCGGTAGAAAAAAAAGGTAGAGATTGGTAGATCAGCCAAAAACAGATCATTCCCACAGTGGCTTGGCCAATGGTGGGTCACCAAATTGTGGATCAATATTTGTGTATCACCCAATGGTGGATCATTTCAATGGTGGATCACCAACAATGACTTGTCTAATGGTGGATACCCAATGGTGTCTTGTCCAATGGCGGCTTGTCCAATAGTGTCTTTTGGAACAATGGATTTTCCAATGGTGGTTCCTCTAATATTAAGGATTAATATAAAATTTTCATTCCTAATTCATATTGGATACAGTTTAATCTCTCACAATTCATTGGATTTATAAAAATATCAGTAAGATGATGTCCAATTTCTATGTATTCCAGAGTTATATGACCCTTTTGGAAATTGTCTCTAAAAAAGTGATGTCTTACATTAATAGTTTTTCCTGGAATGATTCATATAATTCTTATAAATATTTATCACACTTGTGTGGTCAAAATTTATGTATAAATGTATTAATTTATATCCATAATATTGAAATGTTAATTTTATAAAAAAATTGTGCAAATCAACTTCTTATAGCTATGTGTTCAACCTCACCTGTAGATAGTGCAACCTAATTTTTCTTTTTTACTACACTAAGATACTGGTGACTAGCCTAAAAGATGACATTTTTCATTGGTTAGTTTTCTATCCAATTTACAACTACAAAAATCAACATCTGAATAAATCATTAAGTTAAATGATTTTCCTCTAGGATAAAAGAGTCTTAAATTGGTTGAATATTTGTGGTATTAAAAAATTATTTTAAAAACTAATAAATGAGACTGTTTGAGGTTTTCATGAAAAAATTAGACATACAAACACCGAACACAATATCTATCTAACTGACAGTTATGTATATCAAGATTCCAATCATACCTTTGTGACTTTTTTGATCTATTTTATTTTTAGATTCATCTAGATAGATCTTTCAAGTTGTAATCTTGGGAGTATCACTACTTTTGGTGTTATCCAAACCATAATGTTTATAAGATCTTTAGTGTATTTACTTTGATTTAAAATAATTCGATCATTATTTTCAGAAATTTGAAAACCAAGAAAGAATTTAGGTTCACCCATTAAACTCATTTCAAATTCACTTTTTATCATTTTTTGAGAAACCAATACATAATGAATTTTATAAGATCCAAAAATAATAACAACAACATAAATTTGAACTACTGAAAAATCCTTTTAAGTTCAATTTATAAAAATTATAGGACTAAATATGCCTTTTGAAAATCATTTAGAACACCTGAAAGAGATGAGCCTATCATAGTAAGCTCTAAGAGCCTTTTTTGAAGCAGATAAATATTTTTTCAATTTAAAAACATGATTTAGAAAATGTGGATTTTGAAATCTAAGGGGTTATTAAATGAAAACATTTTCCACAATATAAAAATTTAAGAATAAACTTTTGACATCCATTTGATATAGCTTGAAATACAAATGTGTTGCATAGGCAAACAATATTCTAATGGCTTTATGTCTATACATTGGTGAAAAGGTTTCCTCATATTCAATACCCTCTTCTTAACTATATCCTTGTGCAACCAATCAATCTTTATTTCTGACTATATTTCCTGACTTGTAAAAATTGTTTCTAAACACCCCCTTAGTTCCAATAGGATGAGTTTCTTTTGGTTTATATACTAGTTCCCATGATTTTTTTTACTTTCAAATTGATTAAGTTATTACTGTATTTCCATGACCCATAATTCACCATTAATTTAATCATTGTTTTTATTTGGATCAAGTTGTGACAAGAATTATTGATGTTCAAACTAATTTATAAGAGAAGCTCCAATTTGTGTACCTCTCTCTAAGTCTCCAACTATAAAATATAAAGGACATAACCTATAAGTCCTAAAAACTCTAGGAAAAGAAGTGTTAGTCATATATTTGTATTCTACAGGTTTAGATTCAGGTTCAGTATGTTCTTCAGAACTAGATTATTTTTCTATTTGTTTCACAAAATTGTTAGAAGGTTTGTCATTAATATTTAGAATTAATAAATAATCCTCAATGGTCTCTAAAGGTTTCTTATACCCATGTGTATCTGTTTCATCAAATTTTATATAAACATAATCTTCTATAATCTTTATTCTTTTATTAAAAAACCTATATGATATACGAGATGCTGAATAAGGAATGGATATTCCTTCATCAATCTTTGATGTTTTTTTAATATTATCATTAGTGTTATTAATAATGATTTTTCAACTAAAAACTCTAAAGTAATTAACCTGTATCATTATAATATTACATAATTCATAAGTATTTTTCATTAATACGTGACTAATTAAAAATTTATGGATTACATGACAAGATATATTCATAACCTCTGTCTATAAATAAATTGGAAAGTAATACTTATTGGGAATGGTATGGGTTATTTCTTAAAGAGTTCTATTTCTCCTTTATATAACACCTTTCTACTATAGGGTATGAGGAAATTAAAAGTTATGATTATACCCATTTTTTAAGAAAAATGATTCAATGCCTTGATTTTTATACTCATGGCCATGATCACTTATTAAGGCCTTAATTCTATGTCGACTAATTTTTTTTTATAGTTTTAGAATTATTAGTAAAATAAGAGCAGACTACCCTTTTCTGAGATAGAAATAATACACCAGTATACTTAGAAAATTCATTTAAAAAAACATAAATATACTGATTCCCATTTAACATATAAACACTAAAGGTTCAAATAATTTAATGTGAACCAATTATAGGGGATAAAAATTTGAAATTTCATTCTTTGATTTGAAATATACTTTTTTATGTTTCCCTTTTTGACATGGGTTATATAATTTATAAATTGGAAATTCTAGTTTAGGAAGATATCTGAATAAAAATTTCTTAGTTAGCTTTATAAGTGAGTGAATATTGAAATAGACTAGTATATTATGCCAAATCCAAGATTCTTTGTGAAAGTAACTTAGGTAGGAAATGTTTTGAGAAATAAAGAGTCTAAATTAACAACATAAACAATATCATTTATCAAGGGAGTAAAAACTAAATCATTTTTAGAATCAATAACATTGGAGTAATTATTTTAAAACTTAATATGAAAACCATCATCACATAGTTGTGGGATGTTTAGTAATTTATGATTTAACCCATATATAAACATAAAACTTTATAAATTAAAATAGTATTAGAATAATTTATTTGATCAAGGATAATAACATTTCTTTTATAATTGTATCCAAAAGTGACTTGTCCAACATCCACTTTAACCAGGTTCTTGAATAATGAACATTTTCTAGTAATGTTTCTGGAACAACCACTATAGAGGTACCATAAATTCTTACTAGAGATGTTTAATAATGTTTCCTACAAAAGAAATTATACTAAAAATGAATTTGTTTCCCAAATTATATTTGGTTTAGAAATATTAATAACCAAAGCTTTAAGAACCCATAATTTATTAATAGGTTTCCTATTTTTAGATTTTATTCTTTTATAAATAAACACATTGTTGGTTCCAGATGAATAAAAACTAATCAGAAAATTGGAACTTGGAATGAAACTATTTTTAACAATCCTCCTATATCTAGGTTGACACCCTATACCAACAATGTAATTGAGAGTAGTATTTTTCCAATAATCTATGTAAGAGTATTTATCTCATTGTTATTTCACTCTAAGCATTTCTTTTGTTCATCATTAGAAATTTTTAATTCATTTTTATGTTTTAATAATTAATTATTCTTCTCTTTTTCTATAGTAAGATCTGTTTTATAATTAGTATTCAAGGCATGTTGCTTCTTTAAAATATTATATTTATCCTTAATCTCATTAAAAATATCTTCCAAAATATTAAAATATTATAAAATATCTTTATTATATATTTTTTCATCATTTTTTTTCATCTCTAGAATGATTATAAATATGTACCTGAGAATAAATAAGAATACTTGATACCTTATATGTGTTTGGCATAAAACACATGTTGGATTGGTCATGATTATCTTATTGAGTTGAGTCTGAATCACATGAAATATATTTAGAATAAATCCAGGTTTCTGTAATGTATTTCTTATATATTTTATCTGTATAATAATATTTCTTATTGAATTTATTCTTATCACAATCAGCTTTGAAATCCATTTCCTATTTAACTCTTAAAAAATTATTTCATTTGTACCATCATAATTCATATAGTCCTTTCTCCAGTATCCTCTTTTATAATATTTTCCTTTTTAACTAGGTTGTCTAAAGGAATTATTCCTCTTGTAATATTTTTTTCATTTTTTGATTAGGTGACCCATTTCTTCATTATTGTCAGCAGGTGACTCCTCATCACTTGAACTATGAGCTTGAATATTTTTCCTTTTGTTTTGAAGTAGAATATTTGATGGAAAAATATTTTTTCTAGTTTATCCAAATATTCTCTATTCAATTTGATTTCTTACTCCCAAATCATTAGTTTTCCTATCATCTCCTTAAAAGGTAACTTCCTAGCATCAAACGATTCTCTGATTGACACTGATGTTCCTCTCCATTTGTTCGGTAGACACCTTAACAAGAATTCCACTTAATCTTTTTTAGAAACAAGTTTACTCTATGAATGAATTTTATTCATGATCTCATTGAACCTAAGATATATATCATAAATGGGTTATTCAAGTTTCATCATAAAATATAATATTTAAAATTATAAATATCTAAGCACTTTTCTTTAACATTATATGCTCACTCATGAGAAACAAATATAGTATCCCAAATTTTCAAAGTATTTGTTTAGGAAGATATACTATTAAATTAGTCATCACCCAAATCACAATACATAAAATTCAAGGAATTACAATTATTGTCAAATGAAGTTTTAGTAGCATTACTCCTATTATTTCTAGTAGTTTTAGGTTTCTCATATTGATATTCAATTATTTTCCATATATCAAAGCCCATTCAAATTAAATGAATTTTCATTTTAATCTTCCAAAGAGCATAGTTAGTGCCATTAAAATAAAGAGGAATATTGGTAAAATATCCCTCTTCTTTATTATCCATAGATAACTAAATTTAGAAAATAACAGAAATTTATTATTTTAAAATAAAAATAAATTATAGTTGAAAATATATTTGAAATTCATTTGACAGTAAATATTGGTCAGAGTAAGTAACTCAAGTGGGGTGAATTGAGTTCCCAATAATGTTTTTGTCAAAAAAAGTTAAAAAAATCTACAATTTAATTAAAATACCCAGTTAATCAAAACTATAGTTTAATGTAATACTTTATGTTTTTAAAGATTTCTCAAAGCGTTATTTGGGCTCAGTTAAAATAATATTTGAAATTAATTTAAAATTTGAATTCAATTTTCTTAATCAAGTACATTATATATAAAAAGTTTAATATTAACTATCAAAGTATAAGTTTTCTAATAGATTAAAAATCAGAATAGTTATAAATTTGAAATAAAGAAAAAAACATAAAATCACAACAAAATAAACAAGGGGCTTAGTATCAAGTCGAGACTTAATCCCCTGCACTTGGAAAACACCGACTTCCAAGAAGATTGTTATATCAAATAATCTAGTCCAAAACTAGTATTTGGTTTCTTATAAACAACAACACACATGATATAGAGGCTCAAATCCTATTCCATAGATATATGGGGGAAGAAATAAAACACAATCCTTGCATAACCTCATCCACAATTTCTGCGGGTATACATATAAAAGGATTTTAGATAATAATGAGTATTATCTAGATAAATCATAGGAGATAGTGTGTGTAAATTAATAGATTAATACAACACACTACTCAAAATTATAGAAAAATAGTGATATGTAAAGATAGATAGATTAATTGATGCTCAATTTGTGATGCTTTATATGCTCTAGGGTCCCTGTATTTGGAATTACGAGGAGCTCGAACAGATTTGTTTGAAAGTGATGGAAATTAAAGTTCCATTGAGTTTGTTTTTGTGTCTTTAGGTATTTTTCAAAATTCTTCACATAGATCTGTTATTTTGTTATTTGGAATTTTCTTGATCTCTTACGTATTCCACCCTTTTACAGTTTCATGTATTCATCAGGTAATCTCGGGGTCACACACCCCCATGAAAGAGGGAGATCTTCAGAAATATAAATCTATTCAACTTTAAATATGAATTGAAGAATAATAATAAATATATCTTGGATCCTTTTACTAATAATTAATGAAGATATATTATGAATTAGTTATCAATACATATGTGGAGTGCATTAATAATAATCATTAAAGAAATCCACGTGAGGCTGTTTGTATTAACTTATGTAAAATTGCCATTGGAAGCAATAAGTGAATCAAGGGAAAAAAGAAATATTAGAAAGGATGATAGTAGATAATCTTTGAAAGTAGAATAGAACAATGGTATCATAATTCAAAACTAATGGTAGCATATTCCAATGATAGAGATGTAAATAGTAGCACATCTAGCAGTAGAAAAAAGTTGTCGTTATCACATGTTAGTTAGTGGAAGGCGTCTAGTGGGGGAAAAACTAATTATAGAATGTCTGGTTGTATCATGCATGAATTATTGGTGGAACATGGCTAGTTTTATCTCATCTAGAAGTAGCAGGACATAGACAGTAGCATAATTCTTGGGGTAGCGTAAGGAACTAATAGTGGCATATGTTTACTAATGGTAGCACATACGAAACAATGGCATGACATATGAACTAATAGAAGAACGTTTATTTTACTTATCCAAATTTACTTTATAAAATGATATGACATCATAAAACATTAATTTCATTAGAAATATTATAAACATTATTTTTTATTAATAAAATATAGAGGTTCCAACAGTGACTTTTCGAGTTAAGATTCTTTAGAAAAGTCATCATGAGTCTTATTTCTCCTTGAATACATTTTCCATTGATTTAATAATGAAGGTTCAATTTTTTGAATTGAGTCCCTCTTCAATAATCTTAAATTAATTCAAAATAATTCCTTCAATCGATGATAGATTGAGTGAAATAGAATTCAACCTTTTGACAAACCTCATATTTGATTTTTTTGGTGGACTCCTTAAGGTATATGATTATAGAAAAACGTTCTTGACATGGTTTTCTATTGTGTCTCCATTAGAAAATTGTTTTTAATGAAATAGAATCAATTTAGGTATACTTGTTTTGTGAGATTCATCTCTATGGTGTGCAATTTTTTTAATCATCACTTTCTTGAAAAACATGGGATTTATTTGTAAAAAACCTCAGGGTTGGAAGTTTCTTACCATTTAAGATATTATATACACTAATTTTCATGGTGTGATTTACACGTTGGCATGGTTTGTGTTTTAATATTGATGATGAATTCTTATGGGTGTGTGCATGATACCCATATATAATCCTTTTTTCCATTAATATTTCTAGAGTAGCTATTTTCCATGATTTATATTGATTCACATGTTATTTTTTTTGATTTTTTTATTTCTCATGATGCCATAATACACTTGTGATGCTATGCTCTACCTTTTTATGTATTATCTTGACTTTGGAGGTATTTCTTTTGTACGTGATAGGTGACCGTCATTATATAATTTCCCCTTATAGGGGGAGTGCACATGATGTGAAATGATAGTGATGATGGAACCCTATTTAGGGTAGGAGAATGATATCCTTGTGACCCAGATGAAACATGATGCCTTGTGGATAATTATTAATGTGATAAGATTTGATTCCTTATAGATTCTAAGTAATGTTACAAAACTCAATGTCTTGCAGATTATGAGTGCATGTTCATTAGCTATCCTTGTGGCCCAGTAGAGACTTGATTCCATGAAGATATTGATTAGAATGTTCAATAGACTTATCACTTGTTCTTGGAATTTTCCAATGACCAAGATTATTCTTTCAACATGGTTCCAAAGAAGTTATGATTGGGGGTTTTGGTGGTTTTTTCAATTCCCAATATCTCGATACGTGACTATGAGTTGTTGGGATTTATCTCACATTTATTATTATTATGGCGTGAACCTATTATACATGTGAAATTTTGTTATGGATGCATTGGGGGTGTATTAATGGGTTTATTACTCACACCCTGCATTGGAATCTTGATTCACATGCATTCATTATTTATAGGAATAAAGGTAAGGTAAAGGGGCCCATATCTAATGGATGAATGGAGGAGTGCGAAATTGAAATGGGTAATTGGACTGAATATAGAGTATTACAACAATTTAATTTATTTATTACCTACCAATTTTGTTTATGTTTTTTTTTGCAATTTTGGGAGCCTGTTCATTTATTGTATGACTTATATGCAATCTCTATAGTTTCTTTCTCTCTAATCTGATCATTTCTTACTATTATTGTTATTATTATTATTATTAATGTTTTTAGTATTTATTATAATCTATTATAATGTTTGTACAAGGACATGATTATGAGGGTATAGTTTAACCACAAATGGACTTAGGACCACAATTCTAGTCGACAACCTCTTGTATACAAGTAGGTATTCATGAGTTTATATCACACACTAGTTCGAACCTGGTGGTTTGGTACGGGGTGTTACTATCTGGGTGTGATCACTAGAAATAATGCTAGATTATTATTTAAATTCTATAACCAATAAAAAGGGATATATTATGAAGAAACCTTTTCCCCAATACATAGAATATAATTCATTCAGATCCTTCTAGATTTTGAATCTCATATTAACATTATGATTTTATAGATGGGTGTTATATATGATGTCATCAATGAATTATTAATAGAGTAAGTGTTTGTTGAACAACATTTAGGTTTTGAAAACTATTTTTTTCTCAATTCAGTGTTCAAATATACTAAAGTTATTTATAGTCATAAAAAAACCAAGACCTTGGTATTAAATTCTATGTTTTTTATTATAGAAAATAATTTTAATCTAGGCTTGGTAGACCCAAATTTATTAAAGAAAAATTCATCAAATGATATTTCACTTGTTCAAATTTATATTGATTAATGATGTGTTTTTTGGATCAAAAAATTAAAATTATGTGATAGTTATATTTTTTTTGAAATGAGAAGGATGGGTGTGATAAATTTCAATTTATGATTTCAAATATATCAAAAATAGTTTGGGAATGATTTTAATCACAGTAAACACATACTTGATATACTAATTTTTTTTACTTGAAAATATTAAAGAATATGAAACTATCCTCAGTTTCAATATTATACTTGATTGGGATTAAGTTAGTGAGGAAATTAACAATAATTTATATAGAGGAATTATAGGAATATTGTTATATGTAACTACTAGTAGACTATATATCATGTTTTATGTTTTATTATAAACTATATTTCAATAAAATCATGAAGAGTCACATTTAACTACCACAAATATAATTTTAAGGTATTTAAAATGTACTATTTATATTTATTTTCTACTTCTTTAAAAAAATTACATTTTTTATTTAATTTTATATTATGGTAATGAATTTAGAGGTTATATGTTAGATAAAAAACATACCTCAAGAAGTTTTTAATTTTTAGAAAAATCTATAGTTTAATTATCAAGTAAGAAGTAACACTCTATTTCATTATCTACTACTATAGGTTAATACATTTCAATTGTGTTTTATTATGCTCAGAGGTTGTGGTTGAACCACACCTTGATGGACTTAATATTAAATTTTTATAATATACCAAAAAAATGTGATAACTCAAGTACTATAAACATATCCCAAAATATGATAAGACATTCAAGAATGAAACATAGTTATTTAAGACATAATTTCTTGAGTGATCACAAACAAAAAGATGATATCTCTGAAAAATTCATTAGTACTAAATATAAACTGGTAGATATATTTTTTAATACCCAACGTATTGAATTATTTGAATTTATCAAAAATGAATTTGGTTTTTTTAAATTTTAGGTATTTTCTTTCTATTTTTATTGATCATTTTGAATTTTCTTATTAAATATTCCATTTCGACTATTAAAATTACCTTTTATTTATTTAAATCATTTACCAAGCCACTAAGTGACGCACAATTTTATTGATATTATAGGTTTATACATATATTTTTTATGTCACTCTTTAAGTGACCACTCATATTTATCATACAATATATTATCAGTCTTGTAGATTTAAACCTCTAACTCTCTCTCTCTACTGAAAAGTATTTTTATCATGAGTTCTCTCAGAAATACAAACCTTTGTCATCTTAATTATAAACCATTTTAATCTAAAACTATATCTATATAATTATCATGGTGAAGTTAAAAATGGGGAGGATAAAACTTAAATAAGCTCTAATAGACCTATGTTTCTACAAAAAGTGTTGATTGGTAAATATATTGATATTATTTTGATAGACCTTATAGAGTTGTTGCTGAAGAAAATACCAAACCTCTAAGAATGGGAGTTTGTTTTTAATGAAGAAAGGGTCCATTTTTTATTTATAGGGAAGTTATATTATTTTAAAAGAATGATGAGATTAGTTTCAGTGATGATGAAGACTTGGTTATTTAAAAAGTAAAAAAAATCAATCTATTTAGTCAAGTTAACAATGTTTTTTATTTTCTTCATAAAGTAATTTTTGAGTTTAACTCATCACATTCTAGTGTAGATCAGTAATCCATACTAAAATTATACCACCTCTATTCGGAGTTCTTATTATTGAGAAGAATCCTATTAAATATTTTTCATATGAGAAAAATATTTTTGTAAAGTTTATTCAGATTGGGATTTCCCAATGAAATAGAGAGTTTGAAAAAGTTTTGTTTACAAATAAATATTTTATTACTCTATTTTAGAATGAGATGAAATTAAACCTACCTTAGAAAATTATAATTTATATGTGACATGGTAACAACAGATATCATTGTTTTTATAAATAAAGATGGATTTTGACTCTAGTATTTTAATGAGTTGAAGTTGTTCCAAGTGAGGTCATGGTATCTATGTTTCATGAATTAAAATATTTAAAAGACATGGTTAATAAAAATTAGTTATTTATAGATCCATTTTGTGAAGAATCTTCTGGAAAGAGGGGTTGAAGAATAAATTGAAGTGGACCCTAATTATGTTGAGAGGGAAAATCTTATGGAATCTATTGATGAACCTTATAAAGGAGGAGCTGGTGATTAAGATAATGTAAATGTTGAGAATATCGATTCTCATGTTCATACAGTTTTGGATACTATAAATAAAGTATAAGATTCAATGTATAATGGACCTATTGTGACGAGAAGTGTAAATAAAGTAATCTATAAGGATACTCATTCATCTGAAATTAAAGATGGAGGTGAAAAAAATTTGATAAAAGAGAAAATGTTCATGCTGTTAATACTAATAATAATGTTTCGTATAATAATGGTGCAACAAAATAGGGATCATAAAGAAGTATCTACTCCTTTTGATCTTGAAGTTCACTGAATTGAATAACTTTAAGAGATACTATCAGAAAGATGGTTACTATAGAAGGTGGTGATAAGAGGACCTTTTCCTTTATCAGTGATGCATGTCCTACTGTTAATTTTCATGGACATGTGGGAATAAGTAATATCCTACCAAGTCCTATTGAATATATATCAATTGGATAGAACCCTGATAAATTTAATAAAGAAAAATTTTATTTTGTGAGAGTTAATTTTTTTGGCTTAGATGAGGGAGGTACTTAGGAATATCATATAGTTTTAAAAACCAAAATAATAATTGTTGAGGCAGTACCTTCTATTGATGAAGAAGAAGTAAGAGAACCTTCCTTGTAAAATTAAGAGTAAGTTTGCAATAACTCATATATTATACCTCAAAACATTAAAGAGAAAATATTTTCTATATTAAATTCAATGAAATAAAAAATGGATTGTTTGAATAAGAAGGTGCTATAATTAAAAGAAAACTCAATTACTAAGTCTATGTCTGATGAGATAAAGAAAATTATAAATTCTCAATAAAAAATAATCAAGAATATCCTTATTTTTCAATTAGGGATTTCTGATTTAGTCTTGGAGTATGTTAAGTCTATTAAAATTGAATTCAAATTAGATATTGATTATTTGAAGGAAGTGGTGATATATAAATTTGAGTACATAAAAAAATCTATATGCTCAAATAGATATATCATATTTATTTAGAAGGAAACTAACACTATTTTAAATTAGTTGAGAAATGTTTTATAAGATATGAATATACTAGATGAAAAAATTCAATAATAAAATAATGATTCAATTTCTTTAAATATAGTTCAATAATTGAAAAGGGATATAATTTCCAAAATTATGGATTTCCAAGATAACTACACACACATGACTCAAACTCTTGAATGATCCATGTATTAACCAAATGAATTTGTTAAAGAATGACATGACACTCTAAAATAATCTTCTATGGATAATCTCACCTCCTTTAAAAACACTATAAATTTTCTAAAGTAGTGGGATCTTCCCATAAATCAAAACATCGACATAATTTTTACAAGGTAAAAGGATATTAGGAAAAAATATTAGAATTATTTTAATTCCAATTCTAATTAATCTTCTGAGAATAATGGTGATATATAAGTTCAAGTTCAAAGGTCCTCTTCCTAGGGTATAATGGATGTTGTTCATAGAGACTCCTAATTTGTTTAAATTATTTGTACAAACCCAAATAATTCTTTAGAAATTTTAGTTCTTAAAAAGGATTTTTGAGGAGTTTTATTACATGTTGTTTCCATGAACCTAATTCACAGAGCTATCTTATTAGTTTTAGATAGAGAAAGTGGTTATGATATTATTTTTTCCCAATATTTTCATAAAGTATATATTAATAGGAAAATAGACTTGTGTGCTGATGCACTACCTCATATTAGAGGAATAAAATATATAGGTACTATAAAACTTGATTGGTATCCTATAGCTCAGTAAAAGACAAACGAAACCCTTGATCCCACACCCACGACTCCCAAACCACATCATCATCCACATGATTAATATTCTCTTATATCTTGGTTATTTATTATATAATTTTATGTTTTTTATGAATGAAAATTTTAGTTCCCTATTCATATTTCATTCACTATATTTGAATGTTTAATTGTGGTTTATAATTTATTATTCAGTTTCTTCTTTTCATCTATTCATAACATTCAATTACATATATTTATTCACTTTAAGACAATATTTTACTCCTACTTTACAACCCATAAACCAAAAATATATATAAGTATTATAGAAAAATGGGTAGAATATAGCAAAGTGGGAGAAGTTTATTCATTGTAAAATAAAAAATTCAAAATTATATTGATTTCAATTTTATATTAAATTTATATAATCTATTTTATATATGTTTATTTCATTAATACCTATAAATTTTTTGTTTAAATTATTATGGGTTTTGTGATCATTAAAATGGGGAAGATTGTTGGACTCACTAATTCTTTTCCAGCATATCCCAATAATTCAAATGTTTTGATTATCAGAAATACTCATTTGATTTGTTGATGACTTTTTCTTAAGTAAATTTAGATTTATAATTTATATTTTGTTAAGTTAATTTTTTAGTTCTTTTCCTATTATTTTGATTGGAAGAAATTTCTACTAAGTAAATTATCCTATGTGCTGAAGAATTATCCCATGTGGGGAATCAAGAATTTAGAATTTGAAGAATTATATTATGATAGTGTCATGTGGAATAAATATCAAAAGATGTAAGTAATTTACCATATAATGTTGTAGAAATACTCAATTAGAATAAAATTCCTATGGGAATTATCATACATAGCTCCGGAAGACTTACACAATGAATATTTGGTAAAGTAAATCATCCAAAAACTAATAAAATTACACACACTATACTTTTGAAAAATTCAATTATCATATGTTTTTCAAATTTTATATATGTGATGGATTAACCTATGAGAATAGTTTTTCCATATTATCTAACAAAATTCAAATATCAAACACTAATAAATTTCCTATGAATATAAAGATTTATTTTAAAGGGAAAAAATATTTTATACTGATCAAATAATATTCTTCATAGGTAAAAATATATTATAAAGGATAATAATTTTACACCAATTCAAAATTAATACGATGTGTTGAAGCAATTAATAAAGTTATACGATTAGAAGACTTATGAAATAAAGTCCTTTGAGGATAAAGAGTTGCAAAGATGAGTATTTTCTATTTTTTAATTACATTTTGATGAACTTATTACTATTTTTTATTTACTAGAAAATTTTATTCTTGATTTTAATTTATCATTAATAGTGATATATAAATAAGAAAAGGCCAAATTAAAAAAAGTGTATATTTATAAGAAATCATATTGTTCTAAGGTATTCTATAACTGTAATAAAAGATTGCCTATGTTTTTCTATTTTTTGATAAGAAGGTCACAAACAAAGGATAAATGTTTTTTTTGATTATTTTATATAATTAATCTTAGATGTTGGTATATATATATATGAGTTAGAATATGAAAAGGAAATATAGATTCTAAGAAGAAGAACATACTATGTTTTTCAACCATATTCTTTCTATGCAACTCTTTGATAAAAATATACCACTACTGGGTGATTTGAAGATACATCTATGAAAAATGAAGTTTCTTTGTAAATTCTTCAATGTATACTCAATATATAAATAAGTTCAGTCATTTTTTAGTTACTTCTTCTAAATTTATACCAGATTTGATGTTTTTTCTTCATTTATTTCTTTATAAAGTGATCAATACCTATATTGAGCGTGTGAAGTCCATGGATAGGTATTATAAATACAGTTCCTAGTAGAAATATCATTAAATTTTATAATAAGTGAAAGATACTTTCAATCAGCTGGGAGGAACCTATGAAAAGGGGTGGTTTATTAAAATCACCATATTCAAATTGACTATTGGTTGAGTGAATAAAGGATAGTTTATATTACACTGAACCACTATAAATTCTTCATATCATAATATTTTTTTTTATTTTCTACTAAATATCTGATAAATAGTGAGGTAAATATTCACATAAAATATTAAGAGGGTGGTTTTATGTTGGTCAAAATTTTAGGTACCCAATTCACAGCCTAAAGAGTCATTTTACAAATCCTATTAGTACAAAACATGGCTCATGTTTGTTGTATCACATTTCCACACTCTTATTCCCGGGTATATGTTTGATCTCTTAATGTTACATGTACTTATATCTTGAATTATAAATAATTCTTAATATTTTATATAATTTTAATTATATATTTAACTTAGCTCTTGCTTTCTCATTTGATTATGATCTAACACTATGGATTCTTGATAAGTTTTCCCTTAATAATAATTTTATATCACCCCTTATTATGTTTTACATTCCCTAGATTATGAAGTTCAGAAGGACATATGTGATGTATAAGAGGGTGGTATAGAGTCATTTTATTATAGAGAAATGTTCATAATATTTTAAAATGAGTTATTTTTATAGCTAATCCACAAACATAGTGAAAATTTCGTTTTAGGGATGGTGTGATTATTGTGTGTTGTAATGTTTGAATTGTTGAAATATATGTAATATTAGATAAATTAATCTCACTTTATAAAAAATATAGTAATTAATATATGTTTTTTTAGCACCAGAACTGGGAGTGCGAGTTTAGGGTATCTCAGTTAGTTTCAAAGTTGTGTTTAATTATTTTTTGGGATTAGTTTAGTTATTTTGGGAGTTATCACTTGATAAAATTTCTAAAAACACTTGAGAAGTATAAATATATGAAAAAATCAAAAAAAATTAAGATGTAGAGTGTTTAGTACACTAGAAATTAAATCCCTTTATGGATACAAATATATGGATGAAGGCCCTAACACAAATTCACATAAGGGAAATAATCCCCAAAAACCCTGATTGGTTTTTAACTAGATCTTTAATCGATGAAAAAAAGTGGGAATAAGTACACACCTAGTTTGAAATTCTTGAGGGATATGATATTCTTGATTCACATAATATTTATAAATCAGTATAAAGGATTTAAATGGATATCGATGTTATAATATATTACTAGTCAGGTTAGAAAATCTAGTAGAAAATAGACCATGAATAAGCTACATTGAATCCTAGAAATTATATGTTATGATATATGTGTCACTGGATATGAAACCACATGATTATTATTCTCTAATTTTATTAGAAGTTATGATAACCATTTTGGTTATACTATTTGTTTGGATACAAGATCAGGAAAATGAATCATAAAAGGTATGTCTCTAGAAACTGTTAAATCTTATAACAAACTATTAAAGCCTATTATTCAAAAATGGGTTTAATATTTTTTAATTATTAAGGGAAATTTAAGTTTCTTAGATTTAATTAATATTTCAAGGATGAAATTATATCTTCACTCATGTAATAATTTTAGATATCCTTGGATATATTTATTAGTAATTTATAATTAAAATTTTGAGTATGTAATTTATTTAAGGGGGAGAATGTACTGCCCCAATTTTTAAGACTCATTTTCCATAAATTAAATATTTAAAATTCTGAAATATTTTTTATATTAATTACATCAATTAAACATGGATAGAAAATAATTCATTCAAGATATAAGTAAAACTAATAACATATTATTTATTTCACAGTGGAATATTGCAACAAAAGTACATGAAACCATGTATTATATACCACAATTGATTATATTCTTTAAAGGTGAATAAATTAAAAGGGGACAACAAATTTAAATGAATAATGTCTTTAAAACTAGGTGATCAAGAGGATCATCATCACCCTTGAGAATCAACACTAGTAGAACAAATCCTCCATTGAGAAGTAAGACCATGAAATGAGAAATCCTTATGAAAAATCCTTAATATAGAATGAGAAGTGTGATTTATGTAGTGATAATAGAAGGAATAAATTATTTTTGTAAGGATATATATATATGTATGAAATTGGACTATTATAAGTATGGTTGTTAAGAATATGGTCATTGAAAATATTATCGTTGGAAACATGGTCATGAGAGATATCATTTTTGGATATACATATATTAAATAGGTATATTGAAATTGTTAATTGTCAACAACAAATTTAAAATAATATAATTCAAAAATAGTAAGTTACGCTAAAAAATATAAAATTTAATTAAAATATTTTATTATAAAAGAATTCTATGCATTAAATATTGTTATTAAAGAATGATATGATAAATTAAAAATAAATATTTTAATTTCAATGGAATGATAAAATTAAATAGTTCAAATATAAATAATTTATTTTGATAGATAAAATCATTAAATATAAAATAAGTTTTTGAATGAACTATTTTATCAATGTGTTGTGTAATTTTATCTTATTAAAATAAATCTATACTAAATAATTATTTTATTGAAATGTATTTATAATATATAAAGATAAAAATAACAATCACCTTATAGTTATTACTAGGAAACTAATAAGAATAAATTCATTTTATATTTAACCATACATTTTCTATAATGTTTTATAAATTATTTGCACCTATATTAATGTTAATTTATATCCTTGAGAATTTTTTTCTAATAAAATGTTATTCATGTTTTAAATTAGAGAATAAAAATTTGATATTAAGGTCATTTTCAGTCTTTAACATAAAAATATATTAAAATATGCATATTAGTTACATAATAAAGGTATTATTTTTAAAACCTTTTTAATCTATAAGTATAGTTTATTTTTATAAATTTCAAATATCTACTTTTAAATAAATATAAATTTTATTTTTAATACACATTTATTAATAAATTTATATTAATTTACATTAATAAATAATGTAATCCTTTGATGCTTAAAATTTTATTTTATAAAAAAATTAGTTTTTTATCTGCTATGAATTTTATTTTAAGAAAATAAATTCATTAGGTCTAAATTATGATTTTAATAAAATATATTTTTGATATTAATAATACATTAACACTCATTTGATTAATTATTTGTTGTAAATAATAATGAGAACAATTTATATTTAAAAAGTCATTTTTATATGATTTTTTATATAACTTATGTTTTAATTTAAAAAATATTTTTATCATATTTTTAAACAGAATTTAATTAATTGGGGTAAAAAATTTTAACATAAAATTTAAATTTTGTAAGAGGGGCCATCTTATATTTTTATTAAAAAAATAATTACCATAGTAAATATTTAATGAATGTCAAAGAGTGAAACATGGTAATCTTCCCTTGATAAAATCTTACTAAATAAAATTAATGCTAAGACCCTACATAAGACCTTTTTTGTGTTGAATTTATACCCACATATATCACCAAAAGCTTCTCACCTAAATCACCTAACTCTCATGTGATTGTATCTTTACCCCTCACCAAACATTAGATTCCAAGAAAATGTCCCTCCTTTTAACCTATAAAATAAACTCATTTACCCCAACTTCAGTAAAAAAATATCAAAATAAATTCCCCAGAAAAAATATTTTTTTACACTTGTATTTTCCTCTTCCATTTTTATAATCCCGTTGTTACAATAAAATTTCCCAATTCCTCTATTTCTATAAGTCCTTTCAAGTGACGATTCAAGTCCTCAACGTGAGTACTATCCACTCATTAAAATTTTATTATATATATTCATCTTCCTAACCTATTATAACTATAATAACATAATGATATCAGTATAATTATCATGCTAAAATGTTATTATATTGATGGAATAACCATTATCTATCCACTCCCATCAATATAAAAATTAAAACTTCATCCGCATTATGTGCGGACTACCGCACCCTTGAACATCGTATTTCATTTTTTGTCCCTCACATTCAAGTATGGCTATAAACATAAATTTAATGAACAAATATTATATTTTTGACATGATAAATATTATATAAGTATAAAATGGACATTTAATTGATAATATTAACAATAATTGATCATTGTAAATTTAACCACCAAAACGATCATACTAAGAGGAAAAATGATTTATACTTTGTGACTAATAGATTATTATCTTACCTTCTTCAAAATATATTAATAAATAATTATTTATAAATTTAATAAAATATAAATAATATCATTATACATCTAAAATTTTGATATTATAATAATATTACTTATATACTCATCCACTGGTTATAAAATGTTCTTGTTTGGGTATGTTTAACCACCTATATGAATGATGTCATGAATTTTTATCATGGTTTATTATGAAAAATTAATTTATGGTATAATATGATATTAATATGTAAATAATTATTTTTTTAGATTTTTTAATGATAATATAAATATTTAACTCCCTAATAAAATACTACCTTTAATTCATAAAAAAACATTAAAACAAGCTTGTCATCGACTTCATATTTATGAATTATAACTAAAAATTTCTTAGAATGATATTATAAATTGATAAATAATTATGTAATATCTATTCTAGTACCATAAAAAATCCAAGAATGATAAAATTTCTATCAAAGTACAGGGATCAATCATAACTTTCTAATGTGTGAGAGAAACAATCAAAATCCCTAACATCTAGTGATGAAAATAAACAATAACTAACAAATTAATGTACTTTAAATGATTAAAATTAAATAATAGAAATTATAATATATTTTAATAAGTTTATAAAATGATTTATTAATATGGTTATGGTAATTATATAATAGGTTATTTTTCTTTCATGGAAATATAGAGTTAAGGTAAGGGTTTTCATCTCAATTTCCCTACATTGAGGCACATTTTCTTATTTTGTAACTATTTTAATTTTCTATAATATACATACTATCCAAATATTTTTATTATTATTAAATTATATTTCTTTTTATTTAAAATTATATTCACTATTCCCTCCTTCGAATTCTTTTGATTCAACTATTACCAAATTCATAAGGGTTTTGTTTGGATCGTCCTTCTTTTCATTGAGTCGAAATTTTTCTCCCTTAACTATATTCTTTTGTGTTCATCATATTTTTTTCATTTCATAATTTAATAAGGAAATTTATAATTCTAAATGGGAAATTTAAATTTCCTCATCAAAATCATCTACTTTAATTAATTAATTTATTTAATTAAAAAATAGTTTAGTTATGAAAACTCTACATCCTCTATAATAAGAATTTTATCTTCCATTTCGTTATTATTTATTTCCAAAATTGTTCTAATTTATTATATTGAATCCAAAATATATATTATCTCATGTGATCTTAATTATTCTACATACCCATTTTCAAAAGGACCTTTTATTTTCAGTTTTATTATGTAAGTTTCATTACAGATATTTTAAAATATTAATAAGGAATTTCTTTTCATGAGTGTGTATTTTATATTCAGCTCCACAATTTCTAACTTAAACATTATTTATTTTCAAGTATCCATTATTAGTATTTCTTGTAAAGTTTTTTTTGAAATTTTTTTCATGTTATGTTATCAAAAATTGATTTTGAAAGTGACTCAGAACTTCATATTTTTACAATAATGATAATTTTTTTTTGTGAAATATTTTCTTATGGTTTCACTTTTAATTTCACCTCTACCCCCAAAGGATCTACCTCAAAAAGAGTTATGTTTCTTGAATCAAATTATCAATTAAATTTTCAAAAATTCTTTTTTAGTTGATTTAATTTTTTTATCAACAAATTCAATTCTTGCGGTTATTTAATGTGATTCCATTTAAAAATGTCTCGAAACACATATTCTTTCCATGATTGTTTAATGATATGATAAATAATTGATTTAATTTGGAACATGTATATATGGAAATTGATGTGAAGATATATATATAACTCTCTAATTTATTGGTTATGTTTATAAATCTAATGATATATAAATGGTCCATGAGTTATGATGGAAGATCTACTAATGGACCAAAGGTTATTATACTGGAATCACTAATGGGTTGCAGTAAGTGATGCCTAAATCACCATATAACAAGTACCAAGATTTTTATTCCTTAACCAAATGTTTTACAATAATTGTTTTTGTTATATAGTTCCCTATTTTATACATTTCCTTGATGTACCACATTTTCAAGTTATGTGCCTATGATTATTCTCAATGGATCATGTTTATTGTATCTCTTTTCTACCCTCATGTTTCCTGGTATATGTTTTTCTTATTTTATATTATATGAACTTATATCATGACTTCTATAAAATTAATTCTCATGTAATTTTAATTAGATATTTCTGTAATGATAATGTTTTATCATATGTTTATGATCAAAATATATTATGTATTATTGATAAGATTTTCCTTACCAATAGTTTGATCTCACACCTTATTATGTTTTATATTACCTAGGATATGGACATGAGTAAGACATATGATATGTCTAAAAGGGTGTTTAGTGTGGTGTGATTATGAAGAAATTTTCACATTATTATAAAATGAGCTATCTATATAGTAAATCTCCAAATATACTAAACCATTGTTTTTAGGGACCATGTAATTATTACGAGATGTAATTTTTAAATTCTATAATTACAAATAATCATAGATTAATTTATCTCGCATGGTAGTAAATTTAGAATTTAAAGTATATATTTTTAGAACCAGAGTACGGGTTTTGGGATTCTCGACTAGTATCTGAGTAATATTTAGTTACTTTTGGGGATTGGTTTAGTTATTTTTGGGAATTAGTACAAGTGAACGTTAATGGAAACCCTAGGGAGAAGTATAAATAAAAAGAATCATAATTTTTTTGATAAATTATAGATTGTGTGGTTTCCAAGTAATTAAAAAACTGTCTAGATATAAGCAAGTGGAAGAAAGATATGAAAAAAATTCATCTAAGGGTAATGATCCTTATTAAAATTTACTTGGGTATTAACTCAATCTTCACTCGGTTCACAAAAAGTGGGCCTAACAACAAATTGTGTTTGAAACTCCAGGGGTATATTCTTTGGTTGATTCACATGCTCTTTGAAAACCATTATAAAAGATTTAAATGGATGTTGAAAATATAATATAAAACTTTTTAGGTTAGATAACCTAGTAAAAAAATAGACCAAAAATTAACTAGATTTAACCCTTGAAATTAAAAGTCTAGAGTATATAAGACATTTGATATGAAACCATGGGATTATTTTTATCTAATTTTATAGGGGTTTATTATACGCATTTTGTTTATAGTATTTAGTTTGATACAAGATCATGGAAATGATGTTGTGAAAGGTATGTCTGAATCCATTGATAAATATTTTATCCAATTATAGATGTATATTTTTAATAAATGGTTTTAATATATTCCAATTATTTAGGAAAATATGAGTTTTCTAGTATTATGTAAGATAATGAGGTTGATATTATATATTGAGCCATGTTATATTTTATATTCTCCTATTTATTTTAAATAGTAAGTGATAATAGAAATGTCAAGGATGAAATTTATTTAAAGAGGTGATAATACCACACCCTAGGTATTAATACTCATTTTACTTCTTTAAATTATATATTTATAATTATAAAATATATTTGTATATGATTTTAAAATAATTAAACCTGATTAGAAAGTAAATCTTTCAAAATATGAATCAAATTTGCACACCTTTTTTCATTGATAGCTCAACATTAAAATAAAAGTACATGAAACCATTTATTACATACCTTGTTTTATTACATCCATTAGAAGTATGTAAATTTAAAGAGACTAATAAAAAGAAAAATTAATGTATTTGTAACTAGGAGATACTATAGATCATATACACCCAAGAGAATCACCATTAGTATAAAGAAAACTTGAATGAGAAAGAAAACCATGAAAGGATAAAAAATAATATAAAATAATTAATACAGAATGAAAAGTTTTCTTTAAAGAGTGAGAATGGAATGAATGGGTTATTTTAGTAAGTCTTTATATAAGATGAAAATTTGACCATTGTAAATATGGTTGTGGGAACATGGTCATTAGAAATATAGTAATTGGAAATATGGTCATTGGGGATATGGTCGTTATATATACATTAATCCAATAAGTATAATAAAATTCTGTATTTTTAGTAAAAAATTTATAATAATTTAACTCAAAAACAATAAATAAAAAAATTAAAATATAATATATAATTAAAATATTTTATTATACAGTTTATATGTGTTAAATATTATTATTGAAGAATGATATGATAAAACTAAAATAAATATTTTAATTTTTATAGAATGATAAAGTAAAATGGCTATAATATAAATAATTAATATTAAGGGTAAATATCATCTAATATAAAATATATTTTCTAAAGAAATATTTTTTAAAGAGTTTTAAATTTTTATCTTATTAAAATAAATTATAACTAAGGTGTTATTTAAATGAAATTTATTTACAACATATTCAAGGAAATAATTTAACGTTATTCTAACAGTTTTTAATAAAAATTAATATGAATAAATTCATTTTATGCTTAAAAATATAAAATTGTTTTATTTTTTTTGTTATGTACACTTATATTAAAATAAATCCACCACCTCTAGAAATTTAGTTTAATAAAATGGTTTTTTTATTTTTAATTATCATATAAAAATGTATTAATAAATTAATTATTATTCTTTAATATAAAAATAAGTTACCAAGATACATATTAGTTAACAAGGTAAAATAATAAATTTTCAAATAATTATATCTTTTAAGTATCAAGTATTTTTATACAATTCACAATCATAATTTTGATGAAAAATTTATGTTTTTTAATACATATGTATTGATAAAATTCTATTAATGTGGCTTAATAACTAAAAACAATTACACTTAAATATGTAGTTTTTAAAAAATATTGTCTCTTAAGCGTTATGAATTTTAGTTTATGAAAATACATATATTATTGTTAAATGATTCTTTTAATAAAATATGTTTTTTAATAGTTGGGGTCGAAGCCTCAAATTATTGTTAACCCAAAGACCTCTTTTTAAGTCTGGGTGGAGGGAGACCCATTACTGAGCCCGAAGGCCCAAGGCCAAGTGACCTGAATACAAGGCTCAAAAGCCCATTTTTTGGCACAATGGACCCCTCACTAAACAGTTTTGCTACAGTACCCATGATATTAGAGTACCGCACAACTACAGTCTGCTAAAGTGCCTCCACCGCTACAGTACCACTGCTGCTACAGTCTGCCGGTGTTACATTGCCCTGCTATAGTAACCCAGAATTTGGTCCCTGCTCGGATTTGATCCTGGGTCTTTTGGATTCCTAGCAGAATCTTGTACCACTTGGGTACCATCTCGTTTTCATTTTTAATAAAATATGTTGTCGTTATTAATAATATAACAACATTGATTTAATTATTAATTGATAGTAAAAAAGAATAAGAAAAGTTAATATTAAAAAAATCATTTTTCAATGATTTTTTCTATATATCATATGTTATAATTTAAAATTTAATTTTCTCATATTTAGAAATTTATTTATATAAAATTAAGCCCATATTTGGAATCAACACATCCAAATTTGTTAATAGGTTGAAACTTATGTTTTAGTAAATAATTATTACCATAATAAATATTTAATTAATTTTAAAGGGCCAGAGGCTATAATCTTCCATGACTCAAATTTTACTAAGTAAAAGTGAATATTAGAGATTCTAGGATACCTTTTTTATAATGTAAAGTCATAATCACATGTATCGCTAACATTTCCACACCTAACTCACCTTACTCCCACGTGATTCCATCTTTACCCCTCACCAAACTTTAGTTTTTAAGAAAAAGTCCTGCTATTTAACCTCTAAAAGGAGCCCATTAACACCCACTTTATGCAAAAACTATCCTTCAAAATTACATTTAACCTATAAAAATTTTAATCCCATATTTACCTATTCCATGTTATTAAGAACATTTTTACAATAAGGCACCCAAAGTCTTCAATTTCCAAGAAGTATTTCAAGAAAAGTTTCAAGTTCTCAATGTGAGCACTATCCGCTCCCTAACATTTTCTCCACTATATTCACCAAAAGTATTCTAAAAATATGAATTTAATGAAATTACTATTATTAGTGTAGTGAAATTTTATTATATTGATAAAATAAACTTTCTGTACCCCTCCCATCCATTGGAAAATGAAAACATCCCCCATGTTATGTGTGGACTACCACCACCATAAATGGTATAATTTATTTTCATTACCCCCATTCATAGATGATTATAAAATGTATTTAAAGAAAAAAATATGATATTTATATCATGGTTAATATTTTTTATGATAAAATAGGAATTTAATAAATAATATTAGTAATAAGTGAATGTGGTTAATTTAACCGTCTTAAAGAGCATACCAAGATGAAAAATGATTTATTGTTTTTAAATATTCAATTATTATATTTATTTCTTCATCAAATTCCTAAAAAATATAATTTATCCATTTAGTAAAATCTAAATATAAAATTTTATATTTGGAATTATTATATTATAATAAAATCACTTTCATACTCATCTATTAGTTATAACATGTTTTTGTTTAGATTACTTTATCCACCTACCTGAATGATGCTATAAAATGTTATCCTGGATGGGTATGTAAACTTAATTACTAATATAATATGAAATAAATATAAAAATAATTAATTTTTACTGGTTTTTTTATTTTAATATTATTATTTTATGCATTATTAAGATATCACCATTTTCTGTTAAAAATTAATGAAACAAGATCATCATTGAATTCAAATTCATGAATTCAAACTAAAACTAACATGGAAAGAAATTAGAACTTTATAAATCATTATGTAACATATATTATAGTACCTTAAATTATCTAGGAATTATGAACTTATTATCAATGTATGGGGATTGACTTAAACATTTCAAAGCATTTGCGAAACAATCAAAATCACTAACATTAGATGATCAAGATAAACAATAAATAAATTTTAAATGTATAATAAATTATTATAAATGAAGAGTATAAAAGATAAAATTTTTAAATTAGTTAATTTGATGAGTTATTAACATGGTTATATTTACTACGTGGTTTTTTATATAACTTTCATTGAAATAGAGTGTTTAGGTAAGGGTTTTTATCTCAATTTACCTTCATTAAGGCATTTTTTTAGATGATGCACATGTTATTATTTCATATGGTGTACACACTGCCCCATTTTATTTTTTATTATTAATTAATTTTCATTCCTGTAATTTAAAATTCTATTCATGATTCACTCCTTCATATTCATTTGATTTAATAATGACCAAATTCTTAAACAATTTTTTTTTGACTCAAAATACTTTTCATTAAGTAATGGGTTTTCTGCCTTGATAATTTTTATATCAGTCTATTATATTATTCAATTTATTTACTTTGAATGATTACTTTTATTCCACTCTATTGAATTTAAATTTTACCATCAAAATAATCTACTTAAATTTATTTTTTCTTTTATAAAAAAATTTCATTGTTATGAATAATTATCACCCTCTCCAAAAATATTTTCCCCTTCCTTATCCATATTATTTATTTATAGAAAATTTTTACTTTATTATTTTGAAACCAAAATACGTATTATCTCATTTTATATTTATTTTTCTTCTTACTCATTTTCAAAATGAACTTTTATTATCCATTGTAAGTTGTAGGTTTAAATTAAAAAATTTTAAAATATTAAAAGGAATTTCTGTTCACAATTTTATTTTGATTTTATACTTCAAAGTTTTTGACTTAGCAATTATTTAATTCCCAGGATCTAATTTTGAGATTTATTTTAAATTTTTACTTTATTTTTTTTATGCTAACTTTTAAAAAATCAATATTTAAAATGACTCACAACATTAAATTATTTATATAATGTTAAAATGTTTTATAAAATATCTCCTTATGATTTCAATTCTATTTTACTCTATTTATCCAATGGATCAATCTCCTATAGATTTATATTTCATGAATCAACCTAAATATTCTATTATAAAATAACTAGTTTTATGTGATTTAATTATTGGTATCAAATGATCCAATTCCTATTTTTATTTTATGTGATACCATTTGGAAATATTATAAAAGAAATTTTTTCCTTGTGTTTTTCATGATTTGATATTTGATTGATTCCATATAGAACAAAATTATATGGTTGTTTGATGGGTAGGGACCTATAATGCTCTCAAATTCATTGGTTAATGTTCTAAATCTAATGATATAAAATTGGGCCATGAGTTATTATTCTCAATCTACTAATGGGCCATTAATACTGATGCTCGAGTTTGCAATGGTTTGAAGTAAGTGATGCATAAATCACCTTATAATGGGACACAAGATTTTTATTCTTGAACCACTATATAAATATTTCTCAAGGTTATGTTTATGCAACAATTCATTTTTATGCTATTTTTCCATGATATGTCACTTTTCAAGTTATTGCCTATAATTATTCTCCTTTTCTCTTTTTTATTATCTCATGTTTACTCACTCTTAATCTATAGTATATGTTTTCTAATTTTTGATTTCATTTAATTATATATTTTATTGTGAAAAATATCATTTTTTACATTTATTTTTATTATATATTTCTTCAATGCTCATGTTCTCTCATATTCTTAAGATATAACCCTTTTATGAATCATTGATATGTTTTCCTTAATGAGTGTTTGATATCACCATTTATTATGTTTCCATTTACACCATGATATTATATGTAGGATTATGTATAGAAGTAATTATTTACTTGAAATTTTATAAGATACATTGAATCAATTTTTTGAAGTTATATATTCTTTTAGAAACCTAAAAAAATATGAAACTTTGGTTTCAAGGGATAAAAGATTATTCATATGTGGTAATGTATAATTTATTAAAATTATTTGAAATATATGAAAGTTTATGTTAGGCTATCACACTTGGTATCAATTCTAGTATGTGTTTTTATATCATAACAAGGGAATGTGGGTTTGGGTCACCTCATGTCTGGTCTAAACGAATAAACGATGACTGTGGAAATCAATGAAGTTATTATTGAATTTATTCTTTCATTTCAAGGATTACCCTAATTGATATGCATATATATTGAGGTTCATGTTGATGTTGAGTTATAATCTTAACATGATTATATCATTAAAAGATCCTCTCATGAATCAAAATACATATTTTGTGTTCTTCGAGTGGCTTAGTGTTTGAGGGGAAACCAATTATGCTAGGGTTATTTCCTTTTTGGATGTAGTGTTGTCGTCTTTGTGTAAGGAGCTAAGTAATTGGTTTTGGTCACCCAAATAGTACCAATTTTCATGGTTATAAATGCTTACTGAAAAGAATAACCTTATTTTAAAATCCAAAAAATGATATGTAGGGAAAGAGAGGGATTTAAAGAATTTACATTGAACCTATTATATACATAATAGTGTAACTCTCCTCTAGAATAATTCTAAAATAGACCATATTTCAATTTATCTGAAGCACCTAGATAACTTATTTCAGAATTTTTATATATTTATCATGTATTTTAATATTTACTTTACCTACTCCATTGATCTCACAAGTTTTATTAATTCCAAATATCAAATTTCCCTCTCCCACTTCCTTAATGTTAATATATTTTTAATTATTAATAAACATAGTAAATGTAAAATAAAACTCAACAACCAATTAATTATATATTTTTTAGTTACCTATACTCAACTCCTCATCACTATTATATACCTTTTATATAGTAAAAAACATATAACCATTCATTTCTTTACCTGGACGCTGCCTCAGACCTTACTTCTCTTATGATGCGATAGTGTTCCTCCTTTTCATCGGCTAAAGCTGGATCTCTGTGCATTTTGGCCTGGATTATCTGGGACCGGCGTAACGAATCCATTTTCAATCTTTTCCTTAGCCCCCCTAGATTTTGGGTTGACCGGGTATCATCTTGGATTGCGGGTTGGAAACACCACACTGAGCAACAAAGATTTTTTTCTCCCCCTCCTCACTCCCTACATTGGTGCCCTCCACCATTTGGGACTATTTAGATTAATGTGGATGCCTATCTCCCTAAGGATGGACCTGTTGGACTTGGCATGCTGGCCCAGGACAACCATGGACATATTATTGCAGCCAAACATGAATCACGCCACACACTTTGGGAGCCCTTAGTTGCGGAAGCCGTGACCATCCTCACTGGGATAAATTTTGCAAAAGACCATGGATGGAACTCAATTCACATTGAATCAGATAGTCTCACCATCATCAATGCCATCAATCTCTACTATGGTGGGCTACAATCTTTTGGATCCATCACTCGGATTATTCACTCTCTCCGGCCAAGCTTCACATCTTGCATTTTTACATTCGTCAAAAGGGAAAGAAATGAGGCCCCTCACCAGCTGGCAGCCATTGGCCCTCCTTACGACGATCTGCTCTGGCTTGATCACTTACCATCATGGTTATGTTCTCGTACTTCTGCTGATCTTTGTTATTAATGAATTCATCTTTTGTCAAAAAAAAGTTCTTTGTAATGAATGCATAAATTCACTTATTCAAGAGTCAATTTATATTTCCCATATATCATAGTATATTTAAGACTCATCTATGAATTATGAAAATTTGAAAGTAAAATAATATTAATACCTTCATGTCCTAATTTAATTTTAAATTTTTTATGATCACTGACAATCTTATTAAATTCATCTAAAAAAATCCCCATAAAGGTTATAAGATTTATTATTAAAGTAAAAAAAAAGTTTCCTTGTATAAGATACCTAAATAGAATTTATTAATATATAAAGAATTAATATTTATACATATTTTAACAATAATGAGTTAACTAACTACTTCTCCTAGAAATTTATCCATAGGTTTTAAGATAACGACACCATGAGAATTATTTAGTGTCATTGAAGATACATCTATAAAATTGGTGAACTCTTATGGACTTCTCTCTTCTCAGGTCCACAATAAACATCTTACAAAACTTTTTTTGGACATTAAAAATCATTAATTTATTTGTATGGATGTTATATTAATTTTTCCTGATGTTTTTTTTAACATTATACTATATAGATGTTTTTCGGAAAATACCAAAGCTAAAATACCAATTATAAATTTTTTGGAATAGAAAATGAGTGGAGATAATTGACTTAAATGATTCTCGATTTAAAACTTCTTAGATATGAAATTTCAATCTTAAAAGAAAATTTTTATCCATGAATAAAATTTATACTAATCTTAAACCCTATAGTTGGTGAATCATTGAAATAGAAGTCAACAAGAAATAATAATACCAACAAAGAAAAGAAAAGTTCAATTAACAAGGTTTATATCTTTTGATTATAATCTAAGATGGATGTATACCTTTGAATTTTAAAATTAAACATAGAGAATAAAATTTTTAGAAGGAAATGAAGACGGAAAATATCCCCAATATTATCCACATTAACGTAAATAAATGAATTTATAAAATACATGATCACCAAAAGGAATCTTAGTAAATATAATTAGAAATTGGAATGAAAATATGCCATAAAGGATATATATTTCTCAGTTATCATGAATAAATACCTTTATGCAATAAATTTTTGAAAGCCCTATATTTTTTCTATGTCTCTTTTAAAATTTAATTTCTTCAATAGCTTACATTGCACGAAACACTCGGCTTAAAAGAACCACGATATACTTTTAATATTATTATTTAAAATGAAAATTATATCCCAATAATTAAATTGGGGGTTATAAATAGGATTAAATAACTTATTAAAATATATTATTAGATTTATTGGTTACTAATTAATTGGAAATAAATTTAAAAACCACTAATTGTAAAAGAAATGTTTTTATAAAGAATACTATTTTTATGTGTCAATGATGTTTTATCCTAATAAATTATATTAACTAATATAATTGAATGATATTAGTTAAATTTATATATAATATATTAAATATAATTTTTAACATTCAGCCCATGTATTTTCTAGAAATTATAGAAAATTAAATCCAATTTTACTTATTAAAAGGCTATATTTTTCTAAAGGGAGTTTTACCGCCTTTTGAGGGAACATTTGTTTTAAATATAGTTGTTGAAAATTTTATATATTATATTTGATAAAATTAAATTATTCTTTTAAAGAGGAATATAAAAATTTACTTCGGCATAATTTTTGGTATTAATCTGATAAGTTTTAGGTTTTGAGGAATAATTATAAAATATTATATTTTAATAGAAATCAAAATTTTCTTATAAATAATTTATAATGTTAAATTATATTTTTAATAAATTTTAAATTATAATTATTTAAATTATTTATCATATAATCAAATTTTTTAGTGGAATAAATATCACATTGAATTTGGATATAAAAACATGTCACTTTTTTGAACCATTTCACTTTAGAAACTAATTTTATCATTTCATAAACATGATTAATTTTAAATTAATTACTCTAAACTTTTGTGTTTTGTATTTTGAAAAATGGATTAAATGTTTAGATACAATGAGTCCAAATTATCTAAATATTCTTATTTTATTTTTGGCCATTATGAATAGTAACTTTTGAAAGTTTTAATTAACTGGGTTAAAGGTAAAACAAGTAATTAACGGTAAAACCTAATATTATAAATATTATTAAATTAAGCTTAAACTTATCCAAATTTCATTGTATGAGTGGGTATCTATCAAAATAATCCTTGTTTGGAAATTATAACCATTGGAAGCCACTTTTTTGATTGTATGATGTTTATTATATTTTATTCAAAGAAAAGTAAAAAATGTCATACTTATATTTTTAATAAATATATCATTTTTAATATAGGTTAATATAGAATTTAAATTAGACTATAAATCTTTATTTGAAATCTAAAAGAATTTTCTACATCATGATAATTTATGTTTTTTATTTTTAACTTATAAATAATTACCTTAATGGTTTATACAATGATGATTCAATAATTGTTTAATTAATATAAATAAAAAATAAATGATATTATAAATATTAAAATAACTATATTTTGAGACAGTTAATGTTATAGAGGAATTATATAGATAATATATACATATTAGGGATTTATTAAAAAAAATTATGATATTTTCTTGTGTATTGGTATTTCTTAAAAAGTCAATAAATGAATAGTATCAAAATTGACATTGATGATATTTTAAAATAAATAATATTTTATAAAATGATATAAAATTCATAAAATTATAACATTTCTCTAAATTATTAGGATAAGGTTGAAAATTTCATATTGGGATCATTTATAGTTTTTTTGTCATTTTATAGTAACTATATTAACCCTTAAAGAGTGAAAATCCTAGTTGTGACAATAAGAGTTAAATAGTTTAACTAAGTCTGAAAACCAAAAGATAAGGGTAACCGTGAGACCAAAACATGTCTAAAAATTATTGGTTGAAATAATTTAGACCCATAATCATCTAATATTTTAAATAACTCACTTTTTAGAAGTTTATAATTGAAAATTAATTTATATTAATTGAATATTTTGAGATTTTCCATGAGTTCCCCACACTTCAATTATTAAAGGAAACCTCCTCCCTCACTTTCTCACACCACATTAAGCCTTATAGATGGAAAATATCCTTCACATTTCTCCTATAAAAAAACATATAAAAGTTATGGAGATCTTGGTATTCCAAAAATACCAACTCTACATCCCTTAAGAAGAGTTCTAAAGGAATTCCACCAAAAAAGGTAATTGTTTCCAAGTCATGCAAGCTCGTTTATTCTTCTACATCCTATTCATGAACTGTTTCCATGATAAAGTAATTACTAAAGTACCATATATATTCTGATATGTTATTATGATTATTTTATAATTATATTCACTGATTTATCCATCCTATAAAAAATTAAATCACTGCGTGTGTGTACGTACGGTTTACCATCTCCATACTATGGTAATTTTTTCCCACCACTTTAATTGGATCGGTTTAATGATGAATATAATGTATATAAATAATAAATAGTACTTGATATTGATTCTATAAAAATTAACATACCATACACTTCCTTACCCATTCACCATTAAGTGAATGATATGATCTTTCGATCGTGTGTACGACCTACAATCTCCATGATGCGATGCGATTCATTTTCCATGTTCACAATTCAATAATGATGATACAAATTCATATAATGAAAAAATATGATATATATGAACTTAATATCATCATGTAAATTAGGAAACTATAATTTATACACAATAATCAGTACTAACAAAATGAAACATGCATAGAAAAATGAATAAATTAACACCCGAAACATGGGTAATAATGAAATATTATAAACAAAATGTTATAAGAAGATCATATGTGACATCCTAAATATGGATATGGTTCGGTATAAATTAATATTTTTTAAACCATTATACATGAGGCCAAATCACATTTAACTATCGGAAAATACAATGTAAGAGTTAATTTTCACAATCTCATTATTATTTGGGATTGTTTATACGTATGTATTTACTGGAGAATATTTATTATCAATATCCATGTTTCTTATAAGTGTTTTCCAAAATATTTTTAATTTTATCATAAAAATTTTTAAACCCTTTTTACCCATGTTTTATGTTTTATAAAATGGTTTGAAATGAATTTTTTTCATTTTCAAAACAAGGCACTTTATGAGTTTTTTGATAAAAATTCGAAAGTAATATTTTTTTAACTTAAATGTCATGAGAATTTTTTTCCATCATCCTAACACCATAATTACTTGAATATTCCTTTATAAGTTTTGACGTTTCTTTTCAATGATATTTTTTTCATTTAAAATTGCATGACCATTTAATTAAATTATTTCAATGTAAAAGGGTGTATTTCTCTCAAGAATTTTCAAATATTTTATTAGAGTATTTTCATCTATGTCAGCATCCTTTGTTTAATTTTATGCTTAATTTAGGTTGATCAATTATGATATAATATTCCATATTTCATTAATTTTTGATGATTATTTTTACTATGGATGTGCTTATTTTATTTCATTCATGGTTTATGGTAAAAGTATTCAAATTTCGTTTGCTAGTTTTTATCAAAATGGAAGTTTATGTTTTTTTTATTATTTAACATTTTTATATGATTAATGCATTGGACATAGAAAGTGATTGAAAGAGACCACTATTTCCCCTAGATTCATCAGTGGGTCTCATTATACTAACCAGTTTGGGTATTGGCTGGGGTCTTACCTATTTATATATAGTTTCTAGGATGAAGCATTGATGGTATGTTTATGATGTTTAATACTATTCATTACCTCATTATGAGAATAGTTATTGATATTCAATGTGATTATTTGATTAGTAGAATATCTATAGGATTATTTATATCGAATAATTTTATTTTCATTTAATATTTCTGTATTATGCTGAATATTATGTTTAAATGAAACGTGTTTCATTTATACAACTTTCCATAATGTTTATTATTATTTATTAATAATATCTTCCATTATATGAGTACCCTTACTGAGCATCTAATATCACCCCTTTCGTATGCCTTATTTTTCTCAGGATGACAGGATATATTTTATATTGATATGAATGGTTAAGTTAACAGAATATTGGTTTTCTCAAAGGATTTATCTGTTGTATTTTATAGTTTCAATTGTGATGCATATTTCAAGTATGTAATTTGGTTTCTAAAACTTCTAAAATGATTTGTACTTTGGGATTTAAATCTTATATCTATTACTTTGTAATAAAATAAGGCATCGATTCCAGGCTATTGGGGTTGGGGTCTTTATAATTGGTGTGAGAAAACGTTTAGTATAAAACTTGGTAAATATATTTATTATACAATAAAGCCCTATGATATAATTTGGAAATATATCCAAAAAACTAATATTAAGATTTTTAGATTAGTTATACTGAAATTTTTAATTTAGGTTCTCTGATTCACTTGTTTTGAGATTATACATTATTTTTCATAATGTTAGGATATAATATAATGTATTCCATTTTTTATAAATGGGACATAGTAGAAGGAATGAAAACCGTATCATCACATGTGATCCACAAATGTATTACCCTCCAATGCAAGATAATAATGTTGGAGATGGAATTGAAATGAGCACTGAATAACTTATAAGAAAAATGGGAAAACTGACTTTGGTTATAGACAATAGGCTTACCCATATTAAGCATTATGATCCACAAAATGGAGGAAAAATGTTAGGCTAATTCAGGAGATAACAATCTCCATCATTCCGTGGGACTAAAAAACCATTTGTATCTGAGCAGTGGATAAGTCTTAGAGAATATATTTGTTTCTTTGGGAAGTAATGAAAGGGATAAGGTTGTCATAGAATTTTATCATATCTTAGTATATATAGTTCAATGGTGGTTATTGATTTAAAACATGAATGAGGAATAAGAAATAGAAAACATGGAATGGAAGTATTTTAAGGAAATTTTCATATAATTTTTTCCTCGTGAATAGCATGGGGATACCGAGAGATAATTATTTAGTTTAAGAAAAAAGGAGGATGATAAAGTTTCTAAGTATGAATCAAATTTTACAATAATATCAAGGCATTGTAATGGCTCATATTTTCCTGATTTGTTTTAGAAATTATTTTGGAAAATTCTGATACCTGGCGCTGAGAGGGCGTGCGATTCTGAGGACCAATGTGCCCGAAAACATTCGTTGATAAATATTGAGTTTTTACTAGCACACATATGAAACTCTCCTTAAAAAGCAGAATATCTTATAAACGGGTTCCCAGATCAGAAATACGAGGGCACTATTGAGCTCAGAATGGTGGATTTACTCGAGGTGCGACCTAAATTTGGTCAGCACGGGTCATCTGAAAAAAATTACACCAGGGACGTAACTTCAAATAAAATAATAAAATAAAATAATTTTATTTTTAAATCTTAATAACTCATTAAGAGTGAATTAAATTGTAAATCCAAGACCACAATTGAGTTCATAATGTGGTGTTTTTCTTAGGCGATGCCCAACATCAGCAGGCACATGTCGACTGTGAAAAGTAATTTTTGGACATTTTAACGAATAAAATAAATTAAGTTTTATTTTATTTAATGTTACACGATGATACAAAAAAAATTAATTTTTTAATAATAATTTATCATATAATTCAGGGTTATCTTCATAACCTTATATTTCATCTGAATCATGGAGAAAGATCCATCCCCAATGAATAATGAAGGATCAGAGATAAGATCATGGATTTTCACACCAACATAGTTGAAGGATCTCATCAGTGACGACAAATTAACAGATCCTTATTAGAGACCAATCCAACTCGATGTAGGGCATTTGTTTTCTTTGTGATTCCCCATTTTTGAATTCAATAATGAATGCAGAAGAACCAATGAATAGGTTGATCCATGATTTGATTGTTCTTGCAGGATGGGCTTGATTGAGGGGTTTTAATGGGAGATAAAACATTGTGATTATTTCTTCTTCACACCTCATTCTAATTGGTATGAATTTAGGATAACAAAAACAAATGCCGAGGTTCATACCTATGGGCGTTCTTATGATTATTCTATCCCCCGTTCATGGCGTTCTTAAATGTTGGACCCTTGTGGTCACAACAAAAATTTCCAGGAGGCTCCAAACGCAATTAGACCCCCCATATTGGTGTAAAGATGAAGAAAAGTCTAGATCAATGTAGTTGAAGACCCATTGATCACAAAAGTGTTCTCTTTTCATAAATCAGATCATTGAAGGATTCATAATGGCCTGTGGTAGGGGCCACTGGCGGCAGAGCTATGTGGACATGACGAATAGGATCTGTGGGGGCCCTCAACATCCTACTGCTGGTGGTGGCCATGGGACATGGAGGTCAATGAGGAGGGAAGAGAATATATGAGGTGTGGACGTGGTGCACGAGTGAGCCTGACTAGGTGGGCCAGGTCAAACCAGGGAACTAGGTCGGACCGACGGGTTGGGTCGAACCTAGGTTAGACCGGGGTGGCCGGATTGGGCCACGATCGACCAAGCTACTATGAGGCCATGAAATATATTCCATGATTGATCAAGGTAGTCAACCTCCATGGTCAGTGGACCGACCACCCGATCGGCCCACGATCCAGTGGACCCCCTTCTAATTTTTCAAATGCCCATAACTTTCAAAATGTGTATCTGTTTGACAAAACGTTTGCGAAAATGGGAACCTTAAGATGAGATTGTATTTTTGAGAGATTCTAATTTGGGTTTATAGATGTTTTCATAATAACAAATTGCTTGATATGTAGGTTCTCTAGGAATGAGCATGCTTTGAGAGGAATCCTGTAGATTACTGTGACATAGAGACTGGGTATCTCAAGGAGAATGAGTGATTACCAAATAATGTGTCTCATAGAGACTGGGTGTCTCTTAGAGATCATTTGAATCCCAAAATTTGTGTGTCTTATAGAGACTGTGTATCTCATAGAGACTGTGTGACTCCCAAAAACAGCATGTCTTACCGAGACAATGTCTCTCATGGAGAATGTGTGTCCATTGAAGTGAGTATATGTTTATATTATTGAAATATTGTTTGTGGGTGTATATATTTAAGGAGATGACTATAATATTACTTTGCGGTATTTCCTACAATGTATTTATTTTATGCTATTTCCTTTGTGGTATATCCTTTGTGGTATTTTCTTTGTGGTTTTTGTGTACCTTAATGGGTATTGTTTTACTCATCCCTGCGCAGTCTTTTCCCACACGTGTCATGTCTTGTGCGGACAAGAAACCTTTTAACAAAGTCTAGTGTGGATCAGGGATAGATTGAGATATTTTAGTTCAGGTACCACAACATGTTCCTATGGCATTGAGCAGCAATCCAAGTACCTTTGTATGTAGGTTAGAATTCGCGGTTTACATACTTTTATTTGGTGGGTTTGTATTCTAGCGCAATTTACATTACTACACTTTACTTTCCTGTCGTACTCTATTGGTTGGGATATAGTGTACGCAGGAATATTTTTACTTTGTGTTTTTACATTTCATCTTTTGTAGCTTGGAGAAAAATGCATGTGTACATGTACTTAATAAAATCCCCCCCCATTTGTGGGATATGCGTTTTTGGTGCTAGTCACAAGCCCCTAACCTATTGCGGGAGGGATTAAGGAAGTCACAACATAGGCCCCTCTAGGATTGGTTATGACAGAGTGGTATCAGAGGAGGTCAGTTCTACCTTAGGACCAAGAGTTTGTGAATTTGGTTTTGGGAAACAATGTTAAGTGTTTTGAGTTCAGTTTTTAAGCCAGGGAATCCAATGTTGGTGTGGTGACTGACATATCTATACAATAGGATGCTAATTTATGCTTTTCAACTTAGTACATGAAACCATTGGTTGCATGAAAAAATAATGATACATGAATCATATTGGAATGGGTTGTGTTTTCTATGTTCTTCTTGAGTAAGCTCTCTAGATATACTCTATTAACCATGGTACATCTTGTTTTATCATAGGATGCACCACACAAATAGTGAGCAAGGATTTCGTTGCATGATCACAAGGATGATCCGCCTTGAGACTAGGTGTCGGTATAGGGGCATGCACCAGAGATAACACATCCATGTGGTTTTCTAGTGATACCACCACCTGTTGAGTAGTAGTTACTACCAGCATTACCGGATAGGGATTTATGATGAATGAGTGCATTGCACAAGTTCTAGAGGAAGTGACCTCCTATGTTTTTGGGTGAGCTAGACCCGAAATAAGTCAAGGATTGGCTAGAGTGAGTTACACGTATCTTTGTCCTTGTGAGGATTCCTTTCGACTAGATGTAAGTCCTTGCTATGAGTCTTTTTCAAGGATCAATAGGGTGATGGTGGAGCTTAGTGACATAGAAATATGATGAGATGACTCTCTCTTAGGAATAATTTGTTCATATCTTCAGAGAGAAGTTCTTTCCAACTACATTGAAATTAGTTCGAATACATGATCTTTTTCATCTATAGTAAGGAATTATGACTATGGAGGAGTACTCATAGAGGTTTGTTGATCTTTATCATTACTCCAGGGATATGGTATGAGACTAGTTGTTCAAGGCTTGGACATTTGGGTAAGGCCTACGCTGAGAGACCAGGAAATCCTTGATATCCTTTAGCATTAAAATTTATGATGGGGTAATTGAGAGAGCTCTATTGGTATAGAGTTGTTTAGTAGAGATAACACCGGTAGTGGGAGCTACCAGTAGACACTAGTTAGCTGAGACCATGGAAGTAGGCTTTGGAAGATAGCCACAGTGACCCAAGTGGGTTAGGCACTTCAAGGGACAATCCCATGGAACATGATCAGTTGGGTGAGGCTCCTAGGTCAGTTTAAATCTGCCGAGGGACAGGCTATGTTACATATGATTTGGTCAGGAACATCAAGTATTAGATTTCTTGACCTGTCATATGTCCGATCAAGAGACGGTCAAGGGACTGCTGAGGTAGAGGTAGAGAGTGGAGAAGGGTGGTTTGTAGGGTGGATGGCATGGTAGAGGAGTAGACATGGAAATATGAGGTGGGTGGAGGTTAGACGTACTTCCAACTCCACCCCCAAGTTTTCCATGACAGGCTCAGGGAGATAGTTGATAGGGATGAGGCTGGATTTAGGCGATGGAGGCTTATGACCCCAGAGCTCCAGGTATGATTAGAGGTATGATCTATGTCTTTCCACCCTGAGATATAGTTTTTATAGACACAAGTTACAATTATTCTTTTCTTTCCATGAACATTATTCGAGAATCATAGATTAAAGTTGAATGGTTGACTTGAACCTTATTCTTAGAGACTCTTATATAATAATATTCTATGATCACACACTGGTTCTGATAGTGTGACCTTACTATTGGAGGTGATACTTTCAGTTGGTATCTCTTGGTATAAGCATCGAGGCCTTACAATGTCATTCTTGGTATGGACTGGTTATCCACATTCAATGCTTAGATTGACTATTTTAGTTGCAGAGTGTGGTGTGTCTGCACTGATTGGACCAGGTTTTACTTTTTCAGTGAAAAGGAAACCCAAGCAGTGAAGGATGGACTCACACATAGGAGGGTGAATCCGATTACTCATTAGTTTTCTTGCCTGACCCTCGGCGTAGTGGATGATATGAGTCATCAGTTTCTAGTAGTGTTGGGGGAGTATGATGACATCATTCGATCACCCATAATGCTTCATGAGATGATGGTATAGTTGGAGGACTTGGACAGGAAGGTATCCACGAGACCCATTGTTTCACCCTAGGTAGCCCTAATTTTGTTTTCTAATAAGGAAGATGAGGGATGTAGGTTATGTGTAGACTTTCAATTCTTGAACAACATGACCGTGAAGGAAAAGTATCCACTACCAAGGATTTATGACATCTTCAATTAGTTGAAAGGGGCACAGTGGGTCTCATGTATTGACAACAGATATGGCTATCACCAGCTTTGAGTACGAGATGAGGATATACCGAAGACAGATTTCAGATGCTGATATGGCCAATTTGAGTACTTGGTGATGCCGTTTGGCATGAAAAATTCCCCAGTATTGTTCATTGGACCCATGATCAGAACTTTCAGCCTTACATAGAGAAGTTCCTGATGGTCTTTAATTGATGGAATCCTATTGTACTCGAAGTCTGAAGAGGGGACCACAAGTCATTTGAAGATTGTTCTGAACACACTCTAAGAGCACCAAATTTATGAGAATCTATTGAAATGTAAGTTATAAATTCAAGAGGTCCATATTCTAGGAAACATCATTTCAGAGGTTGAAGTTATAGTGGATCTAGTGGAGATTGTTGTGGTTCACTCTTGGTAAACACCCAAGAGTGATACTGAGGTAAGGAGTTTCCTTGGTTTGGTAGGGTACTATTAGAGGTTTGTACCCCAATTTTCCAAAGTTGAATCATACTTGAAATCTTGGAAATGTAATGGGTAGCCTTTTGTGTGGACAAAGAAGTTCTAGGAGGTCTTTCAATAGTTTAGATTGAGATTGATGAGTGCTCCCATATTGTGATTTCTAGAGGAAGGTGCTGAGTACACAGTGTTATTTGATTCATTAGGAACCAGGCTTGTTTGTGTCATAATGTTGGGGAAAGTGGTGATTTACTATCATTCATGCCATTTGAGACCACAAGATCAGAACTACGTGACTCATGATGTTGAGTTAGAAGTGATCATATTTGCATTGAAGATGTGTCGAAACTACTTGATGGGTGAGCATTTTATCATCTACTATAACCATAAGAGTCTCAAGTATATCTTATCTGATAAGAATCAGAACTTTAGACAAAGGAAATGGTTAGAGTTTCTCTAATCCTATGACTTTGAGATTTTTTATACTCTTTAGAAGGGGAACATGGTAGTAGATTCTCTCAGTAGGAGATTTAGTTCACAGTTGCTGAATGAGGAATCGTAGAAGTTGAGCTCGTTGCAGATATCCTTTTTAGATGGAAATTGAGAATCTTACCTCCAGTCTATGGTTGTCACCCCTCCACTCTTTAAATGAGTTAGGGAGGCACAAATTTGGGTTACTGACTACGAGAATCTACATGCTCATATTTCTACAAGGCATGCCCCTAATGGATATTTGAAAGGTGGGGAGAACACCATTCTTTTCAGAGGATTCATAGTAGTACTGGTGGTGTTATGGGTGGAGGTCTTGAGGGATTTTAATACATCCTCTTTGTAGGTACATCCATTTGTAGCGAAGATGTATCAGGACTTTTAGTGTCAGTTATGGTGGATGGAAATATAGAAGGGAGTTACAAAGTTTTTTTCTCAATGACTCACTTTTCAGTTGGCGAAGAATGAGCACCATGTTCCAATGGGTATGAATCAACCCCTAGAGGTTCCAAAATGAAAGTGGGATGGGATATATATATAATTCATGATGGGTTTTCCACATACATCAAGGGGACACGATACCATCTGGGTGATCATTGACTGACTGACAATGTCTGCCCACTTCCTAGCTATTCGAGAGTAGAGTTCAGTAGAGAGCCTGAGACATCTTTACGTGCACGAGATAGTTTGAATCCATGAAGTTCCATAAACTATAGTCTTATATATCGATTCTATATTTACATCCCAATTGTGGAAGGGATAGAAGGATTTGTTTGGGACTCAGTTACACTAAAGCATAACATTTCACCAATAGGCATATGGCTACAATGAGTAGACTATTAAGGTTCTAAAGGAAATTCTATGTTCTTGCATACTAGATTTTTTCCGTATTTGGGAGGATCAACTACCTATGGTGGAGCTTTCATACAACAAAAGCTACTATTCCACCATTGGCATGGTTCATTTCATGGCCTTGTACGAGAGACCTTTTAGGTCACCACTTTACTGGATGGACCCAAGAGAGTCAGCATTCATGGTCCTAGAGTTGGTTTTGGAAATAATGGAAAAGGTTAAAATCATCCAAGAGTGGATGAAGAACGCACATAACTATCATAAGTCTTATGATGAGAGACGACGAAGGCCTGTGGAGTTTGAAAAAGGAGACCACGTGTTCCTTCAGGTATCACATCGATGCAGATTATAGAGATTTGGATAGGGTGGAAAGCTATGTCAAATTTTCATTAGACCTTTCTAGATTCTATGTAGAGTTGGTGAGGTGGTTTACTGCTTGGATATACCAACAAAGTTAGAGTGGGTTCATGAAATCTTCCACGTGTTACATATGAGGAGGTATTTGCATGACCCATCACATGTCATTGACTAGGGAGAGCTAGACATCAATGAAGGGGTGAATTTTACTCAGTTCTAGGTAAATATCGAGGATAGATAGGAGATGATCCTATTTGTGCAATTGATTACTCTGGTGTATGTTCAGTAGAAGCGTGAGAATCTCTAGGAGAGCACTTGGGAGTGAGAGGCTTAGATTCAGGGGGCTTAGTACCCTCTTTTGTTTTAGTAGCCATTTATTTTGGCATTCGAGGTTGTAAATCCGTAATTTTGGGATAAGGTAATGACTTTGATTTTCTTGATTTTATTTTTATAAATTATTTGGGAACATTCTGATACCGGGTGATGAGATAGCATGCACTTTTGTGGCTTGATGTGTCCAAAACAATTCGTTGAAATATGTTAAGTTTTTAATAGTATGCACATTTGGATTTCATTAAAAATTGGACTATCTTTTAAATGGTTTCCGAGATTATAAATTTGAGGGCACTATTGAGCATAGAATGAAGAATTTATCCTAGGCGTGACCTAACTTTGGTTGGCATGAGTTATCTAAAGGAAAAGTCATCAAGGGTGTAACCGTAAATAAAATAATTAATTAAAATTATTTTATTTTAAAATCCTAATAAATCATGAATGACAACTCAGATTGTAAATCTGAGACCACAGTTGAGTTCATAATGTTGTGTCTTCCTTAGTCGAGGCTTAACATCATCTGGTGTGGTTCGGTTGTGAAAATTAATTTTTTGACATTTTCAAAAATAAAATAAATTTAGTTTTATTTTATTTCATGTTACATGATGAAAAACTAACGTTTCATTTTTAATAATCCTTTTTTCATATAATTTTGGGTTTTCATCATAACCTTAAAATTTCTATAAAGCATGGAGAAATAACCCTCTCCAATAATCAATGATGGATCGAAGATCAGTCCATGGATCATCACGCCAACACAATTGGAGGATATAATAAATGACAACAAAGAATACACTACTTGTTAATGACCGATCCAAATAGAGGTAGGGAATTTGTTTTTATAATGATTATCCATTTTCAAATTCAACGAAATATGCAGACCAACCCATGAATAGGTTGATCCATGGTTCGATCGTTCTTGTGGGATGAGTTTGATTGTGGGGTTTTAATGAGAGATAAATCGTTATGATTATTTATTCTTTGTTCTTAATTTTAATGGGAATGAATTGAGTATGACATGAACAAAGGATGAGGTTCATTCCTCTAGGAATTATTGTGATTCTACTCTCCCTCATTCATAGCATACTTCACCGATGAACCCTCGTCGTCATGACTCGACTTGCAAGGAGCCTCCGAATGTAATGAGACCTCACAAATTTGTGGATAGACGAAGAGAAATACATATCAGTGTAGCTAAAGAAAAAAGGATCACATAAGTGGTCACATTTCATAAATCAAACCGATAGAGGAGGAACAGTGGGCCGACCGTGTGGGAGACCATGACAACTGGCTGAAATGGTGGCCATGAGGTGTGGTGATCACCACAGAGGGGAGCACATTCATAAGGTGTAGACATGGCACACATGCCAACCCAGTGAGGTGGGTTGGGCCTAACCGAGATGGGACAGGCCCAGCTAGATCGATATGGGCTAGCTGGGGTAGGTTGGGTCAGACCCTAGGTAGGGTTGGACCTGGGTCATACCCGGGTAGCTAGACTTGGCCATGGTCAACCAAGCATCCATGACATGGTTGACTGCCCATTCATCCAATGAGCCAGTTGACCCCCGTCTGAATTTTCAAATGCACATAACGTTCAAAACCTTTGTCCATTTTACTAACCCTTTGTGGTGTAGGGACCCTTGCAATGAGAATGTCCTTTTGAGATATCCTAAGTGGGGTTTTTGTGGAAGTGTGAATACTACCTAATATCTTGTGGGGAAGGTTCTCCTGAAATTAGCGTGATTTGAGTGGAATCCCGCGGATGGCTGTGAAATAGAGACTGGGTAACTCATGGAGGTTATTTGACTCCCAATGTATATGTCTTATAGAGACTGAGTGTCTCATGGAGATTGTGTGACTCCCAAAGACTATGTGTCTTATAGAGACTGTGTGTCTCATGGAGACTGTGTGACTCCCAATGACTCTATGTCTTAGCAAGAGTGTGTGCCCAATGGGGACTATGTGTATAATGGAGACTGTGTCTCACTTGAGAGAGTATATCTGGATGTTCTTGATATATGGGTTATAGGTGTATATCTTTAAGGAGATCACTATACTATTCGCTCATGGTATTTACTGTGTGGTATTTCATATGTGGTATTTTATTTGTGGTATATCCTTTGTGGTATTTCTTTTGTGGGTTTAGTGTGCCTTACTGAATATTGTTTACTCACCCCTACAAAGTCATTTCCCGCACACATGATGTCTTGGGTAGATATGAAACGTTTTGACATCATCCAAGGTGGAACAAGACTAAATAGAGATTTATGAGTTCTGGAAGGCTGAGGTGTTCCAACAGATTCAAGCAGCAGTCCCATTACCTTTGTCTATAGGTTGGAATTTATGGTTTATAGACTTCTATTTGGTGAGTTTATATTCTAGAACAGTTTACATTACTACACTTTACTTTCCTAGAATACTCTGTTGGTTAGGATATAATGTATGCATGAATTAGTTTACCTAGTGCTTTTACATCACAACTTTTTTCGCTTGGAGACGTGTGTGCCTGTGCTTGGACTTAAGATAATGCCTCCCATTTGTGGGATATTTATTCTACGTGATTGTCATCATCCCCTGGCCTATTGGAGGTAGGCTTGGGCTATTCAAAATATGGGACCCTCTAGGATGGGTCAGAATAGGAATGATACAGACTACATACGTATCCCAATAAGTAATATTAATCATTTTTTTGATGGGTTAAAGCTATTTGTTTGAAAGGAACTAGTATCATAAACATTATTTTCATATGAAGATATAATATCATGTGATATCAAGATAGATAAAGAATTATATAAGTCTTATGACTTTAGGGGAAAGTAAAATAATAAGAGAATATAAGAGTAATAGATAGATAAAAGAAAAAATGGAAAGAATGATTTTTCCACATGTGATAATTGTTGAATGAAAAACCCTGATACTTGATAGAAGGGAATGAGAGTTTTTTAAAAGTGTGGGAAAAAATGTTACCAGGCTCGTGATTTTAAGGGAAAGAAAGACATTTTAAATGTTCAATGTTTAAACTATATGAATATGGACCAATATAAAAACAATTCCCAAGAGAACAAGGGAATATACCTCATAGGAAGCTAAGGGATAAATTTTAATCTTATTCTATTAATATAACCGAAATTGAAGGATTTTTGTGCTTGTATTTTAGGATCCAAGAAAAATATTGTATAAAATTATCATTATAATAATTATGAAACATATAAGGATTGTATTGTAGTAAGTTATTCTTTAAGGATTTGAGAGAATATGTTGAATGGAAACAATAACCAGAAAAATTGATTTAGTGGAAAGTTGAACTTTTGGAAAACACATTATTGAGGTAAGGTAACCCTTAATATATTCTTGATGTTGAGAAAATAATGAAAACGTGATGTTTATGGGATTTTATTGTCAACTTAGTTATTTTATGGCTTATGTTATAGTTTCTGGATTCGTTACATTTTCGGATTAATGAAATATACCTAATATTTTATTATTAGAAGCATGGAAATTTTCATTATGATTTTTAATGTGATCAAATATTTGGTATGGGAAAATAAGATCTATATTATTTTGTTTGGGGAAATATACTATTAAGTTAATTTTGGATATTTAGTGACCTTACAAATAAATTTTTGGTCTTTGAATTAGGACATTGTATTTTGGAAGTGTCTTTAGATTAACTATTTATGGAATGGATTTTGTTGAAAATTGGATATTATTATTTGAGGTTAAAGTATAATTTATCGCATTAGATAAACTTTGTAAACCATCTTGGTTTCAATAAAATTTTAAAATAAGAAGGAATGACCTGTGGATCAAGTGATTCATAAAAGTGCCTCCGGCGTGAGAAACTCATCTTGAACATTCATTTCCAGGTATAAAGGATGAAGTAGAAATTGATCTAAGCACAAAAAGGATGATATTTTTCTTATAACATGGAAATAAATCAAGTAAGTTCTTATTTGAATAGTAAAAGAGTCCCCCAACTATAGTAAAACTATTTTGGAACAAAATCATTATCCGTTTACTTTTTTTGAGAAATCAATGGTATTTTAAACGATCACAAGATTTGAGGTTTTGTGATGGGTAAATTTCTAATGAACATATTCTGTATCACTCTCCATAAGAACATGATAGTTATATTTCTCTTCATTGTCCATGTTTTCATTTCCAATTAATTTTAACTGTTTAAAAATTTAATTTTTGGTTAACTACACTTTTATATTTCCCTCTTATTAATGGGAAATCTTATTAACCATATTTCTGAGGTGGGTTTCCAATAAAAGAATTTTCAAGTATTAAAATTTGATTTTTAAATTGAAAATTCAAATTATGAGGATGGAATTTATTAAATTATGGTATAATGTAACACCCAAATATTTTATGATATGTCTATCTGTAAATTTATCATCTTTGGTAACTTACTTTCCATGCAATAGTGATCTTAAATAAACCACAATATAATATTAATATTATTATTTAAAATGACATTGATCTCATAACCGTTAAATTAGTGGTTATGAATAGGATTAAATTACTTATGAAAATATAAGATCAAATTCATTGGTCACCCATTAATTAGAAATAAAAATAAAAAAATGAAATATGAAGGAAATATTTTTATAAAGAAAACTATTATTATTATAAAAATGTATTGTATCCTAAGAAATTAAATTAATTAATATTAGTTAATTATATTAATGAAATTTACATATAGTATATTCAATCTAATGTTTAAAAATCATATAATGTTTTTATAGACATAATATAAAAATAATTCCAATTTTACCCATTAAAAGGTTATATTTTTTTAAAGGTAGTTTTACCACCTTTTGATGGAACACTAGTTTTTAATATATTTTTACCATTTGATAAATTATATTTGATAATATAGAAATTTAATTTCAAATGTTAATATAAAAATTTAATTTTCTTGAATTTTTGATATTTTTATGATACGTTTCATGTTTTGATGAATAGTGATAAAATATTGTATTTTAATTGAAAAAACATTTTTGTCTAAATAATTTATAATGTTAAATTATATTTTAATTAATTTTAAAGTGTATTTAGATTATTTTTTTATTTAATATAATGTAGTTCATTGTATTAAATTTCACATTGAATTTTGATATAAAAATATTTCACTATTTTGAATGTTTTCACTTTAGAAACCCACTTTCTTGTTCCATCAATGAGATTAATTATAAATTAATTAATAAAACCTATGTTGTTTGAATTTTGAAAAATATATTGCATACTTTAAATTAGTGGGTAAAAATTATTAAATAGCATTCTTTTATTTTTGGGCATTATGAATAGTAACTTTAAATTTTTTTAATTAATACAGTTAAAGGTAAAACGAGTATTTAAGTGTAGAAAATAAAATTATAAAAATTATAAAATTATTAAAAAACTTATCCAAATTTCATTGGATGAGTGGGCATTGAAATGGAATCATCATAGGGATGTGATTATAACCTTTTGAAGCCACTTGGATGAGATTTTGACATTTATTATATTTTATTTAAAGAAATGTCAAAAATTTCATACTCAAACTTTTAATAAATATATCAAATTTAATATAGGGCTATACAGAAGATAAATTGAACAATAAATAGTAATTTTCAATCTAAGATATTTTTCTTCATCATGATAATTTATTTATAAATTTTATGAAATAAATAATTACCTTAATGTCTTATACAACGATGATGTAATAATTGATTAATTAATATAAATATCTAATAAAAGATATTAAAAATATTAAAATTATTATAATTAGAGATATTTAATGTCATAAAAAAATGTTATATTTGAAATAGACATACTTGGGTTGTAATAAATGTTTTTTTCAATGTTATCCTGTGTATTGATACTTTTAAAGAAGTCAATAAATGACTAGTGTCAAAATTGACATTTATGATATTTTAAAATAGATAATACTTTATTAGATGATATAAATTTCAAATAAATATAAAATTCATAAAAATTATTTGGATAAGTCTTAAAATTTCATTCCGGACTTATTTATGGTTATTTTGGAATTTTATAGTAACTATGTTAACCCTTAAAGAGTAAAAAGCTAAGTTGTCACAGTAAGAGTTAAAGAGTCTAACTAATGGTTTAAAACAAACGATAAGTGTAAAAATGAGTCTTAAAATTTTCTAAAATTATTGGTTGAGAGTATTTAGACGAAAAAACATCTTATATTTAAAATAACTCACTTTAGATCCATTTTTAATTGAAAATTAATTTATATTAATTTAATATTTTGGAAGTTTATAAAAGTACCACTCACCTCAATTATAAAAGGGAGCCTCCTCCGTATTTTCTTAACAACATTTTTAGCATTTTAGATTGACCAAAACATTTCCATTTATCCTAAAAAATCCTTATACAAGTTTTGATGGTATTTTTATTCTAAAAATACCAACTATATATCCCATAAGAAGAGATCTAAAGGAAGTCCACAGAAGAAGAGGTGACCATTTTTACCCACTCATCCAAGTTCATTTCTTCATCTACTTCCTATTTAAGAGTTTTTTACATGATAAAATAATAAATAAATCATTTTCTATATTATTATATGTTATTAGGATTATGGTACAACCATATTACAAGATTTATCTATCCTATCAAAAAGGAAATCATCGTTCGTACATATATACAACTTATTATCTCCACACCGAGGTTGAATTTGTTTTTCATCACTGATTTATTTTGATGTCTATAGTGATGGATATAATATATATAAATAATAAATATGAAATAATATTTATTCTTTAAAAATTAACATACCATACACTTCCTTACCCTTTCACCATTAAAGCAATGATACCGTCGCTCGTGCATACATATGGCCTATAGTCTCCATGAAGCGATGTGATTCATTTTCCATGTTCACCATTAAAGAATGATTATAAAAGTTTATATAATGAATAAATATGATTTATGTCAACTTAATATAATTATATAAATGAATAAAATATATCTTATGCAAAAAAAATCAGGAATTACATGACAAAACATGAATAGAAAATTGAAGTAGTTAACACCCGAAACAAGGATAATAACGAAATATTATTAACCAAACTATATAAGAAGATCACATATGATACCATAAATATGGATACAGTTGTAGTTTTAATTAAAACCATAATTTAAAATAGTATATGGGAGTTTAAATTTCATTAAAATATATGAATGTTCATGGTAAGGGTTAATTTCATAATCTCATTATTATTCTGGATTGTTTATATGTAAGTATTTGCAGGGGAATATTTACCATCCATGTAAATGTTTCTTAATAAGGTTTTAATTAATTTTTTTTACTATTATCCTACAAATTTTTAATCCTTTTTACCTATGTTATACTTTATAAAAATGGTTTGAAATGAATCTTTTTTTTTATTTTCAAAATAAGGTACATTATAAATTTTTTTGAAAAAAATACAAAATGAATATTTTTTGTAATTTATACGAAAAAATTATATTTTTCAACCATCATGACACCCTAATCCATTTAGGCTTAATTTACAAGTTTATAAGCTTATTTTCAATGAAAATGTTTTATTTTAAAACTATTCGGTCTTTAAAATAAATTATTTCAACGTAAAAGGGGTCATCTCTCTTAAGAATTTTCAATGATTTTCTTAGAGAATTTTCATCTATGTTAACATAATTTATTTAATTTTATGCTTCATTGAGTTTTATACATTATGATATGATATAATATATTTTATTTGGTTTATTTATGATTAGTTTGACCATGGATGTGCTATTTTGATAGCATTAATTTTTTATTATTAAAGTATTCACATTTTGTATGCTAGTTTTTTTCAATACAAATATTTATGGTGTTTATGTTTCATCATTTCATATGTGGAATTAATTAGACTTAGTATGTGATGGGAATATCCTACTATAGACCCTAGATTCATTATTAGGTCTCATGAGATGATCTATTGTGGGTATTGGCTAAGGCATTACCCGATTTTGTATGGTGTCTTGGCTGAAGCCAAGACAAAATGGTTATGATGTATGGCATTATGTATTCCCTAATTATGAGATTAGTTATTGATATTCTATGTGATTTTTCTATTATTAGAATATCCATATGATTATTTATATGGAATTATTTTATTTTCATTTATTCTTTCAATATTATGCTCATGAGTTTTTTAAATGTCTTGAGTTTCACTTATACATATTTCCATAATGTTCATGTCTATTTATTCATAATAGATTTCTTTATACACTTTGCCTTACTGAGCATATAAACTTACCCATTTATTATGTTTTATTTTTCCCAAGATTCCAGGATGTATATTATGATTCATAGGAAGGGTTAAACAGGGATAATATTGGTCCTCTAAAAGGATTGAATATGTTTTATTTTATAGTTTCAATTGTAATTTATGTTTAAACTATGTAATATGGTTTCCAAAACTGATAAATTGATTAGTCCTTTAGGACGCAATTATTGCATCTATTCTAGTGTAATAAATTAAGGTACCAACTTCTGGATATTAGGGCCAGGTTCAATAAAAACTTGATCATTCCAACCATGAATATATTCTCCTCAATTTCTTTATCACTATCCTTCTTCCTTAGACCTCAAATATTCATTTTTCTTTTTTCCATTTTTTCCTCCCTCTCTAGAACCAAAATCATCTTATAGTCTCAAATTCCATGATTCTATCTATATTCCATTGATTGGTCCCATGAAATGTTTTAATCCCATTGTTATTGAAATATAAAACCTCATATATCCACATTTCATCTTATTTTTATAGACTCTCACTAATATGAAAAATGTAAAAGAAGAAAGAAAAATAATTTTTATAATAGAATAAAAAAAGTCTCCAAAAATAATATCTGTTTGAACGATGAGGCCTATGTGGTTCATCATTAATAAGTGGAGTCAAACATATCTAGTATATAGAATATACCATTGATGACCATTTTTGTATAGAAAACATTATGAAAAAGATAACATAATATTTTTTAGAAAAAACAGATAACACAGAAACATAAGATGTCCAAATATCCATGGATAAAACACATTTAAATAGAATAAATATGATTAATATATAATAATCCTAACAAAAAACATTTTTTGTATACAATATAGGAGGATTACATGAATAATATAATGGAATCATTGAATGCAGTTGTATTTTTTGTCAACCATGAGTAAGAGACATTGGAAGGTGTTTGAAAATTTCTATGATTTGTCCTTAACTTGTTTGAGTTCATTTTAAAGTGATTATAGGAAGTTGTGTGCTTTGAATAATAAGAATTATTTTATTAGAGCTTAAAAATATTGAATCCTTACATTGTTTGTATGACTTTGAGATTTCATAAGGCTCTTGGAATTTTTAATGAGACTTTGATTATTTCATAAGGAATCCTTGGTTCATGTTAGAATTTTTTGATATTCCATATTACTTTTTTAGTTTGATAATATTTATGTGGGATTTTGTAATGATTTTATGTTCTTATAATACTTTTTTGAAGATTTTGTAAGACTTTTGGAATTTTACAGGACTTTGTCTAAGATCACATAAGATTTTGGTTAAAGACACATAATACATCAATTCAACTTAGTAATTTTATTAAATTGTAAAAGAATTTGTTTGAGTGTAATTTTTTTATTTTTAGGCGGCGTAAGACTTTTTTGTTTGGAAAAATTTGTAAAATTTAGGAGAACATAATCCTTTATTTAAACCACATAATTTATTATGAAAAACATAATTCTTATCTGAAATTCTTATGAAATATAAGTTTTAGTATGAAAATATGAAAATGGAATGGAACTACTGGGATTTCATGATACATAATAAATCTAAAAATGTGAGAAATTTATGGAACTAAATCCTCACAACACAAACCTATTTCTATGACAAACATTCTTCACTAATTCTTATGTAGTGCCCTTAACACCTTTAAGAACATGGTGTAAACAAAAATCCTTGAACTCCACCACATTATATTTATGTTATTTTTTAGAAAATATGCAATACATGAAACTATATAGCTTGTTGGGTCTCCATTCAATATCCATCTCTTCATGTAGAAAAATAAAAAACCTGAAGAACACTATTGTATACCATGTTTATTTATTTAAGAATTAAAAAATGGAACTATCACTTATGAAGTCCATTGACACCAAAATAATCTTCCTAATGTCAGATAACTTTATATATTTCAAAATTAAATCATAAAATTTTTCTTCGATCATCCTTCTGAAGACTCAAATAGAGAAAAACATGACAGATTCTACCATAGAAAGAACTCTTATTACTTTTTAAAAAATTTATCCATGTCAACTATTGTAAGTATCTATATTTATATTGGACATGATTTAAGATCCTTTAACATAATGATATATCTATATCCATGAAAACACCACTCTTTTCACTCAAGGTTAATATGATTTGAAACCATATACCATAATTCATATTATCTTTATATAAGACTTATAGTGAGCCTGGGAAGAAAAATCATGGATGTAGTGTGTACTTATCCTTATAGAGGCTTAATAGCTTGACATAAAGTTTCTCCATAACTTTAATGGTAGATAATAATGTGATGTGAACTGGTATGATGCATTGAAACCCTATTGCATGAATGAAATAGATGGTGAGATGATGTTTTTTTGTTAAGTGAACAATACTTGAACTATAAACAAGTCCCATATTGAAAATTAAATAGGTCAGGCACCACTTATTATGCATGGTCATGCCACTTGGTCATAAATTAGCACTATAGAACTACCCTTCTCTATGACAACATTGTTTTAGTGATACCCATCAATAGAAATCTACCCCCACCTTGTGCCTCCCAATGTTAGGTGTCTCTACTTACTCATGGAACTCCATCCCAGGACTGCAATTGAGCTTAGATAACTATCCTCCAAGGTTGATGGATTATCTAGGGATATAGGTCTTTGGGATAGCCTATTATTTTTTATTCTTCTTATTCATTATTCACCTATTTTTATACAATTCATATACCTTTAAAAAATTATATAAAAAATATAATTATCTAGAAATATGTTATTTTACAGTTAAAACCCAATGAAAATGTCAATATAATCTAATGAGAATATAAATATGAAATAGACATATCATAGATATTTAATAGTATTGGATCATTACACTAAAAATCAATATAGGATTATTTCTAAAAGGAAATATAAAATCATATACGACTAATTAAATCCACCTCTAAGTTGTATATCTATTGACCGAGTCTCTTTATGTAGTTTCATAGCTAACTAGATTCTTTATGAGACCGTACTCTAATAATTAGGTGAATTATAGAGAACATTATTTTTTTAAATATAAAACGAGTACCAATATTTGATGGTATTAAATTTTATGCTCAGAAGAATAGAATGATTGCCTATCTTGTATCACAGGGCCCTCAAGTAAGTGATGATGTGACAATAGGTTTTTAATCACTTGTATAAGAATATAACATGACCTCTGTAGACAAGAGAAATATTAAGGTTGATGGAATATCATTTAATGAAAATCTATCATATTTTTCAGATAAAGTGTACATTAAAGTAATGATACACAAAACAGCCAAGTAAATGTTCGAAAATATTGAGAATGTGTTTTGAGTAAATATTAAATTCAAATAATCCAAAATAAAATATATAGAGATAAATTAGAAGACATTTTAATGGATGAAGATGAGAAAATTTCATATTATTTCACTAGGTTTAATGTCATAACATGTAATATTATAGGATTTGGAGATAATTTAGAAGATTAAACCATTTTAATAAGTTATTAACAAAATTTTAAGAAACTTTTGGCACCAAAATTTCTACTATATAAGAAAAATAAAACTTATGATTTGATGAGAAACAAAAGACACTCCTCAACAATGAAGTTATAAAGACACATGTGTTTAAGAAAAGGGATAAGGAGGAAATTAAATTCAAATCCATGAGTAAAATCAAAATAAATTAGGTGGAATTTAATTCCTCTAGTTAATCAAACATTTATATGGAAGATGATGAATAATACATTAGTGTGATGAATCTTATCTCTAAAAAGATAAAAAATGCGTTGGTTATCTATATAGGTTGACATTGAATGAAATGTTTTATGTGGGTATCAATTTGAAAATTTGTAAATAATTTCCTATATAAGAAAATGTTGTAATATAAATAAGTGGTGGATGAAGAAAGGTCCTAGGGAAATAATTGTGGAACTTTTTTAAAGATAACATGAAATCTAGTGAGGATAGGGTAAAGGTTGAAAATATAAAAAAATAAAATTAAAGAATGATCTATAAGGAATAAGATGAACACTATACCTGAATTAGTTCTTCTGAATAATACTATGTTGGAAAAGTTGGGATCTTTATTGAACATGTTAAACTGTATTAAGAGAGCTCAATATGTGAGGAAAAAAGAGAGGAAAACTACATGAAACACATTGTAAAAACTAATCTTAAATGGTTAATTGATTGAAAAACTCAGCATAAATGATAAATAAAATTTATAAATAAATAATTTTAAAATAAATATAAATATAAAAATTATCTTCACAAGAAATATAATGACTATGTTGTGGAAATAAATTTTTTGAAATTAAAATTTCTAATTAAGATATAATATTGAAAGTGTTCGAGAAGAAGGTTGAAACAGTGGAATAAGAGATAAAAAAGGAATAATTAAAGAGACCAATGGATGATAATAAACTATGAAATATGATAAATTATTATTAAAAGGATTTGAAAATAAATTCTATGTAATCTCAAGAAATTGAGAAATGTTTTACAGATTATCCTATAAAAACTGCACTAGTGATACATAAAAAATGTTAAATTTGTTTTATATAATATTCCAAATTCTAAAACAAAATTTGGGAAATCCTGGATTGATAATTTTTTTAAATATAAATTTTACATCTAAAATAAATAAATAATATTTATAATTAATTAGTCCCCAAAACTCGGGAAAATTCATTCTAGAAAAGTATCAAAATAGTAAGATGGAGATTTTTGAAGATCTCAATAGTTTCAAGGTAGAATTAGTTTTAAATGGTACTATCGTTTATTTAGATTTTTTAGGAACAAAAAATATGTTTACTGATTGAAAATTTCATATAAATGGAATTATATAGGGTAGTAATTGAGGGGGATTTATCTAGGGAATGGAAGTACCGTGTTTGAGAAAGAATAAGAAACAAATAAAAATTCCTCTGAGTTAACCATCCAAAATAGATTTTTTTTATTTTAGAGGATCAATGAAAGGTGTGGCTAGTTGGGTTATTGTGTTTATCAGTTCAAAAACATTATACCCAGTAACAATATATTTTATATAGAATAAAATAAACCATAGAGAGGTAACATGATAGAAAATTTAGTTTTTTTAAGTGGATCTCAAGGAGAGCATGCAAAAAAAACATGGATTCTTGAGAGTGGTAAATAATCAAACATAATTTGCAATGTCAATATAATAAATAATAAAGAATAAAATAATATAAGTGTTTTATGATTTGGAAATTAATTATCTTTGTATATAAAATTAATTATATAAATTGTAATTGAATATCAAAAAATAAAGTCAAAATATGTCCAATTTTTTGATGAGATTAAGAAATATTTCTTGAGTGAAAGTAAAATATGTGATTATGTAACTAAGGTTATTTTCCCATGAAACAATTACCTAATTAATATAATTTATGATATAATATTATGATGAAATGTGAAAGAATATTTTCAATTATTTTTAGGTTGGTGTCCCAAATAATTTCTATTACCATTGTGAAAAAGAAGAAAAGATTCTATAACATAGAAGAAATTCCCAACCTAGTCAGAAAATTTTGAAAAAAATATAAAGAGAAAGTGTTCAAAAATATATATCCTATTTTTTAAAATACAAATATGTTTTGTGTGGATCCTATAAAAAGGTGAATATTGTTCTGGGTTGACATAAAATAGAGGAAATCAAATCAACTAGGACCCTTGAATTAATCCAATTAGATTTTAGAGGACCATTGAGACATTAATCCAACAAATGCGAATTACAATTAAAAATATTTATTTATGTTTTTATAAGAATTAATAATGTTTTATTTACGAAAAATATGTTAGTGGGAGGTTATATGTTTAAAGTTTTTATAAGGAAAGCTGTGAAATACCTAGGGGTTCCTATAAGAATATTAAAAATTAAAAATGGAAAGGAGTTTAATTGGAATGATTTTAAATTATATATTTCTAAATATAGAATAAAAAATCAATACAATACTCCCTGCACTCTTTAGTAAAAGGTATCTGCTGAGAAAACTAATAAGATTATTTTGGAAATGGGAAGAACAATGATTCTAAATTTCCACAAGTAATTTTTTTATAGAGAAGCTATGTTTATATATATGGACCTTCAGAAAATGAGTTTTTTGAGACCTAATTGTAAATTGAATTATTAGGGGATGTTTTACAACATTAAGTGAACTATTAACAACTTTAATGTCTTTTTCTGTCCCTTTTTGACTAAAATTATAAAAAATAATATGGGGAACTTTGATGAGACGACCAAAGAATATATCGTTCTTAGATATTTGTAAAATTTAAAAGGATAATACTACTAAAAAGAGATTCATAAGATATTTTAGAGTTATTATGTTAATATTATTGAAAATAAATCCAATCTTAATTTTCCTATTGAAATAATTTGTGAAAACTCTATTGAAAAGAGTGAGAAGGTTCCTGAGATGACCAATGAGATACAAATAGAGTATCAACCAGATGTTGTTTACATTGACTATGATTATACTAGTGATGTGAAAAAGGGTTCTAGAATTAACAAAAATAAGTATCAAAATCTAAAGAACATTTAGAATTATAATAATTAATGGGATATTATAGTGCAAAAATTTATACTCGTAGGAGATTGAGGTTTGGAAGTCATACTACTTTTATCTCAAAAATCAAACCACATTTTTTTTACTGAGGATGTAAAAAAAAGAATGTGCCTATAATATAAATTACGAACTATATCAAATTTATAAAAATATTACTTAGGATCATGTCCATAGTATCAGACATAAAAAATTGATAAGGACCAATTGGGTATTCATAAATAAGATGATTGATAAAGGAGAAGTCTGAATGTAACAACCCTGAATTTTATCTATAGAAATTACCTCCTTATAATATGGTATAAATCATATAAAATCAAATAGAGAACACAATAAAAGTTTTATAAATGAATAATGAATGATGTAAGAGGTATTTTTAGAAATTCAGGAACCTATATCAAAGGAATAGTAACTTGACCTTTGGAATTGTAATGTGACCATTAGGAATAGTAAATTGGGAAATATAATATTAAAATCACCTATGAAAGTATGTGTAAATTTTAGTTATATTATGAATGAAAATATGATATATTTATTTCATGATATAAGTAAATAATTTTTTGAAAAATGATAAATTAAGTGTTAATATATTTGCAATTCATAAATATTTAATTACAATTTTATAATTGATATAAATATATAAAATAAAATATATTTTCATAAAATAGATGCATAAATTAATAGTTTTGTGTCTTATTATTACATGATAATTTTATGATACCTGAATCAATTTTTCAGAGTGTCAAAAAATCAGTTATAATTTAAAAATTAGTATTTTTAAAATAAATGATGATTTTAATTAAAAATTAAATTTATCATATCTTTAAAATTATTTTCATAAAAAGGACTTAATTTTTTAATTATAAATGTGTAAAAATGGTTAGGGAGAATTTTTGAGTTTTTTCTAAAATAGTTGAATTTTTGATGAATAGTAAAATATGGTAATTTACGGTATATATACATTAAAATTTAAGTACACTATTACTTATGTCATCAATTATGTAATAAACCTAATATAAAAATCCCATCACTATTTATAGTATTTATTCACAAGAATCAAAACTATTCATAGTCTTGAACCAAAATAATAAACTAATGAATAAAATAATAAAAAACACCTCCCTCATTCCCTATAAATTCCACCCCTCACCACCTATTCTCCTCACAACTCTAAACCCTTAAATATTGTCCAAATTATATAAAAACGCTTACCAATACCCTTACCCATGTCCATGATCCTTTGGTATCAACAAAAGACAAAATATAATTCCCCGATGGACATTCTTAAGGAGTAGAATTCGAGAGGTAAATTCCTCTTTCAATTTATTTCTTTTGAATTTCTTCCCTTTTCTTATTATCTACTCACTTCCACTGTGGAATGATAGCTCCATTATCTTATATATATATATATTATAATATTATTATTTTAATGAAATAATCCATCATTAAACCTCTTCTCCTCTCCCTTTTATTCCAAAAGTTATAGCATCATCTTTGACGTGTTGATTTTTCATCTCTGAGGATGACATGTTTTTAGTTTTCTTTTAACATATTCAAGGATGATCACAAAACCATAATAATGGTTGAAAAATATTTTTAAAATTTATTTTATAACTTTTTTATGTTCTATAACTAATATATATATATATAAATAAAAATAAAAATAATAAATAACAAAACAAAATGAGTTTGTTGTGATAAAAAAAGTAAAATTAATCTAAATAATAATCATTAAAATTTTATCTAATGAATCAAACTCAGATTTGATAAAAATAATATATAAGACCCATTAATCTTATATAAGTTCACTAATAACCAATAATTTCAATTGTGGATAATTATTATCATTTTAAACAATCTTCCGTACATGTATATAAGGGAACAAATCATTAAAACCAAAAACTGAACACTCTCAGAAAGAGGTAATTGGGCCCTATAACTCATCATAATGGCCATAAATGAACATAATATAATGATCACCAATCAAATACATGTAAAATAGGTTCATAATTTATGATTTAATGAATCTAATTTTATTATCGAGGATATTAAAGTGAATAAAGAATTCAGACTTATGGTAATGAGATTCTCAATCCCAACTCCCTTTCTTTGGGTCATCACTCTTTCATTACAAATTTATATGTGTATATTTCCTCAAATGTACCTTAAATATAATGTCATTTTACTTACCTTTATTTTTTCATGGACGTACATTCTTCCAATATGTTTTTATGACAAATTTCAATGTTATTACAAAAGAAATATTCTTTAAAAAACACATATTTTACTTCTCTTGAGATTGTTTCTTTTTCACTCATGATTGATGATTATTGTACCAAGTATTCAATTAAATTTTTGTTTTGGTAACACCAAAGTTTATTTGTGAATGAATGTTTTATAAAATCCACATGAAATAATTTTCCTTTCCTTGGGTTATTTTATGGAAATGATTATTATACATCCTATGTGGCATGCATGATTATGTAAATGTTATGATGCGAAGGGTTTGGCCGAAATTATAGAAGGCTCAATTGAGTTTGGTAATTTGATGTATCTTATGATATAAGGTACACTATTCATGAAAATGATACTAGATTTGTTCAATATGATTATGTTATGATTATACACCTATTTTTTATATGAACACGATAAACGATTTGTTCACAACTATGTGTGGTATCTGACCACTAGGACCTGATGTTTCATTTTTATGCATTACCACATTACATTCATTTATATAATTATTCCTCCCAGGATTATTATTATGATCACACAATTATGTAATGATGGTGATGATTATTCCCACCCATGTTATATTGATCCATGTTCTTATCTATCCTCTTACTGAGATTTTATCTCACCCCTTTATTTGATGCATACCGATAGGTGATTACTTCTACTATGGTAAATTTGAAGGCCACTAAGAATCCATTTAAAATGTAATTAGAAATTTTTTATGTTTTATTATCTAATACTTATGTATAAGACTAATTTTCCTAAGATAGTAAACTATTTGATCATGTATTTATAACAATATTGAGTTGTTTGCCTTTAAAATGATGTAATATTAATGTAAAAAAGTAGGGTTTCTATATTTAGAATGAGATCATAATTTAGTTAATTTGGGAATTAGGTTTAGAGAACATTAGTGAAAATCCTCAATGCAAGACTAAGTATATGTAAGCACTTAAGAATATTTTAAAAAAAAATGGTAAACATAGGGATCACTAAAGTTATTCCTTTAGAGTTAATTTGAAAATGGAATAAATTATTTATTCATGAAATGTTGAATTATTCTTTGTTAAAACCTTGTATATTTTAGAAAATTATGGGAACTAGGATAAACCAGGAAAAAAACGTATGCGAGGGACAATACAATGATTTCCCAAATGACATCCCTAATTCCATGGGAGGTGGAGTTTAAAATTTCATGGAGATCCTTATCTTGCTATATCTAGTGATGAACAATAATCTGAATAATATGGATTTTATTCCTTCACCTAAGAGGAACCAACTGGCTGTTGATTCCTCTTTGATGTAATGGCTATCGATGATTAGTGGATCTTCCAATATTCTAGTCATAGAATAGTGGGTCATCTCAATAGAGAAGATATTTTATATTCTTCACTATTCTAAGACAGAGATGGTGACTCTAAACCTTTATCATTTATACAGGGAGTCCAATCAATGGTGGGAATTGATTAAGAACACCAAGATGAAGGATGAAATTGAAGAGATGGGGTGAGAAGACTTTAATAAAATATTTCTTAAAAATTATTTCCCTGAAACTCTTCATAAGAATATAAGGAGAGAGTTATTATATATGATGAAAAAGTAAGATGAGTATTTCATGGATTATAAAGAAAATTTTAGAAGACTTGAAATGTACGACTTTGGTTTTTTATCAAATATGATAAAAAAAAGATAGATTGTTTAGTTGTTTAAGACCAAAGCTTTGACAATATCTAGATATTCGAGACTTTGGGTGTTATGAAAACATTGTTAGATGTGATATCAAAATGGAAATGGAGTTTTTAGAGTTTTCCAACAGATATGAAATTAATAAATGAAAGATGGATTTTCAAGCTTGAGGATCTAATGAAAAAGTTGTAAAAAAAATCAACCACCCACATGTCAAAATTTTGGGTAGAAGCATCATGGGAATTTTCTCCAAGGGTTAGGGAAATACATCCGGGATGGGGTAGAATGCCACCAAGGTCATGAATATTTATGGTATATGTGTAAGATAAAAAATGTGGTGGAGGAAAGGAGATCATAACCTATGTTTCAATACATCAATTTTATAGAGCAAGGGAACTATGCAAGACAGTTTACTAAACATAGAGTCCTCAACGGTAGTTATAATCATCATTCACCAAAGGAAAATGATAAAGGGAAGGTTTATGCCATCACTACTTATTAGGTGGATCCAAAAAATGATGTGGTGAAAGGTATGATTGTTATTCATTCAATAAAAGTGAACGTACTATTTGATTTTGATTATAAACATTCTTTTATATCTTGAAAGTTCAGTAGAACCACTCAAACCCCACTTTAGAATATGGAGGTTGAGTTATCTATGAGAATATAAAATATTGAAATTATCATTTCCAATGTATATAACTCCTTCCTAGTTAATGTTTGTGGAATGAACCTTTGAGGAAATATTGTATTACTTCTTTTCGTAGAGTTTTCCACTATATTGGGAATGGATTGTGTGTCATTATAAAAATCCAACATCAACTTTTGGGAAAGGGAGATCAATATTTTCATCCTGAGGTATCGTTGAATATCGTATATTCCACGAACCAAATCAAGTCAACCCTGAATTTGTCGCCCGATTAGATCTGTGGCATGGACCAAAGGGTGTTCCTGATCCCCACGGGATGGAAACTAGTACCGAGCATTAATAGAGTACATGAAGGGAATGATTTTACATAATAATAAATAAATAAATAATACAACATAAATATTAAACAATCATATCAATACATATATAATATCCAAACTGAAAAACTTTTATACAAGGATGAAAATACAATAAATGAACACCAAAAGTGAACTACAGATAATGAACACACATCTCCATGTGAACCTTAGGATCACTCTCCGATACAAGGAAAAACCATATCCCATAGATATCAAAACCATGCTAAAACTGCACCAAAAGATAGACACAAGAATAATTATAGTCGTGATTATTAAAACCCAGTAGACATGCCCGAACAATCTATATCCAATGCACAGCCTTTAAAAAAACTGAAACATCAACCTCAGTTTTGAAATAAAATATACAAACTTAATTTTTTTTACACATTCCATCACTTTAAAATTAATCACGATCCATTTAATTTTTTATTCCCAAAACACAAGTTATTTTCCCAGGAGAGACCATTTACATTTTCAGGAAGGAAAGAGATGCACTTTATTTAATATAGGAAAAAGAGTGAAGAATCATTTTCGGAAACTTTGTCATAAACACTTGAAAACATATCCCATCTTTAGAATTAATGCACAACCCTCAAGAAGTAAGAAAAATAAACACACATAAAGGGCAATGAAAATAATCATACAAGAGTAACCAACCAACAATTTATCACAATCATTTGTGGTAAGCAACTAAGTTCCAATAGACATAGGTGAAACCTAGGAGCTCGTGAATAATCTAGAACATACTATAAATGTTCACTCATTCCAGAAAGCATTCCAAACTTGATGATATCAATCAAAACCACATATAAATCCACACCCTACCAGGTACAGACTGAGGGGCACAATTCCATAGTAATAACAACATAATATATCCCCCTACTATGGGCCACTAGTAGTGCGTAATCTAGAAAGTGCAAAAATTGTTCTTAAAAAATTCTCTCACACATAAAGATTAACATTTAAATATATATATATATATATATATATGGGGTGATCAAACCAATTATAGGTGATCATCCAATCTCATACCCATCTAAAATAATTAATAGAACATGCATCACCTGAGTCACCCTAAGGATCAATCCCTTTCCATTCAACTAATAGACCACAAAGGAGTCCATAGTGGGGATCTCCCATTAAAGAGAAGGGAAATGAATCACAAAGATTACATAGTGAGGAAATTACTCCCCTTAAATATTTATATAAACAAGGTAAGAAATTTTTCCAAGGACAGTATTCATAATAAACACATTTCACCATTTTAAATAAATTCAAAACAGGCCTTTAATGTTTTTTAAAAACAGTCACTTTAAAAAAATACACCTTTCTAAAGGGGTGTAAATAAAAAATTTTATATTTCAAAATAATTTAAAAATCTCTTTTAAACACTCACATTTCACTTTAAGATAATTCCATTTTTTATAAATGTTAAACAGGACATTAACCACCACCACATGAAAAATCATTCTGAAAGCCAAATACAGATTTATTTTAAATTAAAAACCACCTAGAAATCCCATTAAAAGATCCCAAATCATCATTTAAAAAACCAAAAATATATTTACAAATAAAAACCATGTTTTGTAACCTAAAATTCACATGAAAAATCAAAATAGGCATTAAATTGAACACTTGGTATGCAATCTTTTACAAAACAATACTATTTATCACATAACAAGGAATAAAACACCAAGTTTCACTCCAAAAAATATTTCAAAGGTCACAAATCAATATTTAACATATATGAAAGGTACAAAAGGAATGAAAATAAAGATTCCTAAATTAAAAAGGCAAGTGAAAGGGGAAAACTACCTCAAATCCAGGGTGAATTGAAAAAACACACCCAAAACCACACCATGATATTCCAAGAGGCAAGATATATCAAGAGGAACCATAAAAAAATGAAACCCCCCAAATAAATAAATGGTAAGAATGAACCCTAGGTCCAAGAGGCCATAGGAGAAGAAAAACCCAAGTGAAAGTGAAATAAATAGGAAGAGGGAGAATAGAGGAGAGGATTACCTTGAGAGATTTTTCAAAAAACATGAAGAATACACAGATCTACACTAATTAAGAAGGATTGGAGGCTTGGATAGATAAGGGGAGGGGGGCTTAGGGTCATGCACACTAGGGGGAGGAGGAGTGAAGTGATTTTGGTTAATATAACTAAAGGGGAAAACATGGAATTTCACAAATTTTTAGATTTTGGAAGGTCCCACGGTTTGGCTACACGGTTTACTAAACAATTCACCCGTCACTAGACTCACATGGAAATCTACTCATTTTGGCCATATAGTATAGAAACTATGTGCTAATCGTGTGATTTGGATCTATTGAAGAATATCACCTGACATCACAGTTTCCTATGCTAGGCTACAAAATTTACCAAACCTTGTGCCAACCATGCGCTAGGAGAAAAACAACGAAAAAATAAAAATTTAATCCCACCACAATTGAAACCCGAGATACAAACCCAGGTACAAAAGATAAATTGGATTAAATGTCAAAAATAGAAATCTATTTGTGACAATTCCACCCACCATTAATGCTTTACACACCTAGAAATCCACCAAATTTCCTAGTTGATTTATCAAATACTTAGGATTTGAAAAACCACATAATCCAACCTATTTAACAAAAACATCACAAAAACTACCAAATGTAAATTAAGCCTCTTTCTTATAATAAAACAAAAAACTAAACCACTTCCTGAGAGTCCATGGGAATGATCAAACCAAAACATCTAAAATCATGCCTCAAACAAGATCATTGAACAAATTCCAAAACCCGACACTCAACCAAAACAAATTTTCAACATGGGTGGCTAGAATGGACTCCCCATCATTAGATAATATATCATGAAATGGATTTAATAGAAAACTCAATGAGACATGTGGTGGGTTTACCCAACATTAATAACCAACTATATTGAACTAAAAATGACATAAAACATAGAATATTCCCCACATAGACCAAAAAACCCCACCACTAGGGGTCCCTACCAAAATAAATTCATGCTAAGGGAGACTTAGACTACGATAAAGAAAACCACAATAATGAACCTTAAACTGTCTCCATTCCCACACTAAAGACAAAACAAGACAAAGGTCCCACACACCCTTGGTATTTTTTTACTATGTAGAGATTCACTACATGGACTATGGATGGATCCTGGATGTTTGAAGCATGTCCTGCCTCACAGTAAAAAGATTATAATTCATGATCACCATGAAAATAATTAATAGAAATTTATAGAAGACACCTCTTTTTATAATGAAGAAAGATTTTGAATTCCCAAAATAAGAACACACTTTCATGAAATTAAGAGTTCTATAGATATTTAAAAAATCCCCTTATATTTCAAATAAAGGATCCACCACTGGGAAAAATCTCCACAACATTAGGAAATGTTACAATAGAAATTAACTTTAAATCAATCCCCAAAAACACTCTTATCCTACAAGTTATACCAACATCTCTTCCTGGAAGCACCCTCATAGAATCATTGCAAGTGGCATAGGATCCCACCAGAATGACATGTCTTTGGATCACTCTGACATAACAACTTCTTATGATCTGGATTTCACACTAATGGAACAATACAGTTCCATGACAATAGCATACTGAAGAAATCTCTTGTGGCCTTTTAACTCCATGAATAGATCTAACATCTTTTGTATGTTTTCCTATTTTCTTATTGGAATTACCTTCACCACTTCCAGGAATGGAGGAAGGTATGGATACCTCAAGTTCCCCTTCCATCACTACTTCAACATGAAAAAAATTCATCACCATTTCAGAAAAATAAGTTAGATTGAACTCCAACACCTTCAACAATAGATCAGGATTAATTCCACACTCTAAATTTTGATCCTTTAAGGAATCATCCGTAATATACTACAAATCATATGGAACTATGTCCATGAAGTGATGATATAACTCCTGCACTTTCCCATCAACATTTTGTAGACAAAACTTCTCCATTACCTTCATTACCCTCATTATCTTAGAAAAATACTGACAGATGAATAAAGCCTTGAAGAACTACCAGGTAAGATCTTTATGAGGATTACTCTAAGAAACCTACTTCCACCACTTCCAAGGTGATTGTTCAATAATAAAGGTGGAAGAATTCACCATTGAAGACTCTGTAAAATCAATGAAGATAATGTTCCTTTCGATTTCTCATATCCACACTTCTCCTTGGAGAGGATACGCTTGACCATACAAGTGCGATGGATTCAGCTTTGGAAAGTCAAGAATGAAATATTTAGGTTGATCAACTAGAAATCCCTATAAATGGGAACCACCTACAGATTCACCATGAATATCCGCCGAATATTTGTGGTGGGGAACACTAAGCAACAAGAAAGGAAATATCTAAATCAAAACCAACTCATGAACAAGATTTATAAAAAGTAAAACATTACAAATGAAACACTTACAAAAATAAGAGAACAAGAGACTTATCAACTGGATAAAACAATATCAAAATTTTCCACTTGAAAAAACATTATAAAATAAAAAAATCTTGGTGGATTTTCATACTCACCAATGGTATTCCTTAGAGTCTTACTCACATAAACATTCATGTGCCACCCTAGGAACCATCAACTCATTCCATATCAGGAATTCATCCACCCACATAATCATCGCACCATTTTCCATAAACATCCATGAATGTGAGCACCAAAGGAGTTACCAAGGTTAAAAAAAAAACGTATCCATTTTCCAAATGAAAATATTCCTTATGGGTTTTCAAAATCTCAACTGTTTCACATTTTAAAAGTTCATAAAAATTTTAAAAGAAACACTAACTAGAAAACCAAAAACCATTTTCAAATTCTACATCACAATCCATTTTATTATGTTCAAAAATAGAAACACATGAATTTCTATCCAAATATCCATTTCATCTTATTCAATAAAATTTTCAGCATCCTTCAAATCTCATTCCATCAAAATCATTTGCTTAAAATGCCATTAGTTTTCATTTAAAAAAACATCCATAATAAACATATGCTTTTCCATGAATTTTCATAAAAATGAAATAAAAAAATCATTTTAAACCTTCCCAAAACCAAACCATTTCCATTTCAAAAATCTTTCCTTCACAATTTTAAAGTAAGAGTTTCCCACAAAAAAAATTCAAAATTAAAAGGAAATAAAAAAAATCACCAAGGGAAACTGGTGTCGATGGATGACTTGACCATATAGTTGGCGACCATATTCCAAAAGCACCACCATTATCGAGAGCCATCCAAGACCATGTACCCAGCTCCATATGGCTTGATAGGCCCTGCAAGATCACATAGACCTTTATACAAACTTCAATTTTTTATTCCAAGAACAAAAAATATCAAAAGAATCCAAAGAAACCAACAAGATCAGACTTCTTAGGGAAACTTGAGGATTAGAATGAGCAAGGGTTCATTATGTCCTTCCCATTCCTACCTCTCTATTGTCAATAGTCCTACCCCATGTACATTGATATCCCAAAGTAAGAAAGTGTGTTTTGAAAATAATTGTCCTCTAAAGAACATACCGGTCTCTGATACCATTTGGTCATGTATGAAATCGGTTTAACCCTGAACCAGTCACCCGATCCAATCATGTCGTGGCCTGAAGGGCATTCCTAATCCCCATGGGATAGAAACCAGTGGTGGGCATCAATAGAGTACATCAAGGAAACAATTTAACACAATAATTAATCAATAAACTGAGCAGTGAAAATATAAACAAAGAATCTCGGTACTTTTATAATATCCAAACTGAACATATTTTATAAAAATATAGAAATACAACAACTGAACATCAAAACCAAACTACACCTATTGACCAAAAATCTCTCTGTGAGACTGAGGGTCACTCTATGACACCAATAACAACCATCTCCCATGGTGATGGATACCAAGCTAAACCTACACCCCAAGCTAAAAAAATAAGAACTATATGACAAAGTATTAAAACTTGTTAGGCATGATGGAAAAATCTATTCCCAATGGACTTCTTTTAAAATAAAAGAAACATCAAACTCATGTTTGAAATAAAATATATAAAATATATCTTTTTCCATACACTCTTCCACTTTAAAATAAATCATGATCTATTTCCTTTTTTATTTCCAAAAATACAAGTTAATTTCCAAGGAGAAACCACTAACATTTTTAAGAAGGGAAGAATTGTTTTTTCAATTCAAAGTGGGGGAAAGGGTTCAGAATCATTTTTAGAATCTTTTTCATAAACACTTTATTTTTTTTCCAACTTTTTCATAATTCCACACTCAATAATAAGTAATCCCAATAAACACAAAACCTGGGAAATGTAAATAAGCATAAAAGAGTAACCAACCTACAATGTATCATAATAATTTGCTGCAAGAAACTAAGTAGAAATAGACATGGATGAAATCTTGGAACTTGTGAATAATACAGAACATACTATACCTATTCACTCATCCTGTAAATCATGTCTCACTCATTGAAATCAATAATTCCCACATGCCTGGCCACACCCTACCTGGTATAGACTATAAGGACCCTACTTTTCTTATATTAATTATAAATCATTTTAGTGATAGAAAACATAAAAACATTACACATAGAGGATACAAAGATTTAGTGTCTTGGGAAAACTAGTACCATACATAAAATTTAAAACCTAAAACATTTATTTAATTCCTTCTTCTCTAGCTTCTTATTGGCTATGGACCTCTCTTTAGTACACGTAGTCACCTGTGGATATACATAAAAAAGGGGTGCTCTAAAATCATAGTAAGAGTATAGATAAGAAAATAAAACACCAAAAAATGGGATGAGCATAGTCATTAGTATCATAGCATGGGCATATAATCATAATCATGAGAGGAAACATTAAGAATAGGCTTGTAATGTGGCATTACATAAAAAGTGAAACATCATGTCTCAGTGGTTAATTACCACACATTGTTATGAAGAAAAAAAGCATCATTTTCACACATAATTTTACTTTAACTCATGAGGTTCATCACGTTACCCAATTTATTAGAGCGCTGTATAATTCTGGGCCCACCCATTATATTCAAATGTTCATATTGCCCTACATATTTCTGGGAAAAACCGTCACAATATGACATTTTTATTATTATTCGTGCAAAATAAAACATATATGAACATAAATAACCCCTTTAAAGGAATAAGTTTCATCACTTAGAAACACATTCATAAACATTGGGTTCCCCAAAGAAATAGGGAACAACATACTTGATACAAGAACCATCAACCCTGGGAAAGAAGTAAAAGGTGCATTTTTGAAAGGGGAGTTATTTTGGAAAACATTTTGTTTAACATAAAATCCATTAGAAATCCTATAAATCCACAAAACGTTTTTATAATTACGAAAAAATTATATTTAAGGAGTTACCATATCAAACAATGGAGTGAAAGATGGAGAACCTGAATAAAGAAAGTTGGGTTTGAGAATTTCCTCTTACCTCGTATCCGAACGCTTGTTTCGCTTTATTGTCCTATATAGTGACATTATATTCATTAATTAGAAATTATTAAATATTTTATACATTAATATGGTTCATTATGGTTTCATTAAGTTCATTTATGTGCCTTTGGATAAATTATAGTGTTTAAAATGGACTGTTCTTTTTCTTAGTTTTCATGAACGATTCACTTGTACACATGAATAGAAGTTCGTGTAGAACATGGATAAAAATACAGAAATAATATTACATGTTATTTATGATCTTCCAGGAGTTTATATTATCTTATAGGGAACTATTTTATATACAATGTGGATGAATCATTAGTAAAAATTTAATGATGACCGTTTTAGTTTAATTTGGGCGGTTTTTGGATCACAACGAACATGTTTTGTTTTATCAATTAGTATTATTAATTAAAGTTGTGTATAGAACATTAGATGTGTTAAAAAATATATAATTAAATATGGTTTCCAATATTTAATGGTTTTATTGAGATCCTTGGAGGAGTTGAGTGAAAATGGAAGTGTATCGCCCATGATGTATGTAAATTAACACATCACATGCAACAATTTCATGCTTATAAACAATGAGAGAGAGGGAGTATTATAATGAATAATATTAAAGTAAAATGATATCATATAATTATTTAAATAATACTAGAGTTATCATGATAGTTGGATTAGATAATTTTAGGATAAGAGAATAAAAGAAATGAAATTTGAAATAAAATTGAATGAAAAGAGAAAGAAATTACCTATTGAATATATTTTTTGAGATCCTATTTGGAGAAGTGGTTTTGTTTTTTTTGTTATGAAAAGGGATTTTAGACATGGGAGAGGGGATAGGGAAGTTATTTGCGAAGAATTTGTGAAATTCCTAAAGCTTTATAGGTGTCAAGAAATGAGGGTGTGAGGCGTGGTATTTATATTAGAGGGGAGAGGTGTTTTCACAATATAGTATTCATTAATTTATGAAATCTACACATGAAAAGAAATAGTGATGATTATATGACCAAGAATAGTAATAAGTTCTTGTTATTTCTAACCAATTGGGATTACATCATCAGAACATCATCCACAACTCTATAATTAATGTATTTAGCTTATTTTGTAAATTATAGTACTTTAATATTCAAAAAAAATTCAGGTATTTTCAAAAAATCACATAAATTCAGCATAACCATTCTTAGATGTCTAGAATCCAAAAATAAACTCTATTTTTCAAAAATAATTTTATAAACATGATTAATTTATTTTTTAATTAAAATAATATTTTACTAGAAAAATAGAGATTTTAAAATTAAAACTGATTATATAATGATTTCAAAATTAAATATGGTTTTATAAAATTATCTTAAAACTAGAAGACATAGAATTGTTAATTTATGAACAAATTTTAGGAGAAAACTTTTTATTTTAAATCAATTAATTATTTATAATTAATTATTTATGATACACAAAAATACCAATAGTTTTCCTATGGTCATATTGCCAATTATAAGATGCCTAAATTTTATTTATACATTCATGGGCATGGTTACTATTCATTCGGAGGATTGACTATTCATAAGGGTCATATTACTATTTCAAATAGTTGGTTATAATTTTTAAGGGTTTGTTATTATTAAAAAAAATAAGTTTTTACTATCAGACTCCAAATGTCTTATAGATCGCAACCATGTATATCAGATTTTTAAAATTTAAAAAAAATAATTGGAAAATTTATGTTTAAAGGTCGCATAGTTGTTTATTTAATCATGATGTGGCATTGTGTTTCTTAATTTGATCGATTATGATATTTTTACAAGAATGGAGAAATTTCATTGACAATGGTTTGGGTCATTACATTCTTCCCCCCTTTTGAAATTTCTCCCTCAAAATTTCGTTTTACATAAATCGGTGTGGGTACTTCTCCTTCATCGCATCATATGGTTCCCAAGTTGCTTCTTCATACTTATGGTTCCTCTAAAACACTTTTACAAGGTGGATTGTCTTGTTGCATATAACTTTTTCTCTCCGGTCTAGAATCTTCACTGGCTTCTCCTCGTAAGAGAGATCATCTTCCAGCTGTACCACCTATGAATTCAAAACATGTGAGGGATATAGTATGTATTACTCAAGAATGATATGTGAAACACATCATGAACTTGATACATATTCGGTGGAAGCGAAAGCCATTAGTCCATGACTCCAATGCGATCAAGGATCTCAAATGGGCTATTGTACCTTGGGCTTAACTTCACTTTATTTACAAAATGTAAGACTCTCTTCCCTGGTGATACTCAAAAGAAGACTTTATATCCAACATTGAACACCAAGTCCCTTCGACTACTGTCAACATTGACCTTTTTTTGACTCTGAGCAACTTTGATATGTTTCTAGATGATTTGAACATTCTCTGTGATCTCTTGCACAAGATCAGGTCCAAGTAGATTTCTTTATCCAACTTCATCCTAACGGGTTGGAGTTCTAAATCAAATTCTATACATAGCTTCATATAGATTCATATTAATACTTTATTAGAAGCTATTGTTATATGTGAACTTAACCAATGGAAGATACTAATCCGATCTACCTTTTAATTCTAAAGATATGACTCTTAGCATGTCTTCAAGCGTCTGAATTGTCCTTTCAGATTGGCCATTAGTTTGGGGGTGATAGGCCATGTTGAAATTTAATTCAGTACTGAAATCATGTTAAATAATTCTATAGAATTAATATGTGAACCTTGGATAATGATCAGAGGCAATTGATAGTGGAACACCATGAAGTCTGACCACTTCCTTAACATATATCATTTCAATTTTTTGAAGCAAGAGATCTTCCTGAATAACGATAAAATGGTAAGTCTTGGTGAGTTGGTCAACCACTACCCATATCAAATTCTTTCCCTTCTACGTCTTTGGGAGACCCGTGAAAAAGTCCATAGTGACATTTTCCCATTTCCACATGGGTATAGGCAATGGTTTTTTCATCTCATTGGACTTTTGTCGCTCTCCTTTAACTTGTTGACATACCAAACACATTGAGATATATTTCGAAATATCATTCTTCATGTTATCTCACTAAAAGTGTTCTTAGAGATCTCGGTACATCTTGGTGCTATCACGATGGATAGATAATGTTGAGATATGTGCACTGTCCAATAGATCATTCTTTATCATATGTTTTTAAGGCACACAAAGTAGTGCTCCAAACCGAGTTACACCATCATCGTCGATATATAACTCATGCAACTTCCCTTCATTTACTACATTCACATTCTATTATAACATCATATCATCCCATTATTCCTACTTAATCAACTCTAGGATTGATGGTTACATAATAATTTTGGAAATGTAGGATGTATTACCTTCCCTTATGATTTCCAAATCTATCATTTGTATATACAAGAAGATAGTGTCTTTCTCAATCTATAACTTGGATAGAGTAGCAGGTTATTTTCTTCTTAGAGCATCAGCTTCCATGTTCACCTTTCTAGGATGATAGTGAATAGAGAAATCATTGTCCATGATTAGATCTAACAATATCCTTTTATGCATGTTGATATAATTTTGTGTGAATATATACTTTAGGCTCTTGTGGTTAATGTATATGTCACACTTCTCACTATAAAGGTAGTGACACCAGATTTGCAAGGAAAAAATCACATATTCCAACTATAGATCATGCATCGTGTAGTTCTGCTCATGGATATTCATCTACCGTGAGGCGTAGGATATCAAATTATCATTTTACATGAGTACACAACCCAATAATATCTTTAAATCATCACTGAAAATCAAAAAACATTCTCCAATTTTTGGCAATGTGAGTACAAGTGAAGTGATCATTCTACTCTTTAGATCCTTGGTGATTTCTGCACGTTCTTCGATCCAGATATACTTTACCCCTTTCCTTGTCAACTTAGTTATGGGGCTTGAAAATAATGAGAAATTTCTCACAAAATGTCGGTAGTACCCTATGAATCCAAGAAAACTATGGATTTCGGTGACACTAGAGTGTATGGACCATTCCTCAATCACCTTTTTTTGAAGGGTCCACAGAAATTACCTCACTTGTGATTATATGTCCCAAGAATGTGACTTGATTCATCCAAAAGTAACACTTTATGAACTTGGAATACATCTTACCCATTCTCAATGTATCCAACACTAGTCTTATATGTTCTTCATGTTCCTCCTTTCTCTTGGAGTTGATGCGAATATCATCAATAAATACAACTACAACTTTTTCTAGGTAATATATAAAGACTCTATTAATCAAATCCATGAATATTTAAGGGGCATTAGTATACCCGAAGTGCATCACCAGAAACTCATAGTGCCCATACCATATACGAAATACAATAATCTAAATATATTCCTTCTTCACCTTTAGCTGATGATATATAGAATGAAGATCCACCTTTGAGAAGTATTGAGAACCTCTTAACTGATGGAAAAAGTCATCTATCCTTGGAATAAGAAACTTATTGTTTATGGTGATCTTGTTGAGTTACCAATAATTGACACACAACTGCATTTTTGCATCCTTCTTCTTCAGAAAGAGCACTGGTGCACCCCAAGGTGATGTACTAGGGAATATGAATCTTTTTTCCAAATTCTATTACAGCTACTTCTTTAAATCCTCCAATTCGATAAGATCCATCATATGTGGGAACTTTGAGATAAGAGTATCTCCGGGTATGAGTTCAATGGAGAACTCTACATCAAGATCTAGGGGTCGTTCGGGTAACTCTTAAAGAAATACATAACCATATTCTCTCACAATGGGAATTTCTGCTATTTTGACACTTTCCTTTGACTCATCCATTTGATCGAGGTTTTCCTTTTAACATGGAATCAACACCCACACCATTGAAAGATTTTTCAAAGGAGATTTGTGATTTTCTTTGAATTTGTAGAGGTTCATGGGATGATTTCGAATACGAAAAGATATTTCATTTTCCCGACAGTTGATTTTTACTATATATAATGAGATCCAATCCATTCCCATTATATCTTCAAATTCCACCACGGGAATTATAATGAGATTTACTGGAAGAATATTCCTACATATTCCAATAGGAGAAGAGCCAAACATTTATGTTTCAATGATTTCACCAATTGGTGTTTTTATAGATATCTCTATTTCATGGCTTCGGGGATTATATTCTATAGTTCTATCAAACTTTCAAGATATAAAGGGATTCATAGAACTAGAATAAAATAAGGATTTTCCATTCTTGGGTGAATAGGAAGCGTACCTTGTATCACTCCATTATCTTTCTCCACTTCCATAGTAGTGATTTCATAAGAATTCCCTTGTTTCTTTTACTTTATTGACTGATTACATTGATTACCCTCAGGGACTCAAGGTTTAGTGCACTGACTTGCATAGTTCCCTTTCTCCCAACAGTATTAGAATTTTTCCATGGCTGGTTGTCTCCTTTCTTCCACTACATTCTCATTCCATTTCATGTATTTTTACACTATTGAGCATGGTATCCTTCTTTCCTAAACTTGAAGCATTTCCACGTCCCTTTGAGGTAGTTCCCATGATGCATCTTCCCACATTTTTGGCATGTGGGTTGTTGAGTTTTCTTCTCACCTTTATCATTAGATCCATTAGCTTGAAACTCTATCTTCCGTTTATTATCACCATAGCAAAGAGACCATTCTCTAAACTCCATATCCAATTTTAGGGCACACCAAACAACTTATTCATAACTCCAAATGTCTTGAAATTCAATATCCTTTTTAAGGTGCAACTTTAATCCACTAAAGAATATATCAATTTTTCTATCATTGTTAATAACAAAACCCAAAGTGTACCTTGAAATCCTTGTGAAATTCACTTCATAGGTTTTGATCGATTCTTATTCCTTTTTCTTGAGATCTATAAATTCTCTCCCCATCTTCATATGAAGAGTTCTTGGTATATACATGTTAAGAAACATGATCATAAAGTCTTCCCATCCATCTCTTCAATTTATTCTCTTGGCTTGGTGTTCTTAATCAAATCCCACCATTGATTAGCCTCTCTATCTAGACAATAAACAGCTAGTGTCACCTTCTCCATCTCAGAAAAATGTAGCACAAAAAGATATTCTCCATGGAGTTGACCCATTGTTATGCAACTAGTGGATTAGAAAATCCACTAAACATCGGTGGTCGTTGCCGCATGAAACATTCAATAGCCATCTTATTCTTCTTTGGTGAAGGAGGTTGTTCCACATTATTCAGGTTATTATTCATAACCTAATATAGTTAGGTATGTATCTTTATGATGTTTGGTACTTCACCTCTCAAATCATTTTGTATATTGTTCGGGAAATCATTGGATTGGCCCTCAAATAGATTGTTGTCCTGGTTTCTCATGGTTCCCACCATTTTCTAAAATAAAAAATGTTAGAACAAAACATAAGTCAAAGAGTCATTGATAAATAACTTATTCATTTTTAAAATTTACATGAAAATAATATCTTATGGGATACCTATGTTTAGTAATACTTCTTGTGTGCATAATTGTACTTAGTCTCATACCAATGGTTTTATCTAGGTTTCACTAATCCTAATTCCCAAATTAACTAAACTGTTCCTCTAATATGAACTATAGAAACCCTAGTTTTCTTAAATTACTGTTACATCATTTTAGTGATATAAAACATAAAAATATTTCACATCTAGGATCCAAAGGTTTAGTTTCTTGGGAAGACTAGGACCATACATAACATTTTACAACACAAAACATTTATTTAATTCCATATTTTATAACTTCTTATTGGCTCTGGACCTCTCCTTAGTACATGAATATACTTGAGGATATACATCCAAAATGGGTGAGATAAAATCCCAATAAGAGTATATATAAGAACATAAAACCACATAACATGGTTGAAAATATTCATTATCATCATAACATGGGAATAGTATCATAATAATGAGAGGAAACATTAATAAAAGACTAGGAATGTGATAATGCATAAAAAATGAAACATCAGGTCTTAGTGGTTAACTAAAACACATTATTGTGAAAAAAACTAGCATCATGTTCAAAAATCATTTCGATTTAACTCAAAAGGTTCATCAATTTACCCAATTCATTGGAGCGCTGTATAATTTCAGGTGCACCCATCACATTCAAACATTCATATTGCGGTATATAATTCTAGGCACACCCTCCAAAACATAAAATTTTCATTATCATTCATGCCACATAAAATATATATAAAAATATATAAACCATGGAAAGAAATGGGTTTCATATCATAGTATAAAATTCATAAACTTGGGGTTTCCAAAAGAATGAGGGAATGATATACTTGATACAAGAACCATCAACCATGAGTAAGAAGTAAAATGTGTGTTTTTGAAAAAAGAGTTCTTTTTCGAAACATTTTGTTTAACATAAAATATAGTGGAAAATATGTATATCCCAGAAAAGTTATGATAATGATGAAAAAATTATTTTTATGGAGTAATCATACACAAAATGGAGTGAAAGATGGAGAACCCAAAGGAAGAAAGTTGGGTTCGAGAATTTACCCTTACCTTATATGCGAACAATTCCTCCACATTATTTTTATGTATAATGACATTATATTCATTAATTAGAAATTATGTAACCTTTTATAAATTAATATGGTTCATTATGGTCTCATTAAGTTATTTTATGGGCCTTTTAATGATTTATAGAGTTTAAATCCATTGTTCAAGAGTGTTCTTTTTCTTAGTTTTCATAAACAATTCACTTGTACACATGAATGGAAGTTCGTGTAGAACATGGATATACATACAGAACTGATATTACATGTTATTAATGATCTTACATGATTTTAAATTATCTTATAGTTAATTATGTTATATACCATGGGGACAAATCATTAGTTAAAATGTAATGATTATTGTTTTTGGTTAATTTAGGCAGTTTTTGGATGACAACAAACATGTTTTGTTTTATCAATTAGTATTATGAATAAAAGTTATTTCCAGAACATAAAAGAGGTTAAAAAATAAATAGTAAAACCTGGTTTAAACTATTTAATGGTTTTATTGAAAAACATTAAAGATTTTAAGGAAAATGGAAGTGCATCTCCCATGATGTAGGTAAATTAACATATCACTGACAACAATTTCATTTTTATAAAAAAAGAGATAGAGGAAGGAATGTAATGAATAATATACCAATAACATGATATCATACCAGTATACAAATAATAATGGAGTTATGATGAAATTTTTATAAGATTAGTTGATGATAGAGAAGAAAATAAATGAAATATAAAAGGAAATTGAAAGAAAATAGATAGAAATTACCTCTTGAATATATCTTCTTTGAGCCTCTTTAAGGAAGAGGTTTTGGAATTTTTATCATAACAAGGGATTCTAGACACGAGGGAGGGGATAGTGACATGTTTTATCCAGAATTTGGGTATGTATTGAAGCTTGAGATGTGTGAAGAAATGAGGGTGTGAGAGGTGGTATTTATAGTAGAGGGGAGAGGGGTTTTCATAATACTATATCCATTAATCTATTATTTATCCACAAGACAAGAAATGGTAATGATTTCATGACCCAAAATTGTAATATGTTCATGTGATTTTGAACCAATTGGGCTTATATCATCATAACATCATCCATGACTCTATAATTAATTAATTTAACTTATTTTTCAAATTATAATATTTCACTATTCATATAAAATTCAAGTATTTCATAAAAATCCCAAAAATTCACTGTAACCATTTTTCGATGTGTACAATCCAAAAATTAACCCCGTTTTCAAAAATAATTTTCTAAATATGATTAATTTCAATTTTAATTTAAATCAAAATTTACATGAAAAATATAGATTTTAAAATTAAATCAGATTTGATAATGCTTTCAAAAATTAAATAAGGTCTTATGAAATTTTATTAAAACACGGAAACAAATAATTTTAAATTTATGAAAACATTTTAGGAAAATAAATTTTATTTTGAAATTAATTAATTAATTATAATTAATTATTTATTACTTACAAAAATACCAATACTTTTACTATGGTCATATTGTCACTTAGAAGATGCCTAAATTTTATTTATATATTCACGAGTGAGGTTACTGTTATTTTGGAGGATTTACTATTATTAAGGTTCATATTACAATTCAAAAGTCTAGGGTTTTATTCACAAGGGTTGGTTACTATTAAAAAAAATAGGTATTCCTATCGGACTCCAAAAATCTTACTGATCGCAGCGTTATATGTTAGATTTTCGAAATTCAAAATACATAAGTGAAAAATTTATGTTTAAAGGTCACATAGTAGTTTATTTAAGCATGATGTGGAATTATAATTCTTAATGTGATTGATTGTGACAGTACTACAAGAATGGAGAAATTGTAATGTACAATGTTTGGGTCATTTCTCTGACTAAGGGGTGAAATCCCATAGTTGTAACAACATACTATACCCCTTGATATGGGCCACTAGCTAGTGTGTAATCTAACTAGTACAAAAATAATTATTAGAAAATTAAATCACTATTCTAGGCTCCCATGTGAACATAGATAAAGAGGGTAATCCAATCAATGCCAGATGAGAATCCAATGAGATACACATATAAAATAATTTACACAACAGGTATCACTCGAGTCACCCTAAGGATCAATCCATTTCCATTCAACTCATAGATCCCAAAAGTGTCCATACCTTGGATCTCCTATTCCATACAAGGTAAATGGTTCACAGGGATTATAGAGTGAGGAAATACCACCCTTTCAATATTAACATAAAAAATACAAGACAATTATCTATAGAGGGTTTTCATAATAAACACATTCCACCATTTTTGAAAATTTTCTAAATGGGCCTTTATACATCCTTCACAAACCATCACTTTAAAAGGAACAAAATCCAAATTTCTAAAGTGGTGTAAACACACTATATTCCAATTCAAAAACATTTAATAATATCTTTTAAACACATACATATCACTTTAATCTAAATCTATTTTTTTATAAAATTCCAAACAGTCCATTAACCACCACTACATGCGAAATCATTCTGAAATCCAAATAAAAATTTATTTTAAATTGAAACCACTTTGAAATACCATTCAAGGTTCTAAAATCATCATTTCAGACAAAAAAAATATATTTACAAAGATAAACCATGCTTTGAAACCCACAAACCACATGAAAAATCCAACATGCAATAGATCAAACACTGGGAGCACAATCCTTAACAAAATAATTCTATTTAGCACATGACAATGCATAAAATACCACTTTTCACACCAAACAAAACTTTTTAGGGTCACACATGAATATTTATCATATTGGGAAGGTAATAAAGGAATGAAATCCAATATAACTAAATTAATTACTGAATTTCAAAGGGAAAACTACTTCAAATCCATGGATAATCGACAAAACAAACCCAAAACTACACCATGATGGTTTCAACAACCAATATCTATCAAGAGGATCCCTAAAAGAACACAAAACCCAACCTAAATCACGGGGAAGCATGAAACGTATGTCCAAGAAACCGTATGAGAAGAAAACCCAAAGTGAAAGAGGAAGAAAGTGTAAGAAAGAGGAAGAGGGAAAAGAGAGGATATGATCACCTTAAGATATTTTTCCCAAAACATGAAGAGTACTTAGATATACACAATGAGAGGAGGAGTGGTGGATTAAAGAGTAACGGAGGAGGCCCCTTAGGGATATGTACACTAGGGGGAGGAGTGGAGTGATTTTGGTTAAATTTCCAAAAGGGGAAAACTTGTAATTTCTAATACTACTGGAAATAAAGGTTATACTAATGGTTTTTAACCATTGGTATAGGCTGGAAAACCGTTGGTATAGCCTATACCGATGGTTTTCTAAACTGTAGGGAAGTAAGTAGTGAGGAAATCCCTATACCAACAGTTTGATCTAAACCATTGGTATAGGCCACTCTATATATTAGTTTACCAACAGATGTAGGCTAACCATTGGTATATGTTTGTATGTCATTTTTACCAACAATTTCATTGAAAATGTCGGAATATATTGAAGACTAAACACTATAAAAATGGTTTTAAAACCATTGGGATAGTTTTTAAATTTCTCTCAAAGTACACAAATGGTTTAAAATAGTTGGTATAGTGTATTTCCAGAACTATTTCATAGAAGCCCCTCCAGTAGCCCATCTAGTATACACCTGCATAAAAAATAGCACAAAAAACACATACAAATAGACTTAAAACAGCATAAAAAACACCTACAATAGCACAAAAAAACATAAAACCATCAAACTCTTCCAACCATGTCATGTACTATAATTACATATTTCAATCTTTATATGAAAAAAATCATCCAGTAGAGTTGAATAATAGTTTCAATAACTCCAACATTATTTACACCCATTTCAATCTTCATATGATAACCATTCTTCCAGTAGTAATTCACCTCACACCTACACAACCCCCCCAACCAGCACAACCCCCCAAACTCCCCATAAAATTCTAATAGGTAGAAAATTCTCAGAAATACTTATTAGAGTTGAATAAGAGTTTGAAATTGGCTCAAATCCCATTTTTTTCTGATCTTAGATTTGGGTATGTAATGATTTGTGATGCATTTTGCATTGAACTTGTATTTTTTATAATATATGGTGAAAATGTATTTTCTTAGGATCCTAGTCACTTAAGAGCCCATGAGTGAAACTACCCAACTCACGAAAAAGAGTTTGCGACTATCATTAATGAGTGTAAATTTTAGAGACACCTTCTCTTTGACTAGAGACATGATATATATAAAAACTGAATTTCATAGTAATATAATTTATTTTAATTAGAACTAAATAGTTTTCAGATGTGTTGGATAAAATACATGTACCTATTCAAATTTGAAATGGAATATGTTCTTTGTAAAGTAAATGTCAGATTTGATGCACTAAGAAGCAAGATGAAGGAGGTAGCGGTGTTAATGTCAGATATTGGGTGAATGGAAATGGCTTTGTTGGTAGACTCTATAGTGGTAATAACATAATATACTTGGGTATTGGTTTTTATATTCATAGTGATCATATCCAAATTGGTTGAATAAGTGGATGTTGAACATGTGTCTGATCCAGAGTGTGTCATGATGCATATGAGGTTGACAAAAAACAGTCCCCTTCAAGGGTGGGTTATAGTCATACATGGTGTACTACTAGTTAATGTAAGGGTGACACTTCTTTATTCCATGAAAAAATAATTTATGAGACCCTCTCATGATTAATAGTGAGAATAAAAGTGATGACACATAATATCCTAAAAAAAATTGGATCCAACTGAATCATGCCCCAAATACCCCCTTTAACCCAACCATCCTATCATAAGACTTTGACAAGTGGTAGCCTATTCCCTCACTACACTTTCTTGAGGTTGTGAAATAAAAACCCTCAATTTTTGAAATTTTTAGGTTTTTAGGATCATAATAAGATCTTTTTACAACTAAAGAACACCCAAATATGACCTATCCTTAAACAAAAGAAACATTTATAGAAAATGAAGAATTACTAAAAATGGATTTTACCTGGGAGTGGTTTTGGTCTTCATAAATCTAAAGAGAACGTTTGATGATGCATGCTAATAAATAAATTTGAAAATCTGACCCATGGTTCCACGGTCGTTACAAATGGAGTAAAATATGGAAATCTTTACTTGATTTATAATTCAGGCAGAACTGAAATGATCAAAAGTTCAACTTGTGATGGTCTAGAGGAATGGAACTATAAGTTTATTGACTTTAGTGAGAATAATATTAATGTTCTTAAGGATATGAACACTAAATGGTACAGGTATTATGCGATCTATTGATCAGAGTAGGATTCCACCACATCGTGCCTCATATTGAGGCGGGTTTGAATCGTACATTTAAAAAATGACCATTGTATCATTGTCCTAAAGTATCTACACAATACAAATATTTTTGGCCAGTTTTCCATATGTCAGTTGTTTTTTTCACTTAAAATGTTGTTCATTTTAAAAAAGTGAAACACTTAGAGTGATACCGGCCACACCGTGCCTCATATGGAGACATGGTTGAATTGTACACCTCAAAAATGACACATTTATCATTTTCCTAAAGTATTAATATAATCTGAATGAGTTTAGTCAGTTTTCTGGATGCCAGTTGTTGTTTTCACATAAAATCATGTACATTTCAAATAAAAGAGAGACACATTGAATGATACCGGCCACAACGTGGCCCGGATTGAGGCGGGGTTGACATGTACACATCAAATATGACTCATGAATCATTTTAATAAAGTATCAATAGAATCTGAATGTGTTTGGTCATTTTTCCGTATGCCAGTTGTTGTTTTCAATTAAAATGTTTACCATTTCAAATAAAGGTGAGACACTTTGAGTGGTGTCAACCACAACATGCCTCTAATTGAGGCGAGGTTCACTCGTACATGTCACATATGAACCATGGATCATTGTGCTAAAGAATCAACACCATCCGAATATGTTTGGTCAGTTTTCCATATGCCAGTTGTTTTTAATTAAAATGATGTCTATTTTAAACAAAAGAGAGAAATTTAGAGTGATACCAGCCACACTACACCTCTTATCGAGGCTAGGTTGACTTTTACGCATCACATATGACCCATGGATCGTTTTCTTAAAGTTTAACCAGAATCTTAATGCGTTTGGTTGGTTTTCCGTTTAACAATTGTTGTTTTCACTTAAAATGATGTCCATTTTAAACAAAAGAGAGACACTTTGAGTGGTTTTGGCTACACAGTGCCTCAGATTGAGGCGGGGTTGAATCATACATGTCACATATGACCCATGGATCGTTTTACTAAATTATCAACATAATCAAAATTCATTTGTTTGGTTTTTCGTATGTCAATTGTTGTTTTCACTTAAAATGATGTTCATTTTAAACAAAAGAGAGACACTTTGAGTGGTGCAAGCCACACTTCACTTTGTATTGAGGTGAGGTTGATTTTTACACGTCACATATGACCCATGGATCGTTGTCCTAAAGTTTCAATAGAATCCGAATGCCTTTTGTCTATTTTCCATATGCTAGTTGTTGTATTCACATAAAATGATGTCCCTTTGAAACAAAAGAGAGACAATTTGAGTGGTACCGGCCACACCATTCATTAGATTGAGGCGGGGTGGACTCGTACATGTCACAAAAGACCCATGGATCGTTTTACTAAAGTATCAACACAATCTTAATGCGTTTGTTTGGTTTTTCATATGCCAGTTGTTTTTACTTAAAAGTGTATCCATTTTAAAAAAAAGAAAGAAACTTTGAGTGGTACCGCTGCACCGTGCCATAGATTGAGGTGGGGTTGACTCATACACGTCGAAAATGACCCAAGGATCCGTTTCCTAAAGTATCAATAGAATCTTAATGCATTTGGTAAGTTTTCCTTATGTCAGTTGTTGTTTTCACTTAAAATGTTGCTCATTTCAAAGAAAGGTGAGACACTTTGAGTGGTTCCAGCCACACCGCACCTCGGATTGAGGCGTTCTTGAATCCTACACATCAAAAATGACCCATGTATCTTTTTCCTAATTTTTCAATAGAATACTAATGCGTTTGGTCAGTTTTCCATTTTTTAGTTGTTGTTTTCACCTAAAATGATGTCCATTTTAAACAATAGGGAGACACTTTGAGTGGTGCCGGCCACACCGCACATCAGATTAAGGCGGGTTTGACTCATACACATCATAGATGACCCATGAATCGTTGTAATAAAGCATCAACACAATCCAAATTCTTTTGATTAGTTTTTTGTATGCCAGTTGTTGTTTTCACTTAAAATCCGGTCCATTTCAAATAAAAGTGTGATAATTTGAGTGGTTCCAGCCACAACAACCCTCAGAATGAGGCGAGGTTGACTCTTAAATGCCAAATATGACCCATGGATCGTTCTCCTAAAGTTTCAACAGAATTCGAATGCCTTCGGTCAGTTATCCATATGTCAGTTGTTGTATTCACTAAAAATGAAATCATTTTAAAACAAAAGAGAGACACTTTGAGTGGTGCCGGCCACACCGTGCCTCGGATTGAGGCGGGGTTGAATCATACACATCACAAATGACCCATGTATCGTTTTCATAAAGTATAAACAGAATATGAATGTGTTTGGTTGGTTTTCCATATGACAGTTGTTTTTACTTAAAAGGTTATACATTTTAAACAAAAGAAAGACACTTTGAGTGGTACCAGCCACACCGTGGGTCGGAATGAGACGGGGTTGACTCGTACACATTAAAAATGACCCATGGATCCTTTTTCTAAAGTTTCAATAGAATCCGAATGTCTTTGGTCGGTCTTATATATGCCAGTTGTTGTTTTCTCTTAAAATGTTTTCCGTTTCAAAGAAAAGTGAGACAGTTTGAGTGGTGTCAGCCACACAGATTGACCGCGGAGTGACCGTGGAATAACCGCGGTATGACCGCGGCGTGTTTTCCCGGTCTAGCGACATCCGTGGGGAAGCATCTTCCGGCCAGGAGCGAAGGGAGTGGGAGGAAGTGGGGCCACATTCTAGCCGTCGCCTCCCTCTTCATTAACTATGGGTGGGTAATGTATCTAAAACTCTATTTAGGTATCATACATCGATTTATGATAGAACTACGAACCATTGCGGGGTGTTGTCCAGGAGAAGGGTCAAATCACTACATTACCGCAGTGTGACTGTGGCGTGACTGCGACATGACCACGGTGTGACCACAGTGTGACTGCGGCGTGACCGCGGAGTGACCACGGAAGGACCGCGGCATGACCGCGGCGTGACCGTGTCATGTTGGCCCGGTCCAGTGACATCCGTGGGGTAGCATCTTCCGGCCAGGAGTGAAGGGAGTGGGAGGAAGAGGGGAAAAATTCCAGCCATCACCTCCCTGCCTATTAACTATGGATGGGTAATGTATCTAAAACTCTATCTTGGTATCATACATCAAATTTCGGCAGGACTGTGAACCGCCGCGGGGTTTCGGCCTCGAGAAGGGTCAAATCAAGACATTACCGCTGCCTGACTGCGGCGTGACCGTGGCGTGACCGCAGAGTGACCGCGGTGTGACTGCGGTGTGACCACAGCGTGATCGCGGTGTGACCACGACATGTTGGCCTGGTCGAGCGACATACGCGGGGCAACATCTTCTAGCTAGGATTCCTAATAAATCCTTTTTTGTTGTCATTCACATTATAGAAACTGATCTTATGTTATAAAAAATAGACTCCTGATTCAAGATTGTGGTATGATAAAGATATATATTTTATATTTGTTGTTTTTAAAAGTGGTACTAGGTAGTTGAATCTACTGATTGAGAGTCAAATTATACAGGTGTATTACTTATCAATCGTATATTCATTTCTTGGATCTCGAATAATAAAACTTCATTCACCTTGAGAATAATAGAGTTTGAGTATGTTTTAACATCTCAGGGTGAAACACAAATATTATGGGAGAATTCATATATGTAAAAAATTAGATGTGCATCGAGGCCAGGAAAACACTCCAAACAATGTTAAGATGAATCTTATGGTGGGGAGCACCATAATCCTGACAGTTGTTAAACAGTAACACCATAAGTGTTTTTAGATATATAGGCTCGGGTAAACACTATAAGGGGTGGCCAAGAGGCTAGGAAAACACCTAAAATGGGTTTCCCCATAAGATAAGGTCACAACAGGAATGATAGAACAAACCAACTATTTAATATGTTATAACAATGGATCATCAGAAGGTTGTAGTGAGTGGCACAATGACACAACATCTAAAGGGAAATGGAACTACAGAAAAGAATCATACACCCAAAACTATCACTGTGAGTTTTTGCAGACAACGCACCTCTATTGGAGGGGTTTTATTATAAAAACATGTCTTTATTTATCAAATGAAACAATTATATTAAAGAACACTTATTCAAGATATGAAATTCAATATAATTAAGCATAATTAAGAAAGAAGCTGAATTCAATTTAAATCATTCTTAAATTAATGTGGCTACGAGAGGGACTATACCTCAAGGTGGAACCAAGCCATCAACTTCGGATCTTGGATATTTCTAACTAAAAGATGATGCTCCTCCACTTGGTATATGCACCTTCACACACATGTAAGGACACCTTGCCCCTATGCACACACCTGCATGGCCATGATCATGTGCAAGGGGATACTTGAACATATGCTTATATGCATATATCAGTCTCCACTCTTCTGTGTATTCATTTATATATATATATACATGGGCACACCTAGCCCCATATGTGCATAATCACTGCCATGGGTGACTATACACGTAACGGGGGAACCCACATACATATACTTACACGTAGGTGAGTCTCCCATGACATGGCGACTTGAAACCAATGATCAGAGATCGACGTACTACACAAAGGATATTAAGAACCTTAAAAAACATGAAGGATGCTACATAACTAGTAAGAAACCAACCAATGTAATTAAAGCCTTACATAGCTTGGCAGTGGAGAACCAAATCCACCAGAACCAACCTGAAATGATCCAATGCCCTACTGAAAACATAATATGGAGTAAAAAACACTAAAGATCCAAATACATGAGGTGCAAGACAAGTAGTAACCATAGAATCTTACCTTTGATCAAAGACGGTGGACTGAATCAATCTGAACTCCATCTGGCGCCCTTTACAGAATAAACTACCCTTTGTCCATAGAATGCAATAAAAGATCTAAGTGACCAATGTGATAAATAAAATAAAATAAAAACTAAACTAAAACATATCTATCTCTTATGACTGTACCTATCACTGCCCAACATATAAGAACCACAGTTCCCCATGGATCAAATCAAGTTCCTGCAAGAAAAGAGGAAACAAATTAGTGTTTCAAAATTATACTATCAGATAGTATATTCCTATTAATTAATAATTACTCTTCCTATTAGTAGTATATAGTAATTATGGCCCAAGTTTCAACTTAGTTTGGTTTTATTCGATACAAGGGATGATGTCTTATTATTTTTGGTTTTTATGTTTACACTTGAGATATATATTTAAAAATGATGCATGTATTTGGCATTATTAGTTATGGTTTTAGTTATTAGCCTATTGCCATGGGGCCTGTCCACATGAATAATTCTTGGAATGTAGGGTTCAGTGGACATTTATGTGCTTTAATGTGAATGATGTCACTAATGATGAGGATTTAGATCAAGTAAAATATTCCTAAGAGGATTGGGCCTTGTAGTGATAGGTGTGGAAATTGTACATCTTGCGTTTGTTGAGGAAATACTTATGAGGATGGATTAGAATCTTGGGAGTTTCTTAGAGTGGGATAGTCCCTCTGACTATATAAAATGTATTATGAAAGGTTTTACTCCATTTAATGAATCAAGAGTTCAACTAAAGAGATCAAGAATGAGATGCTAGTGTGGGTATTGGGTATTGTCAGACAGATTGGAATTATAATTCCAAGAGGCTTGGTGTGATTTAGCTTAGTATGGAACCTGGTTAGTGGGGCTGGGTTATAATTCATGATTTTAATGAGGTTCTTGACTGGATTATTGATAATATAATGTAGATGGGTTCGACATGGTGTGATTTTGTGACTAGGAAAATCATAAGGTGAATAATCCTCTTTGTCTAGTTTGATGATGAGATGTGCATCGAGGCATGCGATAATCCTCGAGAGATGAATCTAGACTATGTGACTGAGAGGATAGACTAGGATAGGTTTGATAGGATTGGGTGAGTGTCCAACCCATACCAGGATGATATGATGTATGGAGACACTTGGAGACACTTGGGGTTATTTATGCTATCTCATGGAAACACCTGGGGTTATTTCATGACTCCAACATACTCCATAAATGTTCCCACACAATGTTTTAGAAAAAAAATTCCATCTCATGGAAGACACCAAGGATCCTCAATATTAAAATGTTTCCTCACACTCACACTTCATGGTATTATAGTATACAAGTGATCTACGTCAACTATTCAAGATTGCATCACTACACTCCATATGTAGAAAGAAGTAAAATACCTAAGTGGCCAATGAGATAAAGAAAATAAAATAAAAACAAAACAAAAACATACCTGTATCCTGTGACTATACATGTCACCGCCCAAAATATAAGAACCACACCGCCCTATGGGTCAAATCATGTTCCATCAAGGAAGGGAGAAACATTTACATTTAATAATCTCATCATTTTATATTATGTTTTTTATAAAACACGTTGTTGGAAACACAATACTAGTACACTTAGCCATTGGATACGCACCTATTCTACATTAGTTGAGTTGAAGATTGTGCACATAACCATCTTATGCTCCATCCTATGTCATGTGAGTAGTAATGCATCTATAATATGGTGATTCCCCTTATCTAAACATATAATCATGTAGTTTATCCAGGTACCCAATGGCATATCAAATAATGTGTGAGATACAATTCATGTAGCTGACCACCGAGAGGTCTATAACTATCTAGTCTATTTATATAACATTTTAATATAATGATATGATAAATTAAAGTGACAAATAAAAAAATCTAAAAGGGTTTTCTATGGTTCTGGAGAAAAAATTCCTTCATCTTCGATGGAGGGTTAAAGATTTAATTAATTAAATGGATTCGAATGAATAAATTCTAGGTAAAATTAAAATAGAAAAAAAATACACATCAAAATCAAAACTAGAAACAGAAATATTAGATAAATTTCAATAAAAATAAAGCACCACTTAAGAAAAAACCTAATTTGGGATGGGTTGGATGGGGATTCAGTAGAAGATTTAGCATCTTGGATGGGATGGAGGAAGAGGAATCCAAAGGAGCTCCTAGATCGCCGAGAGAGGGTGGGAATTTGGGGGAAGTGCTCCGGTTTAGGGTTATAAATTACAAATGGGGGAAAGGGGGGGCTGCTATTAATTTGGGGAAACTTTTACCAACATTTTTTCAAAAACATTAGTAAAAATATTTAGGCCACACTTATACCAACGGTTCCATAGAACCATTTCTAAAATGTCCCCTAAGCCATCCTTTTACCAATGGTTCTATTTAAACTGTTGGTAAAGGTTACTTAGGAGGTGATTTACCAATGGTTTTAGGAAACCATTGGTAAAAATCTTCTTTAACAATAGGTTTATCAAACTGTTGGTATGGAAGTGTTGGAAAAAACCCAGATTCTAATATTGAAAACTTTTTAGATCTTGGCAGGTCACATGGTTTGACCGCACAATTTACCAAAAAGCACACCAACTATGTGTCCCTAAATCAACACACTTTGGAACCTTCATGGTTTGGACACATTGGTTAGAAACTATGGGCCAACTATACAATTCATCTTTGTCTAAGAATATTACCTGGACACACAGTTTCCTTTGTGGGGATGCATGGTTTACCAAACCATGCACCAACTATGTGCAATGAGAAAAGCACCCTGAATCTCAAAATTTAAACTCGTCACCCCCAAAACTCAAGAGCCAATCCCAAAGAAAAACTATAAACCAGATCAAAGGTAAAAAATAAAAATCATGGTGTGACATTATACATGAGAATATGAGGATTAATCTCCTTCAGAATCATCATCTCATGTGTGGATACTATTTATTTATGAGAAATCATATATAGAAAATATGATTGAGATAATGGAAAGAATAATTATCAAGGACATTCCCATTATGAAGGAATACACTGATGTGTTCCTTGAAGAAAACTCTATTATACCTCATGACCAGTAGGTTGAGTTTTCAATTGAACATATTTCTAGATCTATTTATATATCAAATACACCTTATAGAATGAGCACCCCTATGTTTGGGGAACTGATGAAGGAGTTATAGGAGAATATGGAAAATGGTTTAATATGATTTAGTGCATCACCATGGGGTGTAACAATCCTATTCATCCGGAGTAAGGATGGATAAATGCTCCTCTACATTTATTATTGTGAGACCAACAAAATCATGATAAATAAAAAGTATATCCTTCCATAGATATATGACTTGTTTGAACAACTGTGCAGGGCCAAGTATTTCCATAAGGAGGGACATCAATTGTGATGCCACCAATTAAAGGCGAGGAAGGAAGATATTATTAAGACTACCTTTGTAATAAATTACAGACACTACATGTTAATAGTGATGACTTTTAGACTCAATAATGCTCCCGAAATATTCAAGGACTTAATTAATAGTCTTTAGATATTACCTTGATTAAATTGTGGTAGTCTTTATCGATGTTATTTTCATATACTCCAAGAGTAAGGATAAACACTTGAATACAGTCCCAATGAACTTTAAAAGGGAGAAACTATATGAAAAGTATTGTAAACTTGTGTTATAGATGGAAGAATTATAATTATTAGGATTGTTATCATGTGTAATGGAATATTTATTGAACATTCCAGGACAAAGGCAATCATAAGTGTCATAGGATAACATATGTAATGAATATCCATAGTTTCCTTGATCTGGCTAGGTATTATACATGATTTGTGAAGAAATTTTCATGATTTTCAAAACAAATAATCAAGATAACCCGTAAGGGTGAAAAGTTTTTCTGGATTAATGAATGTGAAGACTACTTGAACGAGTTGAAAATGGGGCTTATCACTGAACAAATACTCACACTACTTAAAAGTGGGGGAACTATTTGTTCTATACAATGATGATTTAAAGAAGTGATTGTGATGTGTACTAATGAAAAATTATAAAGTGATTTCCTTTGACTCAAGTTAGATAAAAATTCATGAGAAAAACAATCCTATACATGATCTGGAGTCAGTGGCTATGTTCTTCTCATTGAAGATCTTGAAGTATTATCTCTCTAGAGAGATGTGTGAGATATATACTAACCATAAGATCCTAAAATATATATTCACACAAAAGGAACTTAATTTGTTCCGTTAAATATGGTTAGATCTTATCATGGATTATGAAAGCTCAATCCACTAGCATCTCAATCAGGAAAATAAAGTGGCAGATGCTCTAAGTAGAAAGGATCCTACAACATTATCAGTGATGATAATTAAGAAGGATCCAATATTCTTAAATTTTTAAACTATGGAAATGGGAATCATTATGGAAGTAACATCATCAATACTTTATTAAATAATTGTTCAACCATCCCTCATGGGGAAAATAAAGGTTTCTAAGATAAATGATATGGAAATTTAGAAGATGGAAGCTATGAGAAATGAGGAATCGTCAGAGTTCAAAATTGATGAGGAAGGAGTTGTAATATTGGGGTCATGACTATTTGTACCCTCCAATATAGATTCAGAGAAGGATATTATGAATGGAACTCATATCTCAACCTTATAATTTCATCCAGTGATAAAAAATAAGTATCGAGATCTCTAAGATAAATATTAGTTGTATAATATGGAGAATAAGATTTCTGAATAAATGTCAAAGTACCAAGAATGTCAGTAAGTGAATGCAGAAATAAAAAAGTATAAGGGTATGATGAAACCATTACCCATACTAACCTGGAAATGGGGAAACATCACCAAGTACTTCTTCACTAAACTTATAAAGACATATAGAGGAAATAATCCTATATGGGTTATTGTGCATCATCTAATAAATGAAACTCACTTTATCAAATGGTAATTCTCACTGAATAAACTTTCTTGGATATACATGAGAGAAGTGGTAAGGATACATGGAGTACCAATATAAATTATATCTGATCAATATCTAAGAATCACCTCCATGTTTTGGAAAAGTCTCCAACATTCTATAAACAATGAGCTAAAATTATGTATGACCTATCATCCTCAAAATGATTTCCAATATAAATGAACTACACAGCCATTGGAAGACATGTTGGGAAAATGTTATATGGAATTCAAAGGATGGTGGGACCAATATCTACCTTTGGTTGAGTTCTCCCACAACAATAATTTCCACTCAAGTATCTTATTGGCTCTATTTGAAGCCCTTTATGGAAAATCTATAGAACAACAGTATGCTAGATTGAAGTCGGTAAACAGAAGAAATTGGGACCTGAAATGGTCGACGAAATGGTAGAAGAGGTGAAAACCATTCAAAAACATAAATGGGAATCCCAAAGTTGACGGAAGAGCTATACAGATAATCATCGATGAGACCTAGAGGTTAAGGTTGGAGACATGGTATTCCCCCATATATCTCCAAGGAATTAGTTCATGAGATTTGGGGAGAAAGGAAAGTTGAGTCCCAGGTACATCAACCCATTCGATATTATTGATCAATTAAAAGCTATAAACTATAAACTGGAACTTCCATAAACTATTTCTTAAGTACACTATGTATTCCATATATCCCTCTTGAGAAATTACATACTAGATCCCTTACATGTACTGAATCTCGGAGTGGTACAGTTAGAAAATGATCTCTCTTATGTGGACCAACCAGTGAAGATCTTGGACTGTAGAGATAAAGTTCTATGCAATAAGACTAGTCACTTGGTAAAAGTACTATAGTGAAACCATAAGTACGAAGAATATAAATGGGAACTAGAGGAAGAAATGATGGAGAAGTACCCTCACCTGTTCTTATCTTAGTTTGTAAAATGAAATTTCAAGGGAGAAATTTTACAAGGGGGAAGAATGTAACAACCCAGTATTCTATCTATGGAAATCGCTTCTTATAATATTATATAAATAATATAAAATCACATAGAGAACACAATATAAGTTTTATTAATTAATAATGAATGAATAAAGATGTTTTTCTAGATAATAAGGAACCTATACTGATGGAATAGTTACATGAATTTTGGAATACAAATGTGACCATTAGGAATATTAAATTGTCTAATAGAATAGTAAACTCAACTATTAAAGTATGAATAAAATTTATATATCTTATTGAGGAAAATATTATATATCTATATCTAGGTATATAAAAATAAATGGTTTAAAAATAATAAAATTACGTGTTATTAGGTTTATAAGTCATAAATATTTAATTAAAATTTTATAAATAATATAATGATTTAGAAAAAAATATATTTTCAGAAAATAGACTCATAAATTAATATTTCATTATCTGATGATTGTAATATAATTTTATGAGACCTTAACTAAAATTTTAAAGTGTTATATAACCAATTATAATTTTAAAATTGATATTTTTTAGTAAATTATGATTTTAATTAAAAATTAAATTTATCATATTTAGAAAATTATTTTCAGAAAATGGATTTAATTTTTTAATTATAAATGTCTAAAAAATTTTAGTGTGAATTTTTGGTATTTTTCTAAAATAGTTATATTTTTGGTGAATAATAAAATATATTAATTTTTTGGTATATATACATTATAATTTAAATACAATATTACTTGAGTTATCACTAATGTAAGGACCATTATATTGAACTCTAATTCTAAATTTGTTTTATGTAGTTAAAATAATCACAAATATTAATAATCTTGTTCCAAAGTAATAAACTAATAAACATAATAATCTAAAAACACCCCTCTCCTCCACTATAAGAACCACCCCTCACCACCTCTTCTCCTCAAAACTCCAAAGCCTTTAATCATGTCTAAATTCATCCCCACAAATCTTCCCAAGAAACATCCATTGGTCTATGTTCCTTTGTTTATAACAAAAGACCAAAACTAATTCCCCTAATGAGGTTCTTAAGGAGGAGAATTCAAGTGGTAAATTCATCTTTCGTTATCTTTCTTTTCAATTTATTTTATTTTATTACTCTCTCATCACCTCCCATTATACAAGTGGGATGATAAATGAATTATCAAATATATACTATATTGTAATTATTTTAATGGAATAATGCAATATAAACCCTTTTCTCCTCTCGCTTTTATTCTGAATTTGAAAGCATCTTTGGTGAGGTTTTGATTTATCACCTTTAAGGATGAAATGTTTTCATTTTCCTTCAACACCTTCAATGATGGTCATAAAACCATAATAATTGTTGATTTTTTTTTCAAATTTATGTTATAATCTGTTTTATGTTCTTGATAAAAATTACATATATAATATTAAATAATGAAACAAAATGAGTTTGGTGTGATCGAAAAATCACCAAATTAATCTAAACGATTTTCATGGATGTTTTATTTAATGAATCATCCTCATATCTGAAAAAATAACATGTAAGAGTAATTAAACTTATATAATTTCTTTAATAACATATAATTTCAATTTTTATAATTATCCTAATTTTACATGATCTTCCATACATGTATACAAGAGAACCGATCATGAAAATCAAGGAACAAAAACTCTCCGGATGACAGAATTGAACCCTATAAATAATCATAATGTCTATAAATGAACTTAATAGAAATTTAATAAATAAAATAAATGTAAAATAGGTCTGGGATTCAGTATTTCATTAATCTAATTTTATTATCCAAGATATTCAAATGAATAAATCATTCAAACATATGGTATGAGGATTCTCAATCACAACTACCTTTCTTTGGGTTAACACTATTTAATTCCAAATCTCTGTGTGGATGTTTCCTTAAATGACCCTTAAATGTAATTTAAATATCCTTCAATTTTATTTTTGGGGATATACATGATTCCAATCTGATTCTATGACAAATACAATGTTTTTTTCCGAAGAACTATTCATTCAAAAAAACGCATCTTTTACTTCTCTTGAGATTGTTTGTTCTTCACTCAAGGTTGGTGACTCTCATAATAAGTATGATATTCCATTTTTTGTTTTGGGAACCCCAAAGTTTCTTCATGAATGAATTATTTATAAAATTATCATGATAACCATTATCCTTTCAATGGATTATTTTATGGAATAGATTGTTATATGTCATATGTGGAATGCATGATTTTTTAAATGTTAAGATGTGATGGATGCACCTGGAATTTATATAGTGATCCAACGAATTGGGTAATGTGATGTTTCTCGTGATATAAGGTGCATTATTCATGAAGATGATGTTATTTTTTTTCCAATGACAGTGTTATCATTATGCACATATGTTTTGAGTTAACATGATTCCAAATTTGTTTAAAACTATGTGTGGTATTTGATCACTACGACATGATTTTTCATTTTTTTGAATTTACACATTCCATTCCATTATCTAATTATTCTACTCATGATTAAGATTATGGTACCATGCTTATGTTATGACGATGTTGATTATTATCACCCATGGTATATTAATCTATGTTCTTATCTATCCTCTTATTGGGATTTTAGCTCACCCATTTCTTTGAAAATATCGTCAGGTGGTTAATTTTACTAAGGTGAATGTGAAAGCCAATAAGAATCTAGAGAAGAAAGAATTAAATAATTCTTATGTTTTATTATATAATATTTATGTATAAACATAATTTTCCCATGACACTGAAATGTTTAATCCTAGATTTGTAACACAATTATGTAGTTTACCTTTGAAATTATGTAATGGTAATGTAGGAAAATATGGGTCTCTATACTCAAGGAACCTGGCTAAAATTGTATACAAGGCATATTCTTAGGTTAAAGGAGTTAAATTGGAAGAGACTATTACACCTGTTGCAAGGATGTAGGCCATAAATAATGTTCCTAGTATTTTTATATAATAGGTGGTACAAAATAAATTAGATGGATGTAAAATAATCCTTCTTGAATGGAGGGTTAGAATAAAAAGTCTATATTGAGAAACCTTAAGGATTTGTTCTAGACTATGATTAGAAACAGGTTTAAAAGATATATAAGGCTCTGTATAGGCTAAAATAGGCCCCTATAGCCTATTATTTGAAAATGTATGGCTTCTTGAGAGGTAATAGATTCATTTAAGGGAAGGTTGAAAACATACTTTTTGTAAAGGATGAGAAATCAGACACTATTATTATAATTATTTTTTCTATTATTTTTATTATTGGTGATAAGGAGAGTAATTTTATAGATTTTTCTAGATAAATAAAGAATTAGTTTGAGATGTTTATACTGGGGGAATTGGGGAATTTATTTTGGAATATAAGTTTTATAAAATGAAGTGTTTATTTTTATTTCCAAATATAAGTTTACAAGGGAATTACTAAATAATTTTAGAATAGAAGAAAATAAAACATTGTCCACACATATATCCGTAGGGATAAATCTTATGTAGGATACTTATGGAGAATATATGAATTAAAAAGAGTTTATAAAACCAATAAGTAGATTAATTTATCTCACTACCTCCAGACCTATTATTTTCTATTTAATAGATTTGTTAGATGGGTATTAATGTTATCCTAAGGAATCAAATTTAATAGATGCTAGAATATTTCTTAATTACATCAAATGAACCATGAATCTTAGGTTGTTGTACAAATTATACGAGCAACCAAATAATTATAGATTTACTAATACTGAATTGGTCGGTGATTGCGATGACATGAATTCTACTATTGGTGGGATAATTTTTCATGGATGAATTTTTGTTAGACGAAACTATAAAAATTGATACATTGTTTCATTAATAACTATATAAGAAAAAGATTTGGATACTATAAGTACTTATAAGTAGATGATATAGATGAAATAATATCTTGAATATTTGAGGGTGAATATTGAAACACCACTCAATATTTATTGTGAAAACTAAATTATAATTGACATATATTAAAATATATTTAAATACTCTATTTATAAGAAAATTGATATTATATTTCATTTAACCAAAGAGAAGGTTTTCATTGGTTATATAAAACTATTATTCGTTCCTACCAGATATCAATGTGAAGATATATTTACCATGGCAACTCTTATGGATAAATTTGATACTTTAAGACCGAACATGAATGTTCATATGCTTCCTCTCACTTGGGGGAATTGGTTATTCACCAACATTGATTTGGATTATTATTTTAAATGTGATAGAAGATATAAATAACCCTATACCTTATTTACTTTGATGAAGAGTTTTTATTATTAATAAATGGGAGGAAAATTTAGATGTGTGCTCAGATTAAAGGGAAGAGCATCTATATTAGTTGGAAAAAATTTACTTGTCACTAGGGGTTGGAATAATTATAAAAAGAATTTATTTTGTGGCATGGTTTCTAGATAATTATATCTGAGAAAAGTTCTGATTTGGTATTTGTTGGAGTGAGTTCTTTTGGTTAAAAAAAATAAAAGTGGAGAGATTGAAGAATACAACGGAATTATTGAAGAATGTTTTGTTTATTAAAATCCAAGAGTATGAAACATTAAAATGGTTTTATAATTTTTTGAATTGGCCTAAATTTATTTTAGATGATTTTAAAGTGATTGGAGGAAGTTGTAAGATTAAAAGAAAAAGTCTAGATTTTTTTCACTAGAGATGAAAAATACCATGGTCTTAAATCTTTATTAAGATTATTATAATTTTTAAGACAATTATATATTTTCATAAGGATTTTAAAATTTCTTAATTATTCCTTGGTTTTTGTGTGACTTTATTGAGATTTCATATATTTTTTAGTTTTTTTAAGAATTTTATTGGAATTTGGTTGTATTTTAAGTTTTTATATGACTTCGAGAATCACATATTGATTTTTATATGATTTTATAAGACTAATAGATCATGTAATAATCTGTTTGAAATCATGTAATTATTTAATAAGAAACAATAATTTTCTTGTAATACATAATAATTTTTATGAGTATAAGTCTTTGTCTATTTGATCCGTTTAGTATTTATTAGTTAACAAAAATTTAGAAAAGGAATGAGTGTGTAAGAATTTAATATAACTCTGTAAATATTTACAAAAATCCTAGTATTTATTTTTAAGTCTTATGAAATAGAAACTATAGTATAAAACTATGAAAAAGGGACACACCATTATGGATTTTATAAGAAATTATAATTCTTAAAAGATTTAGTTGTTGAATAAAAAATTAGAAAACTATATGAAATTTGTGTAATTTCTAAAGAATTAATTTACCATATTTTTAAAATAAATATTTTGAGGAAACTTACCTATATTGATTTTTAATTGGACTTAAAAATTTAAAATATCACACAATATTTCTTAATCCCCGATTTAAGTTGAAATGTTTGGGGAATTTAATGAGAAGACCACGAAGGAATATTTATGGGAAATTAAAATTGAAATATTTGAAATTCAGTATTATGGTCATACTAGAGGAATTCTTATGAACTATTTATTAGTTCTAATTTAAAGGTAGAGAATCAAGGGTTATTTTACAATTTATTTTGGAATTATTTTTCACAAACTTCTGTGAATTAAAATCAAAATATTAATAAGGTATGTTAATGATATATTATTGAGAATTGAGAAGATAATATATTGTGAATAATATAAAATTTATACTCAAGTAATAGAAGAGAATATTTACTAGTTTTTACTACTACTATTTATTATAGTGTTGATGAAAGTAAATTATATTGATGATTATCTATTGGATTTGTTTTTTATGAGGAGGATGACCGAGGTGTGTGTGGATGCTATAATACATTGTTTTTTCATTCAAAAATATCGAGAAGGAAGGCTGAGACGTATTCTATACTATGGTATTTCCATAAAATATGACGACTTGATTTTGAAGAAGATGATATAATTCTTAGAAAATTATACATCTAGAAATACACCAATGATGTTTTTCATACTAAGAGATGAAGAAATTATTAAAGATAGATGGTACCAATATAAACAACAACCTACTAAATTTGAGAAGTAGACGATACCTTCTATGGGAAGTGGATGAAATAATCCCTACCCTTGCGTGTGATTTTTAATCGCTTATATTAACTATAAAATTAAATTTTTAAATAATTAGTGTCTCGACAACTGACTAAAAACAACCAGGTGTAGGTTTACTTATTGGACCTAAATCTTGTAGAAAAACCTTATACATGTTTCTTTTCTTTTATTTTATATTTATAAATTAAATGGATATAATTATATGAGTGGATCATGACCATAAATAATAATAGTGGTTTATTAATAAAATTCATTTGAAATTTCTGATCCCCCAATTCACCCCCTCTCACTGGTATATCAATTGACCTTGTGTCATCACGACTATAACACCCCAAAATTCTAAAATAAGAAATTATATTCGATTGTGTTTTTACAAAAAACCATTATTAGAATAAAATATAACACCCTGAGACTTTATAATAAATTAAATTAATTTAATATCTTTGATAGCTTGCAATGCAAGAAACACTGGGTTTGAATGAAACACAATACTCTCATAAAATAATATTATTAAAACATGACCATCATAACCTAGATGTTAAGTTAGAGGGTATAAATAGTAATAAATATATTATGTTTTTTTTCATATATATAAAATAAATTCAATTGTTATATATTGAATAAAAAAATAATAACTATTTGAACGAGAAAGAAATATTTTTTGAAAAACTCTATCTTTCTAAAAGGTGGTTCTATCACGCTTTGTACAAATAATTTAAAATTAATATTTAAAACAATTTATAAAATTTATTTTAAAAAATAAAATGTATTTTTTAAATCATAATATAAAAATTATATTTGGGGGATGTTTTTATATTTTTCTTATAAGTTTCATTTTTTTATGAATAATGAAAATACTGAATTTTAATTGAAAAATGCCTTTTAGTTTAATTAAATTGTAGTGTTAAATTATATTTTGATTTTGTTTCAAAGTAAAATTACTTAAATTTTAGATAAATTTACAAAATTTAGGCCATTTTAATAATTATAATATTTAAATTTTATATAAAAACTTTGTAAACATTCGAGCATTTTCTATAGAAAAACTCGCTTTCTCATCGCGTCCACAGGATTAATTTTAAATTAAAATTTTCACCTTCTCTGAATTTAATTTTGAAAAATTGATTTCAAATTTGTAATAAGATTAATTTATTTTATATAATAATTTGAAATTAATTTTTGACCAAAATTAATATCAAAAATAGTAAAACTTATATATCGTGGTTAAGGTAAAAATGGATTTACTGCATGGTTAAACCAAAAGGATAAGGGTTAAAATGCAATAAAAACTTGTAAAAATTTTATTTTGTGGAATATTTTCCATATTATACCTAAATATTTACAATTTATTGACATTTTTAAGCATTTCTCAAGTAAATTAATTTAACATTTTGGATTCTTTTGGGAAATTTCCATTTAATTTCTAAGTGGGTTCCCTTTCTCCAATTACAAAAGGGAAGTCCATACCCTCACTTATTCACACCTCCAAAGAATGTTTTCTTTGAAACCTTCCCAATTATCTCAAAATATCCTTATTTACACTAAAGAGCTAATTTTCCTCCCTAGATACCATCCCTAGGGTCCTTAGGACTAGATCTATAGGAGGTTTCTCTTAGCAAAGGTAATTATCATAACAAAGCTCATTCATTTTATTTATTATCTTCCCACCATAAATTATGTCTTAAAACATAATATATAATAGAAATAGTATCTCACATATAATTATAAGTTATTATTTTAATGTAATAAGAATAATTATACATCTCTATTTCTATAAAATGAGTTACAAGGTCATCATTCGAGTGAATGACAGACTACCACCTCACAAACCGATGTAATTCATTTTTCCAATTCCATATATCATAGTCGAATATAATTTTGGATGTACCACATGTATGTTATATTTATGATATCATTATACTTATATAATTTTAATATCAAATATAACCTTTTATGTTCCATTCCATTTAGAATACAATAATGTTTCTCGTGAGTACGATGAACTACTGCCTCACGAAACGGTGAGATTCAATTTTCAATTATGATTCACAATGAATGTAATAAGGATGTAATTAATGAGTATATGTGATATATATTAAATAATATTGATTATCTAACTTTAAAATATTACCCACTTTCTTACCCTTTCACTCATTAAGAGAATGATATCATCGCTTGTGCATACATACGACATACCATTTCCAGGAAGCAATGCAATTCATTTTCAACGGTCAAAATTCACAAATGGTTATAATAATTTATATAATAAGTAAATATAATATTTATAACATTAATATAATTATGGATTATATATATATATATTGTATGCAAATGAACCGAACCTTTCTGGACAAAACATGCATGAGAAAAAAAAGGTGATTAACACATGAAATAACAAAAATAAAGAAATATTATAAATAAATGTGTGGTAAAATGTAATAACAGGATCATATATGATATTATTAATATTAAAATGGTTTTCTTACGAATTAATTACATGATTAAAACCATTACACATGAGGTTAAATCATGTTTAGTTAAAGGAAAACAAAAGGTAAGGGACTTTGTGTTAATTTCCCTTCACTGAGATATATTGTTATGTTTTGAACATAATTTAATTTATATGATTTATATAATTTCCCCTTTATATATATTATCATTCATATATCATGGTATTTTTTGTTTCCCTTTTAATCATTTCTTCTATTGGTATTTGACATGGAAATTTCCAAGTGGTAAAAGTTATTATACAATCTCACTTTCTTTTGTGATTGTTAAATTTATATTGAAACAATCGCTTTCTTATAATCATTTTTATTTAGAAAATAAATTTCTTGTAAATATAAATATTATTTCTTATGTATTTTATTATTTTCTAAGATGTATAAAATTTTTAAAAATAGTGGTTACTTTGACAGTTATTTGATCAATTGTGGAAATATTGATAAATATTTATTCTTTACCCAATATCGATACTTGATACATTTTTCATTAATTAATTAGATTATTAGATATATGAAAATTTATTTATTCATGCATATATGAGTGGTTTATAGTTATTGATATCCCATTTTTACACCAACAGGTCTCATGAGACAAACCAGTTGGCAAAATCAGATAGGTTTTTATCTAATAGTTTTAAACTGTCTTGAGGATAGTTCTTAGTGGTAGAGGTATAATATGCCTAAGACAATATTTTCAATAATTAATAATTTACTTAATTTATAATTTAATTATAATTATCCATGATATTTTCACAATTATGTTATCTCTAGAAGCATTTCATTCTCAATTTATTGATTAAAGATCATAAGTTTTCAATTATTTACATAGAAATATTGATTATTCCTTATCTAGTTTTTTAAATGGAATTTCTGTTTAGTTATTTACATTTTCATATTGATTATTTTTTATCGATTCATGATATCTAACACATTACTTAATCTTACAGATCATTTGAGCTCATCCTTATTTTTTTTCCTATTCCCAGGTTATGAAGAATAATTCTTGGAATGAGTTCAAGGATGACAAGTGTTTTCCTATTTCTATGTTTTTTATTTTATATCCCTATATAAAATGGATATCATATATTTATCTAGTTCTAAAAACTAATAAATCGATCAATCCTTCAGGATTTGACACTTTATATCAATGCTAAAGTTTTAAATTAGACACATGATCAAGGTTACTGGGGTCGGGGTCACTATAGTTGTTATCCAAGGAAGGTTAATAATATTGTTTGGAACTATATTTTGGAAAACAAAGATTAAGGATAATAAAATTATTATATAATTTGAGTATATGTATACAAGAACATACTGATGTTTTGGTAAGGAATATATTATATGGTTTTTCCTAGAAATTCACCCAGGTCTGTATACTACATGTGGACATTGTTTTGGGAAAATGGTACGAAGGGGTAATAAATCTAAAACGTTAAAATTGGGATAGAACCAATCATTAACCGGTGCCTGAAAATAGACCTTATTGTGCATTTATATTGACCCTCTTGGGGAATTTTCTTAGGATAATTCACATTTTCCTGACAAACCATTATGAAGGATTTGAAAATAAATATATCCTTAAAGAAAGAAAGTTTAGGATTCATATATATATTTTTAAATTTATGCTACGTGTTACACCATATTTAGAATGATACAATATTTTTTTAAAATTTATAATTTTATGATATAATATAGTATGTGCCATTGTTTATAAGTGTCACACAAAAGAAATAAAAGTATCAATACTCATGGCCAATATATAGACTTTTCTACCAAAAAATCCAATTTAGATGGTGTTAGAACTGATAAACTTATGGATATATTAGGGAAGCTTAATTAAGTTATAAAAAATAACCTTTCCTAGATGAAAAAACATATTCCACAACAAGATCCACATATGCTGGATCGGTTTATGAGATATAATATTGCATAATTTGGTGGTACTACTAATCTAGTGGTATCTGATTAATGGATTAAGTCTCTGTAGAAGATATTTATTGCATTGGGATGCCAAGAAAAGGAAACATTAACACTTGAAATGCATTTTCTCAATGGATATGATGATAAATGGTGTTCACTTATCCAAAATACTGAGGATGAAGAGGAGATTAAAGCCATGGAATGAAAATATTTGAAGGATATGTTCTTCAAAAAATATTTCCCTCATGAGAAAAAAAATGAAATGGGAATAAAGTTACATAACTTAAATTAAAATGAATAAATATTTTTTAGGGAGTATGAAGCCATATTTCCAAGTTTAACAAGGTATGATATTTTTTATATATGCAACACAAATTGAAACATTGACCATTTATTTAAAGGGAATAATCCAATTCTCCGAAGGGAGTTGTTCAATCCAAAATTTTATTCATATGATGAAATAGTTTTTTATTCGATCAATATAGAGAAATAATTCTCTATGTATTATAAATTAAATGGGAATAAAGATAATAATAGGAATAAAAATAAGAAAAAGGGTAAATAAAAGTAGGGATATAAGGATTTTCCCACTTCTGATAAGTACGGAAAGAAATAACCTACTACTTGTTTTAAGGGAATGAGAGATTTCAACAAGTGTAGAGAGAAATGACATCAATATTTTCATTGAAAGGGAAATAAAGAAGTTTACAATATTAAATGCTTTAATTATAAGGTGATAGTGAATTATGAAAATTAATGTCCCAAATGTCAAGGGAATATAATTTAGAAGATAATAAGGGATCAAGTTTAAAATTATGCTATTGATACATCCAGAGTTGAATGATTAATGTGCATGAGTATTTGGATCCTTGAAATATTTTGTTAGAGAATTTTATTGATGATATTCAATTTATAAGAATTATGAAATGTATAATTATTATACTACAATACTATTTCTTAAAATATTTAAAATCATGTTGTGAATGCTACCAAAAAAATTGATTTGGTGGAATGATGAACTTCTTGGAACACACATGATTGATGGAAAGATAACCCTTAATGTGATCCTAATGTTGAGATAATTATGTTAGGATGAAGAGATGATTAAAAGTGATAAATTAAATTTTATAGTACTAACGACGTTGGGACTTATTAATGATTTTTTAAAAAATTGGTTTATGCTCTCATCAATGGAGTTAACAACATATTTGGATTTTTTGAATATATACAATAATAAGTGTTTGATTTAAGGAATATGGAAACTTTCATGTTCTTAATAAGGATTTATGATTATGTACACATTTTAAGAGAATACAAGATGAACGTATTCACATGTTTTGTATATTATTATTAAGAGATACTTTATGATATTTGGGGAGTAATGATATATTAATTTGGGAAATTTAGTGGCCTTTTTTATAATGTTTTAGATATTAATCACTTGGAAGTGTCATAAGGTTAACCATTTATGAAATTCTCAAAGCTATACTTTGGATAAGCATTAATATATTAATGTATTCTTACACTATATAAATATTTACGCATATTTATAACATGGGCTAACCATTTTTCCTAATAATAACTAGAGATATATGGAATTACTTATCTCTCTATTATGGATAATATGATTCGTTAAAAGATAATATAAGTTCTTTTAGAATAGAAATAAATTTTTTGATATTCATTTATTGGAGTAAGAGATGGGCTGGAGATTGATCAAAGACTTACCAAAGGAAGAAATTGTTCCTATGAAATAAAAATATATCAATTTAGTATATTTACTTATATTCTTAGAGAGTTAAATAATTATTCAAATTTAATAAAAGGATCTTGAAATAAAATATTTTCCTATTATCACCATTTTTTATGATACCAAATACCATTTTCCAACCATTGGTTTATGGATGTGTGGTTGTTAAATTCCTCATGACCATTTTATCTATCACTCTCCATCATTAATTAGGTATTAATTTTTTATTCTATTACCATGTTTTCACATCCCATATATGTTATCCTATTTGGGAACATAGTATGTGTTATTCCATATGAACTTTGTACTTCCCTTTATCTCCCATTAATAGAATATTATATTAACCCTTTTTATGACGTGATGTTCTCAACCAAATAATTTTAAAATAAAATAATCTCGATTACCGAGATCATGTTTAAATTATGATGACAAAATTGATTTAAGGTAAAGAGAATTTAACACCCCAAAATTATAAAATGAGATCATTTTATTTGATAGTGTGTATGACCCACAACTCCATCCATAAAAGAAAATATAAATCCCCAAGAATATATGATATATTAAATAAATTTATAATCTTAAGTAACATTAAATGAATGTAGAACCAGGTTTGAACAAAATATAATACTTTTTTTAAAAGGTAGGGGAAGCCCCCCTTTTTATTGAACAAAACAAACTTTCTTTTTCTAAAATACGGTTCATTCACACTTTGATCACAAAATTTAAAGTTAATTTTCCAAAACTTTATAAAATATATTTCAAAAAATACTTAATTTTTGAAATTATAATATCGGAATTAATTTACGGTGGTTTTTTGGGATTTTTTTAAAGGTTTAATTTTATTAATGAATAGTGAAAAATAATGAATATTAATTTTAAACTACCTTTCCATTTAAATAATTTATAATGTTAAATTATATTTTGAATTGGTTTAAAGTAAAATTAGTTCAATTTTATATCCAATAATCCAATTTAGGTCACTGGAAAAATTCTTTTTGTTGAATTTTGATATAATGACTTTGTAAACTTGTGAACATGTTCTCTTTAAAAAACCACTTTCTCATCGCATCTACGAGATTAATTCAAAATTATATTTCACCACTTATATGAAATTAATTTTGAAAAATGTATTCCATATTTTTAAAAATAAAAAAATAAACTATCTAGAAAGTTCAAATAAATATTTGACCAAAATAAATAAAGAAAACAGTGAAAATTATTTACAGTGGTTAAGATAAAAATTGATTTATTGGGTGTTAAAAAAAGGAGAAGGGTTAAAATGATCTAACAACCTGTAAAAATATTATTAGATGGACATAATTCCCTAGTATCCATCAAATTTTGAATATATGGCAATTTGGAAGAATATTTTATGTGAATTATTTTAGCATTTTGGACTTTTTTGTGAAATTTTAATGCAATTTCCAAGAGGTTTCCCTTTTCCCACTTAACAAATAGCACTCTATCCCCTCACTTATTCACAACTACAAAGCCATTTGGATCGACCAAAACCTTCCTAATTATCTCCCCAATAACTTTAGTTAAATTTTAGTGCTATGTTTTCTCACAAAATACCATCCCTATGGTCCTTAATATGAGATACCAAGGAGGTATCTTGTAGAGAAGATAAGAGACTTAATAAAGTTCTCTAAATTTATTTCTTATTTTTATACATTATAATATTTATTAAAAATTATAATATAATAAAACTGGTATATAAGATATACTTTGATGTTATTTTTTTATTTTGTAACAATTATCGTTATCCACTTCCATCAAATGGGTTACGAAATCATCATCCGTGTGTACGGTAGACTACTACACCACAAATTGATGTCATTAATTTTTACCTTAACACCTATCACAATTGAACATAAATATGGATTTAAAAAAATATATCATATTTATGATATTATTTTACTTATTTAATTATAATATCATATATACCTTTCTTCTTTCTATTCCGTATAGAATATGATAACATCGCTCTTGATTATGGTCAAATACCACCTCACAAAGCAATTTGATTCATTTTTTCAATTATAATTCATATGGAATGTGAAACAGAAAAAATTAATGAATATATGTGATTTATATGATATGACATTTATTCTATAAATATAATATATCACCAAATTCTTTACCCTTTCACTCATTAAGGGAATGATATCACTACTCTTGCGTACGTATAACCTACAGTCTCCATGAAGTGATGTAATTAATTTTTCCTATTCAACCTTCATAAATGGTTATAGTAGTTCATATAACAAGTAAATATTATATTTATAACATTAATATCATTCTAGATGTTATTGATATATATTATATTCAAATAAAATTGAATTTTCATTATAAAACGTGCATGAGAAAACGAGCCGATTAATAACCAAAACAATGAAAATAATGAAATATTATTAACTAATGGGTGAGAAATTGTAATAAAAAGATCATATATGTTATTATAAATTTGAATATGTTTCTATTAAAAATTATTATCATACCTAAAACTATTATACATGATATTAAAATACATTCAACTAAAGGAAAGTGTAAGTTAAGGGTCTTCATCTCAATTTCCCTTCACTGAGGCATATTGTAATGTTATGAACCTAATTTATTTTATATGGTGTGTATAATACACCTTTGACATGTAATATAATTATTCATTAATAATTTATATTATTTTAAGTTTCAATTTGAAAAATTCCATCTAAGGGGAATTCAAATGAAAATTAATAAGTGGTAATAGTTATTGTACAATCTAACTTTTTTTTATGATTGTTAAGTTTCTCTTAAAACAATGGATGTCTTGTTAAAAATTTTCATTATATATTAAAATTTTCATAATAATAAATTTTATTTCACGGTGGATTTGATTATTTCTTAAACCATATACAATTTTTACAAGCAGTGTTTACTATGACAGTTATTTGATTAACTGCTGAAATATTGATAAATTTTCATCCTTTACTAAATATGGTTATTTGACACAATGTACATAAATTAAATAAATTATTATATATATGAGGAAATATTTGGACACTCAATTATGATTTGGGGTTAGTTATTAATAACCCATCGATGTATCGAAAGTTCTCATGAGACAAACCATTTGGAAAAATCAGAGGGGGTTTATACCCAGTAGTTTCAAATTGTATTGATGATAGATATTGATTGTAGATGTATCATGTTATTGAGACATGACATCAAATAATTAATAATTTACCTCATTAATAATTATGTTTTTATTATCAATGATATTTTTATAATGATATTATCTCTAGATGCATTTCCTTCTCAGTTTATTGATTAAATGAAATGTGTTTCCAATTATTTACCTTTCCATATTAATTATTACTATAATGAACAAGTGTGACAGGGCTCGAGACACAACTACACCAAGCCTAACCTCAATAGGCTATAGTCAAGAAACTATCACTAATAAGGAATATCAAACACATGGGAGGCATTAGCCTAAATCACCAGTATGCATGCACACATCTATAAGACCATAAAATGACAAAATGTAAAATATAAAATATAAAATAAAAATTTAAGTATAAATCTATAACAAAATAATCAGAGTAAATCATAAAATAATAAAATGCATAAAAATTGTCTAAATACAAGCCAATCGAAAATGGTAAAAAATGTATAAACTGCTCCTAAGGGGGGACTGATGTCAAATACAACATTGATATACACCTTAGTCTGCATAGAAAAAACTAAGATCCACCTACTACTTGGCCTATAAGGATTTCATAAAGATATCAATAATTTTCAAAAGACAAGACATGTATAGTAAGAGCTCAATCCTAGGGTAAATATGACAATACCCAATAAGACACCCCAAAATAACCAAACATAAAGCATCAAGATTATTCATCTCATCACAGGGAAGTGCCCAGTGGATCATACAGGTACATTGAGGGGGGTGGGGGGGTGAATCATTATAGACTAGGCTTTTCCAAATTTATTTCATCTTCTCTTACCCATAATTGATTAGAACCTCTACACATAATAGAATGAATGAATCTTCCCTATTTACAAACACAGTTATACCATATGGAAGAAACAAAGTAAATGAATCCCAGCACATAGTATCCTTACAAGGTTGACCCCCGATGTGGGTGACTATATCCTTACTATTTTTGGGATGATTTGAGGCACATATTCTCCACTATGAATAAACCGTATATTACAAGTGGGTTGGTCAGTTATCACCCTCATTCCATGGTCGGTAGGTTGAAACCCTTTCTCAAATTATACTGGCATCCCACCAGTGTTATTTATAGTGTAATACCACCAATGTTTCATAAATACAACACTTAACTCAATGATAAGATCACATGAATGTAAAGCTACCACTTCAACAAAAAATTGATCTTCCTCTTTGAGCCACTAAGAATAAACTGATTCTTCACTTTCTCACTTAAAATGAAACTCTTTGACTACCACAAAATATAATCAACAAAACTGCATGATAATCATCTTAGTATACTCTTTTGAATTTTAAAAGATAACACTTCAAATTAGAATCACTGTAGTAATAGAATTAAAATCTAAAGATATATCAATAAACTACAAGTTGCCTTCTTCTTTTCTTCATTGAAAAATATTTCTTTAGATCAACTCAATTATTACACACATAAACATCACATGTTTCTCATGCATGTAGTTCTCATCATCACATGAAAATATTTAATGTAGGTAATTATTCACACTATTTATGTATATTCATTGTGTAATAATAATTTCACAACACTGTGTATACTTTTGATCTTACTTATGAAAGTACACAATAATACTAACATTTCTTTTCACATGCTCTATCATGTTCATATATGTATCAAATAATAAAATAAAATTTCCCAAAATCATTTACTTCTTTATGGGATAAATGATTTGTATACCACCTAAGAAATTATGCACTGCAATGTCTTCAGGAACACATATCACATACTGTCTTTTAACTATTACTTCATGTATCTTAGCCCTGAATGAAATTCTATGAATTGTATGAACTCAAAAGGATGAATGTACACTATCCTACTACCATAAATACATAAGATGATCACTACCCTCAATACTAACTCTTTAATATTATATGATGCACACACATTTTAAATACTTTCTCAACCTTTATGAGAACACACAATACTTCAAACAATTATTTTCATGTCTTGTGCATGTAAACAATATTATTCAAGAGCGCACATACAATCTCTTGTACTCATGTATGCAAGAACATGTGAATATGCACTATGATTTGTTTTCTACCTCATTTTTACTACACTTTAAATACACCAAACTATTCAATATTATTTTTTAACGCATGCACATTCACATATAGATTAAACCATACATGTACTTCATACTGATATCATGCATGAAAAACTAAATATGGGAAAGTGAAAGTTTGTTCGTTGTGCATGATATTTTTTCACATGAAACAACGGAGCACCCGCTGTATTTTATACACAAATCAATTAGCATCTTCATAGACACATTTCATTTCTAGTGTATGTGGAGTCATACCTGTCTTAATGAAATATTTATACTTATAAAGCCTTGACACAAGAATTCATGGGTTCTTTGGTGTTTTCACACAAGTTTTTAGTACACGTTCCTATTAAAATAATGAATATGCATGGATTCTTGATGATTATCCCACATGAATAGGATAATTTTCCCATGGAAAAAATTTTCTTTATAAAAAAATGGGTCTTTTATACATGAGTCATCTACCGACAGATTCCATTCTCCTGCACACAATTAAAAATAGTACAAAGCCTTTTTATTTTGTGAACTAGAGCATTTCCACTATTATGTATTTCCCTTAAAATTCCCTCAGAAGAGCAGTGTAACTTCACATCAAAAATGATAACAACCACCGATATTTATAGGCAACTACCCCACTGACTTAGATCGAACACACTGAATTTCTTCAAGCATATCTCTATGGCATTGCAATAATGAAAGAATACCCTCACTGATAAATCACATTTTCTTTACACTTTATTTTAGATATTTGATCTTTGTTTTATGATTCCAATGATGTTGAATTAGATTTAGATCATGAAAATATTTTAAGAATGATGAAATTATGATGATAACTACAAGATCATGATTTGTTCAATGCGGCAAGGATATCTCGATGAACAGAATCTCTCGAACAATGAATTATTGGAGAAGACAAAACATAAACGTTTTCAGACATCCTAGATGATCATCAAACAGACCTCTCGATTGATATTTTCTTCAAAGACATGGATGATGGATCTGACATCAAAATTATCCTCATTTTTTCTACCCTATATAATAAAATATGTGTCATCAGCTATCTAAAAATGGGTTACTAGACTCACATCAATCTTTGGAACTACACCGTGTCCGGCTATCTCCTCTGCTTCCATGCCTCCCTGTATAGTGGTGCCAAACTACCTTTGCGATCATGTGGGAACCCTCATATTCCCTTCATGCCACTTGATTTCTTGGTCTATGATAGCTCCCTTAGCCATGGTCAAAATTTTAGTGCCCCACATATGGTGAAGGATGAGCTGGATTGGACTTGGTTAGTAGGTTTGCCTATTTTTTTGATAAAAAATTTATACTTTGAAATTTTCTAAGAAATAAAATGTAATATAAAGTCCTTATTTGGGTTTAATTTTTTTCCAAACCCCTAAAAAACTCTTCATCAAAACTTCATAAATAAACATTTTTCTTTCATATGAAAATTAAAACTCTTTACTTATTTATGACATAAGAAATTCATATTTCATGGCATCCTTCAACATTATAAGAAATGTTGTAAACAATGTTTCCTCCTTTAAAACATGTCATTAGAACTTATAGAATAGTTCTGTAATCTTCACATTTACTTTCCCTTCGTTAGGAAAAACTATTTTAGTTAAATAATCATTACCAATATGTTAACACTTCTCAAGAATAATTCAATAGAAACAATTATAAACTTTAATCAAAGTATCATTGACTGTTCATCAAACAAGTATATTGAAAACAATTACAACAAAAATATTACTTTAATAAATTTAGGTTCTTCAATCTCCCCCATTTTAATTATTGTCAATGCCCATTTTACTTTCAATGTAAATGTTTTCTTCTCCCCCTTACTTGAAAATAATACCAAAGATAAAATTAAGTAAAATAATTCAACTTATCTCATTCTGTAAATACTAAAATTCTTTTCTTCTCTCCATAATATCCTCATTTCATAAGAGATTCCACATATCAGAAATTAAAATTGATCGACTTGTGAGAAGAAAACATCACCTTTCTTAAATAAATGATTCATTAATAAATTATCTTTAAGTGCACATGGGATAACACAGTATACCCAACAAGAGTGATAAATCCATACAAAAAATCTATCAATAAATGCTTTAGAGAATGAATCAAACACTGAAAACCTCTTTGTGAAGATGTTCAAAAATATTTTCAACTAATCTATGGAAGTTATCTCAACAAACTGATTAAAAACATTAAATTTCAAGAACGTAATTCCCCTTTATGAATTCATTTTAATTCTCTCATCAAATTATTAGTTTCACCTCTTCTAATCCAAAATTTTACTTCATATAGAGATATGATGACATACCTTTTCAATGACAATATTGAATTCAAGAATTTTGAAATCCTCAGATAAACCATACTAGAACATCAAATTTTCATTTTAAATAAGTTGATATATTTAAATCTAGTGATGATTCTACTTTTCTACCCCTAGAGAAATTCAATTCAACTATTTTATTCATCATGATTGGATTTATTCAAGAATTATCTTCAATAAAAACATTAATAATAATTAAAAATAAATACATTCAATTTAGTTAACCTCCTCAATAATGTATAATATTTTCACAACACTAATATTCTTAGGACTCCCCCTGAATATATGCCCCAACTACAATTCCCTTTATAAAATAAATGAACATAAAAATTCATGGTAATTTTGGTTCTTCAATGGATTTTTAGTTAGACCATCAGAGATGATATTTATTTCTCACCCCAATAACTTCTTTAAATTCTACTACAAATTCAAGAAAACTCATAATTATTTCTGTATATTTAAATTTAAATAGTTTATCCTTTAAGGATAACATGAACTTCTTGAATTTTTCAGATTTCATCTTAGATGGAATAGGCTTCGTGACATTGAAAAGTAGTACACTTTCATTCTTCTATTCCTGCTTCAACTTTTTATCCAATTCAAGATACTCAGGTCATACGACTAAGAATTCTACTGGTACGTGCTCAAACTTATTCTTGTATGTATACTCCTTCTTTAAAGTATCATTTTTATCACAAGAATACACCGATGTTTTTACTTTGTTCTTCACTAGTTCTTTCTGTTTAGGAAACCATGTCATGCATTTGTGAGCAATATGCCCTGAAATTTCGCAACATCCACAAAAATCTTCAGAAATCATAGTATTATCCTTTTTAGAGAACCTCTCATGAAATTTGAGTTTTCATCTTTATTTTTATTCACCAAGTCATCCATTTTAGTTGATTATGAGATTAATTTATTTTTATGCTTCACCTTGCTTTGACTTGGATTAGTGTTTATGATCGGTTTTCAAAGGTCCATTATAAGGAATCTTCTTCCACAATAAAAGAAACTTTTCTTTGTGGTGGAATGTATCTCATCATTCTTCTTGGGTGTAGATTCAGTGAGAGTTTTCTTAACTATCTTATCTCACTCACACCCCAAGGAAGTTTGTATTATGTGGTATTTTATTCATATTAGCATATGAATTGTGCATGGTTTGTACATGACATCACTCTTTATAACTATGCACAATTATATTGAAATAATCATATAATACTTCAGGAAAATAAAATATATTCTTGATAGATTTATTCTTCTTCATATGTGAATTATGCTTCATGTTTTCAAGATATATCTTTACATCATATTTTCTCCCCCTAAATTCCAACCTTTTTTAATTTTCAAACATAGACTAATTATTCCAACTTTGATTAGTCTGCTACCCAAATTTACCCCATTATTAACAATATCCAACATATATTGAATTATTCTTTTGTGCTACCACTTGGATAGATTTTATATATTCCTGTATTTGGATAGTATGATTATTTACATGTGCTATTAGCAGGGAATAAGAATTCATGTACTTATTCATGTCCAAAATTGATTAAATAACATATTTTTCATTATTATTCTTTATCCATGTTTGGATATAATTATTTTTGTAACCTTTAAGTGTAGGTGAAATAATATTATTACAAATATAAATTTATGAATCAAGGGTTACCTATTTTAGTGACCTTTCAATAGATTTTTCTTTAGATTACCTCAATCACTTATTTCCAATAAAATGAGTCTTTTAGGTAGCAAGAATACTTTTAAAATTACAATTAATAGGATTTTAGATCCCATAATTTTTTAAATATTTAACTTGGGAGTTCTCTATATTTCTAAACTTGGCCTCCAACTTGAGAAATTTCAGATTTAGAGAGTTCTCCTAGTCTTCTAGTGATTTCACCTTATCATCAAATTCTTTCTAGGAAGTCTTCAATTTTTTCCTTCATATTTTGGAAATTAAATTCTAATTCAAGTCACATCATGTTGATAAATGTTTTCTCATCCTTTACATATTTCAAATTTCCCTCCCCTTGGTTCCTCATTTTTTCAATTTGCTCATCATGCATTTTATTTACTTATAGTATAGAATAATTAAACAATTTAATTCTCTTTTTCTTAACCTATAGTTGGAATTATTTAATATTCATAGACAATTTTTGTAGTTTATCCAATTCAAAGATCACTTCTGCATTAATTATCTCATTCACATCATTCTTGCAAAGGGTCTTTTTTTTATTCATTTTCAATCAATGTGAATCATTCATTATAATAAAATACAAACCATTCTTTTGATTTTATATATGGGATGAGTGTATGATCCTTGACTTTGAATTCCAAATGAGAATACATGATATTAAGGATAAATTTATGTTATATTTCAAGTGTATTTATCATCTCAGTAAATAACTTCTCAGTAACCTCTTTCCCATACACACTTCTTTGAAATTTTCTTTAATATAGAAGAAATGTTCATTGCGAAGTGATATCATTTCTTATTTGGAATCAATAATATGTGAGGTAATTTGAAATATTTGAAACTTCTTTATAAATGCTTGATCCATATAATCATATTCGTTTTCAATATGTGACTTTTCATTATATAGACCCTTGATAAAAGAAAATATGAAAGTGGAAACTTCAGAATGAACTTTCTTAAGATAGTCTTTGACTTCTAAATAAAAATAAAATAGTGATTCAATAAATTATTCTTCATCACCACTTGAACCATTCTCATCAAAAGAATATTTATCACATAGTTTAATAGATATTGATAATAGGCAACAATTCTGACTACATTATTTTTATGATGAATCCCCTTTCCTCAATGAATTCTTTCTCAGCTTTCTTGCCTCTTTCTTCTGTCTATTTTTCACTGTTTTTGCAGAAACCTACTTTTTGGAACTGACAGAGATATGAACTGAAATTTCCATATGAGGCATCTCTATTACTTATTCAAATTCAAATATTCACTTTATAAAAGCCTGATACAAATAACTTGGATAATAAGATATATCCAATTAGAGGTGTAACCTATGCTATGGTACCAATAGACATGCTCAGTGGATCATGGAGAAAAAATTGGGAGGGGGTGAATTAGTGTACCCCAGCTTTTACCAATTTCTTTTTATTTTCTCTTACAAATTTTTGATTCAAACTTATTCACTTGTTAGAGTGAATGAATATTCCCAGTTTACAAACCCAATTCTACCATATACAAGATATAAATTAAATAAATCACAGTACACTATTATTTTACAAGGTTTTCCCCTGATGTAGTTGACTATGTACTTGATTTGTTCGGAATGATCCGAGACACAAATTATTAACTATGAATGAATCACGTATTACAATTGGATTTTTTAGGTATCACCCTAAAACCATGGTGGGTAGGTATGGAACTTTTCCAAAATTTTATAATCTTCTCACCAATGTTCTTTATACTGGCCTACCACCACTGTTTCATAGATAAAAATCATAACTCAATAAGAAAATCACAGGAACTTCATGATTCCACTAAAATACAAAAATAATATTCCTCTTTATACCATTGAGAATAAACTAATCCCACAATTTCTCACATGCTAACTTCAACTGAAACTCTTAGACTACCACTGAATATAATAAAAATCACTTCATGATAGTCATATCAGTATACTCTACCAAATTGTAGAAGATAACACTTCCAATTCAACTCACTATAGTAATAAAATGAACAACTTAATATATTTCAATAAACTTCAAGTTGTCTTCTTATTTTCTTCACTGAAAAACATTTCTTCAACTCAACTCAATTATTACAAACATTAACATCTTGTGTTATTTTGGCATGTATTTATCATCATCACATGAAAATATTTAATGCATGTAATTCTCCATACTATTTATGTATCTTATTTGTGCAAAAATAAATGCACAACACTATGTATAATTTTGAAATTCTTTATGATAGTACACAATTCTACTCACTTTCCTTTTCATGTGATATGTCATTTTCATGTATGCATTGAATAATAAAATCACATTGCAAAAACTTGTTTAATTATTCACCACCTAAATTATTTTTTATACAGCCTAAGAAAATATACAATCTAATTATTTCATGCACACATATCACATACTATCTCTTAGCTGTTCCTTAATGTATCCTAACACTGATTGAAATTTTTAACAGTGCATACAATCAACCAGACGAATGTACACTTTCTTACTTCCTTCAACAAATGATACACTCACTTCCCTCAATAATACATCTCTACTATTATATGATGCACACACATACTGAATACTAGCTCAACCTCTTTGAAAATAGACAATACTTCACAGTATTCTTTGAAAGTCATGTGCATGTAAATAGTGTATTATTCAAGAACACACACATTATCTATTATAATCATGTATACAATATCACGTGCACATGAACTGTACATTGTTTTTATCTGACATGTACTACACTTCCAATACACTATACAACCCACTATTATTTCTTAATACATGCACATTCATATACGGATTAAACTGTACATGTACTTCAGAATGACCTCAGGCTTACAAAGATGAATATGGGAAATTTAATGCCTTTTCCTTGTGCATGATATTCTTTCACACACAATAGTGGAGCACCCACTATATTTTACAAAGAACATAAGTAGTATCTTCATACACACTTTTTCTGTCCAGGGTATGTGGTGTCTTACCTGTATTCATGCAAGAGTTTTAATTATAAAGCCTTCACATAATAATTCACTAGTTCTTTGGTGTTTTTTTGAATGTGTGTAATTCACTATCTTCATGAAATAATTAAGATTCATGGATTCTTGGTTATCATCGCACAAGATTGGGAGATGTTCATTATTCTATTGCTGAGTAGATTTCATAGAAACATGTTTATTCATGAAAAAAATGAGTGTGCTATGCCAAATGAATATGCCCTTGTATTCCTTTCTCCTTCGTGCAAATAGAAAACGTGTATAGAATTTTTCTTTCTGGAACTAGAGCATTTCCACTGCTATATTTTTCCCACAAAATTCTCTTGGAAGAGCAGTGTAACTTTACTACAAAAATGATATCAAGAACCATTATTTATAGTCAAATAACCCCCAATCTAGCTCAAAAACACTGAATTTTTTTCAAGAGTGTCTCATTGGATTCACAATAATAGAATAATACCATAACCAAAATATCACATTTTCATTACGTTGTATTCCAGTGGTTTGATCTTCATTTTTTGATGAAAATAAATTTTCATAAGATTTTGATCAAGAACATATTTTTTGAATGATTGAAAAATGATAATAATTATCAGATAAAGCTTTAGTTGACATAGAATGGAGATCCTGGTGAACAAAAGAACTCAAATTATGGCTTGTTGGAGAATAATATGCACAAAAGATATTAGATGAAACCAATGATCATCAGACATACCACATAATTGATATTTTTTTGGTGCTATCATAACCTGATCCTACATTGAAAGAATACTCATTTTTGAAATCATATATAATACAAGATATTCCATATTCTTCCCAAAAATTGGTTACTTCACTCACACCACTTCCTGACATCGCCCCGTGCTGGGCCATCTTCTCCCTTATCATGCCTCCCTACATGGTGGTGCAACATTGCCTCCGCGCTCATGCAAGCAGCATCCTATGCCCAATATTCCACTTTTCCCTTGACCTTGGATAACTCCCTTAGCCATGTCCAACCCTTTTCAGTCCCACATATAGTGAAGGTTGAGATGGCTTTGACTTGTTCAATAGGTTGACTCATATTTTTGTAAAACAATTTTATATATAGAAATTTTTTATGCAATAAAATGAAATAAAAAAGTCATTCATTGAATGTAATGCCAATCCAAACCCCTTAGAAAGTCATCATCCAAACTTTATGAAAAAACATTTTCCATTCACATGAAAAATCCAACTCTTTAATTATTCACGCAATTAGAAGTTCATGTTGCATGTAATCCTTAAATTTTCACTAAAATGTTGTAAACATTGTCTCATCCTAAGACACATATCATTAGAACTTACTGAACAATTCTAAAATCAGCACATTTACTATTTCTTCATTAGAAGCAACTCTTCCAATGAAAACATATTTTAAAATTTATATATACTTATCAAGAAAAATTCAATGGAAACAACTCAGAACTTTAATCACTGTAACATTGAAAATTCATCAAAAAGGTATATTGATAAAAATTACAACATAAATATGGATTTAATCAATTTTCATTCTTCACACATGATCTTTAAATCAAAATGTGAGACATATAATATATCATCCAAATATACTAATAGTACACACACAGTCTCATGGTATGTTCACAACCATAATTCCATCCAGGGTTTTTGGATCGAAGGTTCCATATAACACTTGTTCGGGAGAACACACACCATGTGTCAGATTACACCTATGGTGTCTATATGGGATATCACTCTCATTAGGTCTCTCAAAAATAAGTGCATTCTAGAAGTCTGAAGAGAACGATACATGGATGAGGATCATTCCCAGGGGAATGGGGTATACTAAAAACCCAATATATATTAACCTGCTAAGTAGGGGGATCAAAACCCATATAGTTCTGGTAATGAAGAAACTATGAAACCAACCTAGAAAAATGATGATGATAAGGGATCTCACTTTGGGTCCCACTAATGGATTCAAAAAAATCTATCTAAGACTAATGTTCCTTAGAAGGTATAATGATCTTATGAACCATAGATGATTCTATAATAAAAACTCAGGGAAATGGTCATGAAAATGAACCGTACTGATACTGGTCTATGGAAGCTCATAGAAGCTCACCATGAAGCATAACTGAGGAGAAAGAGGAATCCAACATATATTCAAAAGAGTATTTAGTGTGTCCTTGAGGGTACATGATGTGTATCAATAATCATATAACTACCTATGTCTCACACTCATACATGCCGCACGTTTCCACAATACATGACCTATCCTGGAGGTACATAGTGTGTAGATGTTTCTCTAACACTCGATGTTCTATTCGGCATATTCGTATTCACCCTTGGTCTTGCTTGTGTACCTGGTCATGTCTGAATAAATGGATATACCCATTTACCCCTTAACATCCCCATTATTTCCCAATAACATGGAATGTGGGACCACATGAACTCTTGGGAATGAAACACCCATACTCACCAAGCCATCCACCACGTGCAACACGGTGTGTGACTAGGAACACATGGAGTGTTACACTACATGGCCTCTTGGGTTTGTACTTTCTGTACTCGACAAGCTCCATCAATAAGGGTAACACGACATTTGATAGATGACACAAGGTGTGTTATACTTATTTTTCATGAAAACTATAGTGCTACATAGAAAGGGTAACATGGTGTGTGTCCATATGACTATATTCAGTGAAATATTTTTTTTACTCAAAGAAATTATCATGCTTATTCACCCATGACTCCATAGTCACTAATTCCTCCCCAAATCTTGCTATATGTTTTGGATATAAATTTAAAGAAAGAAAATCACTACTGATAGCTAGAATTATGCCATATTCGTTGATTGGGAAACACTCTTCATCACACCTCATCAGATATCCAGGCCAAAACCCAATCGTATACTCTGGATACATTAGTGGATCAATTACCATTATCATGCACAACAACAACAACATCAGATATCCATCCCAAACCCATGGCAGTGATCTGTTGTGCCAATTACAGAATTCAGAATGATCTTTCAAAGGGTATTCGTCGAATCATAGGCCAAAAGAAAATTTCAATGTGGAATGCACAAAGAATCGGGAGATAAAACCATAAACCATAAACATGATGAATAAAATTTTTAATTTTTTCATTTTTGTACTTGATTCATTGTCATGTAAAATTTGAATGAAGATGTATAAACATCTATTAATGAAAACATAATACTTATCCCTAAATCCCAAAATTAATCCTATACCCACAAATGGACGATATATGAATTAATATGTTTGTTTATTAATTTGAATTCATCATGGAATAATAAAATATGGATAAGTATAAGAAAAAACACCATACCTCAAGATAGATCGATAGATAAAAAAGAACTAATCCACGTTATTTTCATTGGAAAGATCCTTGAATCTTGATGGCACAATGATCTTTGATCTCAATCTGATCTGATGTCGCCCGCCAATAACACTATCGTACAACTGTCCTCTAGATTGCGAGGGTTAAGAGGCCAACCATGAGATCTCCTCATAACTGTATATTTATAGACAACCTCAGGTCAATAAAATTGAATTGTTTAAATTATTTTTAATTAAATAAATTATTTATATATTCTCCCATGAACAAACCCTACCTAATAATCTGATGCACTCCAAGGTAATGTCATTCCTAGAGTAAAAACCATGCTCTAAACTCAACGATGGACTTAGAGTTCTAACATGAGTTCCCAATTGGAATTTATTCCACATTTTCCTGAAAACTGTGTGTGTATTCATTTAATATATTTTATATATCAAAAATATCTATTTTAGGCTCACCAACCCTAATAATACTACATCATCTCAACACCTAACTCTATAAATAATCCTAGAAATATTCATAGTCATATACTATGAAAACTATGTTATTACACTATTCCATCCTTCATGGATTTTCATCTCAAAAAGCACAAACTAAGTAGAAATGTGGGGATATTGAGCTCTCAATTGGGTCTCCCACTCCATCGATCTCCCTCAATAGTTTCCTGGGATGTCAAAGAACACAAAACAAAGGAATAAACATTCCCATGAAGGGTCTTTCTCTTAGGAGTTATTGACACTCAATTCTGTTAAAGAGTCTAATAAATATGACTAAGGGAATCCATTAAAGAGAAAAGGGGGAAAATACATATTTGTTCAAAGGCATAAGTTTTTGGCCACCTTAGTCTGGCCAAAACACTCTGAGCATGCATCCTAGTTGTGCGCTCTGATATGTTGTGCATCCCACTTGCGTGCCCCCATATGTCACCCAAACTACTTCTGTGCCCAAATTATTTCACCCAAGGTCACTTATTTTCCTATAAATAGAAACTTTGGGCCCTCATTTGTATGAACGAATTTCCTTGAAGCCCAATTTCTGATCTGGTCACCCGAGTACTTTTCCCTACTCTTATGATACTTTCAAGGTAGTTTTTCAACACCTTGAGAGGAGGATTCAAGGGAGGATCACTGGAATTAAGTCCCTTAATTGTTTGGAAACCATAACACTTGTGCGCCTAAAGAGACAAACCTCCCCAAGTCATAAATACTTGCATGCCGCCCATTCATCTCACAGGAACATGAGTGCCCCACTTCTTGTATCACCTGTGAATACTCTTGAAGGCCTGATCAAGGTCTCTCCCAAGTATTACCATACATTTTTTTCATCACCTAAGTAAAAATCAGGTCGCCCAAGCATAATTTAGCACCCTTACTTACTTGCGCGCCCATACATTCACATCCTTCTCTTCCTGGGCGCCCTCCTTGATTCACTTACTTTATCCACTCTCTTTAGTCAACAATCCATAAAGCCTTCATCAAAGACTTTCATGGAAATGATTCTTCTTCCTTGGCTCCCTTATCTGATAGGTATTTTTTTGAGATCTCCACTAATACCTCTTGGCTGATCAACCCTTTCGGAAAGGCACATCAGCATGTATCCTATTTGGGTTTGTATTTCCACAGTCAGAGGGTTCCCATATTTGTTTCACAATGGGGTTAGGATTCATGGAGTCTTTGTGGGTTTGTATATCCATAGTCACATGGACCTTTATCCTAGAAACAGTGTTGGGATGTTCCCATTTTGGAGGAGGGTTGGGTCCTGGCCTCTCCCTTATCGAAGAGATGACCCGGAACCTCAGGTCTCTGGTAGGTGAAGATACGGTTCATACCATCTTTTCCTTTTAAAAATAATATAGAAGTTTCCCTCCACTACTAGGATCAATTTTAGGGAAACCGGCTTGGCTTAAGCCCCAATAATTTCTTGTAGGAGGTAACATCATCGCTCCTCCTGTATTCATTGGTGCCAAAGACCAAAGGGGAGATGGGAAAATGGACTTTCATTGCCCTTTCCCTATCCTGTTGGACTTTCTCCCAATGGGAAGTCATCCTGGTGTAAGCCCTTAACCTTACTCCCTTACTCCTTATATTGGACCCTTTTACAATGTAAATATAATAGAGGGAAGGCTTGTCACCACGCCCTCTTCCACGGTCTCCTCAACCTCATTCATCTTGGACACCATAGGTGCACCGTCTTACTCTAGCGGAGGAGGAAAAATTTGAAAGTGTGAATACCTTTGTTGAATCTTTAAAATCCTCTTGTTTATCTCACTGAGCCTGAATCACACGGGGTTATAGATTTTTAATGATAACAACATTTTCACAATCGAAGGAACTACGATAACTATGATTCCTGTTCAAACAAGGATACGTAGGAAGCCCTTTTCAGGGCCCATACTCACTGGAAATCCTCTTCAGGAATCCAACCCTAATTCGTTTAATCTGGGAAACCTCCTTTGGAATAATCCCCAAATTAAACCCCAAATAATCAATGTATCCTTTTCAGGAAGTAATCCTAAAATCATCTATCTCAAAGGAACATACTCTCCTATGAGACTTATATAACCATGTGGGCTTTGATTCCCATCTATATGGGAAACGTAGGAATCCTATTTAAGGTTCAAACCCAAAACCCTAAATCGACCCTGTTCTCCTTGGTCCATATTCCCAATAGGGTCTAATCCTACTTGGAAACCCACAATCTTTCCAAAGTTCATTAGGATGCATCCGTATAATTCCCACACTATGTTTTGACTAACCACATTCTTCATAGATGTCCATACCACGTGAAATTAAATTGTATGGCCCAGTCCTTATCACATGACCTTTAAACGTATGATGTGTCACATTTAGTGGAACCGAACTACAAGGGTTCTCATTCCTTTTACAAGGATACGTAGGTAGCCCATTTTATGGGCACAATCCTAAAATCAAATAAAACATTCTTCTTGCTGGATGAAAATAAATTCTAGAGTTACCCACTGAGTGGATTAAAAACCAATATCATCATAATGATGGTTAAAATAATCTCTAAGTAGTATATTAGAGGATACGATTGATGGAAAACCTCGAATAGATATGGATATTTCCATTAATGAAGAACCCTAAATGTAGACTGATGATTCTAAATTTTATAGATGTTAATAAGTGATTTTGAATTCCAAGAGATACATATGTTGTGCTTGGTGAATTAATAAGGATTCATGAAAATATCTTAAATTTATAAGGAGAGTCCAAGAGTAGAAAATAATTCCCCCAAAAAGGTGTGATGAGTACAACCTCCCATCCTATCGACCAATGCACGTTCTTAAGTATCATAAAGTTCAAACTTAATGAAATCTTGCCTTTGGAAAAAAGGCCCCCTTTGGATAAAGAATGGTTGAATGTGTCTGGTTTCATCAATTAAAGGTTTGTCATGTAATGGTAACATAGTTCTTAGTTATAGTATCTTTGTCCCCTGTAATCTTTGATGACAATATACAAAAATCTTTATTTTAAAATAGTTATTCAAGTATACTTTTCCCATTATCTTTATCACAATTTGAAAGTCTTCAATACCATGTTTTACAAATTTCCCTCAACATGTATTCAATACAAAATGAAATAACCTTGAAATCACTTGGCCACATATTATATATTGTTTCCATTTCTGGTCTTAGTCATATGACTTAAAATTACAGACACCATACCTCTTACATTTGGGTCAGACCTTTATAAAAGTCATATTCCTTCGATTCTTTGGACATCTTGGGTGGAAATACCCTTTCCACATTCAAATACATTTCTCCATAAACCAAACTCCGTGATTTTTAAAACCTGAATCTCCATAAACTTTCTTCATACTTTAGAAATAAAACTTCAAACTTCTGAGATCTCTTTTGTCTTACTATGCAACACGTGCCCTTAGGTGGCCTTGCATAAGTTTCCTACATAATAGGCATGCCAGACAAAATATGCCACTATTTGGCTATGCAGAATTTTTCCTAGTTGGCCCTGCATAATAAAACCCTCATAATGAGTATGTCAACAAATGGTAACTTTGTTCATGAAAAAGATTTCCTCTAATTCCTTTATCCTTTTTCTCATATCATTCCTCGGTTCTAGAAATTCCCAAATCATACTTTACAATTTTTTTCTTTTATACCTGAATATGATAGTATGTTCCCAAACAAATTATCAAAAAAGGGAGAGTTTCATACCTTTGGTCAGAGCTAAAGACATTAAATTAAAGCCACACAATGTCCTCCCTGGATGACTTAAAACTTCACAGTACAATGTCCTCTCTGCATGAATGCATAGTACAATTTCCTCACTGCATGAATTAAAAATTCACAGTACCAATGTTCTCACTACATGAATTAAAACTGCACAATACATATGTTCTCACTACATGACTTAAAACTGCACTGTACCAACATCCTCACTACATGACATAAAACCACAAAATATGAAATAAGAAATTACCCTTTTTGATAAATTTTAATCATACTCACACACCAAATTTGTACACAAATGGTTTTCCTATTCATGACTTATGTCGGTCTAAAATAGCACCTTTTCATTCTTAAAATTATTTTCCTTGGAAAAACCACCAAATGTGGTCTTGAATCACCCAAATATTATTTTTCCCTATCTATCGATAGAAAAATGTAAAAATTTAATGATATATTTTGCTTGAATATGCAACATGTTCCCTTAGCCTGCCTTTCATAAGTTGCATAAATAATAGGACTTTCAGTCAAAAGATGCCACTATTTGGATTTGCAGCATATTCCCTAGTTGGCCATGCATAAGAAAACCCCCATAACAGGTTTTTAAAGTTAAAGTAACTTAGTTTTGGGAAAATACACCCCTTATGTTGACATAGGTTTTAAATTTTGTGATAATAAAAATCATGGCTCAAGATTCCTCTTGGAAATATTTAAATAATATTAAAGAAATTCTTAGCCACAAAGTATTTTTTGGGATCTAATTTCAAAGTTTATGGTCAATGATATTCAACCTTAATTACTAGACCTTTATAGTCCAATATGTATGAATCTAAACTGCAAACATCAAGAGACATGGTACTCATTATATTGAGAACCCGCAAAGGGCACTCTAAACAAAAGTCGAGTCACAGCTCACTAAACATGCATTTTTTATGGTTTAGGTAATATTGAGAAATAAATATTCAAGAGATATAATGTTTGTGGGGTTTTCTATATAACCCTAGAAAAAATAAAACTATGATTACTAGGCCCAATGGCCTAGGTAAAACAAAAGCAGTTAGGGAAAGTGAAAACACAAATAATTAAAGACAAAATACTTTTCATTTATGAAAAATTATCATAGAGAGGAATCCAAAAATTGTTGTCTCTCTCTCAGAAATTAAAAAAGGCTTTCTATGTAATTCCTCATTTGTTTGAAAGCCTCTTGAGTCCCATAAAATGCTTTTTTAAGTTTTTATATTTGACCATCCTCGCTCTCTTCATCATGTTGAAGTACTTATCTAGCATCTTTAATGGATTTTGAACCATCCTTCTGTAATTCTCCTAATGATCTATGAAGTTGGTAAAGATCCCTAGTAATGATATCTAACTCCTATTGAAGGTGTAGTTGCTGAGTAGTCTTTTCATTAATTGACTTCTTCAGTCGCTTCAACATTGCATTATGATTAGATTCAGCTTGGGACAGTGCTTCTTGGAACTCTTCAATATTGATTGACAGTTTGGATTTTTTCAAGTCTTGTCAAAGATTTTTTTCTTTCTCCCCCTCTGCATAATATCTTTCACCATAGTATGCATTTCTTATTATTCAAAACCTCCAAATCCAAGAGTGATAAAAAGAGATGAATTTTGTGGAATTCTTGAAGGCAGTTTCTCATGGGGCATCACCGATATTATCTTTTAGATGTTTTTCGATGCTTTGCAATGAGCAAGACGAAGATCCTTCTATAGTTCTGGGTCTGATTCAGAATCCCTGTCATAAGGAGGGGTATATTCTGGGATTAATTCACTTAAAGAAGTGAACTGTTCTATTCCTTCTTGAACAATGGTTGATCCACCTTACAATGTTTTTTGTGCTGATGTAGAGGATTCACATCCAAAACTAGCCATTAATGTTTATAGCCCTATATGGTAAATCAAGAATTATGGTTAATATTAGATTTCAGAGAAAAAAAGTGAAATCAATCACAATATCAATATCTCTTACATAACAGTAGATCATAAAATTGAGAAGAATCCTCCCTAATGATCTACGTTTCAGCAATTTTTATTTGATGTATCTGGATGAGGAGTACTATATTTAATATCCTCAGGATTTTCAATGTGAATATCAGGAAGTCCTGCTATCTCAAGATCCACCTAAGGCAATGTCTCTGCAATGGTGGGGTTGATGTTAATGTCAAAACATCCTTGAAGTACCATTGCAGCAATAGTTTCTTTAGATGAAAATGAATATTTCAATCAACCATAGTTAGCAGGTTAATCATAAGAAGATTAACAGAACAAAAAATTAAAACTTACGTCCAGTTGAGTCTACACAAGGAACTCCAAAACCTTATAAAGAATTTGATATATAAACATGTTATAATTGTTCTTTAAAATACATTCCAAGGTTCATAATTTCATCCAATGATATCTCAGATCCCATGTTAGTCTCCCCCGTGGGATCACTTGTCATGTTTGCTTCACAACCTTCCTCCGGCAACCTTTGACCCTGAGTAGCTTCTTTAGCAACAATTGTAGGGTCAACGTCAGATGGTTCCAGATGTTCTGGTGCATGTGATGATCCCAAAATATCACAGCATGGAAGTTATCTATTGTTGAATTTGATGCCTTATGAAGTATTATTGATTTACCATAAGCTTCCTCTCCTATGATAGTTCAAATCGGAGTAGTTCTGGGAACAGATGTTGGTTTTTTGGCTTCAATGGCTCTTTAGGAAACACTAGATTTGTAAGAATTTGTGTCTTCTCAGCAGCAACTTCTATGACTACTTGAATCTTATCAGCAGTTTATTTCAATAAAAAAACAAAAGAATCCCCCATAATCAAAAAACGCTTAAGCACTTTTTCTTAAATAAAGACTAAAATTCATTATTATTAGGGAGAATTACCACTGCTAAGAAAACACTTAACCAAGGCCTTCATTTTTGGTGCTTTTTCTTCTTCTATTTTTTGGGAGGACTTTTTTCATCATCTATAAAGACTGGTATTAGAGATTCCAGTAACCTCTCTATTTCCTCATCCATGGCCTGTTGTCCCAGATATATTTCTCTTGAATCACGGGGTGAACCAATAGCTTAAAGAGAAGTTCCTCTAGGGATATACTATGGTGAAGGAACTTTTGCTATTTTTCCTTTACCCAACTGTATGTTAAGATGATTTTCTCCTTTGTAAAAATGTTTTTACTAAATTTAAAGTTACAAAATGTAAGAAAACTCAAGAGAAAGGAAAATTCCATCCTTAGGATCTACAAAGCCACGCCACTCTTCATCTAATTAATTTTTGATCTCTTCAGTGGTACCAGGATCTATCATTTCCTTTACCCACTTTGTGGTAGGAATTGATTATTCAGTGGTGTATATGAGAATTTATAGATCTTGAATATATTTATTTACCATTTTGGGATTATCCTTAAAACGTATCTCAGAAGAAGCCCACAAATCCCCTACTCATGGAATATACAGTCCTTTACACAGATCCATCCATTGGGTTCCAGCATCACAGTACATATTTTTCCATGTTCGAACTACCTCCAGTCATATATATTTAGAATGTATGTCCGACGGTTGTGAGGAGGATACTATAACCTTGGACTTGAGTTTCTTCACAGCACCCATAGTCACAGATGAAGGATTAGAAAATGGAACTTGACAGTATACAAAATTATGGCGACCTGATCGCCTGGATATGATTTATTTAGGGATTGATAGAGTGTTGATCTTAGTTCTGACATGAGGATTATATCTGGAAGAAGGTCTCTTCGGTGAATTTGGAGCATCGTCACCTCCACCCTCTGATTCTTGCATGTTGGCCCCTGATGATGAAGAATTATCTTCTAAACAACGGGGTTCCTTCCAGATACTTCTCTTTATCCCCACTCGAGGGACGAGATGATTTAATACCACTTCAAGGTAAGATTCAACCCAGTTTTTAGAATACCATTTGGTCAATCTGCTTACTGCCTCAGCGATGGGTAAATTAAATACTTCCCCAGTCTTCTCTGTAGATTTCAGCAACCATAGTTGTCAGGAAACCATTGGTTGTTTCTCTAATCTGACATGCATGGGAGGGGATATAGTATTTTGTTATAGAAATTTTAATTTACACACAAATATATAAGGATCATAGGCCTCACATATGATTTCTCCGTCGATCCTGGTGGCTGACACTCCATCTCTACAAGCTAGCATATATTCCCAAAAATCCAAACTAGCAGTACCATCATCAACAAATTGCTCGGTAGTGGGATTCACATAAGGGAAAAATGGAATTCCTTATGAATACTCATTCTAGCTTTGATGTCATAAGAATCCAAGTAAAAGGGTGAAATACTATAGAAGGCCTGAACTGACAGTCAGAAAGAACTTCCAAATACCTGTACTCCACTTTGTATAGAATAAGTTATAAAGGGAGTAGCAATCCATCCCCACAACACATGGAATGTTACCACTATTATAAAGGGAGACTTCCCTTTGTAAAAATGAAACAAAATTATATGAATCTTGGCCAAAAAAGAAGTAGCCAACCCTACCATCCTTTTCTATTCCATCTTAGCTGCAATAACAAAGGATCCTAGCTTCACACATTTTTTGGAGTCTCGAACTGATAATGAATACATGCTGATCCAAATGTCTAAGAAACCTTCCATATCTGTCTTTGCAGGATTTTTTGGGTTGATTTCATATCCCCATTTATCAAATTCTCTTTTTTCGAATGTTGTCCAAAAGGTGTCAGGAGTACCTCTCTTATTTGCTCTTGGATGGCAAGTCAGACAGGTGTAATTGAGACCCTTTTATTTCTTCTTTATCAAAAATATTTCCATCCATTCTTCCAGATGAATATCCCTCCTAGTGTGAGTTTTTGTAGTGATTTAATTCTTGAGTTTGTTATATATTTTCATCAACTCACGAACCAAATATAGTGTCTTCTCCGATTCGTTTCATGTCACTATGGGAGGAATAAAATCCTCATACATTTTTATAAGGGTTGGTGCCCCAGAAGTCCTGTAAACATAAAAATGCTGATATCTACCTCTCCATGTGTTAAATTTAAGGAATTAGTCTCTGGGTTCCATCGACATAATAATTCAGGCACGAAATCATCATTCTTATACACGTAGGTTTGCTCAACCCAGATAGCCTCATAAATCTTGAAGATTCTCAAATCATCTATAAATTCTACTCATGTCTTTTGCACCCAGTATTTCCACATCCATGCGGGTTTTAAACCTCCTCCTGGGTGGAAGTCCAGACTTTTCTTCCAACCCTTGGATGGATCTTTCTGAGAATCTTGAACGATGGATGAATAGTTGTGTGGTTACAGCTCGAGTGTGTGTGCCTTCAAATATGGAGCACATGGGCTATGATATATAATATGAGCTTTATCTACTATCCCAAAATTAGAAAATGAGCCCTCAATTGAAACATTGACTGATGAGAAGTTGGTATAATCCTGAAACCAAGAATGTGGGACATACTTCTTTGGATCTGGAATGTTAGCATCCTGTAAATGGCCATTGCTATACAAAGGAAGATAGGTGCTTTGAGGAAAGTAGAAATGATACTTCTTCAAATATTTTTCTATATCTAGAAGGGTGGTTTCAAAAATGTCAAAATAATCATGACCAACGACATTCATCAAGTCATAAATCCTCTTTCTGAAAATGTCATCAGCAGTTCCAATTCTTTTAGGAGCCATTGAACCTATAAAAAGATAGAGACCATCTTTTAAAAGTAAGTTCATTTTTTGGTGTTTTATAAAAAATTTGAAGAAGGAATTAAGGCACACAATTTTTAAACTTGCAGCACAATTATATGTAGGTGCGAAAGTATGGTGCCCCACCTATAGCATGCAGATAAAAAACATACATAAGAAGCGCGGTGAAATAGAAGTGCCTGAATAGAAGAAGACTTGCGTGCCAAGAGATGAAAATTCGAATGTTTCTAGGATTTTTACATAATTTAATACCTTATATATAAGCGATTCATGTCACCCTGCATGCCATAAATCTTACACGTTTCAAACTTGCACACCCAAGTCTACTTGTGTTCCAAAACTTGCGCGCCCTAGTGCTCTTTTCATTCTTATTCATTAATTTACATCAGTATAGGATCCTCTTGTCATTTTGGATCCAATTCGGAGGGGGGATTTTGTTGACACTCCATTCCTTCAAGGATTATAAAAAATATGAAGAAGGGAATCCATTAAAAAAAGGGGGAAATACATATTTTTTCAAAGGAATAAGTTTTTGGTTGCCTTAGTCTGGCCAAAACGCCGTCGGCGTGCAACATACTTACATGCCCCGATATGTCACGCAACCCACTTGCATGCCCCCATATATCATGAATCCTACTTTCACACCCAACTTATTTCATCAAAGGTCACTTATTTTCCTATAAATAGACCCTTTGGGCCCTCATTTTTACGGACAAATTTCCCTGAAACCCAATTGCTACTCCAGTCACCCTAGTACTTCACCCCACTCTTCTGATACTTTCAAGGTAGTTCTTAAACATCTTGATTGGGGGATTTAAGGGAGGATCTTTGTTCTTATGTCATTTTAGTGTTGGGAAACCATAACACTTTTGCTCCTAAAGCTCCCAACCTCCCCATGTAAGAAATACTTGCTCGCCACCCATTCCTATCACAGGAACTTGAGCACCACATTTCTTGGATCAACTATGAACACTCTTGAAGGCTTGAGAAAGGGCTCACCAAAGTATTACCATAAAGGTAGTTTTTTGCCTAAGTGAACATCAGGTTTCCCAAGCCTACTTGCGCACCCTTACATGGGCACCCTTACCAACTTTCATGCCCATACATTCACACACTAGTCTACTTGGGTGCCCCCCCTTGATTCACTTACTTTCTTCACTCTCTTCAGTCTACAAGCCATCAAGACTTCATCGAAGCCATTCATAGAAAGGATTCTTCTTCCTTGGCTCCCATATCTAAAAGGGATTCTATTGATACCTCCACAAAAACCTTTGTAATTATTAATACTTTTGGAAAGGAACATCAGCGTGTCTCCTATTTGGGATTGTATCTCCCTAGTCAAGGGATTCCCACATTTGTTTCACAATGGGTTTAGGTTTCATGGAGTGTTTGTGGGTTTGTATATCCAATTTGACATGGAACGTTATCCCAGAAACAGTGTTGGGAAGTTCCTGGTTTGGAGGACTGTTGGGTCCGGGCCTCTCCCTCCTTGAAGAGATGACCTGGAACCTCAGGTCTCTAATAGGGGAAGATACAGTTGATAACTACTTTTAATTTTAAAAATAAAAAAAGTCTCCCTCCCCTAACATGATCAATTTTAGGGAAACCAAATTGTTTTAATCCCCAATATTTTCTTATAGGAGGTACCATCATTTCTCATGTTCTATTATTTGATGCCAAAGACCAAAGGGAAGATGGGAACATGGACTTTCATTTCCCTTTCCCTCTCCCGTTGGGCTTTGTCACACTGGGTATCCATCCTGGTGCAATCCCCTAACCATCATCCCTTCTTCCATACATTGGAACCTTGTCCAATGTAAATATAATAGAGGGAAGGCTCATCGCCTTTCCCTCCTCCACGGTCACCTCAACCTCATTCACCTTGGACACCATTGGCGTGTCTTCTTCCACCAGTGGAGGAGGAAAATTTTAAAAGTGTAAATTCCTTTTTTTAATCATTTAAATCCTCTCGTTTCTAAAACTGAGCATGAATCTTGTGGGCTTATAGATTTTTCATGGTCATAATATTTTCACAATCGAAGAAATGATGAGAAATATGATTCCTTTTCAAACCAGGATACGTAGTAATCCCTTTTTAGGGCCCGAGCTCTCTGGACATCCTCTTTAGGAATCCAACCCTAATTCCTTTAATTTGGGCATCCTACTTAAGAATACGCCCCACATTAAACCCAAAATCATCAATGAATCCTTTTAATTAAGTAAGCCGGAACTCATCTCTCTCAAATGACCATACTCTATTATAAGACTTATCGAACTACGTGGGATTTGATTCCAATCTATATGGGATACATCGGAAGCCTCCTTGAGGTTCAAACACAATACCTGAAATCAACCCTGTTCTCCTTGGGCCATATTCCCAACTAGGTGTGATCCTACTTGGAAACCCATATTCTTTTTAATGTTCTTTGGGCTGCTTCAGTATAATTCGCACACTATGTTTTTACTAAGTACCTTCCACTTAGATGTCCATACCACATGATATTAACCTATATGGCTAGATCCTTATCACATAATATTAAAAGGTATGATGTGTACCATTAAGTGGAACCTAACTACGGGGGTTCTAATTCCTTTTACAAGGATATTTAGGTATCCCATTTTAGGGGTAAGATCCCAAAATCAAATCAAACCTTTGTCTCACTGAATGAAAATAAATTCCAAAGTGCCCCACTGAGTGGCTTAAAAACCAGTATCATCACAGAGATGATTAAAGAAATATTTTAGTAGTATATTATAGGATACAATTGATTAAAAACCTCAAATAAATTCAGATATTTCCTTTAATGAAGAACCTTGAATACATACTGATGATTCTAATCCTTGAAGCATATTAATAAGTGATTGTAAATTACAAGGAAAACTTATGTTATGCTTGGTGAATTAATAAAGATACATGAAAATGTCTGAAATTTACAAAGAGAGTAAAGTAATAGACAATAATTCCCCCCAGAAGGGTGTGATGAGTCTGACCTCTGATCCTCTCGATCGACCAGTGAATGTTCTTAAGAATCATAAAGTTAAAAATTAATGATTTATTGACTTTGGAAAGAAGGTCCCCTTTGAATAAAGAAGTGTTGGATGTTTTTAGTTCCATAAATAAATCCAATGGAAACTGCATGGAAATAATGATTCTTAAAACTAGAACACATGTTTGAAGAAACTAAGAAACAAAAATGGTGAACCCAATGTGAATCTTTAACCAAGTTAATAATGTTACCCACCTATTAGGCCCCTGGCAATTAATAAAGAAAGGAAAAACAAAAGAATCAATCATGCATATTTCCATCTAAAAAGATATTGTTTTAATGGAGTTTGTTGTTGATTTCAAGTTTTTCTTCTCAGAATTCCCTTCATTCCAAATAAATTTCTTTTTCCAATACAACATCTATGAACTTCCCGACCGATTCTCATGATAGATCTCCAACCATAGGAATGATTTCATCATAACCTAACGTCTTCAACAATGTGTCTCTAATGTGATGGTAAAGGAATATCACCAGCATGGTACAATCCTGACTTTGAAGGCTGTTCTCCAGGCCCTCCAAGTCAATAACAATCCAGAATCATGTTTCCAAAGACGAAAAATGATCAAGAAGAAGATGGTGCCAACCATTTTCTTCAACCATTTCAGGTCATTATCCCTAGAACACAATAATCAATCCCTCCTGTACTAGAGGGAGGGTGATTTGGAGTTCACTAAAGGCCTCAATTCAATAATTCAAGAGTCCTTCTTGATGACTCACACCAACAATTACCGCCAGCAGAATCATGTGGTAGTGAACCCCTAATTTGATGAGGGTGTTTCCTATGAATGTTTAGCCCAGGTTTCTTAGACCTGGGCATGCAAGACGAACCGCCAGGGACAACGTCCAGTCAATAGGGAGAAGGTTCTCACCTATGCGTCCTCTATAGAAGTCCATCAACTTAACTTGATGGCGAACAACAAGTAGGCACATTCACCTGTCTTTCATAATTTTGCTGCTCAGTAAGCTCGTCTAGCAGCAACCCACCAATCCCACCAGATAAATTCAGTGGAGTACTGTTAACAGGAAGATACACCTACTTAGAAGTTATCAACCAGCCAACAGGCTCATCTGACTACATTTAAAGAAGCCTGCCAATATAATGTGGTGGAAATTGGTAAAAAGGAATATACACCTGTTTACAATCACCAACTTTATCAGTAGTCTCCTCTTCTAGTATTAAAAGAATCCTATCAACCATACCTGACGATAAATTTCAAGAAAGCACATACACATGCCAATGTTCATGATGTCTTCCAACAGTCTCGTTTTGTAGCACCCAGAGAAGTTAGTCAGAAAGCTCCGACGACAAATTTGGGGCAGACCCAACTCTCTGCCCTCATGCATGAGTACTGTAAATATCCATTGGCAGGAAAAGGAGGACAGTAGTAGGAACATACACATACTCAAGATACGGAATAGATGTATATTCCTGTTCTAACTACTCAAGTCACCAAACACATCTTATTAATGGTGAAATGGCAGACGCAAATCCGTGCCCATATTATAGAAGCATTCTAGGATATTTTAATAACTACTTCAATAGTATCAGGGGAACAAAAACATAAATCTATCCCCACACATGTGATGAAACATCGACATGGAATCCAAGATAAGACACACACCTTTGTTCTTGTCCAGGAGGGTCATGGGGCATACTCCCCCATATCATATGGGCAACAAGATCGAGAACATACACCCCTTCCAATTAGAGGTAATCGGTCTGTTCTGGTAACCACTATAAGGCATGCACACACACTTGACCATGATAACCACATCTCCTAGAAAGTGGCCCCAACTAAGTATAATAGAACAACCAAGAAGAAGTCTCTCCAATCACTATTAGAAAATCAAGAGTCAAGCTGCGATTTTGCTCTTCTTAATGCCGGAGTTCTTGAAGCCCTCAGACATTTATTTGTTGCAGCTCAAGATTCTACCCTCTCATTACCAAATTTTTGGAGTGGTAGTTGTAATTCTGAAGTTCTTCATCATACACTTCATCATGAAGTCTTGCTTCATGAAAATTTGGTCAATCCAGAGTGCTTATCTCCAGATGATAACCACGACAACCCTCTGTGTGGATAGAAGAATAGGGAGAAAGAAGATTTATCCCATGTTGTAATCCATCACGGTGATCCCCCCCATGATGTAATTATCTGTGAAAGTACTCTCCATAGTAGTATTTTGCATTGTCATGATAATTTTATAATTGGAAATGTATCAACGGCAAATCCCTCCTATCTCGAGGCACTTTCAATTACAAGGCCAGTCATGTCTGATGCCCTGTCATTTACAGGTGAAACACTTTCTCAACCAGAAGACATCTTAAGGGAACGATCATTCTCCGAACCTCACTTGGGTCATTTTTCTTCTAATACAGAGCATCCACTCTGGCCAGACCAAGTGTAAAAACCTCTAGAAAAATACAATGAAGATATGTTAAACATGAGAAAACAATTGGCCAAAGGATAAATACTAGTCACGTTCTGGCCTTTGGAAAATTCTCAGTATATCATTCCAGAATTGATGACAGAATATTGCATTCATGACATATACCTCAACATATGGAAAAATCTTCGTCATTTGAAAACCAAATTATTACCATATGATTAATATCAACATCATGTAAAGGTAATATAAGGGTTGAAACTCCAAATTGACTTGGAATATCTCTCAGTTTACCAACATCAAAAGGTTGAAAAATGGTAGATAACCCTTCAGTGGGGGTGTATTAATGCTCTAAAGAGGCTTCACCAGTTAATTTTTGATTCCCCATCTAATGTTCATATCATAGGATGGGGTGCATATGGAGAATTGCATTTCACTACACTCCAAAATCAGAAAAGTCTCCCAAAAGTGGTCTCATGCAATGTTGTTTCCCATAGTCAGCCAAAATATGTAGATTTTGTTGAAATAGATGGTGACCTAGACCCAAATATGTAGTAATTTTCATTACCGTATCATGAGTATAGTTAGATATGCATGATGATTTCTTACCATTATAGTATAGACTTTTCTGTGTCCACTATAATAATGGTAATGTCCAAAGGTTATTTGTCGTGTCGAGAGGTTATAGAAGATCCCAGGCTATAATGAGAACCTCAAGATACAATGAAATTGATCTTAAATATATGTTCTATAGTCTAGATACATCTTACTGACTAGACACAGTAGATGTCTGAATACCAGGTGCTGCGGGATCATAAGCATTGAGACTTCTTCTCATGAAGTTCGAACTTGGTGATCTCTAGTAGCGAGATCATGAGGATAGGCCCACCAATAAGAACACCACTTGTTTTGGTTGTCATTGGTTGTTCCTATCTACAGAAATGTGTATTAGTCTCCTGACTTGAGACCATTACCAATGTATATCATTTAATTACATACTTTGATGCTAGGCGAAAACCATGGCAATGATGTCGTGATGAGGTAGTTTGTGTCGGGTGCGTCGTTAGTGGTATGGCGTTGGTTGAATGGTCGAGAAATAATTTGTCGCTTCCATGTTTAGGAAGTTGTATATCTCAGTCCTAGTTGATCATGATGGTGCTACCTTCATAAGACTTTGGTCAAATAAGTAAAAAGGAGAGTCCATCCAGATAGATCAACAAATAATAAAGCAAGATAAGGATGATGACACAAGAGTGCGTCCTGCTTTATGAGATATCAAATGAAAAAGAGACTATAGTACACAGTTAGTGTTCGTAGGATGGTAGTCATTGCTATGACTATCCTTATCTCTTTAGGGGCCATGACGGGTTGCTAGACCCCGCTCTTAGTCTGTGAATTTTATTCACTGCTACCAAGATAAGGGCCTAGAGAGTCACACACAACAGCGTATTCAAGAATCCTCACCTATTCAGTTGAATAGGTATATGCACATAGTGGGCCCCACCATGGGGTCCGAGCATTTGTCCAAGTTGTCGATCACCAAATGAATAAAATAAATTCATTAATATTCAAGTTATGAATATTTATGATTGAATTTATTTAATGTATTTATGAGTTTAGTAAATACGAGAAGAAATTAATCGAACAAATATTATTTTAATATTCAAGGTTCATTTAATACTAAGCCGGAAAACAAGTTGAGTTAAAAGGCTCAGATTTTATCACGTAATATATTTTATATATTACAAGTATGTGATAAAATTAATAAATTATATTGAGGCAGTTATAAGTCGTCATAATTATTTATTTAAAGAACTTTGATATTAACTGGGGGTCGGGGAACCCAACCAGGTATTTATAAACATGTCTATAAATAAGAGAGGAGTCTCTCTCTCTTTTATGTGCAATTCACTATTTACTCATTTGCATGGAATGAGAGTTGAGAGACTCTCTCTCCTCCTGCTTCTTAGAGAGAGAAGCACTCGATCCATGAGTTCGGATCAAGTTTCTCCTCACGCATCGCAATATCGACGATGCAGTGATCATCGGGATGTCGAATATATTGTTGAATCGCTGCGCTATCACCCGGAGTTCGATGATCGGCATTCCCGTGGATTTTTGAGGCATGCGTGGACGATCTAGAGGGATCCTGCTATGAATCCTTCAAGCGACGATCACCATCAGCTAGCAGCTGTCGACCGTGCCTTCAGATTTGAAACAGGTATGTTTCCTTTAATTTTGGGATCTTAATAATCTATGCAAGATCCTCATACCTCTTCGGGGCTCGGATCATCGGCGACGACAAGTACCGTCATTCCACCGACGAAAAATTTAAAATCCCCGGCCCACCGGCTTCCACTCCGGGCCTCGGAAACACAAAAGTGGTATCAGAGTGAGTCACGTAGATTTTTTGAGCCAAATAAAATAAATTTAAATAAAATTAAGTAGATGGTTCAAAAAAAGTCTCATTGGTTCAGACCGCGCATCGATCCGATCTCAAACAGCCAATTTATGACCAGTTTAATTTTCCGAATTAGATCGAAGGTGCGGTTTTATCTCGGGTTTTAATTTTACTTCATCTTGGTGAACCGATTAAGTTTCAATCGGTTCATCCGAAATAAATTTATTTGTGAAAATTAAAAATTTATATAATTTTTTAATTTGCACATTAATTTTATTGTTTTTATTATAATAATAATAATATAATAATAATAATATAATATGTTATTATATTTAAAGGCTATCATTTAGCCTTTAATTTTTTTTGGGTGACATGAATTGTGGAATAAATACTTCAAGAAGTCTTTACAAACAAAAAACAGTGGGGAGGACGACCTTCTGTGTGGAAACCGAAAAGAACAAAAAAAAGGGGAAACAACAAGGGGGTCCGAGCGGACCCCCTCCCTCCTCCCGCACGCCCCATGTAGACTCGCATGCTACGCAGCCGGCCTGCTGCTATTCGGCCCTCCTCCGCATTGCCTGCAACCATGCTGCCAGCCTCTCTTCTCCCACGCGCTGCAGCCGGGACGCCGTTGGAAGCATGCACCATGGCTGCGCCTCCCCTGCCCAGCAAACACTAGCGCTGTCCCTCTCTCCTACAGCACTCCGCGTGCGATGCCCTAGCCCCCTGCCTAGGTGCTATCCGGTTCGACGCACTCTCACCGGGCCACCGCCCCGAGTGGCCGCCTCCCTTCGCTGCACACTAGGGCGCCCCTCTCCTGCATAACGGCCGATCGCCCCATGCAAGCACTTCATAGGGTTCCTCTCAGACGATGCCTCAACCTACGCACCCCAACTACCCAGATCCTGCAACCCCCCTCCTGTAGAACCGCCGGAAGCCCCTCTCCCCTCGGGAAGCAGGAGCAGCCCGCCAGAAACCCCCCCATGCAGACCCGCTGGTCTCCCGCAGAACCGTCGCCTGCCTCCTACCTCTCCGCACCTCTGGTTTTGATCCGAAAGGTACCCATTTGCATGCAAGTCTTTCCACAGGGTAATTTTGACTAGACATGTGAGCGGGAGGGTCTGCTCAGCCAGGATAGGGCATGAGCGGGCCTGCCCGTCCCAGAACACCCTTGCATGGGCCCGAGTTAATTAATTAATATAATGAATTTAATTTAATTTAATTTAATTAATTATTATATTAATTATGGTTTAAAATAATTTTTAATACCTGAATAAAATTAATTCAATTTAATTATTAAATTTAATTAAGTTAAATTAATTTAATTTTGGCATTAAAATTAAATTAATTAACAGACTGATAATTAGTTAAATTATTTGAATTTATTAATTCCTTTAATTTAATTAAATTAAATAACCCTTGTACTTATTTATGAATTTTAATTTTTATCGCGCTTTAAATTACCCGCTGTCTAGTCTCGAGCACTGGCCTCATTTGTCTGCATTTATTTTTTTAATTAATTATTTAAATGCGTGCGATGGTTGTAATTAATAAAAGACGGTCTGAGCATCGTCTATTTTTCAGTTAAAATTTATAAGGGCCTGCGCGCCCAATACTTATATGATATACATTTATTCCCGAGTCCCCCTTACCTACGCGCGAGTATCTTTGTACTTCAGACAAAGACAGTGAGCGACGTAGACCCCGCCAATATGAGGTGGTGTACAATGGTGCAAGAAGACCCATGGATTCCACCAAGGCGAGGTGGTACTCCAAGACGTGACGTGGACCCCGGTAAGGCAAGACGATGATCCAAATGAGAAGCTGACATACAACATGGGTTCAGATGCATCTTGTGTCAAGTTTCGATACAGGTATGATGCCCCTTAGGTCCTTTAGATGCTCAAGACCATTCGGGTAGTAGTTTTACATTTATGCATTTATTTTTTTTTTCATTTTTAGAACAGCGGGAAAATACATAAAATAATAGATAATAAAATGCATAAAGAGGCGGCACGTGTTTTTCTATTAAAGTTCAGTAGTGAACGCGAAAATATAGATGAACAAGTTTTATAGAAATTAATTACATTCGTCGAGAGAAAAAAATAAAACCCTCAAAGAAAATATTAAGTAACTAATTCCCTCATTCAAGTTTGAACAAAACTGGGTGTTCGAGGTGCCGGTTCATGCCTCAGCTGAGGGTGCCTCTTACTACCAGGGAGTTCTTATTTGTGTGGTGGGTCGACTAACTAAAATTTCAGCAAAGTTATAGCCTTATCTAGTTTGTTGAAATTTTAGAGGCAAGCATTGATTAAATCAGTAAATGATTTTTGAAGCTGGGACTTCACTCAACAGATCAAGGAACCATGAGCTAATGCTGTTGGCCAGCCAAAAGCCTACCTTGGACCCTCCGAGTAGTGGCGTAACCCTAGCTTGTAGTCTACGAGGGAGGTTTAGGGATCCTTGCCACTAAAATACTCAAGATTATTTCGATTCTAGTATAGAGGGTTCCTAGAATTCGAAATATTTGTGGGAGACATTTAATGATTAAATAACCAGTAATGTCACATTAGGTAATCACATAAAAGTACAATATGCTAAAGTATATTTGTAGATAATGACAAGTAACACCAAAATAAAACTGCGATAAATATTAGACAAATTTAATGTCTAAACTAAACATGAATTTCCTAAATATAGTATAGGTGCTTACACACATTACTACTATAATGTAAATTCAAGGTGCTTATGTCCCAACTTGTTAAGCCAACTCAGGAATAAAGGGTGTAAAACTGCTTTCATGAGACTCATGAATAAATCATATAATGGTTCTATCATAATGCTATCATCAAATTCTGATGTTAGTTGTGGTATCTACATCAATACTTGGATGATGTTACACGTAGTCTCATCTCCAAGAACGTTTCGAGTAGAAATTAAATCAAGATTTAAATGTGATGATTGCCCTCAGATCATGCAAAGTGAAAGATAGCTCACAATATTTCATGTCATCCCATTGTTATACCTTTTACACCAAATTACTCTAGTTTCTTTTAAAGGTACAAATTAAAGTCATAGAGTAAGTACTTCATTATCGCTAAGGTAACATTTCGCCATGTAATAAGACTATTAGAGATAACACCATCATTTATTCTTATGGAAACACATTGAATGAAAGGCAAAAGGGCCTATGGAATATTACGCCAAAGGCACCTTCGTCATTTTCTTCAAAGAAAAGTGGTAGGTTATTTAACAAGAGGTTATTTTCATAACATAATGAAATGAATTCATGGAAGTTTAAAAACTGAAATACAAGAAGCAAGTTCCCGCTCCTTGTTCAGTTAAAATTCATCAAATAAAAGTATTGTTTTCTCTCATAATTCTTGGGTATTGAAATAAAATATTATTTTTACATATTTTTATTGAGATTCAATAACCAAGCAAGTAGAGAAACATTACTAGAAGTGAATTGTCTTCTCCAAGTAGCTGATAAAGGGTGATTCCTAAGTCAGCAGGGAGAAACAGATAACTTTAATTGCCAAGTGATTGATTAAAATTGAACAAGTTGTGGAGTATAACCAAAAACATTTATCTCATGTGCCCATTTGGACATGATGAGACATTATTCCATGTTTTGGAATGAATTTTGTTTGAGGTGACAAACTCAACAAATAGTTCACTACTATTTCAATCAATGGCAATACATGATGAATATAAAATGTAAGACCTATCCAGTTATGGAAATGTGATTCTTTGTCAAGTAAAACTAAAAGCGGACGTCAACTATATACCCAGTATGGTATCTAGACTCGACACAGCTAAACACCTATGGTATAATTGACATCTTCAGTTTAGACAAAGAAACCTTTGGAAATAAAGGTATGCCACAATGCTTCTGAGGTTAGTTCAACACAAGAGTGTGAACTGTTCCAAAGAAATCTAGAGTTAAAGATACTTCATAAGATTCCTTTAAGTCATTAAGGAATGTACCAATGAAGTATAAGTTTGGTGATAAGATATGAGTTGCTTCGGATCAGCTGGTCGAAGAATATCTTGACCAAGCAATCATCGATCATGATAATGTAGCGTAGAGTAATTCCTAAATGCATGTTACCTTATCTACATCACCGTATTGATGTTCATAAGGGGGATCGATGATAAAGTCTTACATATTAACATTGATCAACAAACATGTAGCGTTGAGAAATTCCTAAATGCAAATGTTATATATCAAAGTTATGATGTAAGTTGTATCAATGTTGTAACTTGCAGAAACTTCCATCATATTTCAAAATGTGATTTTCAAATAATAGCGTAATCCCATAACCAATATTACAACTAAAATGACAAATGGATATCATAAGAGTCATAGTATGATGGAAAAACCATTATGTCATACGACGTGTTTAGATGCAAAGAGTTTGTTAGTATTTAAACAAACATGCATCAAGTTAAACATGTTGTGCATCTAAGGTAATTATCCTAATAGTTGCTTAAGATATTACCTAAATCCCTAAGATAAAAAAATATAGTCAAGCATTAGACTATATTTCTATAAAAGGGTGCACATCTCTATTAGAGATAGTGGGAGCTGAATTTACTTAGACTTAGTCAATTCTCGAGATGCGCAAATGGTTGGCATAGGGAACAAGTTCTACAAGTACATGTGGAATAGGCATGTTCCAGAGACACATACTGCGTAGGAATAATGAAACCATGATGATGGTTTTATATTCACCGCCACTGGTGATATATTATTCATTGAGAATAATAAATCCTATAAGTAAGCATTATAAGGCAATGATCTAAGATTGACAAGATCAACTAAAATTCAATAATGGATTCCATGTATCAAATTGAAAAGGGGGATTATAAATTGAATACTGTGGTGGGTATTCAAATTAAATGATACATGGATGGTACAATTATGGTATCAATAAGGCTCAATTGGTTATACCAAGTCGGTAAGCCTAAATATATTAGAATTTTACTTGTCATAGCAAAACTTCTAGGATCCTTTTATTGTTCATTCGATGTCAAGTTCATCTTTTGTGGAAGGTCTCTATACGACACAACCATAAAGAGATGATGACATCAAATGATGCCAATAAGGGTTGCAAGTTACTGAAATCCAATTCTGGATTAAAGTAAGAAAAAATAACATAGATCATTCCTTATAAATGAATCATTACCTTGTGTCTACCAAAGGTTAGTGGGAGTGCCAATGTTTTCTAAGTGATATATGTTCGACAATATATGGAAAACAAATTTTGATCTTACAGATAAATAAGATCAGGTTAAAAACAATTCTCCATTGATTGACTTCAAGTAGAAACCTAAATTCTCGGGAACTGGATCCACTCAGGTAGATCCAAAGGTTGCTTGGTCCTTGTCAATCGTACATATAGTGACATTGTATTGAATAAATACAAGTTGGAACAATTCATGTTCAGAATTGTTGCCTATGTCAAATGGCTTAATATCTATAGGATAACATGTTCAGAGCATGTGTAGAGATCAAAGTTGTGAATTGATACCATATGCTTTAGCAATGGATCAATCACATATGCCATATTATGTAAAATAATTGATACTACTAGGAAATAATTTATTATAGGCAGATATCAATTATTTTCAGAAGCACTGCAAGTGATGCAGTCAGAACTATCATTTGTTCTTCGGTGAGTACAAATTATATGTACCTGGAATATGGAGAGGAAGGTATACTAGTTGTGGTGGGACACATACTAGTAGTCCTTAGATCAATTTGATCTGGATTCTTCGTTAGGCAAAGGATATGAGCGAGTCAAGCTCATAAAATCTTGCGGTAGCCATACCTACAAATACCGAGTACGTTGCAGCTTCTAAGGAATCTAAGAAGTAGTTATAAATAGCAACGATTTGTCCCAGTTCTTGGATTCACACCTAGTGAGAAAAGTATTATCATAATTAGAATTATGATATTCTTACTAGCCAAGTTGTCAAGTTATGACAATGGAAAAAAAATAATATACTCGGGGATACCCTGTCTTTAGAAGTTTTACTCAAGTCGATGAGGTTGTATATAAAAAATATGCCACGTAGCGAAAACATGGAAGGCCCAACAATTAAATCCCTTACTCACCAGAATCATGGTATTTATCGTGTGAGTAGATAAAAAGTTCAGTTAGCAAGTTGGATCTAGTGCAAGTGGGAATGTTGAAATAGTGGGTTCCCTAGACCCAACTATGTAGTACTTTTGATTACCGTATCATGTGTACAGTTAGATATGCATGATGATTTCTTACTATTATATTGGAGACTAGTCTGTGTCCACTATAATAATGGTAATGTCCAAAGGTTAGTGGTCATGTCGAGAGGTTATAGCAGATCCCAGGCTATAATGAGAACCTCAAGATACAATGACATTGATCTTAAATATATGTTCTATATTCAAGATACATCTTACTGACTGGACACAGTAGATGTATGACTATCAGGTGCTTAGGGTTCATAAGCATTGAGACTTCTTCTCATGAAGTTCGCACTTGGTGATCTCTAGTAGTGAGATCATGAGGACTGACCCGGAAATAGGAACACCACATGTTTTGGGTGTCATTGGTTGTTCCTATCTACATACATGTGTATTGGTCTCCTGACTTGAGACCATTAGCAATGTATATAATTTAATTACGTACTTTGATGCAAGGAAAAAACCATGGCAGTGATGTTGTGAGAAGGTAGTTTGTGTCGGGTGCGTCGTTAGTGGTATGGCATTGGTTGAATGGTCAAGAAAGAATTTGTCGCTTTCAAGTTTAGGAAGTTGTATATCTCAGGCCTGGTTGATCAGGATGGTGCTGCCTTCATAAGTCTTTGGCCAAAGAAGTAGAAAGGAGAATCCATCCAGTTAGATCAAGAAATAATAAATCTAGATAAGGACGATGAAACAAGAGTGCGTTCTGATTTATGAGATATCAAATGACAAAGAGACTATAGTACACAGTCAGTGTTCGTAGGATGGTAGTCGTTGCTATGACTATGCTTATCTTTTTAGGGGCCATGACGGGTTGCTAGACCCCGCTCTTGGTCTGTGAATTTTATTCACCGCTATCAAGATAAGGGCCTAGAGGGTCACACACAACAGCGTATTCAAGAATCCACACCTATTCATTTGAATAGGTATATGGACATATTTATCCCCGCCATGGGGTCAGAGCATTTGTCCATGTTGTCGATCACTAAATGAATTAAATAAATTCATTAATATTCAAGTTATGAATATTTGGGATTGAATTTATTTAATGTATTTACGAGTTTAGTAAATATGATAAGATATTAATTGAACGAATATTATTTTAATATTCAAGGTTCGTTTAATACTAAGCGGGACAACGAGTCGAATTAAAAGGCCCAGATTTTATCACGTAATATATTTTATATATTAAAAGTATGAGATAAAATTAATAAATAATATAGACGAAGTTATAAGTCGTCATAATTATTTATTTAAAGAATGTTGATATTAACGGGGGGACGGGGAACCCTACCGGGTATTTATCAACATGTCTATAAATAAGAGAGGAGGCTCTCTCTCTTTTATGTGGAATTCACTATTCACTCATTTGCATGGAATAAGAGTTGAGAGCCTCTCTCTCCTACCACTTCTTAGAGAGAGAAGCACTCGATCCAAGAGTTCAGATCATGTTTCTCCTCACACATCGCAAGATCGACGATGCGGTGATCTTTGGGATGTCGAAGATATCGTTGAATTGCCGCGCTAGCACCCGGAGTTCGACGATTGGCATTCACACAGATTTTTGAGGTGCGTGTGGGTGATCTAGTGGGATCCTGCTATGGATCCTTCAAGAGAAGATCACCATTGGCTAGCAGAAGTCGACCGCGCCTTCGGATTTGAAACGGGTACGTTTCCTTTAATTTTGTGCTCTTAATAATCTACACGAGATCCTTCGACCTCTAAGGGGCTCGGATCGTCCGTGACGACAAGTACTGTCATTCCGCCGACAAAAAATTTAAAATCCCCGGCCCACCGGCTTCCGCTGTGGGCCTCAGAAACCCAAATGATTTTGTATGTAATCGAATGTACACTCAAGAACTGGCCTAAAACAGCTCTCACTAGAGTCAGGCCCAATGAAAAGAAGCTGTTGAGTTACTTTTACATCAAGCATATGATAATCATGATTAGGCCTCCCACTTAGAGGATGTTAGGCATCAAAGAATAAAAATGTTTGAAATTGAAAAGCGATCTTTCGAAACAGGTGATTTAAGTGGTTGTTAGATGATGCACCGAGCTAATGTCTGAACCAAAATCCAAAATATCAGATGAACAGTTGCACGAATTTCAGCCATAACAGTTCAATAATTACCCAGGCTAGTAAGGTTGGGGGTTTATTTAATTCAACCATCAAATTCATTCTAAACAGTTCAAAGATTTGAAGAAGAAGAACATGAACAACCCAGCCTGTAGGGCCGGGTGATTTTTCACATCTATAATCCCCTCCTTAACTAAAGTCAATTTTCTCCTGATTAGGATAGAAGCCACAAGGAGAGAGTATGACTGAACTATCCAAGGATTACCTTAGAGTTACTATCTACAAAACAGTTCCAGTGAATTCATCATATAGAAGAACGAAGTCTCATGGAAGACACAAAGGAAGAAGATCTCACAAAAACACTGACAAAATACCATCAATGCATTATGCGTCAGTAAATGTCATTAACACCACTGCATAATATCCTACAGAAAATGAACCATGTTCAGAGGAATCAAAAGATGAAGTTCTTGTCCATAATACGGTACACACCGAGGCAAATGAAGAAGGCGTGCATACCTAAAATTAGAGGCTAACCCAGAATCTTGGCATGCCTTCAAATAACTAAACCCCTCCCTGAAAGGCATCTAATAAGGGGATAGGCAGAAGTCACATCACATCTCACTTTTCCACTAGAGAAGGTCAATCTCCTTCTCTTGAAGAGAGATTTTCACAACAAGAAGAGGAAATGAAGGAGTTGAAAAGGCTCAATACAGAGTTACTTCAAAACAATATTTTTGCTAGACATACTCCCCAGATAGGTCCTCAAATTGTAAATCCTATATGAGATCCTCAACAAAGAGGTTTTGTAGTAACTTCAGATGCGGATAACGAATTCCTTCCACTGGGTAGACAATCAAGGAAGGATCAAACACATCCTGATAGGGCTGTTCCAGTGGGTTATCCAAGGCAGATATTAGCACCACAATTAGTAGTTTTTCGGGTCATTGTACCCGCTCAAGCTCCAGTTTCTACACCTGCACAAGTTCCATCTCATTTAGATGTTCCGCAAATGATTATGAACACAATTGAGGAATTAAATACTCGATTGGAAGCCATGGAGGAGAAACGTGCACCAATTCAGCTGTAAAAGAGAGCTTACACTGAATGGGTGGATACAATTCATCCCTCACCAAATTTTGTGAATACCATATTCCCAATCGTTAATGGTTCGGGAGATCCAGATCAAAACATAACACATTTTGTTTCTGGTTACGATCCAATGATGAGAAATTCTAAATAACATGAAGCAGTAAGGCTTAGGTGTTTTTTACAGTCATTACAAGTACCATCTTTTGTCTAGTATACATGTTTACAATCTCAATCAATTACTGGATGGGAAGATCTCTATTAGAAATTCTTTCTTCCATTTAGATCAATGCTACCAAAGACAATATTTTTTGATCTTACTAATTGTAAAAAAAGGGAGAATGAAAGTGTGTTAGATTTCATTACTTGATGGAAAGGATTAAAATATTTCTTAAATCTATCACTCCCATAAGAAGTGTTTTTTCAAATTTGTGTGGAAAATCTACGTGATGAGAAACACACACCATTGATCCATATAAAATACATAGTAGGGTTTCGAGACCTTTATTCAATCACTCAATAGATATATGACTCTATTATAGAAAATATGGCTAAAACTCATGTAATTCCATATGCTCCGGGGATGAGGATAAGAATGGTAGAAGCTTCTACAGTCACACTCAAGCAGGCACCTAAACTAGCTTATACTTCAAGACCATCATCATACCGAAGGGTTCTACCTCCTGAGCATCAGCAGTAATGACTGCCTCGTCAAGATGATCAAAGAGATCAAAGAAGAAAATAGTTTTAGGAATTAAAAAATAAAGTTTATTCTTTCAAGAATTAACAAGTTTATGGTTACTTCATTTCAGCCTTAGAAAACAATTTAGTTCAGTTTCTTGGGATGAAGAAACCAAATAAAGAAGGATATGAAGATCTTAGGAATTATTTTCCCTTTCACCAGATGTTAGGCCATTCTATACATGAGTGTTTTGTTTTCAAGTACCTCCTACAAAAGGTGGTAGACTCTGGAGAAGTGAAACTGAAAAGTTCATCATCTCAAGTATCATGTGTTACTGCTATTGATTCAGTGGAAGAAGGAAAATGGAAAGTGGTCAAAAGTAAAAATGTGAAAAAATATGATTATTGTATGATCAGGAAAATGATCAAATGGACTCAAGACATTTTACAAACACTGTTGAAACAACCGATTGTGTCTTATTCCACTCCTAACATAGTAAAACCACCTTCATCAAAAGTTTGTTCCTCAAAGAAGCGATGGGATTATAAGGACGACGAGTAGTCTGAAGAAGATGAGCTCATGCCAGGGCCAAATTTGTCCTTGACCCTGGAAGATTTCATGCCATCTGTTTCAAAAGCACGGGCACCACCCTGCCAAACAGAACAACCAGAATTAACCTTTCATGAAAAATATTATTCAGATGAAGAATTGGTTTTTGTTTCTATTAATGTTATCCATTGAATGGATCCTTATGCCAATGGTGATTCTAATTATTATAAGCTAAAATTCCATGAACCTAATTGGGGAAATAGAGGAAGATTCCAAGGATGAAGATATAGGGGAATGTGTGGGAATTATAAAAACCACCATTTTAACTCTACCCCTACTCAAATTATATATGCGACAAAAACTTGTGGAAGAGACCTTCAACAGGCTCAACAGGAACAAGTGGATTCTTCCATGAAAGATAGGTTCAGTTCTAACATGATTATTCTGAAGGAATGATTAGAAGTCACACCATCTTCTTCTCAGCCAATCAATAGACCTAGACAGTCTAATTTACAAAATCTAGGAATATTTACAGCTTCTGTTTTAACACAGAATGCGTTTACATCAGAAGCATGACTTCCAAAGCACATATAAAACGGCGTCTCCATGCTGGAAAACACAGACCTTTGGAAAACAATTATGATGTCTTGAATCAAATTTCCCAAGTACTGGACAAGTTTTCAATTCTAGATGCTTTTAATCTATCAAATGATCTTTGAGGAGAACTCATTAAGGCTTTGTCAAGTCCTCAAGAGTTTGAAACCAAAGTTGTTGCTGCTGAGGTTTACCATAGATAGAATTATTCTGTAGAATTTCATGCAGTCATATCTTTTAGAGATGAAGATAAAAATGATGTGGTGCATGGGCATATCAGACCTTTGTATTTATCTGGAATGGCCAATGATGTAGACATCCGACCAGCCTTCATTGATAATGGATCCGGAGTCAACCTCATTCTTATTCGTACACTGGTTTGATTGGTCCTGACTGAATCTGACTTATCTCCTTCCAATTTAATGTTGCAATATTATAATAATAATGAACAATAACCTCTAGGTGAAATTACACTCAAAACATTGTTTGGAGATCTTGTGTCTAATTCAAACTTCATGGTTGTTCGTCAGGACAAAGCCTTCAATATTCTGCTTGGAAGGACTTGGATACATCAACATGCAGCCATACCTTCATCATACCACCAATGCCTTAAGTACTGTTTCAATGGTCAAATCAGGAAATTTTATGGTGATAAGGCTCCGTTCAAAACATTTTAATCTCAATTCATTGAGGAAGAGTTTTAACCCACAAAAGGAATGAAGTCCATGATAAAATAAATCACCAGAGTTAATTCTCTAAATGTATTGGAAAAAATCCCATCAAATCCATTTATACATATTAGTATAGATTATTTATTACCCATCAATCAAATTGAAAAGGTAAACCCAAATACAAGAACCTGTCCAGTTACTTACATATTGTAAATTACGACAATTGGGCCTGTCAACATGGAAGAAACTGTTGATCCACCAAGAAATGATGAAAGACTAAATGAAAATGTTTTCATTTCAACCACTGAACTACAACAAGACTATACTTTTTCAACCAGAGTAGAAGAGATTGTAGAAATTGTAGATAAAGGCAAAGATGTAGACTGTCAATCCATCATCTCCACTTTATTAACCTAAGAAGACCCTTCATCCTTAGTAGGGATAGATTTGGTGGACACTTCTTCAGGATGTTCAAATAATGACTCGTCCCCAAGCTCTGGAAGTTTTGCCTCGTCATCTACCATGAAAGTGGAAAGAGAAGATGTAATGCGTAATGAAAAAGAAGAGGAAGATCTCAGGGATTCTCCTCTGGAATTTGAGGAAGGTGTTTCTACTACTGTGGATGAGCTCATAGAAATAATTCTGGGTACAAAATAAGATCCATGCCCCCACTTTAATTAGTGCAGCCATGACCTATGAAGGGAAATAGGTGTATAGTTCATTTATAATGAAACATTGAGATATATTTTCTTGTAATTATATAGAAATTATATGTCTTAATCCTAATTTAGCCACCCATCATTTGGGTTTTCCAGAGGAACATTGTGGATTCAAGCAGGCATCAAGAAGAACACATCGAACTCATGCCTCTAAAATTGAAGCAGAAGTTGATAAGATTGTAAAGGTCAAATTTGTCAGTGAAGTTCAGTATCCCAAATAGCTGGCCAACATTTTACCATTGAAAAAGAAGAATGGACAAATTACAGTTTGCATTGATTTCAGAGATATTAATCAGAATTTTCTAAAAGATGATTTTCTAGTGCTGATTATAGAGATTTTAATGGATGAAATAGCTGGCTATAAAGCTCTTTCCTTCATGGATGGATACTCTGGGTATAATAAAATATGTATGGACCCAAAGGATAAATAATCTATATACTTCAGAGCCCCTCAAGGTGTGTTTTTCTATTGGGTAATTATATTTGGCTTAAATAAAATAGGTGAAACATACATACGTGCCATGAACCATATCTTGAAAGCCTTCTTAGAGAAATTTTTTGAATGTTATGTGGATGATTTGGTGGTCAAATCCAAAAAATGTTTCAATCACTTGGCTGATTTGGAGACAATATTGAATAAAATTCGGTAATAGAGTTTGAAGATGAACCCCTTGAAATGTGATTTCAGGGTAACCTTAGGAAAGTTTCATGGCATCGTTGTATGCCATCGTGGTATCAATTTTGATCCTGAGAAAAAAAATCAATCCTTGGTATGTCACCTCCACAAAATTTGAAATAATTAAGAGGACTCCAACAACACTTGGACTATATTTGGTGCTTTATAGCCAATTTAGTAGGAAAGTGTTTACCCTTCACCATATTAATGATGCAGGGAGTCACCTATAAATGGACCGAAGACTACCAAGAATCACTTGATACTATCAAGAAATATCTCTTGAGTCCACCAGTATTAATTCCACCTATTGAAGTAAGACCACTTATTCACTATGAGACAAATTTAGAGAGATCAGTAGGTGCCTTACTCGACCAAAAGAATGATGTTGGGAATGAAAACATGAATTACTATCTCAGTCGAACAATTATTGATGCATAAACTCTATATTCATGTATTGAAAGGTTCTTCCTAGTATTAATTTTTTCAGTTCAGAAATTGAGGCACTACCAGCATTATCATGAAGTCTAATTGGTGTCTCGCAATAATCCACTCAAATTTATCCTCAATATTCCTATGATTACAGGGAGTCTAGCATAGTGGGTTGTTACTTTTCAACAATTTGATATCCAATTTATGACTCAAAAGGCAATAAAAGGCCAATCTCTAGCTGACTTCCTTGCCAAGCATCAATCTACAGAAGATACCTCATTTAATATTGAACTTCTATATTAATTGGTATTATCTATTAAAAATAATTCCCAAACATGGGAAATATATTTTGATGGTGCTTCCAAAAGTACAAGAGGGAAAATAATGGAAAAACCTAAACTCAACAAAGTTGGGTTATGAAGTTTCATTGTTTCCCCAGAAAAGGAAGTATTGCCTTATTCATTCCTGTTGTCAGAAGGTGGTACCAACAATGAGGATGAATATCAATCTCTCATCACAGGTTTGGAACTGGCCCATCTAGTGCAGATGGACCATTTAAAGGTGAAAGGTGATTTAGAATTGGTAATAAAATAAATTAATGGTGAATATTCTATCAGAAAATAAGAGTTAATACCTTTGTGTGATTATGATAGAGGGTTAATGGATGAATTTACCTCAGATCCTACATTTTATTGTGTCCCGTGATCACAAAATTCTCAAGAAGATGCACTGGCTAATGCAGCTACAACGTTGGAAAATCCAAATCTGTATGAGACAGTCATCAACATAGCCCATCATCGTGTGGTTTTACCATTTGTTCAATCCAGAATGGAGGAAATTAATCAAATTATCCCTATTTCTGAACCATATGGTCATACCACGATATGGAGGACATCCATCAAGGAATATCTTCAAAATGGGATACTTCCACCAGATAGGGCTGAAAAAGAACAAATCTGACGATGAGCATCCAATTTATCTCTTTATGATCGTCCAGACCACAAAATGATCCCCTATAATTGAGGTTTTGATGGAATCATCTTCAGATGTAGTGATGGAGAAGAGACTGTAGTTTTCATGAAATAAGTACATTCACGAGTTTGTGGTTCCCCACTATGTTGGCACAAACACTCTGATCAGATCTGAAGGCTTGGATAATTTTGACCTTCAATGACGTAGGATTGTACAGGCTTCACTAAAAAATGTTATCCGTTCGAAGTGGATGACATCTTCATTCATAAACCCACAAAGTTAATACATACAACTAAATACTCCTGGCCATCTTCTATATAGGGAATAAATGTAGTAGGGCCTTATCCTCTAACCATGGCTAAGTAGTTCAATTATATTCTCACAGATACTGACTTCTTCTCTAAATGGGATCAGGAAATACCTCTCAAGGAAGTGGAAGCCAGAATTATTGTTAGTTTTGTTAAAACAAATATCATCAACAGATTTTTTGTCCCTCGTAATATTTTAATGGAAAATGTCACCGATTTTTTGTTTTATTGAGGTATAAAAGTTATATAAGGAACATAATATCAAATCCAACCATTTATATTGCCATCATGTGGTGACCAATGAACTGATAGAGGCATTAAATAAGACCCTATCAAATATACTCTAGAAGATGGTGGATAAAGATAATAAATTATGGCCTGATAAACTTTTGAATGCTTTATGGGCTTATCAGACAACTACCCGTAACGATACCCAAGCAACTCCTTATTCATTAGATTATGGAACCAAAATATTTTTTTCAATTGAAATGAGATTTCCTTCACTCAGAGTTTCAATCTGTGATTAGTTATCTACAGATGAGAGGTCTCTGAAAATGTTCAATGAGTTGGAATGATTAGACGAGAGAATATTTCATACTTTGTATCATCTAGAAGTCGATTAGAATAGAAAAGCACAAGCTTTTAACAAGAATGTTCACCTCCATTAATTTATTTAATTATAATTGGTATTGTTCATTAGGACTCCAATGATACCAGGAAAGAAACCTCCAATACTGGATCCAAAGTGGGAAGGATCTTATTCCACATAGAAGGTTTATTAAATGGAGCTTATGCATTAATCTCAATAGATTAAGATCTTATTACAAGTCCAAACAATGTGAGATTATTGAATAAATACATTGTGTAGTTGTGCACATTGGTCCTCACTATAAGAATTTAAACTACACAATAAAATGTCCTTTATACAAGACTTAAAACTGCACCGCCACCATGTCGTAGTTGCAAGATATTAAACTGCATAACAACCATAAGCTTCCATGCTGCATGACGTTGAAATGCATAGCATCATCATCCTTTCCACATGACATTAAACTGCATGACATCATTTGTACAATAAATGTTTTCTCTATTTGACGTTAGAAGCATCCATAAGAAAACATCATTGACATCATCACTACTCCTTATTAGTACACGAGTCCCTCTTTTTCCTATGTTTGAGTCAGATCTGCATCGAGACCTTGTTCCAAGAACTACGTATGGATTGATTCTCATTTTACAATGATATACATAGAGAAACATAAATCTACAATTTTGGGCCCATCCACAGTTACAAAATCTTTTTATTTCATTTTCTCCTCTTGTATATGAATCAGATCTATACAGAGTGTTTCCTTAAAAAATATGATTTGGTCCTTATACTATATTATGTCTTAAGATTTACCGTTATCTCAGAATGTGTGAAAATCCCCCATTATTCATGTAAAACTTGACTAGCGTAAGGAATTATTGTTTAAAGAACTATGTACGACATGATTCACATCTATTTGAAATACATAGAGATGCATAGATCTCAAACCTTGGGCCCAACTGTGATAAAAACTGTTTATTTCTTGTATAGGAATCAAATCTTCACAGAGAATGTTTTAAGAATTATGTATGAATTGACTCTTTCCCCATCAAGACACATAGTGACACTTGGGTTTTATCCCTTAATCCTATTACAACATTTCTTTCCTTTCATATCGGCTCATTGTCATCCTTACCACACGACGTTAAACTGCATGGAAATTTGACACCCCATTTTCCACATGTGTCACATTTATATCATAGAAGAAACCATTACCATCCTAGTTTCTCACACTGAGCATATGATGCTATTAATACTTTAATAACTTTTTATATACTCCCTTTACACATTTTATATGAAATGTGCGTAATTTGTGTGGAATATTAACGTTTAAATGTTAAATGTAATTTTTGAGCATTATTTGAATTAATCCAATCGATGTCAGATTAATATTTTAAATATTAATCTCACTCTACTTATGAAAACTATATGATTCTTGTTTTTTTGGGTTACTTACTAAAATTAAAACTTTTCATTAGAAGGAACGATTGGTTAAATAGTCCCGTTAGAGGGTCATATGGACAACGTAAAAAGACCCAAAGAATTTGTGATGAAACTAAAACATCTATGAAGATTGAATTACTGGGCCCAATATAAAATTAAAAATTCTTTTATTCTCATAAAATGTTCGAGGGAAAATGTAAGGGGTCTTGGATAAACATTTCAAGGCCCACCTCTAAAGACAAGGGGCCCAATTGATTAATTTATACTCAGCCCACCATTTTGTCCCAGAATTAAAATCTGTACAATATTCCTAACATGTCTCCTCATATAATAAAACAAAATATGATATTTTTCATTTTGAAAGATGGGATATGGGTTTCTGAATTTTTGAATAAATAATTCGTATTTGAAGGCATCTGCATATTCAAAAATCCATTCACATTTCGGCCATTGAAAAAGCATGTATTGGAATGGACATTTTAACATTGTTTAATTAAAATGCCATAACTTTGGCTTCATAAGTCCAAATGCATCCAAATTTTGAGATTAGTCTACCAAAGTTATTATATAAAAATTTTAAGAAGAGGAAATATTATGATTTGATTTTTTGTATGTCCAAATTGTCGAGAGAAGTGGAGGGGTAGTTTTGGAATGCAAACAGCCCACCACCTTGGGATATAAATACATCCCCTCCTATCCTTTCAAAGGGGTTGGAATTTCAGAGGAAAGAAGGATTGGTTGGAATGAATAAGGTTCTGCCAAATTATTATGAGGATCTCCCATAATCATGTTTTTACTTGAGAAACCATTCCTCCTTGCTTCCTTTCATTTACTTTTGTGATGTTCTTCATTTGTAATTGTTTTTTGTGTTTTTTTTGTAATTTTGTTTGAATGAAAGTTTCTTATTAAGTATCTCTTATTATCATACAAATTATTTAGATTAATATTAATGTTCTTAAAATATTTTAAATCAAGTTAAAAAACCGTCCCTTCTTTTTCTTCCTCATTCAATCGAAAGTCTGTTTTTAATTCTCATTATCGTTTGTGTGTTTGTTCGACCCACCACTCTTTTCTTGTCCATTTCCTTTTCTTATCTTATAAATTTATCATCATTTTAATTATAAACATATTATTAATCATTTAAATGGATGAGTAAATCTCTCATTGGGGTGAGTTATAATTTTGGGATGTTAGGCGACTGAGAGATTTTGCTCGATGAGTATTCGTTGAATTAACATTGTGTATGTTGGACTTAACATGTCATGAATTAATGACTTGTTTTGTTTTTTGAGTGGTTTCCATGGATTATTGGAACCATAAATACACTACCATAAACAATATATGATAAATATTAGAACCTTATGTTAAGTTAAGGCTGGGATTAAATCCATAACACATGGGAATTCCAATCAACGTCAACTTGTTACATGGGTGTTAATTTAATGCAATATAAATCATGGATTAAGGATATCACAAACTTAACTATCTAATGATGAGCTCCCCACAGTATTTATAATTTTTTTAAATAATTCTTAATCAATCAATCTATTCATAAGCTCTACAAACAAACCCCCAATCAGAATAAAATCAACTAAAAACAATCAACTATTAAAAAGTATCATCATAGAGGATTTGACCCAAGTGATGCTATAGGAATTATCAAAGCACCAGGACCTTGAATGGTCGATAGGTGATAATCGACCATGCTTTAAAATGGCATTGTTTCCCGGGATGGTGAAATTTAATAGTCATTATTTTCTGGTTATTGTACAAAAAACAAAAACAAACAAAATTTTAAAAAAAAATTTGAAAAAAAACACAAATATAAACATGCCTTATCATAAAAATCATAAATGGAAAAAATAAAAAGAAATACTTGTCTTACTTTTTTTTACACAATCAGTCTAAATTACCCATAGCCTCCCAAACAATCCCTCATATTTTTTTGACCCCAAAATTGAGTGAAAACTTCAACAAATTAAGAGGAACATAAGGGATAATCAAATAATTCAAGAAAGAGTCATTGTACAACCATTTTAATTAGATATATCCAATCCTAGGGAACAAACACCTCAAGAAATTGATGCGCCTGATATGAATTACCAACCCCGTCATAATTCATAACCACATCCTACTTGGTGAGGATCCACATCTCCACCTTAAAGAGTTCGAAGTGGTGTGCTCTACCATGAATCCTCAAGGGGTTTCTGAGGAACAAATAAAACTCTAAGCATTCCCTTTATCCCTAGATGACTTTACCAAGCCATGTCTTTACTACCTCCCTCCAGCTTCCATAACCACATGGAAGTATAGGAAGTGACTCCTTTTAGAGAAATTGTTTCCTGTTTCTTGTACTGCTTCTATCTGAAAAGAAATAAGTGGTATTTGTAAATTCCTTAATTAATCACTCCATTAGTACTGGGGGAGGTTCAAAATTCTTGTTGAAACCTTCCCACACCACAAAATACTAGACTAAATCTTTATCCAATACTTATATGAGGTTTTATTGGCTATGAAGTGAACTCTCATTGATTCCACAAGTGGCTGTGCTCTTGTTGATAAAACTTCTATAGCTGCAAGTGATATCATAAGAAACATGGAGGAAAACACACAACAATTCCATACTCGAGAACATATTCAAGTCAAACTAGTCCAATATAATCAATCCATACATCCGAACAAGATGACTGTGTGGATGAGTGAAATTACAGGTCTTGTGCGAAAACTTGTTATGGATTCCAAATCCACAACCTCATCTTATCCACAATCAATGTTTCTTGGACCTAAAAAAACTATGGAATCTAAAACTCAAAAGCTCATCCAATAGACACCTGTCCACATTTTCAAGAAGAACCAACCAATTCCTCTAGACCAATGGATCTCAATGCAGCCTGTACTCAGTAGAAAACCAACCCTCAACTATCAGGTCAATTTCTTAGAAACCTCAACCAAGCTCACTCGGAGCCCTTCTCTTCTTCTTATAACCAAGGTCGGAGGTATGGTAATCCCATCTCTCATCCCCCTCAATTCCCTCCTAAAATCTCAAACCAGTTTCAATACGGTCAATGTGTTGGTAACTTCCAACAACCTTATCCTTTTGATCCTTAATAACAAAGGAAAAATCGTCCTCCTACTCCTCCAGGCATCCACTATCCTAGTGAGCCTTCCCAATTCCCAAACCAATACAAATTCTTTCCCAAGAACCAAAATCAAGGAAATCCAAATTTAGGACAAGCCTCTTTGTCCATGAAACCATGGGAAAGTGTAGTTAAAGAACTTTCCTCTTTCACTCATTCCAGTATTAAAAATATTGAAACCCAAACTTATCAACTTGCACCAAACCTTATTCAGCTGTAACCATCCAATTCTTCCCAACTCCTAGCTCAACCATTACCCAAACCCAAGGATAATGTATGTTCAATTGAACTTAGATCAGGAAAGAAAATTTCTAGGCCTCTAGATAAGTCCTCCAACCCCCGTTTGAATGTTGAAAGAGAAAATAAAAAAAATAAACTTGAAAAGGAACCTTAAACCATTACCTCACCTCCTTTCATTCCACTTAGGCATCTAATTCATTTTACTCAAGTTGTTTCTAAGCCCAATAAGTCCTTTGAAACTGATCCTGAAATGCTCGACATGTTTAGATGTGTAGAAGTAAACATTCTCCTCTTAGATGCCATAAAATAAATCCATATGTATGCCAAGTTTGTTAAGGACTTGTGCACCCACAAGAGGAATCTTAGGACCTTCGAAAATATTTCCACCCAAAAGTCTATTCCCATAAAGTTCAAAGATCCAGGGACCTTTATGGTTACATTCAAAATTGGGAGTTCAAACATTGATGATGCACTCATAGACCTAGGAGACTCAATTAATTTCATGCCCAAATATATAATCTCCAACCTTGGTCTAAGTCACTTACATCCAAGGGGTGTTGTCATTCAATTGGCCAATGGAATCACTGCTAGTCCTGACGGTATAATCGAGGATGTCCTTGTTCACGTGAATGATCTTATCTTATCTACTGATTTCTATGTCCTTGACATAGAAGTAGAGATTTACTCTTCTCAATCTCCACTTATTCTAGGAAGAAATTTTCTTATGACATCTAAAACCAAAATTGATGTCTATGCTGCGATCTTATCCATAGAATTTAGTGACCAACTGGTCAATTTCAATATTTTTTAATCCTTGAGATACCCATTAGAGAGTCAATCTATATTATCTATCTATGCTTCTGAAAGTCTCTATAAGAATGTGTTGAATCCAAATCCATCATGTTCTTCCTTTTCCACTGATAGAGGATTTTGTAAATATTGCTTCCTCATTAACCAAGTCATAAATAGAGAAGTCATGGTTGACATTACAATTCCCAACTCTAATGATCTAAAGGATCCTGAAAACTCCTTGTAATCCCATATCACATCTAAAATCCACTACTCCAACTTAGATGGTAATGTGGAAATCGAACAAGCATGTTAATTTTTTGATTCAAATAAGATTACCCAACATTCATCATTTCCTATCCATGATTCTGAAAATTATGTTATATGCAAGTTGAAACCCGAACCAATATGTTTATATTGTTCCAATGGGAGTGAAGGTTGTAATATTTTTTCCATAATTAATAAAGTGATCACTGGTGATGTTGAAATTGACCATTCCTTGGAGAAGGACATTAATATAAAGAATATTGGAATATTTATTTAGTCTTATGACTCCACTAATCCTCATTACTCTACACCAGTAAGTGATGAAATAAATGAGTCAAAAACAATTGAGATATCATATTGTAGTTTCATTTTATCTAAACCTTACATAAATGAACCATCAAAATTGAGACATCTTCCTAAATTTACAAGCATAGAAAACCATCACATTGTGGATAAAAGCATTCCCCATGTTGAAGAAAAAATGGAGTATAGTCATATTCTCTTTGCACCCTCGTTGAATTGCAAGTTAAACAACATGGAAGGGATGAAATTATCCAATGAATCATAAGGCCTCCCAAAGGAAAAGTTTTTCTAGAAGAACAATAGAGTTGAGAAAATACTTTGGCCACCGTGAGACTATTGGTAGTCCACTACAACTGTCCAGCTGTAGAAAAATAAATGTAGCGATTCTTGGGAGGCAACCCATGTTTTCTTTTACTTTTATAAAATTTTAATTTCATTTTAGTTTTTCATTTGATGAATAATGATTTCTCTTTTCAGGGAACCACCTCCACTTCCATCAGATCCACAACTTCTATAGTAAACACACCATTGGATGGAGACGAAGACCCACCAAATACAAACTAGGGGGCACCCCTTTACCTTTAAATATCACTCTGTATATTCCACGCTCTCTAATGTTATTAATATTTTCATGACTTATTATATACTCTCTTTACTTATTTTTTAATAAATGTGCATAATTTGTGTGAAATATTAATGTTTTAATACTAAGTATAATTTTTTAGCATTTTTAGAAGTAGTCCAATTGAGTCAGTTTACTATTTTATTTATAAATATCGCCCTACTGATTCAAATTGTGTGGCTTTTGTTTTTTATGATTCATTATTCAATATCTCACATATCATTAGAAGTAATCATTGGCCAATTATACAATTTTATGGCTCATATGGGCAACACAAGACGACCCAAAGAATTTGTGATGAAACTGAACCATGAATGATGATTGAGTTATTGGTCTAAATACCAAAGACCCAATTTTCTGAAACTCGCCCATATGTTCTAGATTTTCTAAAGGAATCACAGATTAAAATTTTAAGGTCCAACTACTATAACAATGGGCTCAATTAATGACTTGAACTCCAGCCCACCATTCTGCCCGAAAATTAAAATCCGGACACTATTCATGACATATCTCATGATGTATTCTTCAAATAGAGATGAGATTTTACAATCTGAAATAGTATATATATATACGACTGACTTTATTGAATAAATCATTCATCTTTGAAGGCATATTCCTATTCAAAAACCTTTTACTTTTTGGAATTCAAAAATATTGGATGGAAATGGATAAATTAATTATTTTCAATCCACCGGACATAATGTTGGCTCCATTATTCCCAATGACTCCAAATTTTTGAGAGGATGGAAAAAATTATTATCTACAACTTTGAAGAAGGATATATCTTGATATTCAGCTGTTTGAATGTTAAAATCATCGAACCAAGTAGAGGGACAGATTGGGAATGCAAACAGTCCACTTCCTTGGACTATAAATACATCCCCCTCTTCTCCATCAAAGGAGTTGGAATTTCAGAATATAGGATCACATATTGGAACGACCAAAGCCTTTCCCAGGGCTTGGGAGGACATTCCATACTCATGTTTTCACTTTAGATACAATTCCGCCTCTCTTTGTTTCCTTTCACTTTTGTGTTGTTCTCCGTTTGTAATCTTGTATGTTTGTGTTTTGTAATTCTACTTTAATGTATGTTTCTTATTCAATATCTCTTATTCTCATCCAACTTATGTAGTTTAATATTAGTGTTCTTAAAATATTTTAAATATAGTTGAACCCCCATTCCTTCTTTTTCTTCCTCATTTAATCAAAAGTCCGTTTTTTTAATTCTCATCTTTTTTCGTGTGTGTGTGTTCGACGTAGCACTCTTTTCTTATACCTATATTTTTCTTATCTTGTTAATTAATCATCATAAATATATAAACAAGATTAATATTAATATCAATGGCTGAGTAAATATATTATTGGGTTGAGTCCAAATTTTGGGATGTTAAGTGATTTATAGTATTTGTTTGATGAATATTTTTTAATTTAACATTGTGTATGTTGGACTTAACGTGTCATGGATTAATGACTTGTTTTGTTTAAAGTGTGGTTTACATGGATTATTGGAACTATAAATACACTACCATAAACATTATCTGATTGAGATTAGAACCCTATGTTAAGTTAAGGCTTGGATTAAAGCCTTAACACTTTGTAATTCCAATCAACATTATCTTGCGAATTGGGTTTTAAATTAACTTCAATATAAAGAAAAGCTTCAGGATATCACAATTTTAACTCCATAAAAATGAACTCACACCAATATTTATCAAATTGTTAAATCAAACACCAATAATATATTATTTCATAATATCTACAAACAAACCCCCCAATCAGAATACAATTAACTAAAAACAATCGACTATTAAAAAAAGTATCATCACTGAGGATTCCACCCGAGTGCTTCTATACACATTAGCAGAGCATCAGATCTTTGATCGGTCGATAGGTGAAAATCAACCACATGTTTTAAATGGAGTCATTGCTGGTGATGGTGCTTTATGTAGTCATTAGTTTATTGATATTATAAAAAAACTCAATTTTTTTTGAAAAAAACACAAAGAAAAACCCGCGTTCCTCATAAAAATCATAAATGGAAAACACAAAAAGAAAAACCCATCTTTATTTTCTCTTCCAAGATCTTTTTGAATATATCGTATCCTCCCAAACAATACCTCATATTTTTTTGACCTTGATATTGAGAGTCCACTTCACCAACTTAGGAGAAACATAAGAGATAATCAAATAATTCAAGAACCAGTCCTTGTCCAACCAATTGAATTAGATATGGCCAACCCTAGGGAACAAACACTTAAAGAACTATCTGCCCCTGATATGAATTACCAACCTCTTTGTATTCAATATCCAAACATAGAAGCTGACTCCAAACTCAAATCAGGTTTGATTCATCTTCTTCCTAATTTTCACGGACTAACTGTTGAGGATCCACATAATCACCTTAAAGAGTTCCAAGTGGTGTTCTCTACCATGAATCCTCAAGGGGTTTATAATAAAAAAATAAAACTCCGAGCATTCCATTTCTCCATAGATGACACTGCTAAGTCATGGATTCACTACCTCCCTCCCAGTTCCATAACAACATGGAATGACATGAAGCGACTCTTCTTAGAGAAATTCTTTCCTGCTTCTCGTACTACTTCTATCTGAAAGGAAATAAGTGGTATGCATCAGTTCCCAAGTGAATAACTTTATTAATACTGTTAGAGGTTCAAAATTATTGTTTCAACCTACCCACATCACCAAATCCCTAATCAACTCTTGATCCAGTACTTCTATGAGGGGTTATTGGCTATGGAGAGAACTCTCATTGATGCCGTAAGTGGCAGTGCTCTTGTTGATAAAACTCCCACAACTGCAAGAGATATCATAAATAACATGGATGAAAACACACAAAAATTCCATACCCGAGCACATGCTCAATTCAAAAAATCCCAAGATAATCAATCAATTGAGCCGAACAAGATGACCGAGTGGATGAGTGAACTTACAGGTCTTGTGCGACAAATAGCTGTGGCTACCAAATCTCAAACCTCATATTCTCCGCAATCAATGTTTCCTGGACCTGTCAAAAACTGTGGAATATGAAACTCTTCATCTCATCCAACCGACACATGTTCACAACTTCTATAGGATCAATCTGATGCATCTCGACCAATAGAGCTGAATGGAACACCAACCCTCAACTATCAGGTCAGTTTGTTAGAAACTTTTACCAACCTCACTCTGAGACCATCTCTTCTTTCTATAACCAAGGCCTTAGGTATGGTAATCCCATATCTCATCCCCCTGAATTACCTCCTCAAAACCCAAACCAGTTTCAATATGGTCAAGGTGTTCATAGTTTCCAAAACCTTATCCTTTTATTCCTCAACCTCAAAGAAACAATCCTCCTCCTGGATTCCATTATCCTAGTGATCCTTCCCAATTCCAAAATCAATTCAATCGCTTTCCCAAGAACCAAAATCTATGAAATCCCAATCCGGGACAAGAATCTTCTTCCAAACAACCATGGGAAAGTGCAGTGGAAGATCTTTCCTCCTTGAACCATTCCAGCCTCAAGAACATTAAAACCCAAATCGGTCAACTTTCATCCCACCTTAGTCAGCAGCAACCATCCAATTCTTCCCAACTTCCAGATCAACCATTACCCAACCCCAAGGGTAATGTAAGTGCAATTGCACATAGATTAGGAACGAAAATTATTATACCTCAAGATAAGTCATATAAAAAACCTTTAAATGTTGACCTAGAAAACGAAAATAAAAAGAAACATGGAAAGGAACCTAAAACCATTCTCTCACCTCCCTCAATTATACTTAGGAACCTAATTCCTTTTCCTCAAGACGTTTCTAAGGAAAATAAGTCCTTTGAACCTGATCCTGAAATGATTGATATGTTTAGATGTCTTGAAGTCAACATTACACTCTTAAATGTCATAAAAAAATTTATTAAGTATGCCAAGTTTCTCAAGGAGTTGTGTAACCACAATAGGAAACTTAGGACCATCAAAAATGTTTCAACCCAAGAGTCCATACCCATTAAGTGATAAGATCCAGTGACCTTTATTGTTCCATGACAAATTAGAAGTTCCAAATTTTATGATGCACTCATAGACCTAGGAGCCTCAATTAATGTCATGACCAAATCCATGTTCTCTAACCTTATTATAGGTCCCATACATCTAATGGGTGTTGTCATTCAATTGGCCAATTGAAGCACAACTAGTCCTGAGGAAATAATTGAGGATGTCATTGTCCGAGTGAATGATATTATCTTACCTGCTGATTTCTATGTCCTTGACATGGAAAGTGAGACAAACTCTTCTCAATATCCCCTAATTCTAGGAATACCATTTCTCATGACTGTGAGAACCAAGATTGATATCCATTCAGGCATCTTATCCATGGAATTCGGTGAAAAACTGGTCAAGTTCAACATTTTACAATCCATGCGATACCCATCTAAGGATCCCTCTGTATTATCAATCCATGCTTATGAGGACACTTATAAGAGTCAATCGAACTCCAATACACCATGTTCTTCTTGTTCTAATGAAAAATGATCTTGTGAAATCTGCACCATGATTAACCAAGTCATAAATGGTTAAGTGGATGTGGAACTCTAATTGATAGACTCCATCAATCTAGAGGAACTTGAAAACTCTCTTGAATCCCACATCAACTCTGATCTCTACTGCTCCACCTTGGACAATATTAAGAAGAATGAATCTGAAGCCATTGAAGTTCCTTCCTACATTCCTATGTTTTCTAACCCACAAATGAAAGATGAGAGTGATTTGAAACTGCTACCTGAACACCTAAAATATGCATTCATTTTCCATGATCACTCTTATCCTGGATTTATATCTTCTTCACTTACCGAAACTGTAAAGTACAAACTTGTTCATGTTTTAGAGGAAAAAAAAAGGACTTAGGGTGAACCCTAGAAAACATACCAGGAATCAACCCTGCCCTTTTCATGCACCACATCCATCTTGAGGATTCATCTAAACCAATTAGACAACCACAAAGAAAACTCAATCCACTCATACTTGAGCTAGTTAGGGAAGGGATCACCAAGCTTCTTCAAGCTGGTATTATCTACCGAATTTCTGATAGTGAATGGGTTAGTCCAATTCAAGTTGTACCTAAGAAGGGTGGGATAAATGTTGTCAAAAATGGACTTGGGGAGGTAGTCACAACTCGAGTGAAGAACAAATGGAATGTGTGCATCGACTATAGGAAATTGAATTTTAAAACAAGAAGATATCACTACCCTATTCTATTCCTTAATCATTTCATAATCTCTACAAACAAAAACTCCAATAAGAATACAATTAACTAAATAAAATCAACTATTAAAAAAAGTATCATCGCTGGGGATTCGACCCGAGTGCTGCTATACGCATTAGTAGAGCATCGTATCTTTGATCTGTTGATAGGCGACAATCAGCCGCCCGTTTCAATCTCCCTCTTTCTTATTCTTCCCCTCTCTTTCATTTTTACCACTTTCTTTATCAAACCCTTTTCTTTTCCACTTTCTCTTTTGTGTGGGTGTGTCTTTATAAACCCCCCCAAAAAAACTAAAAAACCGAAAAATAATAATTTAAAAACAATATGAAAAATCTCGAGTCATGTTTTCTCAACTTCAAATTTTCAAATTTTTTCCAACTATTTTGGGATGTCTAAAGACATGGTTTCATCTCAAAAATTTTGTGGTTTGTTCTTAAATTTGGATAAAGAATATTGTGTCAAAACCAAAAAAATTTGAATGCCCAATTTTTTATTTGGAAAATGATTTTCCCCACCCATAAGGAACACCATTTTATATCATGACAAGGCCACCTACAGATATATCTTCAAAATGTGTGTTTTTACCCCCATTTGTGAGTCTTGAGTTTGTGGACCATCGAGATGATTTTACTACTTTAGTGTGCATTAATATGATAGAGGAATTTTATGAACCTCATGAGAATAAAAATAGACAAATTTCCCCCCATTTCCCATACATTAATCCTCATTTTGAAATCCCCTTCAAGCCTATGAAAACCTTTTCTTTGGTAGAAACATTACAAGCCCAATACCTTTTCCCACCCAATATAAACATGGTTTTTCATTGCATATTTTATTATAAATTTAAGTGTGGGGGTAATGGATTTCATTTTGGGTACCCTTTTATTGATTTTTACCACATTATCATATTCTTGAGGGAAAGTATAAATTTAAGTGTGGGGGAGAGGTTTTCCTTCAGTGGTGTTTGGGAATGTATATATGCTTATGACATATTGTTCAAATTTATTGACAAGTGTTAAAAAAAAATCCAAATAAAATGAAAAAATGGGTTGTGTCATGGGTGGGTCAAAAATCACTATTTCTCAGCCTTTTATCTTGTTATAACTATGACAATTAGTGTCCTGAGGAGATAAATCATGGGTTCGGATTTCAGTGTGTGATCTGTTTCAAGTTCAACATTCAAAAAAAGAAAGAAAAAGAAAAATTAGAACACTTGTATTATATTCTTATGTCATTGGGAGAAGTTTTGTGTTTTGTAAATATTTCAACTTCTCACTCCCTTCATCTTTACTTCCACTTTTGTTTCTTATTTCACATTTTTATTCCCTCATAAATATGTGTTTCCATTTCGTTTAATGTCTCATTTAAAAAAAACGTGCATTGCTTTTTCCATGTTGGTGTTTTACCCCTCTTCTTCTCTCTCTTAGACATTATATTTCTACCGTCCTATAGAAAAAAACCCCCCTTAAAAAGGCATCTTGATTGTTGTGCACTTTGGATAGGGAATAGAAGCTGAGATCTCTTACAAACTCTAAGATTTTCAGTTTTGGTTGGTGAATGAGTGAAACTCCATAAATTAATTTTATCATCTTGAGAGGAATAAGTTTTGTGTTCCACCATTTTATATTTTTAAATTTGAGCATGAAAAAATGAATTGTTTTTGGAACATTGTTTCTATAACAAATTTTGGTGTAATTCAATATGGATGAATGAAATTGTCAAAACCCCCCCTGATTGGGGAAAAAAAATTAATATTTTTTGGTGAGTGAAAATTATTTTGTCATGTTTTTATATTTGTTTCACAAGAGGACTTTCATAAGAAAATAGCGGGGGAGTTGATTTTATTAATATTTTAATAACTTTTTATATACTCCCTTTATAGATTTTATATGAAATGTGCATAATTTGTGAGAAATATTAATGTTTAAATATTAAATGAAATTTTTTATCATTACTTCAATTAATACAATAGATGTCAGTTTAGTGTTTTACATATAACTCTCACCATCCTTATTCAAATTAAATTATTCTTTTCTTTTAGGGTTACTAACTCAAATTCAAACTTTTCATTAGAAGGAACCTTTGGCCAAATAGTCTAGTTGGGGGGTCATATGGACCACACAAGAAGACGCAAGGAATTTGTGAATGAAACTGGACAAGCTATGAAGATTGAATTACTGGGCTTAGTAAAAAAATTAAAAATTCCTTTATTCTCCAACAATGTTATTGGGAAAATGTGATGAGTCTTGGATAAAACATTCAAGGCATAAATCCAAAGACAAGGGCCCCAACTGATTCATTTAAACTCATCCCGATATTTTGGATGGGAATTAAGATTAGTAGAGTTTTCATGACATGCCTCCTGATCTATTAATCGAATAAATCTAAGATTTCTCATTCTGAGAGATTATATATAGGCTGTCGACTTTGTTGAAGAAAAATTTTAGATTTGAAGGCATCATCCTATTCCAATATCCATTCACATTTCGGCCATTGAAAAAGCATGGATAGGAATGAAAATTTCATTTTGTTTAATCAAACTGCCATAATGTTGGCTCCATATGTCCAAAGGCCTCTAAATGTTGAGAGTAGTCAGACAACATTTTTATATACAACTTTGAAGAAGAGGATATCTCAATATTTAGCTATCTGTATGTCCAGGTTTTTGAGTCAAGTGGAGGATTAGTTTTCGAATACAAACAGCCCACCACCTTGGGCTATAAATACATTCCTTCCTCTCCTATCAAAGGGGTTGGAATTTTAGAGAAAATTAGGATAGTTTGGATTGAACAAGTCTCTACCAAATTCTTGGAAGGATCTTCCATACTCATGTTTTTACTTGAGAAACCATTCCTCCTTTCTTCCTTTCATTTAATTTTATGTTGTTCTTCATTTTTAATCATGTAAGTGTTAGTTTTTTGTCTTTCTGTTTTAATGAAAGTTTCTTTTTCAATATATTTTATTCTCATCCACCTTATATAGTTTGATATTAATGTTCTTAAAATATTTTAAATCATGTTAAAAATATTTCCCTTATTTTTCTTCCTCATTCAATTGAAAGTCTATTTTTAATTATCATTATCATTTGTGTCTCTGTTCCACACACCACTCTTTTCTAATCCCTTAATTTTTCTTATCTTATTTAGTTATCATCATAATAATTATAACCAAATTATTTATCATTTTAATGGATGAGTAAATCTCTCATTGGGGTGAGGTATAATTTAGTGATGTTAAGTGATTGAGAGGTTTTTCTCGATGAGTATTCTTTGAATTAACATTGTGTATGTTGGACTTAACATGTCATGAATTAATGACTTTTTTTGTTTAACAAGTTGTTTCCATGGATTATTGGAACCATAAATACACTAGCATAAACAATATATGATTAAGATTAGAACCTTATGTTATGTTAAGGATTGGATTAAAGCCCTAACTCATGGGAATTCAAATCAAATTCAACTTGTGACATGGGTGTTAATTTAATGCAGTATAACGAATGGATCAAGGATATCACAAGATTAACTATCAAATGATGAACTCACCCCAATCTTTATCAATTTGTTAAATAAATATTAATCAGTCAATTAGTTCATAATATCTGCAAAAAAACCCTAATCAAAATACAATCCACTAAAAACAATCGACTATTAAAAAGTATCATCCTCGAGGATTCGACCCGAGTGCTACTATACACATTAGTAAAGCACCAGAACCTTGATAGGTCAACATGAGACAACCGACTTTGCTTTCATCATAGCTCAAGTGAGATTACGAATTGGGTAAAATGCTTCTTTATATAAATATGGTGTCATAATTTATTATGGGGTTATTAATGTCTTCACCGCATGACTTAAAATTGCACAGTATGATGTCCTCGTTGCATGAATTTAAACTGTACATCATAAAATTAATTCAGAGGAAACAAAGAAAGTCTATATTTTACATATGGGTCAGATCTATGTAAATAACATTTAACTCATGAACAATATTGGTTCAAATATTTCTCATATTCATTGGGTATAACCCCCTTCCATATTTCATAATCGTAATATTGAATGTTTTTAGATCCTCATAATCTTTATTACAGTTTCTGGTGACAGATTTTCTAATACCTGAGAGCAGTTTCGCCTGACTATGCAGCACGTGCCCTTAGGCGTCCTTGCATAAGTTTCCTATATAACAGGTCTGTCATTCAAAATATGCCACTATTTGGCTATGCAACATATGCCCTAGTTGGCCTTGCATAAGAAAACCCCCACATGGGGTTTTTCAAGTAATGATAACATCGTTATTAGTTATATTTTCTTTGTTCCCTTTAATCTATGACGACAATATATAAGAATTGGTATTTTAAAACAGTCATTCAAGTATACTTGTCCTATTATCCTTTTCACAATCTGAAAGACTTTAGAACCATGATTTACACATTTCCCTCAACTTGTGTTCTATACAATATGAAATAACCTTGAAATCACTTGGCCACATATTATATATTATTTCCATTTTTGGTCTTCATCATATAACCTAAAATTACAGACACCATACCTATTACATTTGGTTCAGACCTTCATAAAAGTCATATTCATACGATTCTTTGGACATCTTGGGTGGAAATACCCTTTCCATATTTGGATACCTTTCTCCATAAACCAAAATCTGTTCTTCGGAAAACCTGAATCTCTATAATCTTTCTTCGGATTTTATCAATAGAAAGTCAAACTTTAGAGATCTCTTTTTTCTGACTATGCAGCACATGCCCTTAGGCGGTCTTGCATAAGTTGCCTACATAATAGGCTTGTCAGTCAAAAGATGCCACAATTTGGCTATGCAGCATATGCCCCAGTTGGCCCTGCATAATATAGCCCCCATAATAGGTTTTTCATGTATTGGTAACTTCATTCTTAGAAATGATTACCAAAAATAATTTTATCCCTTTCCCCATATCATTCACCGGTTCTAGAAATTCCCAAATCACCGTTTACAATTTTCCCTTTCATACCTAAATATGATAGTATGTTTCCAAAAAAATTATCAAAAAAGTTGGGAGAGTTTTGTACCTTTGGGCATAGTTAAAGACATTAAATTAAAGCCACCCAATTTCCATACTACATGACTTAAAACTAAACAATACAATGTCCTCACAACATGACTTAAAACTGTATTGTACTAATGTACTCACTGAATGAATTAAAACTGCACAGTACCAATGTCCTTAGTGCATGACTTAAAACTACACAATACCAATTTCCTTACTGCATGACCTAAATCTGCACAATATGATATCAAAAATTCCCCTTTCTGATAAATTTTAACCATAGTCATACACCAAATTTGTATAGAAATGGTTTTCCTATTCATGACTTATGTCAGCCTAAAATAGACCTTTTTCATTCTTAAAATTCATTTCCTTGGAAAAGCCACCAACTATGGTCCTGAGTCACCAAAATCTTATTTTTCCTTATCAATCAATAGAAAAATGTTAAAATTCAAAGATCTCTTTTGTTTGACTATGCAGCATGTGCCCTTATGAGGCATTGTATAAGTTGCTGACATAACAAACCATTCAGTCAAAAGATGCCACTATTTGGAAATGCAACATATTCCCTAGTTGTCCCTACACAAGACAACCCCCATAATGGGGTTTTCAAGTAATGGTAACTTTGTTCTTGGAAAATACACCCCCTATGTTGACCCAGGTTTTAAATTTGGTGACCATAAAATTCATCTCTCAAGATTCCTCTTGAAAATATTTAAAGAATATTAAAACAATTTTTAGCCACAGAGTCTTGTTTGTGATCTAATTTCAATGTATATGGTCAAAGCTATTCGCCCTGAAATTCTAGCCCTCTATAGTACAACATGTATGACTCTAAGCTGCTAAAAACAAGAGACTTGGTACTCATTATATTGAGAACCTCCAAAGGGAACTCTAAAAAAAATTCGACTCCTAGCTTACAAAATGTTCATTTTGTATGGTTTAGGTAATATTAAGCAATAAAAAGTCAAGAGATATAAAGTTTGTGGGGTTGTCCATATAACCCTAGAAAAATAAAACATTGCTTACTAGGACTAATGGACTAGGTAAAACAAAAGTAGTTAGCGAAAGTGAAAACAAAAATGATTAAAGAAAAAATACTTTTCTTTTATGAAAAATTTTCACAGAGGATCATCCACAAATTAAAATCTCTCTCTCAGAAATTACAAAAGGCTTTTTATGTAATTGATCATTTGTTTGACATCTTCTTGAGCCCCATCAACTACTTGTTGAAGTTTGTAGATTTGACCAGTCTCGCTCTCTTCAGCAAGGTGAAGTGCTTATCTAGCATCTACAATGGATTTTTCACCATCCTTCTGGACTTCTCTTAATGAGATATAAAGCTAGTCAAGATGCCCTGTATTGATGTCCAACTCCTGTCGAAGGCACAGTTTCTGAATAGTCATTTCAATAATTCTCTTCTTCAGTCCCTTCGACTTTTCATTATGATTAGCCTCATATTGGGATAGTGCTACTTGGAACACTTCAATTTTGATTGACAGTTTAGCTTTTTTCATGTATTGTCAAAGCTTTTTCACTTTCTCCCTCCTCTGGATAATCTCGTTCACTGCAGTATGAAATTCATGGTATTCAAAACCACCAAATCCTAGAGGGATAAACCGAGTTAAAATTCATGGAATTCTTGAATGAAGTTCCTCAAGGGGAATGTCAGAAATTATCTTCCAGGTGTTTTTCCATGCTTTGTGATGAGCAAGACGAAGAGCCTTCTGCAGTTCTAGTTATGATTCAGAATCACTATCATAAGGAGGGGTATATTCTTGGATTTATGCACTTAGAGAAGAGACCTCTTCTATTCCTTATTGAAAAATTATTGCTCCACCTTCCAATGTTGTTTGGGATGATGTAGAGGATTCATGTCCAGACCTATCCATTAATGTTGATAGCCCTATATGGTAAATCAAGAATTATGGTTATTATTAGATTCAAGAAATAAAAAAAGTGAAAGCAATCACAATATCTGTATCACTTACCTAACAGTAGGTCTGCAACTTGAGAAGAATCCTCCCTAATGTTCTCAGTTTCTGCGATTGTTATTTCATGTCTCTGGATGAGGAGTACTATATTTAATATGCTCAGGATTTTTAGATTAAATCTTAAGAAGACCTGATATCTCAAGATCCACCTTAGAAAATGTCTCGACAATGGTGGGGTTGACATTAATATCAAAACTTCCTTCAAGTACCATTGTGGCAGTATTTTATTTAGATGGAACTACATATTTCCGTCAACCATGGTTAGCAGGTTAATCATAAGAATATTAACATGATCAATAGTGAGAACTCACGTCCAGTTGATTCTACACAAGGAACTCCAAAATCCTCTAAATAATTTGAAATATTAACATGTTATAATAGTTATTCCAAAGAAATTCCAAGGTTAATTATTTTATCCAATTATATCTCAGATCCCATGTTAGTCTCAACCATGGGAGCACTTGGTGTGTTTTCTTCACAACCTTCCTCTAACCACCATTGACCCTGAGTAGCTTCTTTAGAAAAAATTATTGGGTAAACGTCATTTGTTTTTAGATGTTCTGGTGCATGTGATGAACCTAAAAGTATCACAGAATTGAAGTCAACTATTGTTTCATTTGATTCCATATGCGATATTATTGATTTACCAGAATCTTCCTCTCCTCTAATAGTAGGAATCATAGTAGTGCTGGGAATAGATGTTTGTTCCTTTGGCTTCAACGCCTCTTTAGGAAACAGTGGATTTGTAGGAATTTGTGTCTTCTCGGAAACACGTTCTATGACTACTTTAATCTTATCAGTAGTTTCTTTCAAAGATGAAATAGAAGAAGACCCTGTAATCTTAAGAAGTTTAAACACTTTTTCATGAATAAAAACTGGAATTCATGATTATCAAGGAGACTTACCACTGATAAGAAAGCGCTTGACCATGGAATTCATTCATCAGTGCCTTTTATTCTTTTATATTTTGGGAGGTCTTGCATCATCTTCTATAAAGACAGGTATTAGAGATTCCAGTACCCTGTGTATTTCCTCCTCCTTGGCCTGTTGGTGCAAAAATATTTCTCCCGATTCACGGGGTGACCCAATATCTTCAAGAGCAGTGCCTCCAGGGCTATACTGTGGTGAAGGAACCTCAGTCATTTTTCAATTACCCAAATGTATGTTAGGATGATTTCTCTCCTATGAAACAATGTTTTCACTAAAATTCATGTTAATAAATGGTGGATAATACAAGATCAAAGAAATATACATCCTCAGGATCTACAAAGTCACACCACTCTTCATCTAATGAAGGATTGATCTCTTTAGTAGTACCATGATCTATCATTTCCTTTACCTGCTTTGTGGTAGTAATTGATTCATAAATGGCATATATTAATATTACAACTCTCAAATATAGGTCCTTACCTCATTGGGATTATCCTTAAAAATAATCTTAGAAGAAGACCACAAATCCCGTACTCTTGGAATATGCATTCCTTTGCACAGATCCATCCACATGGTTTCAGCATCACAGTACATATTCTTCCATGTTCGAATAGCCTCTCGTCATATATATTCAGAATGTATGTTTGAGGGATATGAGGAGGATATTATAACCTTGGACTTGAGTTTCTTACCAGCACCCACAATCACAGATGAAGGATTAGAAAATGGAACCTGCCACTCTTCATAATGATGATGACCAGATCGCCTTGATATGACTTCAGTAGGGATTGATGGAGTGGCACTCTTAATTTTGATAGGAGGATTATATCTGGCACAAGGTCTCTTCAGTGAATTTGGAGTATCATCTCCTCCACCCTATGAATCTTGCAAGTTGGCCAATTATGATAATGAATTATCTTCCAAATGGAGGGGGTTCCTTCTTGCTACTTCTCTTTATCCCCACTCGAGGGATGAAATGATTTAATACCCCTTCCAGGTAAGATGCAACCCAGTTTTCAGCATACTAGATGTTCAATCTGCTTACTGCGTCAGCGAGGGGTAAATTAAATATTTCCCCAGTCTTCTCTGCAGATGTCAACAACCATATTTGTTGGGCAACCATTGGGTGTTTCTCTAATCTAACATGAATGGGAGGGGATACAATATTCTGCTCTATACATTTGAATTGACTCACAAATCTATAAGGAGGATAGGCCTAACATATGATTTCTCCATTGATTCTGGTGGCCAACACGCCATCTCTGCAAGCTAGCATATATTCTCTCAATTCAAAACTGGCAGTACCATTATCAAAAAATAACCCTGTAGGAAGATTCCCATAATGAAAAATGGAATTCCTTATGCATGCTCATTATAACCTTGATGTCATAGGCTTTCAAGGAAAATGGTGAAATACCAGAGAAGGTCTGAACAGACGGACGTAAAGAACTTCCAAAAACCTGTACTCCACTTAGTACAACATAAGTTCTAAAGTGAATAGCAATCCAATCCCATAAAACTTGCAATGGTCCCACTATTCAAAAGGGAGACTTCCCTTTGTAAAAATTTAGCAAAATACTTTGAATCTTGGCTAATACAGAAGTATGCCACCCTACCATCATTTTCTTCATCATCTTTGCTGCAATAACAAAGGTTCCCAGCCTCACACCTCCTTTGGATTCTCATACTGGTAATAAATACACACTGATCCACATGGCTAAAAAACCTTCCAGATGTGTCTTTGTAGGAAATTTTGGGTTGATTTCATATCACAATTTACCAAATTATCCTTTCTCCAATGTTTTCTAAAAGGTGTAAGGAGTGCCTCTCTTCTCTTCCCTTGGATAGCTAGTTGGAAGAGTGTATGTGGGAGCCTTTTCCTTCTTATTTATTAAAAATATTTCTATCCATTCTTCCAGATTAATATCCATCCTGGTGAGAGTTTTCACTGTGATTGAATTATTGAGCTTGTTAAATATTTTCATCAACTCACTAACCAAATATGGTATCTTATCTGAGTCGTTCCATGTCACCTTGGGAGGAATAAACTCATCATACATGTCACCAAGGATTGAATCTCCATAAATCTTTTAAACATCTCACAAGCTTATACCTACGTCACTATGTGTTAAATGGATGGAATTATTCTCTAGGATCCATCGACTTAATAATTCTGGCATGAAGTCATCATTCCTATTCACGTAGGTTTTTCCAACCCAAACAGCCTCATAAATCCCAAAAATTCTCAAATCATCTGCAAATTATACACATGTCTTTCGCACCCATTATGCCCACATCTATGCGGGTTTTACACCTCCTCCTGGGAGGAAGTTCAAACTTTTCTTCCAACACTTGGACTAATCTGTCTGAGAATCTCGAAAGATGGATGAATAGCAGTGTGGTTACAGCTTGAGTGTGTGTGCCTTCAAATCTAGAGCACACTGGATATGGTGCATAATACGAGCTTTCTCTACTATCCCAACATTTGAAAATGAGCCCCCAAAAGAAACATTGGCTGACAAAAAGTTGGTATAATCCTAAAACCAAGAATGTGGGACATAGTTCTTTGGATATGGAATGTTAGCATGCTGAAAATGGCCATAGATATACAAAGGAAGATAGATGCTTCGAGGATAGTTGAAATGATACTTCTTCAAATAGCTTTCTATATCTAGAAGGGTGGTTTCAAAAACATAAAAATAATCATGACCAACAACATTCATCAGGACATAAATCCTTTTTCTGGAAAGCTCATCAATATTTCCAATTCTTTTAGAATCCATTGAACATGCAAAAAGATAGGGATCATCTTTTAAAAGTAAGTTCATTTTTTGGTGTTTTACAAAATATTTGGGGAAGGCATTAAGTCGCACAAGTTGAAAACATGGCGTGCATGTATAAGTAGGCACACATGTATGGAGACCCACTTATAGAGTGCAACTAAAAAATGTACAGAAGAAGAACAGTGGAATAAAAGCGCCTGAATAGAATAAGACTTGCGCACCAAGAGCTGAAAATTCGGACGTTGCGAGACTTTTAGTAGAAGTGAAGATGTTATATATAAGAAACGCATGTCACCCTACGCACTAGAAACCTTACGCTTTACAAACATGCATGCCCAAGCCTACTTGATCACTAATACATGTGCACCCCAATTCCCTTTTCTTTATCTTTCATTACTTTTCCTTTGTATAGGATCCACTTTTCATTTCAGATCCAATTTTGAGGGGGGTTCTTTTTTTGACACTCCATTCCGTCAAATAGTCTAAAAAATTTGAAGAAGGGAATACATTAAAATGAAATGGGGGGAAAATATATATTTTTTCAAAGGCATAAGTTTTTGGCTGCCTTAGCCTATCCAAAATGCTGTCGGCGTGCAACCTACTTGTGTGCCCCGATATGTTGCGCAACCCACCTGAACGCCTCATCTGTCACGCAGCCTACTTGAGCACCCATCTTATTTCGTCCAAGGTCAATATTTTCCAATAAATGGACCCATGGGTCCCTCATTTGAATAGAAAAATTTCCAGAAATCCCAATTTCTACTCTGGTCCCCCTAGAACTTCTCCCTAGTCTTCTAATACTTTCAAGGTAGTTCTTAAACACCTTGAGTGGAGTATTGAAGGGAGGATCATTTTACTTAAGTCCTTTTAGTGTTTGGAAACCATAACACTTGTGAACCTAAATCGCCCAACCTCCCCAAGTCAGAAATACTTGCGCGTCGCTGATTCCTCTCACAGGAACTTGAGCACCCCATTTCATGGATCATCCGGGAATACACTTGATGGATTGAGAAAGGTCTCACCCAAGTATTACCATACAGGTTGTTCATCTCCTATTTGAACATCAGGTTTCCCAAGCCTACTTGCGCACACTTACTTGGGCACCCTTACCTACTTGTGTGACCATATTTGCGCTCCCTTATCTACATGGGTGACCCTATTTAATTCACTTACTTTCTTTAATCTCTTCAGTCTACAGGCCATCAAGCCTTCATTAAATCCAATCCTGGAAAGGCTTCTTCTTCCTTCGCTCCCTTATCTGAAAGGGAATCTATTGAGACATCCACCAAATCCTCCTGAATTATCCAACCTTTGGAAAAGGAACATCGGTGTGTCTCTTATTTGGGTTTGTATTTCCATAGTCAAGGGTTTCCCAAATTTGTTTCACAATGGGGTTAGGATTCATGGAGTGTTTGTGGGTTTGTATATCCATATCCACATGGACCTTTCTCCCAGAAACAGTGTTGGGAAGTTCCCAGTTTGGAGGAGGGTTAGGTCCTGACCTATCCTTTCTCGAAGAGATGACCTGAAACCTCAGGTCTCTAGTTGAGGAAGATACAGTTCATACCTAATTTTACTTTTAAAAATAAAGTAGATGTCTCCCTCCCCTACCAAGATACATTTTATGCAATCCATCTTGGGGTAAGCCCCTATATTTTCTTACAGGAGGTAGCATCATTACTCCTCCTCTCTTCTTTGCTGCCAAAGACCAAAGGGGAGATTGGAACATGGACTTTTATTACCCTTTACCTCTCCTGTTCGGATTTGACACCATAGGCATCCATCCTGGTGTAATCCCCAAACATTTATCCCTTCCTCCTTACATTTCACCATTGTCCAATGTCAATAGATTAGAGGGAAGGCTCGTCGCCTCACCCTCTTCCACAGTCGCCTCAACTTCGTTCTCCTTAGACACTATTGGTGTGCCCTCTTCCACCAGCAGAGGAGGAAAAATTTGAAAGTGTGAATGCCTTTGTTGAATATTTGAAATCCTCCTGTTTCTCACATAGAGAATGAATCACATGGGCTTAGAGATTTGTCATGGTCACAATATTTTCACAATCAAAGGAACTACGGGAACTCTGATTCCTGTTCAAACCAGGATATGTAGGAATCCCTTTTAAGGGCACGAGCTCATTGGAAATCCTCTTCAAGAATCCAACCCTAATTCCTTTAATATAGGAATAATCCTTTAGAATAACCCCAAATTAAACCCCAAATCATCTGGGCATCCTTTTCAAGAAGTAAGCCTAAACTCATCTCTCTCAAAGGACCGTACACTCATATTAGACTTATCGAACTACATGGGCTTTGATTCCCATATATATGGGATACGTAGGAAGGCTCATTGAGGTTCAAACCCAATAACCTAAATCAACCCTGTTCTCCTTGGGCCATATTCCCAACGGGGTCTGTTCCTACTTGAGAACCCATATTGTTTCCAAAGATCATTGGGATGCTTTAGTATAATTCCCACACTATGTTTTGAATAAGAACCTTTTGCTTTGATGTCCAAACCACATGACATTAAACTATATGGATAGGTCCTAATCACATAATCTTAAAAGGTATGATCTGTCCCATTCATTGGCACCAAACTACCGGGGTTCTGATTCATTTTACATGGATACCTAGGTAGGTCATTTTATAAGGAAGGTCCCAAAATCAAATCAAACCTTCGTCTCCAAGGATGACAATAAATTCTAGAGTTCCCCAATGAGTGGATTAATAACCAGTATCATCACAATGATGATTAAAAGAATCTAAAAGCAATATATTAGATGATACCATTGATGGAAAACCTTGGATACAGTTAGATATTTCCATTAATGTAGAACCTTAAATGCATACTGATGATTTTAAATTGTACACATTTTAATAAGTGATTGTAAATTCTAAGGGAAAATAATGTTATGCTAGGTGAATTAATAAGGATTCATGAAAATATTTTAAATTTATAAAGAGAGTCCTAGAGTAGATAATAATTACCCCCAAAAGGGTGTGATCAGTCCGACCTCCTATCCTCTCGACCAATGCATGTTCTTAAGTATCATAAAGTTCAAACATGATGAATTATTGCCTTTGGAAGGCCGGTCCCTTTTGGATAAAGAACCGTTGGAAGTTTTCGGTTCCATAAATAAATCCAATAGAAACTGCCAGAAAATATTGATTCTTAAAACTAGGACACACGTTTCAAGGAACTATGAAACAAAAACCTCATGTACATCTGATATTTGGAAAAGGAAACTCCACTCCCTTGACCAAGATTAGCTAGGTAGATATCATACACTGAGTCATTCACATACCACCTTAGCTAAAACATGTTGATAACACTATGCATCCCAAACTACTATGGCCACAGGGTTATGTAGTATACCATCTCACTAACCCAACAAAACAACAGGAAAAAGGGCCAAAGATCCCTGAAGATATACTACCTCCCTGGATAAGAATATGTAACTCTCCAACTCCAATGGCATCAACACTCAGTCCAATGAGGACCCCTAACATTCACCAATACTCTTCATCCTCCCCTGGATGAACTACACATTTTACAAACATCACTGACACCACAACAAAAACCCAACACCTATTAACCATCAGTTTTGTCTAGTATAATAGTGTCCTGAAAGGTTTCTTATACATAGCCTAAAAAGGTTCTACTCTGGTGGTGGGATTTTAATCATCATGATACAAAAACACCTCTGATGGTAGATGATCCTCCCAACTATGGCTCAAAACTGACAAGAGAACTAGAATCATGTTCACCAAAACATGAACATTCCTCTTTCCCTAGGCAATTAGCTAGTGTAAAATACTGTGTCCAACTAAAAATTGGTCACGAAAGGTTCCTACATCCATTAACTAATGGTTATATGAAATAAATATCAGAATCTAAAATTACCAACAAGGTAATTACATGAATCAAGACTACGACGTGATTAATAGGTATCCCAAACTCTCCATTATGCTCTACTCTTGGATGGGTGGTAAGTGGGTCATCCATGTGATCCAATCTACGATCCCTCAAGAAGCATTGTGAACTATCTTCAATTCTAGAATCCCCATCATGAGAAACAAATAAACACCATATAATTTCTAATTACACCCTACTCCTTAGTCTCTACCTATAGGGAGGTGATATATCGAGAGTTAAATGAAGAAAAAAGCCACAACATCCTTGGCCACCAAACCTAAATCCAAGAGATATTAGTATAGCCACCCATCTCCTAAGTGTACTACTATGAAATCGACCTCCTTAATAGCATTTTCCATAGAATGATTGGTTCCATGTACCATCCTTGAATAAGGATGTCATGCCCCCAACCATTATAGATTCCATCAGGAATATATCCAGTGGATACCTAACAATGAAGGATTTCCCAATTGATATCCCAATTTCATACCTTACTATATTTCATAAGAAGAGGGGGTGGGTGTAAATCGTCGAATGGAGGTACAGTGCACCATTTACACCCATAAGGTCAGCTGTAAAAGGGTAACTACTCCATCACCATGCTCAACATCAACGAGTGAAAAACCATGTTCTTAGCATCTTCTACCTCGGAAACCTCATGGGTGGACCTGAATATTTCAATTACTAAACATATATAGGGTCCGATATCACTCCCATGTATGAGTTAAGACATCCTAAGAATCATACCTTCAAATATAGAACTCACTCCAAGAGTGTTTTTATATAAATATCACTCCTGGAGAATGTCTAACACCATACTATTACATCTCGCATGATCCAACTCTAATGTTGAGGACATGAGGGTACCATCATATAAGTCTACCATGAATCGATCAAAGAATGTTTCAGGACCTATCTCACAATTCTTAAAAACTCTAATTGGTCATTTAGCATTCCAAAGAGTATCACTAAGAACTCAAATCAACCACAGTGACCTTAGGGATCCATGCTGGGTGCATCCACCACTCAAAACTTGGAGCCGGTGATAACTCATCCAGAGGCCAAACACGAAGCTCCACTTTGCCTTTGTCTACTAGGGAATGAGGTCATCGATTATAAGGGGTGGATACTGCCCCTAGATAGTCAACTGGCTCGGGTGATGACAATCCACACATGAATTCAAGCTCCCATACACCTCTAGGAGAACAACACAGTTATTCTAAAGAAAAAATATCAGGACTTATGGAGCCCCATCTATACAGATTCATCCAACTTCACCTTTTCCTCTTGAAGCTACCTCGGGTCATCTAATACACTATCATAAACATTGGGCCATCCCTATTCAATTCCCTGAAAAATGAATACTCTCGATGGAAGGTCAACCTGGAACATTCTCAAGAAGAAAATCAACTTAATCCTGAAGCACTATAAGAAAATAAATCTCATAAAATTTGTTTCTCTATGTGTGATGAAATATTACTGATAAGAAATAAGTTTTATCCTCATAAAAATGAGATTATCCTTCCTTTATTGGGGATCGATCCTTATTAAAAGAGGAAAACTCCATAACAAATAACTATAATAACTACTACACTCATGGGTAGAAAGCATCTGATAATGGATTGTAAATGACTATCATATAATAAAGAAAACATTATAGGATCTCACTCACTCTATGGTAATATTTCCTGTAAGGCCCTTTCTTCTCACATAGTCATGTCACACTGCCGATAGAAAAGTTTGATCATTGATCATCTCTGTATGAGCCTCAAACATAAGGGCATAGGAAAAAGGATATATTGGTATAAATAGGTCTTCAACATGGTATGTACTTAGGAAAACATATCTCACAAATATATGTGAAAATTGTAACCAGGGCATTGAAGATACACATCAGACCTTGAACCAAACTCGAAGAATCTGTATGCTCTTACTACATGGAGATCATCCTTTCAATTTACCAATTATTTACCACAAACAGAGAATGATCCAAAACCATATTATAAAAAAAAACCTCAAACACACAATTCATAGAAAATCATCACCAACACAGGGATCTACCGACACCCATATTCACCCTAGAGAAGTATTGTTTCTAGGACTGCCATCGAGAAGGGGTTCCATTTATGTGGGAAATTAAAACCATAGGTTCACAGTAGTACTCTGCCACTTAAAAAGGGGGTCTAGACCACCATGTAACCTAATAAATATATATCTTTGGAACATTAGATACACACTAAGAATATGTTTTCCATTTTTTGGTATGATTGGAGCCTAATAATTCTCCATGGAGAAAATAGATTGCAAGAGAAATCATGTGATCAATCGAGGTTCCGCAAAAGATGAGAAACCAATACTATCCCCTAGATTCAATCCTCCACTTCACGAAGGGATATATCCTCATAATACCTCAGTAGTTTTTATTAATGGAACTCAAGTAACTCGCTATGAATCTAGAGGTATCAACTTCTTGATATGTGGATGACCATCTTCCTGATCCATAGAAGGATATAAGAATTTCTCAACTGCTAGTAGCACTACTATGTTCCCACCTGGAGGAAATAACTCATGAGTGGGTCCCTAAGAAGTGGCCTCATCAGTCAACTAGTCATCATCATGAAACTATCATAGAATCGTTGTTTGATTTCATTGAAGAGTCATCTTGAACATTGTCAAGAAGTATCAATGTCAATGCATATATCTAGAGAGATAACTCAAGAAGGACATGGAAATCACAACACATTCTCATATGATTAATATACCCATGTTTTCCCTAAAACCAGAGGCTAAATGTACCAAGTCAATAAGAAGGTTATTATGGTCCCCGTGAATGGATACATCGGCTTCAACACAAACACTGGACACCCTGGACAGAGAGTCAAAACTTGAAACACTTTAACACTATTTCTCTAGTTACCAAACCAAGACTCATAGCTAAAAAAAGAAACTATAAAATCTAGTCCTAGACCCAGAAAATGACATAACACTTCAGACTTTTTACAGCTCTAATATCATTCAATCGCAAACCGACTCGATGGGGCCCGAACCATTACTACCCCAAGCCTGCCTCCAATAGGTCAGGGGTTGGTGACTAGTACCATGAATGAATACCACCCACATTGTAGGTATTAACATAATTTACCTATATCATGCACACATCTCCATGTGTATAAAATGATAAAGTGGAAAACTATAGATAACAATTCAAGAATTCATCTATAATCCCATAATCTGAGTATGAAATAATGTTAATAAAAGAATAAAAATGGGAATATACAAGTCCATCCAAAATGGATATAAAATTTTTCATGCTCAAAAGGATAGTACTGATGTCAAATGAAACACTAATATAAACCTCAGTATATCTATCCCAAACTAGGCTCTACCTGATACCAGTCATCTAATGACATCATAATGATATCCATCATCTTCATAAGAAAAAACATTTGGGAGTAGATCCCATAGAGGGGGTGAGTATACCAACACCAAGTAGGTTACCCCAAAACAACCAACCATAAAGCATCAATAGTAGTCATCTCATCAAAAGATATGTCAACCATAATTTGAGACATAAAATAGGCCATCTAGAGATACTGATAGTACAAAAACAATCTCAAGGTAAGGTCACAACCGTAAATCCTATCTAGGATCCATACTCTAAGGTTACATATGAAACTCTTTCGAGAGAGCACAATATATTAGCGAAATAGAACTGAGGAAATCTATCTGAGATGGTGTGGTCATCAAGTTTCACTATAAGAAGTGTATAATTTAAGAATAAATATAATGATTCATAGATTAAAATCACACCCTGGGCCACGAGGTATACTAACAACCCAATACAGATTAACTTACTATGTAGGGTATTGATGCTTGTGTAGTTTTGGCCATAAAAATACTAAAAACCCCACCAAGGGTAATGATGAAGATAGTGGATGTCACTCTAAGACTCATGAAGGGATTCAAAATTCTCTACCATAGACTAAAGTTACCCAGAGGGGATCACCGTCCTATGAAAATGGAATGATTCCATAATAAACCCTCAGGGAAAGGACAAATGTAACTCCACTACTATTACTAGTCCAAGGAAGCTCACAAAATCTCACCATTAAGATGAACTAAAGAGAAAGAGAAATGTAACCTACCATCAAAAGAGGACATGACATGTCAATTGGGGTACATAAATTTTCTAACTAATCCTGGTACTAACCATGTATCTCCTTCACATGACATGCACTTTCCATAATACAAGGCATGTAATTGTGGTATAGGGCATGGAGATGTCACCTTGGAACTCGACATTCCACTCTACCCGTGCACGTATACACCGGGCTGTACTTTTATACCTAGACATGTTCGAGTTCATGGCACCATATCCTTCCCATGTATTTACTAAGTACACAAAATGTGGGACCACATGGAAACCTAGGCATGTACTCCCAGTACACCCTAATCCGTCCACCACATGTTACATGACGTGTATTACTACATGAAATCCTAGGTGAGTACTCCCTGTATAGGACAATCTTGTCAGCTAAGGGTCACATGGTGTGTGACACATGTCATATGGTGTCTATAACCTATCACACTACATTTTATACTTATATCCGTCCAAAAGCTTTAGCACTAAACATAAGGGGTTACACGACATCTATTCATAGTATTACATGCAGTCTATTGTAGTTTTTCAAAGAAGACACATAAATTATCACATCTTTTTATGTGACTCTGATATCATAGATTCCACCTTAAAAACAAAATATGTCATAGATCTAAGGCTGAATGAACCTCCTCGCCGATAATATCTAGAATTTGACCATACCCAGTTCTCAAGAAACATCCACCATTGTACCTCATCAGTGCTGCAAACCAAAACATTGCACCCATACTCATGACCCATCTTTTGATCTACTACCATCATCACAAGCTACAACGTTAGTGTCAGATATCCACCCCAAACCCATGGTAGTTATATGTTGCACAAAAGACTGAATGCGTAATGATCATTTACTAGTTATTTTTCAAATCATAGGAAAAAATGTAAATGACGAAAGCACAAAGAATTGGGAGAAAAAACCATAAACCACAAACATGTGGAATGGACCTTGACCTTTATTCATCTTATGCCTCAATCCATTATTGTGTAAAAGATTAATGAATAATTATAATCATAAAAAAATAAAGAAATAATAATTATCTCCAAATACCTCAAAAAAACTCATACCTACAAAACAACCAATCCACGAATCAATCCATTAGTTGATTAAATCACATTCATTATGGTATAAGAAGACAAGGATAAAAAAAAATCCTACCTTGTTATTGATGGATCACTGATGAAGAACTAATCCTTGTCATTGTCCTTGGTGAGATTCTTAAATCCTTATGGCATAATGATCCTCAATATTGATCCAATATAGTGTCGTTCTCCATGAACTTTCTCATATAATGGCCATATAGATCTCCTGGGATAAGAGGAAAAACTTGAGATCTCATAAAAATATTAAAAATATATATAGACAACCTCAGGTCAAGAAATTTTAATTGAATAATTTGTTTTAATTAAATAATTTATTTAAACATTCTCCCACCACAGTTCCCCAATGGAGTGTCTGATGCACTCCATGGTTATGTTTCACCTAGGGTAAAACCCATGCTCTAAACTGAATGGAGGACCTAGATTTCCAAAATGAGTGACCATTTGGAAGTTATTTTATTTTTTATGAAAATAGTCCATACATGCATTTAATATAATTAATATATTTCAAACATCAATTCCATGCTCACCAAGAATCAGAATCACATTCCCTCACAATTTTTATGATGGGAAATATTCCTAGAAATATTGAAATGACTTACATGATAAAAATTGGGTCATTACAATTACTTATATAGTTATTTAAATGGAATGTCTGTTTAATTATTTAAATTTCAATTTTGATTATTCTTTACTGACTCATAATATATTTTATTATACTTAATACTTACTGATCATCTGAGCTCACCCCTATTTTGTTTCAATTCCCTAGGATATGGATAAGAAATATTGGAATGAGTTCAAGGATTCCATGTTTTTTTTTCATTTATGTTATTTTTTTATATCCCCATGTAAAATGGGTATCATATATTTATCTAGTTCTCAAAAAATGATAAATTGGCCATTCATTTAAGATTTGACCCTTTGTATCTTTGATAATATATTAAAGAAGACACTTCCTCTTGGTTACTAAGATCAGATACACTATAACTATGCATAACATTTTCCTAATGGAAAACGTGTTTCTTATCATAACACAAATTACCACAACACCAAACATTTGTATGAGATCCCATCACAGGAAATTATCACATAACACTTATGGGGAATGAATAAATCTTGAGAACAAGAATACCAAGAATGGAATTTTTTTTATTTCCATATGAGTTTTTTTAAATAAGAAAATGTTCTATACAACTTAAGAGAAACATTTTTTGGTATAAAAAGTTTCTAAGTAAAAAAATTATACTGTTAATTAAGATTCCAAGGAACAAAACATGTCCTTGGCATAAAAAATGACACAAATTATTCTTGTTGAGGCTTATACCTATATTAGTAATGATAATAAGTGTACTTTGTGATTTAGGAAATGTGCAACAATATTTGACATCATAGATTAATACCTTCTGTGGGAAGACTCAATTCCAAATTTCTCTCTAGGGATATTTCTATCATTACATTATGTAAGAATGTAGCTCTTCCTTAGTTTTAATGAAATATGATTTTAGGAACTGGGAAAACATATATCATGGTTAATAGAGCGGTCCAATAGAAATGAGGGAGATAGAAAGCACCCAGACAGTGAGTCTATATCAACTTCGATGAATCATATATTAATGGTATTATGCATGGAGGGGGTATCGTTCATGATTGTAGATGGTCCATCATGTTAACATAATATGATTACTATGAGGATGAAATCTCTTATCATTGAATCTCATTCCAGGTAATTGAGCTTCCCATTTTTAATTAAGAGAATATTATGCAGTTAATTTTTCAATCAGACTCAACTCAGGTCGTTAAGTTCCTACCAGGATTATCTCATAGATTATTGAGAACCACACACTATATTAAAACCTAAATAATAATTCTTCAGCAAGGTTTGTAGATCCTCCACACCTGCTAAGATGGTAATATGGTGGCCAATATTCTTACTTCCAAGAGAGAAAATACATAGGTTCTAAAAACATTTTTAAACATTTTCTCACTTCATTTTGAATGGTTGATGTTTTATGTGGGGGAAACCTTGGGCTTTATCATTTTTGACCCCCTTAATATTTTTATTGACCCTATTTATTTTCATAATAAAAATATTTATTTTTCTGTTTGAATTAAACTGTTATCCCAAGATTTACTTTAATAAGATTGGGGTTATTGTCAAGCATTGAGGATTTCCAATACCCAAATAGAAGGAATTAAACACTAAATAATAAATAAGAAGAATATAAAAGAAAATAAATACCCTCTACCATTACTAATATAACAACCTCAAACCACAAGTGATTAATATATTAAAAAAATAAACACCAACCAATGTTACTAAGTTTAAGAGAACTACCATGTTGAAAAAACAACCACTACCCCCAAATTATTCATACTTAAAATGAAAACTTTAGTATACCTCATTAGTATACTAGATAATTATCAAACACCATGATTATACATGAACCATGATTTAAAAGATAACATTGTCTAATAACTCCTCCAATATTATCCTATAACCCATTATATAAGAGTTCTGGTGAGAATATACACATACTAAGTAGGTTATCCAAAAATTATGATCAACCAAGTAAATATCATGCATGAATACTTATCAAAGTTGTTAAATCATAAAACATTTTCTTAGTAACATTTCGCAATACCATCCAAAGATAATCTAGGATAAGAATTATCTATAAAACTGTATCATTCTCAAAGAAATATAAGCATCTATATATGAGAATATCTCACTTAAGAAGTTTCAATTTAATAGTTCCTAATTTGAATGCCTCATAGTATTCTATTCCCAATTTCACCACACTGGTCACTATGGAAATAAAACTGTATGTATAATATAACTCACACTACCTACTATAGAAAGGGCCCCAACAAACTATATATAACTAACTAGTACCATCATCCCTAGTTTTCAAGGTCTTATCAGCAAATCCTTAATCATAACCACAACACATCCACACCAATATCCAGAACAAATCTATCAAAAAACCAATACATATATCTTTCCAATGGGTCAAGAAAAGATATTCTAAAATATACATATAATTTTCTAAATCAACAAATAGATATTGAGTTCTACTCAAGAAACCCACATAATCATATAACCATAATCAAGAAACCAATGAAAAATATCATCATATGAAACATGTAATGATAGTATTTGATATATTATTCATATCATCAATGTATTCTAACTTGTTTTTTATGAGATGTATATATACTCAAATTGAGAGAGTTGGAAAATAATATCACATTCAACCAAGTACACTTCATATTTATGTTAAGTTTATATAATCACCATATAATTCCCCATCATCACCATAGGGTACATAAGTAATCACTATAATTAATCCAAATTATCTTACTAATGGATTTCATAGAGAATATAACTCTCTAGACCAATCCTATTAAGTCAAAAAAGATGTTAATGGAAATATTGATCTAGTACCATTCGCAAGTCAATTATCCTATAATGTTTATATAGTTTACCATGTAATTCCATCAACATAACACTGAATGAAACAATATACAAACAACCATACTATAATATATATATATATATAGATTCATAATTATAATATCTTCTATCACATTGTAACAAATCACCTAATCTTGATTACACTTCTCTAATCTAATGAATTCAAAATTATTCATCATGTAAAATCCATGACATAAGTATTATATTGTCAAATATATTTCTAAATCAGATTAACCACAGGTGGACCCCAAAAATTGATATATCTAGCCACTAATAGGGGGTGAATCAGTGGTGAATGTTCTATATAATGTTTCCCTCATTTATCATTTATTTACTGAACCACATTTATGATTAGTAAATGGATCATACAATAATACAAAAAAACAAAGATGATGACAATGGGGGGTGAGTGGTAAAAAACATTGAAATAAAGAATTACAAGGTTCCAAATTATTTTTCAACAAGTGGACACATACTTGGTGAATCAGTGGTTATCATCCCAATGATCACTTTAATGTCTTATTGATAATGATGAATGAATCGATGAATTGATCAAGGTGATATCCTTAGAATCTTACCAGAATATAAAATATGATCACAAGGTAAATATTTTAATAAAAATAAAGATTTATATAATATTTCATCCTCTCCTAGATTCCTTGAGTGTATCAAAAATTTGGGCTAGGTGTGAACCCTTGTTATTCTCTGATTCCCAATCCAGACAGGTAGCCTCTTTCATGAATTTATCCAATCAAATTACATGAAAATTTTATCTTAAACTCATCCAGCAGCATAAATTATATTGTTTATAAAGTTTTTTCATATCTCTATATATCCAATAGATATTGTGATAAATACACCAATATCAAATCTTCTCATCTTTAATTGTGTGATAACATGATAAAATATTATGTCACGTCATTAGGTTTGACTGGGGATGTTTCATAATTTAGAGTCCTTATATAATCACTAAAAGATAAGGTATATGAATTGGGGATGTTATAGAATAAACAATTATGTACTATGAAGCAACAAATCCTGGTGTGATACGCGATGTTGCATTGTGATATTTTTCTTCAAGGTATAGACTTTAGTCAATCTCTTGATCCAAAACGTCTAATTAGAATCTTTCCCCAAAACTTTGATCATATCAATAAAATCTTCACTATCTATGAAACATGATCCTATGGATTTTGGTTCAATAAAGTCCTAAACTCATGTTATTACCTTAGGCTAAATCATGACATGTCCCGTATATCAAGAAGACTTTTTAAATTTTAGAACCACTGTTTATTTGAATTCTATCCAGTCACAGTGTTGAAACGTGGACACGTTTTTTTAGATAAAATTCATACAAAATATTTAACTCATTTTTCATGATTCATTTATTTGTTATGTGAAGATACATTAATTCCAGAACTGTATTGCATCAACTTCTCTCAGCCAGTCTTCATGTTATAATAAACTCATTATGAACTCCTTAGAAGAACCCCTGTGGCACAATCTGTACAACTACGGAATGATCTTTATAACACAAAAATAATTCCTTTTCCACATCAAATTATTTGAAATACATAAATTATCATGTTATGTATTATTATTACTTCATAATCATAATCACATCATAACCAAAATTACTATGGAGTGATTCCTCACATTTCAAATTAATTCACTTATGTATAAGATTAATCCTAGATTCTTCTCTCTCATTTAAGGTTCATTTCCTTCTCGTATGATATAAAATCATCTAGGATATTATTGGATCATCATCTTACACGCCATGGTTTTTTCATATACAGTAGAAATTTATCTCAACCTCATATATGTAATAACAAGACCAATAAAACTACAATGTGTGGCCTTTATTTATGATTAAACACATACTCTAATTAACTGACCATAATATAGTTATCTCCCTTACTCCATGATATTCTCCAATTAAGTGAATCAGTTGATTCCAATACACCACTTATATGTTAGTCTTATCTAATATATATAATGTTCTCTAATATCTATCATGCTGCTATAGAATTATCTCATGTTTCTCCATTATCCTTGATCTATAAAACTAAATCTTCATTCTATTTTCCAAGTGAGAATATAAGTGATATGTGAAAATTTATTCCAATCACAAGGAAATATTTTCAGTATAACCTATAAGAAAACACTACAAAACCCACACACACATATGAGATATATTAGTGTTTCCTGAACTTTTCATAAATCAGTTAGAATCTAAATCCAAAATATTTTAAAGTTTCACCATGAAACCACTCAATTGGTTAGTTATTATGATATATTTTCATCATTTAGTGGACATGTGATCATGTGGAAAATAAAAATTCACTCTATAAACATATGGATCCTTAATTTATTTTTTAAGGTTATATTCCCTATGATTTTATATTCCTCCAAGAGTTATTCATGAGATTTTAATGCAATGTGATCATCAATTTATTTCTTCCATAATATCTCTTTTCACATTTTCAGGAATCTAGAGAATGATTCCACCATAAAAATTGATAGACCAAATTAATTTCATTGATCTACATGGATAACCTGGAGTCTCATCCCATGGTCATCCCGTAATAGATACTCGAATATCCAATACTCTTATTCCATGGAAGGATTCTCAATCCATATATATTAAACTCGACTTACGATGATATTCTTCATTCTTCATCTTCCATGAAAAATAAAAAAACATGTACACACAAATTGCCCATGGAATTAATTTTTTAATGTGTTCCAAATCCAGTATATTCCAAATCATCAACCATGAATGAAATAAACTACTGAAAAAATACAACATGATATAAGAATATTATTTATTTATGGAATTAATCTTCATACCATTCACGGAAACATCAGTCTCCCCCTTTGGATTCTTTTCAATACAACGATCATAAATCTTCTAGAAATCAAAACCTACAATGCTTATTGAAATATCACACAAACACTTAAAATAATTTTATTATCTCAAATATGTAACACTCCAAGCTTCCACGGTACGATTCTCTTTGAATAATACAGTATCGTGTGTTGTACGCAACTTTGAGATTCTAACACATTGCAACTAATCAAAGTAGCCGTTATGAATAGTAATACCCAATTTTTGAAATTTTATGAATTTTTTCTCTCAAAATGGACTTTATTTTTGTATTCGGAATATAGAAATTAGTCTAGGGTGAAATTTTTGTACTTTTCAGATAACTTTTATATTTTGATGAATAGTAAAAATTACAAAATTATGATTAAAAACAAAATTTTTAATCGAAATAATTAATAGTGATAAATTATGAATTTGAGTTGTTTTAAAGTATATTTATAATATATTTTTACAATTTAAAACAATTTTGTTCATTGGACATAATTTCACAATTAAACAGGACATAAACAAGTGTCAATCTTTTGATAGTTATTATCTCTTAAAAACACGTTTTTTGTTTTAACAATGAGAATTAATTTTAAATTAATTTCTGCCACTTCTATGTTTTGAATTTGGAAAAATTGATTCCATATTTTTAATCAGGATGTCCAAATTGGGTAAATAGGTAACTTTTATTTTTAGACATTTTGAAAAATTATTTCGGTAAATATTTTATTTACCATGGTTAAAGGGTAAATCCGGTAGATAAGGGTAAACAAATAATATTATAAAAATAATAAATTACCCTAAAATTTGTCCTAACCTTATTGGTTGATACAAGTCCGACCATGGTCATCTTTGGATCAATTTTGGGACCCCATGGATCCACTTGTAAGTGATAAGGAGACATTATATTAATTAAGTTAAAATAAATACAAAAATGACATAAGCATATATCTTTTAGAATTTTTTTTACATAGGGTTATATATGTTAGATTTTAGAATATAAATATTTATTAGAAAGATAAATATATTTAATACATAATGATATTTTATTTATAATTTTTAGATATTTAATAATTAATATTATTTATGACACAATAATGATGTAGTATTTTCCTTATTAATGAAAGAATCAAATAATTGGTATTATAAATGTTAAAATAAATATAATTAGAAAGTTTTGATGACATAAATGAATTTTATTGGTTAATATGACATTATAGGGTTTCTTAAATAAATTTGTTTCACATTAATAAAGTTGTTAAGACTTTAACAAAAATCAATTATTGAATAGTGTCAAAATTGACATAAATGAGTTTTTAAAACAAATAATATATTATTAATTGATATTCTATTCCTAAAAATATATGGTTCATCCAAATGAAATATATCATGATATGTGTATCATTAATGTACCACTTGGGGGTCTCTTGGGTGTGTATCGTATGTTTAGTAACTATATATTATAAAAATACATTGTGACATGGTAAATGTTAAACTAATTAACTATGAGTTAAAACTAAAATATAAGGTTAATATAATGACACAAACCTATCTAAATTCTTTTGTTTGAAATTATTTCGATCCATACCTACATTATACTTTTAATAATACACTTAGGAGCCATTATAAATCAGATATGAATTTATTATTAAATAATATTTCTAGATTTTCCAAAGGTGCCCCTCACCCCTCTTATAAAAGGGCACTCCCCCTTCTCATTAATTCACACATTCATAGCCTTTTGGATCAGCCAAAACCTGCCCAAATACTCTCCCAACTTCCCTAACTTCAACATAGAGGCCTTATTGTGATCATAAAGACAATATAAGGACCCCTTTTGATCAAATCAAAAGGAAGAACCCGAAGAATAGGTAATGTTTTCACCACCATCTTTCAAGTTCCTTTCTTCTTCCACATCTTATTTCTTTGTTATTACAATTATAAAATAATAACTCCAGTATATTATATATACTGTGATGTTATTATAAACATGGTACAACCATATTCAGTATTCTATCCATCCTTTGAATGACATGTCACCATACGTGCGTACGTACTACTTACAGTCTCCACATCGTGGTGTAATTGTTATTCAAAACATTATTATTTGGATGGGTATAATAATGATGTGTAATTAATGTAAATAATAAATATAACATGATAATAATTCTGTATATATGATATACCATCCAATTATATATTATTTTAATATCAAAAGAATGACATTGTCGCTCGTGCGTACGTACGGACTACCGTCTCCACGAACACGATTTGATTCATTCCCCATTGTATCCATTCGAAACTAATTCTCATTTGATGATTAAAAATAATGTTTAAGGACTTGATATCATTATGGATATGAATAAGATACAACATAACCATAAAAAACATGGCTTATGTAACAAAACATATAATTTAACACCCGAAACGACGATAATACTATGATGTTATTAACAAAGAAATGTTAAAAGATCATATATGATATCATATTAATGTATATGATTCTTGTATAATTTAATAACAATTATTTCACCATTATACAAGATTTTAATCTACCCCCAACCAAGGAAAAGTACAAGGTAAGGCTTTATTTCACAATCTCTTCATTATCTGAGGTTGTTTATACGTAATTATCTACTGGGACCGGTTTATCATCCACATCCATGTTTCTTAAAAATGTATTTCAAATAATTATTACTATTTTACAGAATATGGGTTAAATTAATTTATACCCTTTTTGACTTTTTATAAGAATTTTATAGAGGAATATTTCTGTCATTTTCCAAACAAGGTCCTTTTAACCTTTTCGACAGAATTAAGGTAAGAATGTTTTTTTAACTTATACGGCGGGTGCGGCTATTTTCCGCCGTTATAAAATCATAGAAGCTTACCTTATTATCTTATAAGAATATTTTCAATGTAAAAGTTTTATTTTATAATTATGCAACTTTTAAATGATTTCAAAAAAGAGATATTTCAATCAAATAGTTTTGATTTCATCCATGTGAACACCCTTTAATGGATTTTAAGCTTATTTGAAGTTTATTTATTATGATACAAAACTTCCATATTGTATTGAAGGTTTTGTGATATGTTTGACTGTGGATGTGTTATTTTTATACCATTCATGGTTTATAGATAAAGTATTGACATTTCGTATGATAGTTTTAATATGAATGTTTATGTTATGTTTAAACCTGTTCATATGAGTAATGCATTGGACTTAATAAGTGATGGGTGGAGCCCGCTATAGCTCCTCGATGCATCGGTAGGTCTCATGAGACAAACGAGTGTCTTGGCACAAGGCCTTGACAAAATCTTATTTGTAGTCTTGGCACAAGGCCTTGACTTTGTGGTTATTATAGTCTGGAATTATTCATTCCATCATTATGAAAGTGGTTATGGATATTGCATGTGATTATTGGACTAGTAGAATATCCATGTGAATAAGTAAATGAAATTATTTCATTTTTTTCCATATTATGCTGAAGTTCAAGTTTAAAAGGCTTTTTTTAGTTATACATTGCCTTAAATTTTTATGCTTATTTATGAATGTTTCCACTATATTGTTATCTTTACTGGGCATTTGAGCTCACCCCTTTTTATGTTTTATTTTTCACAGGATGTGAAGAAGTTTTTTATGAATGAACTGCAGGGATAGTATAGGGGGATATGAGTGTTGAGACAAGATTTTGTTGTATTTTTTACTTTATGATGTAATGTAAACTTTTTGAATGTATCTAGTGTTTCCAAGACTATTAAACTAATCAGCCTTTCGATACTTTATATTTTGTGATCATGCCAATGTTATGTAATAATGCACTGACTCTGGGTAACTGGGGTCGGGGCGTTACAGTTGGTATCAGAGGATGTTTAGTACAAACCTTGGAAGCTAGATTTAGATAAAATGTGATTATAGCACATAGATCTAAGATGGACTTTGAGGATTAGTATATAAGAACTTCCTAGAATTTTAATATTGTAGAAATTTTGTGAGTTTTCTGAGAAATAAATCCTTGTCTGGATAAGAGTAGGTAGAGGTGGCTCTTGTAGAGATGTACCTAGTGGTAAAACCCGAAAACACCAATTTGAGCTAGACTCGAATGGGAACTGGTGCATGAAAACGGGCCTTACTGCACTCTTGGTTTCGACACTCCCAGGGGATATTCTTAGGATAATTCTCATTTTCTTTACAAACCATTAAGAAGGGTTTATGAGTATATACTTACTCAATGAAACCATTTTTATGATTATGGATTATATCAATAAATAGTTCAATTTATGTTAAGTGTTTTACAAGTATGAAATTATATATTTTGATTCATAAATTGGTCGAGTTTATGACATTGTTTAGAAATGGTGACTAGTGGAAGAAATGGAAACCGTATCAATACATTCACTCCATGAAGGGATTTACCTTATGCTCAAGATAATTATAGTGGAGATGGTGATGCAACTGGTGCTGATCAACTAATCACCATACTAGGACAACTCACTTAGGTTATGAATAATAAACTTACCCGTATGGAGCACCCTGATCCACAACATGGAGGATCAATGTTAGATCGCTTCATGATGCATAAACCACCAACATTCAATGGGTGTACAAATCTATTAGTAGCTGAGCAATGGATAAGTTCCCTAGAGAAAATATTTCAGGCTTTGGGGAGTAGTGAAAAGGAAGAAGTTGTCATAGAAATTTATCACCTCACTGAAGATGCTGATCAATGGTGGTCATTGATTCAAAAAAAGAAGGAAGATTATGAAGTATCAAATATGGAATGGAGGGAGTTCAAAGAACTTTTCTTAGAAAAGTACTTTCCTCATAACCATCGAGCAGATATGGAAAGGAAATTTCTGAGTTTGAGATAAAAGGAGGATGAGAATGTCGCCAAGTATGAGGATAACTTTACAAGGTTAACAAGGTATGCTGGAGATTATATACGTAACCCAAGAAGTAAGATTGATCATTTCTTTGATGGGTTAAAACCATTTATTCATCGAGCATTAGTGTCACAATCCTTCTCTTCATACCAAGATATTGTCTCATGTGCTATCAAGACAGAAAAAGAATTATCTAAGTCTTATGACTTTAAAGAAAAGAAAGAGAAGAAGAGATCTGATGATCACTACGGGAATGGAAATAAGGGTAAGAAGGGAAATGTGGAATAACCATCCTTCAATAAATGTGGGAATAAACACCCTGGTACTTTCTTAAAGGGAATGGGATTTTGTTACAAGTGTGGTGAAAAAGGCCACCAAGCTCGTGATTTTAAGGGGAATAAAGAAGCTACCGATGTTCAATGATACAACTACATAGAGATAGGACATTATGAAAATGAATGTCTTAAGCGTCAGGGGAAATTACCTCTGAAAAGGCCAAGGGATCAAGGCCAAGCTTATGCAATCACTACCACTGAGGTAGAAGCTGCGAAAGACGTGGTGGCAGGTAATTTAATGGTTTCCTCAAGTTTAGAAAATTTATTCTTTGATTCTAGATCATCACATTGTATCATATCTTCCCAGTTTGATAATAAAATTAGAGATTTCCAATTTTATTTAATAAGGGTTTTGTCAGTTAAAACTCCTAAGGGAAGTATCATTGCAACAATGTTTTGTGAATCAGTCCCCATTAGAAAACATAAATGTTCTTTATCTGCTGATCTCATCGTCATACCTATGATTGAGTATGATATAATCCTCGGTATGGATTGAATTTTACACCATGATGCGAATATTTATTATAAGAAGAAGGAGGTTAAGATTTTTGATGATGATGATAATGAACACCTTATCGTTAGAGCAGAATCATCACAACGTAATTATTATCTAGATCTACCCCCAGTAGCTCAACTAAATTCAATTATTGTGGAGGAAGAGAATGAAATGACTGTGGGTGAGGAAATGAATGTTCAAATAGAGGATGTATCTATTGAGAAAGAATATGTAGATGTGTTTCCGGAAGATTTACCAGGACATCTTCCAGAAAAATAAGTTGAGTTTTCCATTGATTTAATCCCTGGATCAAGGCCTATATCGAATAGCTCTTATAGAATGGCCATTGTGGAATTAGTTGAACTAAAGAAACAACTAGAGGAATTGAGTAATAAGGGATTTATTCGACCTAGTATTTCTCCATGGGGATCCCCTGTTATTTTTGTTAAAAAGAACGATGGATCTATGAGGTTATGTATTGACTACAGGGATATCAATTCTATAACAATAAAGAACAAGTATCTCCTACCTCGCATTGATGATTTATTTGACCAACTACATGAAGCTCAATACTTTTCGAAGATTGACCTTCGGTCTCGATACCATCAGTTGTGTGTAAAGAAGGAATACATTCCTAAGACAACATTTTGAATGAGGTACGGGCATTATGAGTTTACAGTAATGCCTTTTGGGCTGACTAATGCGCCCTCTGTATTCATGGATCTAATGAATAGAGTTTTCAAGGAATATCTAGATGAATTTCTGGTGGTATTTATTGATGATATCTTGGTATACTCCAAAAGCTATGAAGATCATGAAAATCACTTGTGAATTATCTAAAAGACTCTGAGAAGACATGAATTATATGGGAAGTTTAGTAAGTGTGAATTATAGCTTCATGAGATTTATTTTCTTGGCCATATTGTCTCTAAATATTGAATCTCTTTTGATCCTTCTAAGACTAATGCAATCCAAGAATGGCCTGCAACGACGAGTATAACTGAGGTACGCATTTTTATTGGTTTAGCAGGTTATTATCGACGTTTCATCTCAAATTTTTCCAGGTTGGTTAACCCATTAACAAAACTCACACGTACAGGGGTTAAATTTGTTTGGACAAAAGAGTGTGAATAATGTTTCGAAGAAATGAAGAGAAGATTAGTTAATGCTCTTATATTTAATCTACCATCAGGGAATGATGGGTTCGTTATTTATAGTGATGCATCGAAGAAAGGACATGGTTGTGCCCTTATGCAGAATGATAGGGTTATTTCCTATGCATCACGATAGTTGAAAATTCATGAGAAAAACTATCCTACTCATGATCTCAAGTTAGCAGTTTTGATCTTTTCTTTGAAGATATGGAGACACTACCTCTATGGTTAAAAATGTGAGATTTATAATGATCACTAGAGTTTGAAGTATATTTTCTCACAAAAAGAACTCAACATGAGACAGAGGAGATAGCTTAAATTAATCAAGGATTATGATTTCACGATACACTACCACCCGGGGAAGGCAAACAAGGTGGCAGATGCTTTGAGCAGAAAAGATTATGGAGTTTTGAACAATATGAGAATTGAAATGGATCCAATTTTCATGGATCTATTGAAGATGGACATGGGAATAACCATGTAAGGTGAAACATTAATGATTTTTCAAATGGTTTCCAAACCATCTTTACTAGAGAGGATTAAGAGTTCTTAGACCGATGATGAAGTATTTCAGAAGAAGATTGAAGCTGTGAATGATGGGAGATTGAGAGACTTTGTGTATGAAGATGGAATTTTGAAATTTGGGAAGTGACTTTGTGTTCTCGATATACCTGATCTAGAAAGGTAATTGCAAGATGATGCTCATAGTTCCAATTTCTCTATGCACCCTAGGAGCAAAAAAATAGAGATTTGAAGGAACATTTTTGGTGGGAAAACATGAAGAGGGAGATTTCTGATTTTGTGTCAAGATGTATGGTTTTTCAACAAGTGAAATCTAGAAGGAAAAAACCTGGTGGAGTATTTCAACCTCTTCCTATACCTGAGTGGAAATGGGATAATATTACGATGGACTTCGTCCTGGGGCTACCAAAGACTCCTAGAAGGAACGATGCAATGTGGGTCATTGTTGATAGTCTTACCAAGTCAGCACATTTTCTTTCTATAAGAGAATATTTACCACTCGAACATCTAGAAAGACTACATATTAATGAAGTTGTGAATCTTCATGGAGTACCCCTATCGATTGTTTCAGATCGTGATCCCCATTTTACTTCAAGATTCTGGAAAAGTCTTCAGAAATCCATGGATACTGAACTTCATTTGAGCACTGCCTACCACCCTCAAACAGATGGAAAATCATAACGGACTATTCAAACCTTATAAGACATGTTGAGATGCTGCTAACTTGACTTTCAGGGTATGTGGGATCAATATTTACCTCTCGTATAATTTTCCTATAACAATAGCTTCCATTCGAGTATTTAAATGGAATCATATGAAGCGTTATATGGAAACAGATGTCGCACAACAACCTGTTGGGATGACGTTGGTGAAAGAAAACTTGTAGGCCCAGAACTGGTGGAGGAAATGGTGGAGAAGCTGAAGGTAATCCAAAACCACATCAAATCATCTCAAAGTAGGCTGAAGAGCTATGCCGACAACCGAAGGAAGGATTTGTAATTTCAGGTAGGAGATCACGTTTTCCTGAAGGTATCTCCATGGAAGGGAGTTATATGTTTCGGCAAGAAAGGGAAATTGAGTCCCATGTACATAGGACCTTTCGAAATTATAGAACGAATTGGGGCTCTAGCTTACCGTTTGGCAGTGCCGCCTTGTCTCTCCAATGTTCACGATGTGTTCCATGTATCACTGTTGAGAAAATACATGCCTGAACCAAAGCATGTACTCACTTATGAGGAATTAGAATAGGAACCGGATCTGTCATATTGCGAAGATCCCATTATGATTCTTGATACAAGAGAGAAAGTGCTGAGAAACCAGATGAATCGTCTGATAAAAGTTCTATGAATGAACCATAAGATGGAAGAGGAGACATGGGAACCCGAGGAACATATGATGAAGAAACACCCAAGTCTTTTCATGAGTTAATATTATATAAATTTCGAGGACGAAATTATTTGAAGTAGGGGAGAATGTAACACTCCAAGCTTCCATGGTACAATTCTCTTTGAATAATACAGTAGCGTGTGTTCTACGTAACATCGAGATTCTAACACACTGCGATCAATCAAAGTAGCCATTATAAATAGTAATACCAAATTTTTGAAATTTTATAAATTTTATCTCTCAAAATGGACTTCATTTTTGGATTCGTAATATCGAAATTATCATAGGGTGAAATTTTGGTACTTTTCGGATAACTTTTATACTTTGATGAATAGTTAAAATTACTAAATTTTAATTAAAAATAATTTTTTAATCGAAATAATTAATAGTGATAAATTATGAATTTGAGTGGTTTTAAAGTATATTTATAATATATTTTTACCATTTAATACAATGTTGGTCATTTTACATAATTTCACATTTAAACTGGACATAAACAAGTGTAAATCTTTTGATAGTTATTATCTCTTAAAAACACGCATTTTGTTTTAACAACAGGAATTAATTTTAAATTTATTTTTGCCACTTCTGTGTTTTGAATTTGGGAAAATGGATTCTATATTTGGGATCAGAATGTCCAAATTTTATAAATAGGTAACTTTTATTTTTAGACATTTTGAATAATTACTTCGGTAAATATTTTATTTACCATGGTTAAAGGGTAAATCCGATAAATAAGGGTAAACAAATAATAATATTATAATAATAATAAATTACCCTAAAACATGTCCTAACATTATTGGTTGATACATGTCTGACCATGGGAATATTTGGGTCGATTTTCGGACCCCATGGATCCACTTGTAAGTGATAAGGACACTATATTAATTATGTTAAAATAAATACAAAAATGACATAAGCATATATCTTTTAGAAAAAATATTTTTATATAGGGTTATATATGTTGTATTTTCAAATATAAATATTCATTAGAAAGCTAAAAATATTTCATACATAATGGTATTTTACTTATAACTTGTAGACATTTAATAATTAATATTATTTATGACACAATAATGATGCAATATTTTCCTTGTTAATGAAAGAATCAAATAATTGGTATTATAAATGTTAAAATAAATATAATTTGAAATTTTTGATGACATAAATGAATTTTATTGGTTAATATGACATTATAGGATTTATTAAATGAATTTTTTTCTAATTAATAAGGTGTTTAAGACTTTAACAAAAATCAATAATTGTATAGTGTCAAAATTGACATAAATGAGTTTTTAAAACAAATATTATATTATTAATTGATATTCTATTCCTAAAAATCTAAGGTTCAGAAAAAATACTTATATCATGATAGGTGTATTATTAATGGACCACTTGGGGATCTCTTGGATGTATATAGTATGCTTATGAAATATATAATATAAAAATACAAAGTGACATGGTAAATGTTAAACTAATTAACTAAGAGTTAAAACTAAAAGATAAAGTTAATATAATGACCCAGAACTCTCTAAATTCTATTGGTTGAAAGTCTTTCGACCCATCAACACCTTATAATTTTAATAATCCACTTTTTATCCATTAGAAACCGAATATGAATTTATTATAAAATAATATTTCTAGCTTTTCCCAAGGTTCCCCTCACACCTCTTATAAAAGGGCACTCCCGCTTCTCAGTAATTCACACATTTAAAGCCTTTTGGATCTTCCAAAACCTTCCCAAATACTCTCTAAAATTACCTAAATTCAACCTAGAGGACTTATGTTGATCATAAATCTAACCTATGGAGCCCTTTTGATCAAATCAAAAGTAAGAACCCGAAGAAGAGGTAATGTTTTCACCACCCTCTTTCAAGTTCCTTTCTTCTTCCACTTATTCATTCTTTGTTATTTTCATTATAAAATAATAAATCTAGTATATTATATAAACTGTGATGTTATTATAAACATGGTACCACCATATTCAGTATTCTATCCATCCTTTGAATGACACGTAACCCTACGTGCGTACGTACGACTTACCGTCTCCAAGTCGTGGTGTAATTGTTATTCTAAACATTATTATTTGGATGCGTATAATAATGATGTGTAATTCATGTAAATAATAAATATAACATGATAATTATTCTTTATATATGATATACCATCCAATTATATATTATTTTAATATCAAAAGAATGATATTGTCAGTCGTGCGTACGTACGGACTACCGTCTCCACGAACGCGATGAGATTCATTTCCCATCGTATCCATTCGAGAATAATTCTCATTTGATGACTAAAAATAATGTTTAAGGACTTGATATCATTCTGGATATGAATAATATACAGAATATCCAAAAAAACATGGCTTATGTCACAAAACATATAAGTTAACACCCTAAACGACGATAATACTAAGATATTATTAACAAAGCAATGTTAAAAAATCATATATGATATCATATTAATTTATAGGATTCTGGTATAATTTAATAACAATTATTTCACCATTATAAAATAGTTTAACCTACCCCCAAACAAGAAAAAGTACAAGGTAAGTGTTTATTTCACAATCTCTTCATTATCTGAGGTTGTTTATACGTAATTATCTACTGGAACCTCTTTATCATCCACATCCATGTTCCTTAAAAATGTATTTCAAATCATTATTACTATTTTACAGACTATGGGTTAATTTCATTTATACCCTTTTTGACTTTTTATAATAATTTTATAAAGGAATCTTTCTGTCATTTTCCAAACAAGGTCCTTTTAACCTTTTTGACAGAATTAAGGTAAGAATGTTTTTTTAACTTATATGGCAGGTGTGGCTATTTTCCGCCATTATTAAATCTTCGAAGCTTCCCTTAAAATCTTATAAGAATATTTTCAAAGTTAAAGTTTTACTTTATAATTATGTGACTTTTAAATGATTTCAAAAAAGATATATTTCTATCAAATAGTTTTGATTTCATCTATGTCAATATGCTTTATTTGATTTTTAGCTTATTTGAAGTTTATTTTTTATGATACAAAACTTCCATATTGTATTGAAGGTTTTGTGATATGTTTGAATTTAGATGTGTTATTTTTATACCATTCATGGTTTATGGAGAATGTATTGACATTTAGTATGCTAGTTTTAATACGAATGTTTATGTTATGTTTAAACCTGTTCATATGAGGAATGCATTGGACTTAATAAGTGACGGGTGGAGCCTGCTATATCTCCTCGATGCATCGGTAGGTCTCATGAGACAAACTAGTGTCTTGGCTCAAGGCCTTGGAAAAATCTTATTTTCAGTCTTGGCACAAGGCCTTGACTGTGTGGTTATGATAGTCTGGCATTATGCATTCAATCATTATGAAAGTGGTTATTGATATTTCATGTGACTATTCAACTAGTAGAATATCCATGTGAATAAGTAAATGGAATTATTTCATTTTATTTTTTCCATATTATGCTAATCTTCAAGTTTAAAAGGCTTTTTTAGTTAGACATCGCCTAAAAGTTTTATTCTTATTTATCAAAGATTCTGCTATATTGTTATCCTTACTGGGAATTTGAGCTCACCACTTTCTATGATTTATTTTTCCCAGGATATGAAGAAGTATTTTATGAATGACCTGCAGAGATAGTATAAGGGGATATGAGTGTGGAGACAAGCTTTTGTTGTATTTTTCACTTTATTATATAATGTAATCTTTAAGTATGTATCTATTTTTTCCAAGACTACTAAATTAATAGGTCTTTCGAGAGTCGATATTTTGTGATCTTGCCAATTTTATGTAATAATTCACTGACTCTGGGTAGCTGGGGTCAGGGTGTTAGAAAATAAATCAACCTATTTCAACTTATAAATGCCACTTTGAATTTATGTTCTCTTATTTACATTTGATAATGTAATACAAATGAAAAATGGAGAGTTTGTGAGTTGGATTGTACCATAACATTTATGATGGATAATTTTTAGATTCTTGTCCCCCATTTTATGAGGTTGACTTCTTCATCTTTATCTGGATATATTAATTTTTATCCCCTTATATACTTAATCTATAATGATGAGGTTTAAACTATCAATTGACCATCCTTAAGAAATTTATTATTCATGTAATTATAAAAAATAGATTAAAGAATCCAAACAATTTAATGATAAATAATATAAATATCAATCAAGTATACTAAGACTATAGAAAAAAGGGTAATTAATCCACATTATTATGTATTATATAATTGATCTAATAGTAAAACATTTGCTAAAAATAACCTATTTTATTTTCCACATAAATAAACCCATTTCATGAAGAAACTCATTAAATAATTCAATAAAAAATAAGAAAAAAAGGGTTTATCCTCCCATACCTTAGTTTTGGAAATAAGGAGCCTTAGCAGTAAATAAAAAAATTGGATTTATAATATTTATAGATTTTTCTCAATAATTCGTCAAAACTTGTTTCCCAAATTGTTTATAATTATTTTTATTTTATCCCCCGAGAACATAAATAACTTTTTAGTGTCATCCTTAGATCATTCCATCCACTACCTTTGTATTCTTCATGTATTTGTAATTTGGAGAGGTTACAATGGGTTTCTCAATTTTGAGGGCACGAAAATACTCTTTAAATTTTTATGATAGAAATCAACATGAAATAATTATCCATTTAATATTTAAAGGGGATTTAGAATGAAAAAATATATAACAATATTCAATATATATTTTTGGTGACCAAAATTTTCATTTATTTGATATCCACATTAATTTATGTGGGATTCCATTTCTTTTAACTGAACACTTTCGTAAGATCATAATTATTTATCCGTCACATTTTGGAATTAATTAAAAATATAATCCATGTTTCTCTATAAATCAAGCGAGACATGTTTTAGCAGTGTTTACTAATTGTTTTCACCATCAAGAAGTCTCCTCATATATACCAATATCGATAGGAAATTTATTCTTCTATTTAGACTGTTGATTTCTTCATTTTCTTGGATTTCAATACTATATTTTTATAATATAATTTAAACAATTTATGGCCAAATAAACCCCAACAAGGGAAAATAACTTTAGTCTTTGATTTCTATAGGGAACATGTACCCCTATTAAATTTAAAGTGTTTCTTTCCTCCTCATTGATTCTCATAAGTAGTATCATCTTTCTTCTCTAATTAGGTAACTAATTTCCTCTAATAGACATAAAAAAGGTTCCCAAAGATTCTAATGTTGGATCATTATTGATAAAAAATATGACTAGTTGGTGATTAGTCATTTTAAAATTTGACGACAAAAATAATTTGAGTTTTTAAATTTCTTAATAGTATTAATTGAAATTTTATTGATTTGAGTTATAGTGGAAACAAAAAAAACACAAGGATTTATAGTGGTTCAGATTACAAAGATCTTAGTACACTCCTAAATACCCTATACTCCTTGACGAGGCTAGTACCCCCCTGAGAACATTACCTTTATAGCCATGATATCCTTTTTTATAGACACAAACTTTTAAACAGACCAGAGGCACAAATAAGTCTTAATATATAAGACGAATCTATTATTTTTTCATGAATTTTGATAGAGAGACAAAAACCTGATTTCATTTTGGTGGTGCAATAACAAGAGAAAAAAGGCTTTATTTTGATGGGAAAATCATAAAATAGAAACAAATAAATACAAGTTGAAAGAAACAAAAAACAAAAATAACACAAATAATTGAAAAAATAGCAGATGATTAGAATTTTCGAAAATGTTTAAGCATGATGAGAATTAATCAATTGAAAGGAACAAATGTAGAAGATGAAGTACTTATATGATCAAACTAGATTGCAGAAGTCAGTGAAATTCATGAAAAATTGGAGAAACAAGAATTTTGTATAATATCCCATGTTTTTATTTTTTTGAATGATCTCTACAGGTATATGTTTCTATTCTTTTAAAATATCTCCCAGATCATTAAAACATAGATCATATATGATCATTTCTATGTCCAATATCTTCATGAAACCTGTGATTTTATAATAATGGAAATAATATGGCCTTTGAATTTGATTGTTAAAAAAAATTAATTACATAGCTACAATTGTGATTTATATATATTCACTAAATATTTATATAAAAAAATTATTATGTAATGTAAGTAAATTGAAAACCAATCACAACTAAAAACAATTTATTTTTTTATAATATTTTAGATTATACATAAAAGAAAAACAGAAAAAATAGGGCATTACATAAACTTCAAACTGCGTGAATAAATGAACATAAAATATTATAGAAATTATTTTTACATAATGTAAAAATACATTTAATCATATAATAAGAAAAAATTTAACCATATAATTATTTTAATAATATCAATTTAAATAAGAATTAAAATTTTAGAAACATAAAATTTTAATTAACAGTGGCTTAATAAAATTAATTGTAGTGACTCATAACCCACCTCTAAAAACATAGAGTGGTGGCTCAAGACCTACAATTAAAAATAGAGAGTATTGGATCATGAACTATTGCTGGAATAGAGAAGATGCTTCTGTTTTAATTTTTATAAAAAATAAAAGGATCCAATAAGAAAAAATTCCAAAACACTAAGAAATCATATGATTATGGAGAAGTTGTAATTGTTTTTCTACCATTGGATGTCCAATAGTGAGTCTTGAATAACCGTTGGTTTTTTCCTGTAGTGACTCATGTAATACCCTTGGAAGTGTCTAATATTGGCTCACTAAATACATTAACAGTCAATAAGAATAAATAGAAAATGAAGAAATATTCAAAAAAATAACTGAAAAGATCTTTAAATTGAAATATATAATATATTTTTTATATAAATGATAGCAACATAAAACCTATATAAAAACAAAAATAATGTCACAACATCAGATTTGAATAAAAGATTCTGCTAAACCAGGTGAAAGAAATATAGAAGTGCTCCTTTGATAGATTGATGAAGCTACAACCAGAAAAGAAAAAAAACCTTAAATGTATGAATAAAACTACAGAAACTGCTTAATGAAAGAAGAAAAGGTTATGAGGAAGTGAGATTAAGCTTCTACCATCTTTGTAAAATATAAAAAATACAACTAGTGGGAAAAGATGAACCACCATTGATGACTAATGGTTAGTGAGAATGAATCACCATTTTAATATGGTGGTGGATTATTGTTAACCATTGGGTTCCAATACTATCTCACGACTCACTGTTTGGTTCCAAAGGTGAATCCTAAATCACGGGGGTATAATGGTGACTCATGTCTCACCATTGCTTAATGGAGACTCATGTCACTCCATTGGACATGTCCAACGATTATACCATCTTTAAAATAATAGTGAATAGAATAGTTAACTTTTGATGACATAAGAAAAAACAGTATACAAGAAGAAATTATGAAGAATAATAAGAGAATATGACTGTTAAAAAATTGAAATACGACTTGAGAAAGAAGATATAGAAAACAAGAAAAACAGATCTATGAGATTGAAGGGGATCGATTATATTCATCAAAAGTTCTGTGATAATGTTTATTGAATTAGATAAATGAAGGAAAACCGAGGAAGATGTTGATATTTTAACAACAATATGTGGTATTACAAAATCTCTATGGGAGTTAAAAAAATATAACATGTGGGATAAGAAGATAGATCAGAAGGCTCATAGAGAATAGATCCTTCAACAATAATTATATTTGAGATTTTTAACTCAGGTGAACAATGAACATGATCCAATATATGATTTGAAAAATGAGATGTGGCCATTGAATGGTATATCAAACAAGATTCTTTGATCCTCAGTTTGAGATGGATAATAGGGATCATTACTTGTTTACACAAAAAAAATGGGCCTATAGCCTAACGGGTGACCTAGCCCCCCATGTGATCTGTAGGCATGATCTATGGGACTTTTACATCATCCCCACACACCTTTGGAGAGCATTATGCAACCCATCCTCCATCCTCTTTTTGGGGTTTCCTATGGCGGGCCTTCCCATGGGGTTGACACAATGGGTTCCCTTTGTGGTTTGAGTAATTTCCAAGGATCTTCAATAATGATGGCACAAATTATCTATAAAAATATTAATAAAAAAAAAAGAAAAAAAGTATCAAAATAAAATTTTTTTATGATAACAAATGACATGAATTAATAATTTACAATATTTACATGACAGTTATTAAAAAAAATAAAATTAATAATTCAATAAAACACTTGATAATTTAATAATCATGATAATTTAATATAATTTCAAAATAGTGTAATTTATCAAAACAAATAATAGTGATAATGTTTTAAATAACTGTCAAACACTAACAAACTCCCCCTTCTATATATTAGAAAGAAAAATATTTATTAAATTTCCATGAAAAAATATCCCCCAATATGAAATTAATAAAAAGGTTTATTAAAGTTATTATCTAAAATAGACTCCTTTACAATCATAAACAATTAATTTAAAAGAAACAAAGTTATTTGTTATCATGAGATTAAACCGATAGATAAAAAATTCATAGAAATTAGAAATATGATTGTGTAATAGTTTAAAAATTTTTATTTAAAGAGTATGATGTAATTACCGTATGATTTGAGTAGAAAATATCATTCAAGAATATAATATATTTAAAAACGAATATTTAAGAATAATGATCATTCTAACAAATATTTTTGGATTCTAAAATACCTAATTCAGATTTCATCTTCTAAAATTTAACTGATTCTAAGGATTTCATAATGATGTCAACTAGATATTTCTTAGTGAAATAAAATTATAATAATATATCAAATTTATTTACATGATGCCATAAGATGTTAAATATTACATCATTGTGTTTAGTTCTTGAGTGTTAAAGAGGGGTTTTATAAATTGTAATAGAACTAGAGTTTTACAGTAAATTGAAATTTTATCAAAACTGATATTAAAATAAGACAATGTTTTTTTTCCAAAATACTCTATGAACAATAACTAACCACATAAATGTATTCAAACTTAGATGTTGATAGTGATACAGAATGTTTTTTCTTAGAGACCTGTGAAATTAAACATTTTCCTAAAACGTGACACATAATTGTAGTGATTTTTCAATCAATTTTGCAACCTATAAGTTAGAATCAGAGTAAGAATATATATAAAAATATTTCTAATTAGAATATAATATGATAGTTTATAAAGTACCCTTGATGTAAATAATTACACTTTTAATCGATTTAAGGTGACATTATTCGGGGTTGGACTGAAACCTAGAACACATGAAATCATAGAAAATAATGGCTGGTCTAGGAGGAGTGAGATAAACCAGGCTTCTTATCATGCCTATATATTGTGTACTATCAAATGACTCAGGATAAATAGATAAGTCCTATTTGTATTTAGTTCTCATAGGTGTTTTCATAATTTTACTAGAATCAAGTAGAAACCTCATTACAAGTTATTTATCATATTTGGATTTATTGAAGAAAATAACTTATTTTATTTGATTGATTTATAAACCAAGAAAAATATTTATTTATCGCATTAATATCATGTAAAATTCACTTGTTATTATCTTAGAAAAATAATTACCTATAGAATCATTTTTTGAACCAAATATTATATCATCAACATATATGGGTATAATCAGCATATCTTTTGAAAATCATTGTATAAACAAGGTTGGATCAACCTTACCATTAAAAAAATAATTTTGAATTAAAAAATAAGTAATTATTCCATAACAAGCTCATAGAACTTGATTAAAATTGAATAAGGATTTATTAAGTTTAAAAACATGATCTGGGACGTTATAATTTTCAAATACTGGGGGTTTTCTTACATATAATTCCTCTAAAATAATTCCATTTAAAAATGAATTTTTGTACATCCATTTGAAATAATGTTATGGTTTTAAAACTAAAAATTGAAAATATAATTATAATGGATTCCATCCTAGAAACCATAGAAAGATAATACTCCAAGTCCATTCCTTATTCCAAGGAATAACATTCACTTACTAGTCTTTTTTTGACTATGTTTCCAGCTCCATCAAGTTTATTATGAAAAATAAATTTAGTTCCTATTACATGTTTATCTTTTTGAAAAGTAACTAAATTCCACACCTAATTCTTTTTAATTGAAATAATTCATCATTCATAGCATTAATCCAATTTTAATCAATTAAAGTATTTTCAATATTGAAAGGAACAAAGTTAGCAAGAAAAGAAGAATTGGTATAGTAAATAAAAAATATTTTGTTTTTTTAATTCTAGATTCTACATTACTGATTAATTTTTAAATAGGGATATATTAAATATTTTTCCATTCATTAGGACTAGTTTGAGAATAGATACACTCCCCCTAAAATGAAACATTATCATTTCTTGTACATTATCTTTACCAAATTTAAATTCTCTAAGTTCATCATTTTATTTAAAAGATTCAGAATCCTACTTATTATAATTGTTTATGTTAAAAATAACACACACAGATTTTTTAACAACTAAATTTTTTTATTGAAAACTCTATAAGCTTTACTAGAATTGGAATATCCTAAAAATATACATATATTTGATTTAGAGTCAATTTTTTTAATTTACCTTTTGTATTTAAGATAAACACTTTACAGCCAAGGACCCTAAGATAACCAACTTTAGGTTTAAAACTTTTAAAAATTTCATAAGGAGTACTATATATGAATGGTCTAATAGAAACTCTATTTAAAACATAGAAATCTCTATTTACAGCTTCTTCCTAAAAATACTAAAGTACACTAAATTCTATTAGCGTAGACCTAGCTGTTTCTTGAATATATATATGTCTTTTAATTATACCAACCAATTCTATTATGGTGTTCGAAGGGCTGATAAATGATGTTTATACCAATTTGGTTCACAAAATTTATCAAATTATAAATTTAAAAATTCACCACCTCTATCACTTATCAGAGTGGTAATTAAGTATTTTCAGAAATTTTCAATAATATTATAGAGAGCACACAAAATGGATAAAGTTTTATCTTTTTGGGATATGAAATAAATCCCTAAGAATAATCTATAATCATCTATAATTGAAAATATATATCTTTTACCTCCAAAACTATTAGGTTACATAGGTCCAAAAAGTGTCGATATACTAATTCTAAACATTTAGTTGTAATAACATCATTTATAGATTTAAATCTTTCTATGTGTTGTTTGCCTTTTAAACAAGAATCAGTCATGATATCCTTACTTTCCTATATTATGGGTTATTTCATAACCTATTCATGTTTTGACAGTTTGTGAAAAAGTTTGAAATTTTCATTATTAAGACTTCTATGCCATAAAATTTCATCTGATTCTACAACATTCAAACACTTAACCTTTTGTTTGGTTAGATCAAAAATGTCAATAGTATATAATGTTTTTCTCTTTGTTGAAATTAAAACTAATTTATTTTTTATAAAAAACATTTATTATTTTTAAATATTAAATTTAATACATCATCACATAACTGTTATATGATTATAAGACTATTTTTAAACCATGTACATATAATACTTTGGAAATAATTACTGTATTAGAAATACCATCTTTGCCAATACATTTCATCTGGCATTTATAGTTGTCTACAAATGTGACAAGGCCACCATCACATGAATTAAATTATAAGAATTTTAAAATATCACCTTTCATGTGCTTGAATTACCCACTATCTAAATACTATGATTCATTGAGACTTCTAATTCAGATTTCCTAAAATAAAACAATCAAACAAACAATTTTGGTACCCATGCCAACTTGGGTCTAATTGGATTAGGAGCAAAAAACTTAGGCACCCAAATAGATTTAAAGTATTTAATAGTGTGTTGATGGTGAAGTAAATAAATAGAAATGAAATTCATAGTATTCCAAAAATAATTTCTAAATCCTAGTGAACAGTAATTGGTGTAATTCCCTTTCATTATTCTTTTAAAATAGGTTACACTTAAAATGATTCCTTTTAATACTTTTAAAAAGTTTTCTTTATTTAAATATGGTGTAATACTACTGTATCCAAAAAACACTTATATATTTTTAGTTTCATTAAATGCATCATCTTATCATATTCTGGTTTAGTATTTAAAAATGTGGATAATTCCACTTTAAGATTAACAACTTCATTTTTCAAAACTATGTTTTCCTTTTAAGCAGTTTCTAAATATGTAATGATATTTTCATTGGATCTAGAAGGTATGTTTCTTAATTTTTTATATTCATAATTTAATTTCTTACATTCATATTCAACTGTAATTAGATCATCAAAAAATGAATTAAATATAATATATTTACTTTATCATTTATATCCAGAAAGATTTTAATCATTTAATTTTCATATTTTAGTTTTAATAATTAATAATTATAATCCCCTTTAGATTTATCATTATGGAAAATGTAGATTTTTGTATTTTCACATTCCCTTTTAAATTTCTCATTTTCTCTGATCAACATGTCATTATTAATTATCAACATTGTGTATCATTGTTTAATTCTTCTTTTTCTTTAAGTAATTACTTAACTTTTTTACTTTTAATAATTTGAATCAGAACCTGAATGAGAGATTTTTTTTGTTTAATTTCGTGATAAATTATTGTCATCAACATTTGAAGGAGTTATTAAATAAGTAGAGAGAGAATCATTTACCTCACATGTAATACCAGTCATGGAAATATTCCCATTTCTACTGTTCACTTCTAGAACCACCACTTAAGTGAGAATTGTCTGAGCAGTTCCATACTCTAAAAAATCATAATTATACTTTCATATGTCATCTTTGTATTTCATTGGATATTTGAGTATAGTTAAGTTAGTCCTTTTGTGATATTTCTTCCTGCACTCATAACCGGTTAATTCTGGAACATCATTATTATTATTAGTATAACCTTTCTTATATTCCTTTCTAGAATTCCTCTAGAACTGCCACTTTCTTCGTTTTTTTCATGAACCTAAAAAAATATCACTGAAGTGAGCCATATATTTTTCACTTTCTTGGCACTGATATTCAGTGGAATTAACAGTATCAATAACATTAGATTTAAATGAAATAAATTTTCTTTTAGTGGAATCTTCATCAACAATATTCTTTATCTCTAACTCATACTATAGTAGTGATCCTATAATTTCATCTAAACTAATTTCATTAAAATTATAACTCTCATCGATGGACAACTTTTTTACATGGAATATCTTTGGAAGATTGGTTATTAATCTTTCAAAACATTAGAAGTGTTATCTAGTACTTCTCCAAGAGCAATCATACAATTACTTATACTTGTGAACCAATGAAACATCTGATTTATAGATTCTTCATCACCTATCAGGTAGTCCTGATATTCTTCTCAAATATTCACAGCTTGGTTCTCTTCATATTTTCAGAACCATATTGAGTCACTTACAATATCCTCTATATTCCAGGAGATATATTACTAGATGAAACATGGCTATATACACTTCTAATCGTATACCATTATAAAATATTTTTAAGTTATAATTAAAAACATCTTTTACCATGTCGTTTCCTACTAGAGTCTCTGGATCAACCGTGGGTTGCTCATATGAATTTTAAATTATAGTCTAGTGATCCAAAAATAGTTGTTTTAGTTATTCTTATATTATTTCATGCTAGTAGCCATAGTGACTGCCATAAATAAACTGGGGTTTAGGTGGAATCCATCCATTATTTTCAATGATACTTGTCATCGAAAAATAATAATATTCGTTTTCTCCCCAGAAAAGTATCAGATATCAGGTTACACCATTCTAAAAATATGCCTCATAAAGACCAACCTATAAGAGACAAGTTTTTGATACCAAATGTTTGATGTTATAACCAAAGAGCTATTGACCTAGCTATGATACCAATTGTGGGATCCATACTGATGGAAAATATGACTATAGGTGGGAGGGGGTATGAATAGTCATGTTAAAATTTATTGACCAATATAATTAGATTTTATAAGAAATTAAATTGCATTGAGTGAAATGTTGAGTTGAGTTATAGTGGGAAACAAAGAACACAATGATTTATAGTGGTTCAGATCATAGAGATCTTAGTCCACTCCTCAAAATCCTCTACTCCTCAATGAGACTAGTACCCACCAAGAAACATTTTTTTAAATGTGTGAGAACCATAATTATAGACATTTACTTTTAAACAACATAGAGAAAAAACCCATTCCTGATATAGGATACAAACATAGTTTTCTTACCTAACTTTTGATCAGGAGTCACAACCCTGAATTCCTATTAGTGGATGGAATAACTAGAGAAATGAATGACATTATTTTGATGGGAAAATCATAAACCAGACATGAATAAATAAAAACTGTATGAAATAGATAACATGAATTAAAAAATACAGTAAAAAATAGAAAATGAACATAATTGTGAAAGATTATCATTGATAACTTGGAAAGAACAAATGTTGAAGATGAAGTCCTTATGTGATCACAGTTAGACTGAAAAAGATGCAGATATTCATGAATAAATGAAAGTTGCAAGAATATTAAAGATATATTACATGTTGTATTTTTTTTGAATTATTTTCATATGTATATTTTTTTTCCATGAATAAATTTCCTGGATTATTAAAACATAGATCCTCTTATAGAATGTTCGTTACCAATATCTATATGAAACTTATTAGTCCATAAAAATAGAAATGATATGACAGTTAAAGTTTCTTGTTAAAGTCTTGATTAAATAACATAGATATAGTTGTGATTTATATTTTATTATGAAATATTTTTTAAAAAATTTAATTTGTTAATTAAATCAACTGTAAAAAATAACAATTTAAAAAATTTAAAAAAATATAATCTTTTAGATTATACATACAAAAAAATACAGTATAAATAAATCATGTAATAAATATACAATGGCATGAATAAATGAAGATAAAATATTTTTACACACTGTACAAATATATTTCAAGATAAAATAATAAAAATTTTAACTAACCAATTATTTAATAATTCCTATTGAAATAAACAAATTTAAAAACATAAAATTTTAACTAACAATGGCTTAAAAAAATTGTTATTGTTGGATCATGAACCAATACTAAAAATAGAGAGTGGTGGCTCATATCCTACCACTGGAAATTGAGAGTAGTGGATCATTACCTTCCATTGGAACTGAGCATATGCTACCATTATAATTTTTGGATAAAATAAAAGGGGCAACCAAATTTTTTTATTTTAGGACACTAATAAATCAAAGGCTTTAAGAGAATCAATAAATATTTTACTACCATTTGAGGTCCAATGGTAAATCATGACTCACTATTGGAGATGTTCATCGGTGACACCAGAACTACTGTTGGAAGTGTCCAACAATGGCTCACTGAATACATTTTGAACCAATAATAATAAACAATAGATGAAGAAATATAAAAAAATAAATGAAAATAGATTTAAATATAAAGAAATAATCTACTTCAGAATAAATGAAAACAACGTTAAATGTATATAAAAACAATAAGAATATTAGATAAGTAATGGAGAAGAAGATATTTTGCTAAACTATATGAAAAAAGATGGGAGAGCTTACATGGGGGCTTGATGTATCTACTACCTGCAAAGAAAAGAGAACCTTAAATAGAAAGAATAAATATTCTAAAACTAATTAAAGAATAAAAAAAGGTCATGAGGAAGATTTATGTATATTCTTCTAGATTTTTACAATAGAAGAAATACAATCGGTGGGAAAAGATGACCCATTGTTGATGTCTAATGGAGAGTGAGAATGAACCACCATTGTAATCTAGTATTGGATCAGGAATCACCATTGGGTTCCAAAGGTGACCCATGACTCACCACTATAATATGGTGACCCATGTCTATCCATTGTCCTACGGTTACTCATATATCATCATCAGATATGTACAATGGTGGAACCATCATGAAATATACAAAGAATAGAATAGTGAACTACCGTTGACATAAGAAAAAACTGTAGACAAGATGAAAAAAATAATAATAAGAAGAGTATATAATTGTTAAAAACATGAAAGATGACTTGGGAAGAAGATATCAAGACCAAGAGAAAGAAACATGTGAGCTTATGGAGGCTCAGTTATATTCATTTTATGTTATGTGATGTTCTTCAATGAACTAGATTAATGATGGATTTACAAAGAATATGATTAGATTTGAACACTGGCGTGCGGGATTACAAAAGTAGTGTGGGATTTCAATTAATATAACGTGTGACATAAGAATATTAATAAGATGGATCATGAAGAACAAATCCTATGGCACAATTATTTTAAATATTATTAAATTAGATGAACTATGAACATTCTTTACTATCCCACATCTAAATCAAGACATGGACACTAAATGGTATATAAAAAAAATTCACTAATCCTTAGTTTGAGCTAGCTTCTTCAGACTAACACTGGTTTACATAAACAAACACACATGCCTATAACCAACCAGGTGACCTAGCCCTCCCGATGTGCTCTATGGGTTTAATCTACTAGGCTTATATACAGGCCCCACACCTTTAAAAGGCACTATTAAAACCAACCTACAACCTTGTTGTGGGGATTCCTTTGGTGTGACTTCTGATGAGGTTGACATAATGAGTCCCATACGAGGTTGAGGTATAACTGAGGTTCCTTACAAAATATGATTTTTTAACAAAAAATAAACTTACATAGAATAATAATAACATGAATTATCAAAACAAAAAATTACTTCCTAAATAAATACAAATAATTATTAATTTAAAACATTCACTTTAACATTCTTTAAAACAAAATAAAAAATATATAATTAAATAAAACATATTAAAAATTAACAAAAATGAGAATTTGATAAATCAATAAAAGAGAGTAATTTATCTAAACAAATAACGTTGAAAAGTATTAAATCACTTTTAAATACTAACATCTCACCCATTATCCTTTAGTAATGTTTTCTTCTAACCATTATCCACACTTTTATACTAATTTTAATGAATAAAAACTAATCTTATCAAAGTTGATATATCTTTTTTCTCAAATCATTCACCCTTAGGTTTCTTCTTCATTGAAACTCCCCAATTGGAATCACTCCCACTTTTTGCATATCACATTTAACTATTTTGATCCATCATGGGATACATACAAAATTTTATTTTAAAATTAATTTCCTTCATTCTTCAAGATACCCTCTTGGTTTTATAAATAAACTCTAATGTTTCTTCCTTATTTTGAGATTAACCAATAATCTTTTGTTACTAGATAAACCAGAAAAGTTTATGAGCCTATGTATCCAAAAATCTAAAATTCATATCATCGATCACCATGGAATTAGAGTGCTCCACATTTTCAACATCTTATAGATTATTTTTTGAATCCATATTTCACTCCTTTATTTCATTACATAATTATTTAGTTATGAATTAGTGAACCATTTACTCAAAATTATAAAAATCTACTTTTTATTCAATTTTTGTGGTGTATTGTCTCATGAAATTTACATCACATTGATCCAAATAAATCCTCTATTAAATAATTTATATTTTAGTTTGAATATTATTATTTTTTTCTTAATATTTCATACATTTTTTTTGATATAACCACATGAGTATATTAATAAGAATTGATCTACTTTTTAGGATATTTTTTTCTATTATGTTTTTATTTCGCAATTCCTTACTATGATTAGCCTCCAAATCTATTTTGGAAAGATTTTATAAAATACTAGTGGAAGGATCATCGAAATTTTACTTCATTTTTTATGGGAGAAATTAGAAACATCATAGAAGACAAAAATATAAAAATTCAAGAACAACATATCTCTTCAAATAGATATGTCAAAAATAAATCCTCCAAAAAAATTATATCTATAGGGTCATTTGTTTTCCAAACACATATGTTAATTTTTATACAACAAAATGTAAGAAGTGGATATATCAAAATCCACAAGATAATATCACTATTATTTTGAAACTTATGATCCCATGGGTTTGACAAAAAACCTTTTCCTAGAGGATCAATACCTTTAAAAATATTTGTGTTCATACTGACTCTCATAAAATATGTATGATATAAGAAAGTGGGTGGATGTGATCCTTATGGGTTAACCAACCCTTCAAAAGTTTTTCGGTTCTCGGTAGGGAGATTCTCAACTACTGGGGGGGGGGTAATAAATTAGTGGTCAATGTATTATATGAAAATTTCTCTGTCTTCGAATTCCCTCACTATATTTCCCACATTTACTATTAGTGCATTGATAATATGGTAATCCCAAAAACAATAAGGATGGCGATGATTAGAGATGAGAGGAATATCACATAGGGATAAAAGGGATAAAAAGGTTCACATCACACTTTTTGTAATGTGGTTATTCCCTTTGTGAATCACTGGTTATCATCATAATTAATACTCGATTTTCTTATTATCAACAATGAATTAATCGATAGATATAAAATTTTCATATCTTTTTATTCCTAAAGAAATATCGATTACAATTACATGGGAATTATATCAACAACAAGAATACTCACTTGTATGTGTGATCTTTCCTTCATATACTTCAAGTACCTATGGAATTTGGACTAAGTGTGAACCCATGTTATTATATCAAGAATAATAATTATGGGTAGTCACTTTTATAACTTCATATAATTGAATTTTATATCAATTTATTCAGCTACTATACTAATAATACAGTTGATATTTTTTATATAGTTATTTGACATCTTTGTATCTCTAATATAATTACTTGTCAATCCACAAGTCTCAGATCTTATAATATTCAACCATGTGATATATTCATGAAATATTGAGATAATTTTTGCTGGTTTGAATATTTACTTGTAATACTTTTGAGTCCTGGTTTAATCCATAAAAAATGGGGATTATGACTTTGGGATATTCTGAAATTAACCAAATTATGGAATAATGAAACCAATTACTATGTAATGCCGGATGATGTGATATGATATTTTTCCCCAAAGGTACAAAATATTCTCCTTATTTATATCTAAAAAACTTAGATTAAATATCTATTAAAATATCTGAATAGAGAAACCAAATCGTTACTGTCCTTGGTGTGGTATCTTGTTCCTTGAAATATATAATTTTTATCACCTTATAAGTTCACCTAAAGCTACAAAAATATCTATCCTCCATGGAATGGTGAATCCAAAAATTATATAACCACGATTTATTTAATTCCTCACCACATATGTTATTATAACATAAATATTTTTCTTCTAGTGAAATGTTTTCTAGCTTATCTAGATCTTATAATGTGAGCTATATCATTGTTACATGAGGCCACATGACTACCTAAACAACACTTCATCAACTTCTCCTAGTAGACCTTCATAGAATAATTAAATCCTTAGTAAATCCTTATATGAAACCTTATAACATACTTTATCTAGCTATGTCATGGTTCTTCTCATGTCAGTGTCATTACTTTCCCATATCAGATTAGCTCTATACCGTAACTTCTCATGTAAGGTAAACTCAATGATTTATCGACATCATGAGAGTCAAACCAATATGGATACAACTTGATTATTTTAATTTCAGTTTAATTTGGTTATATAGATTTTTGTTCCAAGAAACCACTTTCTCATTTAGGATCCATTACCTTCTTATGTAATATGAACTCAACCAGGTTATGGTGTGATCAGAATCTTTCACATCATAGTTTTTTCATCAACAGAACATCATTACGTTAGCCTTATCTCATTAATGGTGTTAGAAATACAACTATAGAATGATTCATATATATATATGATTAAACTCTTCCTCTACCTCATTTTATTATAACACAAATATCTATTTTTTGACGTGATATTATCTAATTCATAGAAATATTCAAGTCCAAGCCACCAATTATACTACAATCATCTCGTGCATCTATAATTTTCTCAAATCTATATTATTATTCTATAGAATCATCTCAATACCCTATGATCAAATTTAAACCTTAAAAAAATTATATTCATTACCTTTTTCTAATTTAGAATATATGGGATATATGATGATTCATTCCAATCATAAGGATATCTTCCCTAAGGCACCAGAAATACAACACCACTAAACACACACACACACAGATATATATATATATATGATATATATTAATATATAATAAAATACTCATCAATCATTTAGAGTGAATATATATCTTCTTCTGAATATTCATGATATCACACAACTCATTTGGGTAGTTTTTATAAGAGATATCCATCCCTTGGTGAACATAAAACCATACAAATAATGTGAACATCCTTTTTCATCACATGGATTCACATGGTTTGTCTTTTACATAGTTACCAATGTTATATTACACTATTTAAATAGTTATTCATTATAGATTTAAGGCATGTGATCATCGATGTCTTGATTCCAAAATAACTCCTTGTATATTTTCTTGAATATCCTCAATGAGTCAACCACATAAACTAGTAGGATCAAAAAACATTATTGATCTTCATGGATAACATGGAGTCTTATCCCATGTTAATTACATTATATATAATTGAATCTATAATATTCTTATTAAAATGAGGACTACTTAATTTATCCATCTATAACTCATCTCTTGATATCCTTCTTTAATCATCATATTTATTGAGAAATCCAATAAAACATGAACATATCAATTTCTCAAATCATGTCTCTTTTGTCAATATATTCTAAGAAAAAAAAATCTAAATAATCACATGTGAATGACATTATAAAATTTTGAAATCATTACCAAAATGAAATAACCTTATGATTCATTCATGAAAATCATATTCAAAATAGGAAGGGCAAGATCACTATCTCAAATATTTTCATTAATCATTTTTCCATTTAGGGTTTGTCACTACTTTCTGTCATGAATAAAATAATAAGATTCTCTTTTAATACTAATTTATCGATCAATATGAGTCATTGTTATTATACTTAAAATAATGGTTCTAAGTGTGTGATCCTCATGTGACATAATCATCATAAATGTCACCAAACCTCCCATGTGCACAGTTGTATCTAAATATTTTATTTAAAATTTCATCATATTAAGAGGTCCAAATAACTAAACAGATATACCTTGTGAACTTAACTGTAGAGAATGAATATAAATGTACCCTGAAAATTTTATTGGGCTCTGTCACCTTCAATTGCAATGATCGATAATTAAATTCCAAATCAACCCTTAAATAATATCTGATGGCATTAAAAAGTCACCATGACGATCTTTGTGTAAAAGTTAATAAATTAATAAATTTATTTATCGAAAACAAAAACCAACCTAAATAATATATTTTTGTCTATTTTTTTATTTAAAAGAAGTTACCACTCACTACGTATCCCACAGTGCTCAAATTCCTTCACTATGCTTCTTTATCCAACACCTTATACAGACAAATAAATAATATAATAAATATTATATTATAAATTCTATATAAATAATATTATTAATATTTATACATATATAAAATGTTATATTATGTACCTAAAATTTAATATATTCAATATATTTTACTCCTTCACATTCTCTCTCTCTCACACAAAATAAAACACACACACACAATAATAATAATATATAATGGGGGGGAGGGATATGGCCACTCCACCATGAGGTAGGTTTCCTTTTTTCCCACACCCATACCTAACCTAGTCAGACATAGGAGGGGGGGGGGAGGTGGGATGGATTTGAATACTCTACCATAGGGTAGTTTTTCCATTTTACCACACTCATGCCTGTTATAATATGGATCAGGTCTGTTTTAATATTATATAAACTTTTAATTAGGTATTTCTCCCCACACTAACCCCTAGTGGGATAGCCCATATCCCCCACCAGCTTCATTAATTTACAAAAACCCTAAATATCACCACACATAACTTTTGTATACATCATGGGACCACAATATTCTAAAATTCTATTAACCACAGCTGGCCTAATTCTACCTCCCCTCTTGCACTGACCACCATCACCACTTTTTTACACCATGACCCAACTTCCACTATAGGAATAAGTGTACTATTACACTCTTGGGCTCCCAATTCTGAAGTGTATCCAACGCAACATGACTTGTCATTTCCTCACTGATTGAATGCTTTGACATCATTGATCACAACAACCACTGTGGATGGATTAGTAATGAAACAAATGTAATAAAAATCATCAGTCACCCTCATCTTCTTCCTTAAATTATCAATAAAAACTTGAGTAATATTTTTGAAAATGAGTGATAATGATCAACATGAAATTATCTCGACAATTCACAACCATACTAACCTCATTAATAAAACTAAAAATACATGATCCAAACCTTTGTGTTTGAAAATATCTCTCATTATAGAGTGATGTGGGTATTTTAATTCAAATGTAGTCATATAAGTTTTAACATTATTTTTCATATTTATTAATTCCCTATTCTTGGGTGGCAGTGGCATTAACATGGTGGATGACCTTGGTTGATAGGTTCAAATCTAGTTGGAAAGGGGTTTGTAGAAAGAAATTATGAACATTCATAATTAAGTAATTAATTTAATTCTAGAAAAATAAATTCTAAGATTTATAATTCTAAAATTATAGATTATAATTAGAATATAAAAACAAGTAGCATAATGAGATTGATGAGGGTGTTCAAGATCATGTATTAAGGGCCTCTATAATTTCCATAGTTTCTATAAAGCCATTGAATCATAATCCCTTTATTCTTATACTAAATGAGGATTGACAAGGTGATTGAAACTATTTATAGAAAATAAATCCTATCATTGTACTAGGATATGATAAGAAATAATATCGACATTATGTGAAACACGATTCCCTCAGTAACAAAATTTCAACGTTAGGTTGATTTTATATATATTAATGGTTTTCACTAAAATTAAATTATTATATATTTTATTTATGTGATTAAATTATTAAATTGGGTTATAAAATAGAACTAAATGGAACCATTTTATTTTTATAGGTTTATTTACTAGATTAAAATTACCATTTTTTTAATTGGGTGTGAAATATCTTATTTATCCTTGTAAATAATACAAAATTGAAGAATAAAATTTACATTCCTTTAAAATAGATATAAATTTAATATGTTTCACAAAATATTAATTTTTTATCCTTAACACTTAAAAACATTAGTCTCATTAATATCTATGATCCCAATATACAAATTTTCATAAAATATATACCTTCAAAAACAACAATCCACATTCCACAAAATGTGAAAAAAACAAAAATGGCATAATCCTGTTTCATTTGATTATCCATCAATTAGAGCTCAACTTTATTATATGTCAAGATAAAAGGTGGAATAATATTTGAAAAATTTCAGAAATACTCTATCATTTATGATTAAAACTATAAAATTATATTGTTTACACAAAACGTATGCCATCATATGAAAATCAAGGGAATAATATACTCCATAGATGACCTATGGGTTATTTGGCCATAAAATTATACTTCACTATATTAAAACCTGATCAATGAAGTGAAAAAATTCCTCAAACCCCATTGATAACTTAATTTACTAGAAAAAACTATAGTTTAAACTTAGAGTAAAACAAGAATCACAATCCAACATTAAGGGAGCATCAAACAACCACATTATCTAAATAATAATAAACAAATCATAGAAAAGAAGTAAAAATAATATAGTACATGATCACTAGTTCATTGTTAATAAATAAAATTGTTTAGGTAGGTACTAGAACCCATCCTACCATGTGAGAAAACATCCCACTAATTGGAGTTCTATAAGATTTCAATTATGGGTTGACACTATATAATAGTATCTATAAAGAATAACATTAATCCCTCATATTATCCTATGTAATCCACTTCAAAGGTAATACATTGAATGTGACCTAATATATATCTATATACCTTCACTTTGGAAATTAATGATCATGGTTTGATAGGAAATTAGATATGACTCTTTGGATTACTAATATTTATACAAGGCAATAAAATAGATTAGCCCAATTCAATATAATATTTTGTAATAACCTGACAATCCACAATCACTTCAATTGTCTCATCACTATATATTTACAAACATTCACTCAAAATTTACACCAAGATTGGGAATAAATTAAGGTAAATGGAATTTTATTCTCATAACATTAGAAATAAAAATACGTCGTCTATTCAAAAAACATTGTTCTTCTATCCCTGTTTCCGACGCTTTCGCCGGGGCGCGCGCACATCCGTCTGTGGGGGAGGACACGCGGCGTTTGTGTTTCCCCGCATTCCCTCTTTCCAAAGGCGGGCGGCATTCGCTCCTTATTCAGGGATGTCTGCACCTTGATCGAAACAGGATGATGGGATGTCGGTTCTTCCTTCTGTGGATTCCCCCGCAGAACTCGTCCCCTAGTCCGGGTCTCCCTCATAGATTTAATACATTTTTTGTGAAACTCTTCCCAGTGCCCTATTTCCATGGATGCCAGTTAATTACACTGCTTCTGTCAGGACATTCCAAAGGGTCCGGTCAGGGCATCAACCTTCAGTCGGGGGAGTAGTCACGTCGAGGCATCAATAGTATGTCTGTATGCTGGGGAACTGGCATGCCTGTCTTTTGTCCCTTGTTATGGGGCTTCTCGAGGGTGTGGAAGCCTGAGTCATCCCACATCGAGCGCGAGGAATTATATGCCATAGACATATATATGAGGTTTTCCTCAGCTTCCTGTGTTTAACATAGGGTATGCCGCAGGTTTAATGTCTAGCGGAGACGGATCAGCCCAATCAAAGCATTAGCTGGAATAGATCAGATTGAGGAATTTCCCTTGAAGGGGTGCCAATATCAGAACCATCCCATGGGAGGCTGCGAAGAGGAGCGGAATGGTATGATCTTGCTGGGATATGTCAGTCTGGGTGAGAATGAGGATGGGTGACGGAGAGTTGAATGAAGTAGAGGGGGAATGAAACGGGATCATCGCAAGGGCGATGGTGAAGTTGGGCTCGAATCTCGAAGAGACCTCCTACGTATCCCTGTGGCAGGGAATCAAAGTCTACATAGTTTGGGATGGTGTCGGTGAACCGACGTGAAGGTGGACCTTGGTTCGATGGGCATCGTCAGCGAATCGACGTGAAGGCGGACCTTGGTCCAATGGTGGTGGTCTTGAACCTCATGAGGATTCCTACATACCATGCCTTGACATGGATCAAAGACCTCGCAGTTCAGATGTGGACGCCGGAAGGCCGATGTGAATGAGGACCTTGGCCCAGATGGTGTGGGGCTTACACACTAGGCTGCCCGGGTGTTGGTGAATTGACATAAAGAAGGTCGGAGTGACCAACAGGTAGTGGGCGTGATCCTCAGGGAGGCTTCCTACGTACCATGGCTTGACATGGATCAAAGAACACATAGTTAATGTTGGACACCGGAAGGCCAATGTGAATGAGGAGCACCAGGGGGTCCTAGTGGTGGTGGGCTTGGACCTCGTGGAGGCTTCCTATGTACCATGCCTTAGTACAGATCAAAGACCACGTAGTTCAGAGGGGGTTCATCGGCGAACTGATGTGAAGGTGAACCCGGGGGTCCACTTGTGGTGGGCTTGAACCTCATGAGGCTTCCTACGTACCGTGCCTTGACATGGATCAAAGTCCACGTAGTTCAAAGGGGGTTAGTCGGCGAACCGATTTGGAGGTGGACCTTGGTCCGATGGGTGGTGGGATTGAACCTCAGGGAGGATTCCTACGTACCATGTCTTGACATGGATCAAAGTCCACGTTGTTCGGGAATGGCGGTGGGTGTCAGAGAACTGACGTAAATTGAGGGACCTTGGTCCTATGGGAGATGGGATTGAACCTCGTGAGGCTTCTTACGTACCATGCCTTGACACGGATCAAAGTCCTCGTAGTTTGGGTGGTCACAATGGATTGCCGTCAGACTGCAATGCAGTTTAGCGTCGTGCAGGACGAAGGTGGAACTTGACGTGAAGAAATGACGGATGGGATTGAACCTCGTGGGGATTCCTATGTACCACACCTTGACATGGATCAGAGACCTCGTAGTTCAAATGGGTATGGAGTTTAATGTCATGCGGGACAAGGGCATATAGTTTAACATCATGCTAGACGAGGTGTTGTCATGGCCAATGGTTACTCTAAGCCCACGTGAGTCGTGCTCGGTGTGAGAAACAAGAGGCAACAGAGACCTGACGATCACGCGGTGAAAGGTGCGTCTGTGAGAAGTTAAGAGGGGATTACGCGTTAGGCGGCCCATGGTGTTGGGACTTACTTAGGATGGAGGCCCGAAGTGCTGAAAAGCGCAGTGAAAGAGGTATTTGGGACCAATGATGGGAGGTGCCTCATTCCGTATCACACCCTCCACTGACCTTGGTGGTGGAAAAGTATGGAGATGCAGGGGTGCTGCCTTCCACAAGAGGGGATAGGGGCTTACACCAAGGTGGTTGCCCTTCTCCCATGGAAATACGCCACTCCGAGAAGGAGGATATCATCCCTTGTGGAGGGGGTGACCCCGTCTATGTGGAGACGGGTAGCGTAAAAAATGTCCAAGCTGGGGGGACCCTTCGTGTGAAGCATAGGGCCAGATCACAGTTTAACGTCATGTGTTGAGGACGAGGTGATTGGTATTTTAACATCCTGAAGCTCAGACGAGGTGGGTTTACTCCTCACCCCTAGGACTTACATAACTGGTACCCTTTACTCCTTGGGGGAGGGAAGGTACCAGTAAGGCCATGGTTAAAGCGGGTTGCGGAGCGAACCATCGAGGGGTCCATGTTAGAGTGGCTATGCAAGGAAGCAATAACCGTTAGTGTGCCTATGAGAAGAAGCATTAGGTGAAGCAACGCTACGAGTGGTGTTGTCCGTGGGACTTTGAAATCACATCATGCCACCCTAGAGGGTCGCACGAGAAGAGGAATTGCCATGAAGAGGAGTGTTCTTCGCGAAGTGGAGTGCCTTAGCCTTAGCATGGGGAAGAGGTGTGGATGGGGGGTGCTTCACGAAGTGGAATAGCATTCACGGAGCACTACCTCGTGAAGTAGAGGTGCCTCGCGAAGCAAGGTGCTGTGAGGCAGTGTGCTTCGCGATATGTAGCGACCCTGCCTTAGCATGGAGATCACTAGTACAGGATGGGTGTTCGGCGAAGCATAAATGCTCTACGGATGCCCGGGTTCCCTTGGGAATCCCCCTCCTTCGCGAATTCCATTGAGCTTCACGAAGGCCATCCCTCTTGGAAGAGGGGATCAAAACAAGACAAAGCAAAGGCGTCACGTGAAGTAGAAGTACCTCTTGGAGCTCTTGATTCCCGGGGCAAAGGGTTCATCGAGATTCGGGAGAGGAGAAGCCGAAAGGTCGGATTGTCTATCCTCTAGGCTCATGGGGAACCCAGTATTTATAGGCAAGGGGCGCCGCGAAGCAGAACTCACGTGGCGCGAATGGGCGGCGGTGCTTCACGGTGGGATCACGAACGTCAGGCCATTCACGGAGAGGTACCACCTCCGGTGCTTCGCGGTGGGCTCGCGAACGTCAGGCCGTTTGCGGAGAGGTACCGCCTCCGGGGCTTCGCGGCGGGCTCGCGAACGTCAGGCTGTTCGTGGAGACGTATCGCCTCCGGGGATTCACGGCGGGCTCACGAACGTCAGGCCATTCTCGGAGAGGTACCGCCTCTGGTACATCGCAGTGTGCTCTCGAACGTCAGGCCGTTTGCAGAGAGGTACCGCCTCCGGGGATTTGTGGCAGGCTCGTGAATGTCAGGCCGTTCGCGGAGAGGTACCGCATCCGGCGCTTCGCGGGACCGTGATGCTCGGGGGTGCTTCGCGTCTGTGCTTCACGAGGAAGCGTCCGGGGCTTCTTTTTCGCTCCTTCCTTTCGTGCAATATTTTGGCGCCAAAAAATTCCCCCCCGTAGACTTGGATCTGCGGAGGGATGAAGGGTCGATTTCTGAAGGAAAATTGCCAAACTTGTCGGTGGTTCGTGATGCGACTTCGCGAAGGGGGCCCACGATATGACTTCGCGAAGGGGGACCACGGTGGAGACCAAGCTCCGGGCATCCAGGATTTGGATTACCAGTCCGGATTACTGAAATATGGGAGAGACTTGACCGGAGAAGAAATTTCTCAAAACAGACGAATTACCATTTCTTCAGTGTGCCCTCATTCACGAACGGTACAAATGAGCATCGACCGCTGACCGTATTCACAACGCGGGATTTTATTGATTTATTGTCCAAAACCCTCGGGGGCGTTGGCCCGTAACGGTAGGAGAGCCCTTGGGCATTGTGTCCAGGCCGTTATGGGGGTCCCTCCGTGTGTGAAAGGTAATGGAAGCCTGAATGGAGGGGAACATGAAGCTTGACAAGTGGAAGGAACTTGATCAAGTTGAATCTGACACTCTTGGTCCTAGATCAGAGTACTCTTAACACATGGGTGAACCACTGCAAGGGGTCAAGAGTCTCAACTTGAGGGTAACCAAGAGATGGCGGGTTCCTGGGAGAAGGGGGCATGGTGCCCAAAACCCTGTATCATACCTACATATCCCCCTCCTAGAGAGGGATATTCCAAGTGGCCTAGGTGATCGGGAGATCAGGAAATCTCTAAGAGGTGGGGCTGGGCCCAAAGTCTGGACATTCAGGTGGTCCTACGTATCCTATGAGGATGGGAATCAAGCCACATGTAGTTCTGAAGGGTTCCTTTTAATGTCATACAGGACAAGGAATAGGAGGGATAACTCTTAGAAAGGGGGTGAGCGTGGTGCATCTATTGTAAACCTGACGTGAATGAGGACATAATCCCGCACTACGCCACGCATTCCCGTTGTCCGGGTCTCGATGGCAGGACCAGAGAGGTGAATTAGCTGAACTCAAGCTGGACCCAAATATAGGGGGTCTGGGCATTCCTACGTATCCCATTAGGATGGGAATCAAGTTGAACGTAGTTCTGAGAGGATATTAGTTTATTGTCATAGAGCTCGGACCAAGGATGGTGACAACTTCCCGAGTAAGCGCAAATGTCAACCCGATCCTTAAGCCCACTTGAGTTAAACTCGGTGTGGCAAACAAGGGGGGAGATCCTTATCGCAATACTTGGGGCGTCCATCAAGGGGGAGTCAGAAGAGAGCCCCGAATGACACCTTTAATGCAGCTTTGTCCCCGTAATGTGAAGATGCGCACTGAGGAGTAGTACCAAGAGCTTCGAAACTCTACTTGGACATGATGAAAATGGAGTAGGATGTGAATCGTGTAACCGACATTTCGGGCTTAATGGGGTTAGCGTGGTGATAAAGTAAAACTGTTAACCATGGAGGAAAAAATAGTCTCCATATCGCGTTAGCCTGAGGTGGGAACAACAAACGAGCATCGACCGCTGACCATATTCGCAACGCGGGAATTTATCGATTTGTTGTCTGCAACCCTCTGGGGCGTTGGCCTGTAACGGTAGGAGATCCCTTGGGCGTAGTATCCCGACCATTCTTGGGGGTCCCTCTGGGTGTGAAAGATGATGGAAGCCCTGATGTAGGGATACAAAATGCCTGGAAAGCGGGTGCAGACATGTCCGAATAAAGTTTAGAATTCCAGGTAATAAACCAGAATACCCTTAGGCACATTGGTGAACCGTTGAAAAGGGCCGACGAAACAGATCGAGAATGAGAGGTACATGGCGTGGTCATTACAAGACCGATGTGAATGAGGACATAATCCCATACCAAGCCATATACACCCCTCGTGGAGGAAGGGTAGGCCAAGGGGACATGGTGGGATGAAGATTCCCGAGAGGTGGGGCTGGACCCGAAGCTTAGACATTCAGGTGATCCTACGTATCCCATGAGGATGGGAATCAAACCATACTTAGTTCTCTAGATGCAGTTTAACGTCATGCGGGACGAAGAGGGGAGTAAGATACCCCCAAACAAGGGAGGTGTATGGTACGACGAATAAATCGATGTGAATGAGGACATAATCCCACACCACACCATACAATCTTATAAGAGAGGACCTGGGCCGGGGGACCGAAAAGGCCAAGGGGCCTGAGCCTAGGCCTTGGTGAGGGAGGCATGAGGCTGGGCCTCGGTCAGGACGACTTGAATAACTTGTAGTTTAACGTCTTGCAGCAAGGATGGGTAAAGAGATAACTGTATCTCATACGGGGATTGGTATGGCATGGCCAGTAACCTGACGTGAAAGAGGACGTAAGCCTACACCACGCCGTACATTCTTTATAAGAGAATCGGGGCCGCGGGTCCGACCGCTGGCACCACCCGGAAGGAAGTTTGTCGCTTCGGGATGGGGGAGAATGAACCACTGCACTCGATGATTGGGACATCTCAGGGTGGCCCCGGGGGTCCAAGACACTATTTATCATGTTCTAAACACAGCGTCCCTATGGTGACCTGATATGGGAACAACAAATGAGCGTCGACCGTTGACCAAATTCGCAACACGAGACTTGTATCGACTTGTTGCTTGGAAACCCTCGGGGGTGTTGGCCCGTATCGGTAGGAGAGCCCTTGGGAGTAGTATCCAGGCCGTTCTTGGGGGTCCCTCCGAGTGTGAAAAATGATGGAATCCCAGTCATGGAGTGGGTGAAGCATAGATGTATCCATCCACGAAAGAGGTGAACACTTCTAGGGGGATGTGCAGCCGGGTCAAGGCTTTCTCAATGTGAGTTGGGGCCAAAGTGTACACCCTACCGTATGTCTTGACCCAAGGGGAAGATTTTGGCTTTTGGGCTGGGCCAACGGATGAAATGTCCGGGTGTTCCTACGTATCCCATTAGGATGTGAATCAAGCCATACGTAGTTCTTGAAGGTCTTGTTGTTTAACATCATGTGGTGAGGACGTGGGAGGATAGAAGAATGGGAGTGAGCACATGGTGCAACCCTTAAAATCCTTATATGAGTGGGGCTGTATGAGTGGGGCTAAGAAAGCCTACTCCTCGCTATGCAAGGATCCTACAAGGAAACTATTCCCATGGGGGATAGTGAGAGAGAAGAGCTTGGGGCTGGGCCCAAGACGAGGCATCCAAGCGTTCCTACATATCCCATTAAGATGGGAATCAAGCCATACATAGTTCTTGAAGCGCAGTTTGGCATTGTTCTGGACAAGAAATGTGTCTCGACTGGGTATATGTATGGTACGACGAGTAACCCAACATGAATGAGGATGTAATACCACACCACACCATACCATCCCATAAGAGAGTCCGAGTCGATGGAGGCCAAGGGGCCCGAGGCTGCGCATTGGTCAGGGAGGCCTGACTGCCTTGCAGTTTAACGTCTTTTAGTAAGGATTGGGGGAGATCTTAGTTTAAGGTCATAGAGCTTGGACCATTTTGCAGTTTATCGTCCTATAGGACAGCAGTGCAGTTTATGGTCGTGCAGGACTATACAGTTTAAGGTCGTGTGGGACCATACATTTTATGGTCGTGTTGGACCATACAATTTATTGTCGTGTTGGACCATACAGTTTAAGGTCGTGTTGGACCATACAGTTTATGGTCATGTTGGACAAAACAGTTTATGGTCGTGTTGGACCCAACAGTTTATGGTCGTGTTGGACCATAAAGTTTATGGTCGTGTTGGACCATACAATTTATGGTCATTTTGGACCTTAAAAAAAGGATCAGGCGATGTACTGCTTGAGGAACCTGGCATTGGTGGGAGGAGTTACGCGCTCACCATCCGTGGTGACCAAAGAGTACGCCCCGTTGGGGTAAACCTTATGGATGATATAAGACCCTTCCCATTTGGGTTCTAGCTTGGGCGGTTTCCTACCGGGGATCATTGGCGCTCGAAGGGCCAACACTAGGTCGCCCTATAGAAAACAACGGAGGCAAAACTTTCTTGTTTAAGGCCCCTTCTATCTTATTCTGACGCCTTTCCAGATTGCGCAGGGCACAAAGCCGGTTCTCGTCCAGTGCTTCTAATTTAGCTAGACAGATTTCGGCCACATCATATGGCACCTGCTGGTCATAGACTGCATTGTGTAATGATGGAATCAGGATCTCAATGGGTAGAACGACCTCATCCCCATACACCAGGGAGTATGGGGTCACCAGGGTAGAGTTGCGAGTCATCGTCCAATAAGCCCAGAGGGCGTTGGGGAGCTTGTCCGGCGAACTTTTCTTATTCTGACCAACCATATTCTGCAGATTGTTAGAGAGGATTTTGTTGAACGCCTTGATCTATCCGTTTGCTTGTGCGTGATAGCGGGAGGTATGGTTCAAACAGATGTCGTAATTTGTGTACAATTTCTTCAGCTCAGCTGCTCGGAAGATGGTGTTGTTATCGGTGAGGATGGCATGAGGGACCCCAAACTGATGGATAATATTGGAGCTCACAAAGTCGACGATGGAATGCGTCTTGACCTCTTTGATGGGAACTGCCTTTTCCCACTTGGAAAAGAAATCTGTAGCAGTCAGGATGCACCTACACTGGCGAGCTGTTGCTAGTGGATATGGTCCCACTACATCAAGTCCCCATACCGCAAATGGCCAAGAGTACTTGGTGGGGTGGAGAGGCTCTGGTGGCCGATGCAGGAAGTTAGCGTGAACTTGGCACGCGTGGCATCTCTTTTCATACCCGATACAATCGTGGATCATAGAGGGCCAGAAGTACCCCAGCCTCCGGATTTGATGGGACAGCGTCGGCCCGGCTTGATGGGCACCACAGGAACCAGTGTGGACCTCCTACATAACTTTAGGAATCTCTACTCCTTGAATGCAATGGAGGAGAATGCCATTAAAGCTCCGCTTATAGAGGATCTGCTCAAGACCGGGACCACTCTTGAGGGTAAATTGCAGCGCGTGACGTCGGATTCGCTCGCGCTCGGTCTTGTCGTCTGGGAGGCAACCATTTTGGAAATACTCGACAAAAGGTGCCCTACTGTCGGGTGTGTCTTCAACCACTGTGTCTGACGAATCTGGGACCCCTGACGTAGAGGGCCTGGTGGTGAGATGACTTACCCGCAAGCCATCATTGTCCTCTTGGGTAACGGGGCAAATGACTCTCCGGTGTGCCACATGTATGATCAAATCATCTTGCTTGGGTTCCGCGAGTGATGCAGCTAAGCCGGCCAAAGCGTTAGCTCCACCGTTCTGTGACCGAGGGACATGGGTAACCTCTGGTCGAAAGGGGAACTAGGCCATTAGGCGGAGGGTGCACTCCAGGAGTGGTACAAGCTCTGGCTTTCTGATGAAATAGTCTCCATTGACCTGCCTGATTACCAGCTCGGAATCTCCATTCACATGTAGATGGGGCACGTTGATCTCAAGGGCCAACTCGAGGATGGTGATGAGAGCCTAGTACTCTGCCTCGTTATTGGTGCAACCTTCTGAAAACAGGAAGGAGTATGGCAGGATGACTTGCACCGGGGTAATGAAGATGATACCCAAGCCCACTCTGTAGAGCTTTGGATTGTTGAGCCTCCTACCGGTGGGGATCCGGGAGGCACCGTCGAAGTGCATTTGCCAAAATGGGACGACATGATCGACTGAGAGGATCGCCTCATCAGGAAAATCCAGGTTCGAGGACTGATCCGCAGAGGATGGGTGGGCAGCTAAAAAGTTTGCCAACGCCTGTCCCTTAATGTCCTTCTGAGGTACGAACCTGATATCATACTGCTGGAGAATCACTGCCCAACACGCTAGTCGGCCGGTCAACATGGGGCGGTTCAGGATGTACTTCAGTGGGTCTACCCGAGAGACCAATTGTAGCTCATTGTGCTGTAGGTAATGCCACAACTTCTGTATGGAAAAGATGAGCACAAGGCAGATCTTTTTGATAGGGGAGTATCTGACCTATGCATCGAGAAGAATGCAGCTGAGATAGTAGAGACTGTTCTCAGTACCCTCATTATTCTTCTGGGCAACCAGTGCACCAAGGGACCGTTCCAGGGCGGTCACGTAAAGGACCAGTGGATTTCTGGAGATGGGTGGCATCAAAAAAAGAGGTTTGAGCAGATACTACTTGATTTACTCGAAGGCGGTCCAACACTCCTCATCCCATTCATAAGCGGTGCCTTTCTTCATGATCCGGGAAAATGGCTTACACTTTCTGGCCATATTCACGACGAATCAGCGTATATAGGCTATGTGTCCATGGAGACCTCGAAGTTCCTGAATATTGCTCGGGGGAGGCATTTGGATGATGGCCTTGATCTTCTCTGGGTCAATTTCAATGCCTCAGTATCTTACAACAAAGCCAATAAACTTCTTAGAGGTGACCCCGAAGGCACACTTCAACGGGTTCATCTTCAGGTGATGGGAATAGAAGAAACCGAACACTTTCTCATGGTCTTTGAGATGATCCTGGTGCTGACATGATTGGACCACTAGGTCATCTATGTAGCATTCCACCAGTGTCCCGAGAATCGTCTTGAGTATGCGATGCATGGTCGTCTGATAAGTCGTACGTTCATTTTTCAAGCCGAAAGGCATAACCTGGTAGAAAAAGGTACCTTGGGGAGCCCTGAAGGTGGTGGAATCCTCATCCTCGGGGGCCATCTGGATCTGGTTGTACCCAGAAGACCCATCCATGAAAGAGAGAGCTTGGAACCCGGTTGTGGAATCAATCAATAACTCAGTCATCGGGCGGGGGAAGTCATCCTTTGGGAAGTGGCGATTAAGGTCGCGAATGTCAATGCAGACTCTGATCTGCCCATTCTTCTTCCTGACTGGCATAATGTTGGCAAGACACTTTGGGTACTAGACTTCCTTAATGAAGTTGTCTTTGATAATCTTGTCAACTTCGGCCTCAACCATAACACCATGAGAAGGGTGAATCTTCCTGGGTTCCTGCTTAAACCCACGATGGTTTGCCGAGAGTCCTAGACGATGAATGGCTACTTGAGGATCTAGTCCTGGAATCTCACCGTAACTCCAGGCAAACACGTCATAGTGTTGTTTGAGAACGTCGATGTACCTCTTCTGCTCCTCGGGGGACATAGCTGCACTGATCAATGTGGGTCTCGGATCTGCCTCGCTACCAAGGTTTACCTGTACCTGTTCATCAACCGTGGTAGAGACGCCTTCCTTGATGTCGGGGGGAGCATCCTCCAGATATTCCTCTCCACCCAGGGGGGGATTTCCCGCAACGGGAGATACTTATGGGCTATCAAAACCTGAGGGGAAGATGGTGTCGGCTTGGGAATTAGTGGTCATCATATCAGGAGACTCACTCGCCATTGAGACCATAGCAATGAAGGCAGTCGAACCTATCCCCTCTGGCCTTCGGCCCAAAGTTCCACATTTGATGATATCAAAGAAGTGATGATGTGTCAGCCTGAGTCAGTTGATTCCAGCCCGTTAGAAAAGACACGTAGGGCGTACCGCCGTTTTCATAAGCTTGACATTCCGGTACTGCACAGGGGTAGGAGACTCTGGGATCACCTGAGCTTGGTTGGTGTATGAGTACGAGGTGATTTCCCACCGTCGCTTGGACATGGGAACATGACTTCCTTTCATACTTTAAATAACAAAACATTGCCCCATGTCGGGGGTCATGGCCTCCAATCAGTGGATCGGGAGGATGTAGGCGTCATCCATGCTTGCCCAGGGATCACTTGTGACCGGGGCGAGTTCATCCTCACTTACTAGGATTCGCTTATCCTTTCTCTTGTAATAATCAGCATCCAGATAGAAGGACTCAAAAGAGGTGAAAGGAGACACATCTCCTTGGAGCACGCCTACTCGACCATTGAGGGAGTATTTGAGGAACTGGTGATACGACGAAGGGACTGCTGCGTGCAGATGGAGCCATGGACTACCCATCAATGCGTTGTAGGCGGTGTCCGGAGAGTTGACCATGAACTCAGTGCTGGCAATTAAGCCACCGAACTGAGTCTTCAGGCGGATCTTGCTGATTGGGGTTTTCTCGGTCCTGTCGTATCCTTGGATTCTGAGGTCAGAGGGAGTTAAATCATCTTCAGACAGACCCATCTTTCGCAGTGTCCGAGTTGGAATTAGGTTGATTCCGGAACCCGTGTCAACGAGGCAGCGGCAGACTTCCACACCATTGAAGTGGCCAGTGATGTACAGCGGGCGAATATGATCCTGTATAGGAGGGTCCTCATCTTCACTGGAGAACGAGATAACCGCATGAAATTCGGCATTCTCAATTGCCTCGGCATGGAAGGCTTCTGTGGTCACCACCTCCTTCTCAAACTGGAGGGGGCTCATTAGGGCCTTGGCAAGTGATTCACGCATTTCAGACGATAGGAAAAGGGCCTCAAGGATAGAAAGCCTTGCTGGAATGCCTGCCAGGTGCATCAGGACATCGCACTTTCGTGCTAAGCGCGAACCTCTTCTTACAAGAGGTCGTTCGGAAGTTGGAGGCATAGCGGGTCCTACCGGTTAAACCGAGGGTTTTCTAGTGCTGGGCATATCCTGTTGCCTACTATTTGAAGCCTAGAGAGTAGTTTCCGGACCAGGATCGGACAGCGGATACTGGCCCTTAGGTGGGCAAGACTGACTGTGGTGCGGACGAGGCAGCCCTGCCTAATCCAGTAGTACAAACGACGGTGGAGGTGGAGCTGAGGGTGTCAGATGGGACTGCGCGTGCTGAGATCTGTGCTGAGCCTGGTATCTAGTTTCAGTCGCGTGCACAGCCTGACTGAAAGTGCCCGATGACGTGACTCGATGACCGGCTTGGTTGTGGTTCCGCCGACGTTGACTGGAAACGTTAGGGGGGTTTTCCTGGCTCTTTCCCTTGTCACGGGTCATATAGGGCTTTACCAACTTCACGGTGTTAACCGAAGCGTACCCCTGGCTGTCGCTCGACGAGTCATCCACTACCGAGATGATTCTGGGAGGAATCCCCATTTCAGGGTGCATAAAGTCACCAAGAGTGCGGGATGACGACGACACTGGCGGAGCGCGTTGTTTCTTCTTGCATCGTCGCTGCTTGCCCTTTTGGGAAGAGGTCGAATGTGAAGGTGATGCAGAGGTACTGGCTACTCCTTCTGAAGGTTCCGGCTGCTTCAGGCATGCCCGAATAATACCATGGGCACGGATGACGGTTTTTCGAGCCATCCAGTGGTCGTATCTCTGGGACTCGTGGCTAGGAACCTGCTGCCACTCGCCTTCACTATCACTACCGATCTCTGACCCTGCAAGGACGCACGCTACTTGTGTTGGTGCTGGGCCCAACCTGACTATGTTGTTGTTGACCTGGTCTTGAATACAGTCTTTAAACACATATCATTTCTTGAGGGTGTGCCCCAACATCCGATGATAAGGACATTAGTTTGGGTGATCGGTGAGATTTGCCTCTGCCGGCCTTCTGTACTCGGGTAAGCGTACAATCCCTTGCTCTAGAGCACTTCAGAAGTAGCTAGGGACCTGATTTTCATTGAACGAATAAGTCTGGTGCCTTCTTTCCGAATAGGGGGCCCTAGGGGCCTGGACCTAACAAGGGACCGGAGGGGCCTGCCGAGGAGGTAGCGCCTGATTGTCTTGCCTAGGTGGGGGTGGCGCATTGCGCGGGGGAACCTGTCAATTTTGAGGCGGTCACTACTGGGAAGGAGCCTGCGCTTGAGGTAGATGACCTCTTCGGGGTTACGGGGATGGTACCGCTGGCAGTAATTCCAGCTGCCTGGGGGATTCTATTTGGGCCACCGCGGAAGGTTTGGCTCTGGCAATCCTCCTGGCTGGGATCATAGGGGGCAACGCACGTGTCTGACTAGCCTGTTTCAGAGCCTCCTCAAGGCGCTGAGCCTTATCTGAGAACTCCCAGAACGCTCCAAGGTAGTTATGGGTAATCAGGGAAGGTACTAGTTCTATTTTAACATTCCCTACACACATTGTCAGTAATTTCTCCTAAGTCAGTGGAATATCGAGGGAGTATGTAAGTCCCTTCCACCGGGCGATGAAGTCTGCGACTCACTCATCAGGCCTTTTCTTGCACTTGAAGAGGCCTGCAATGCTGGTCTTCCGCATGGTGGAGCTGAACTGGTATAGGAACTGCTGGCGGAGATCCTCCCAACCGGTCACTGATCTGATAGGGAGCTGGCTGTACCAGACGAATGCGGGACCTTCCAATGTCTACACGAACCATCAGATCTTGGCGGATTCTTGCTGGGTCGGGGTCCCCAGCATGGGACCACGCCTGGAAGAAAAATGGGCCAAGTGCTGCGACGGGTCCCCTGTCCCGTTGAAGGGCGAGAAAGTGGGATTCCAAAATCTCAGGGGTGCGTGCATATCATCCACCCATGCAGGATACAGATTTCCATCCGGTGGGACTTCCAACTGCCGCGTTTCCAACGCTTTGAGGCGAGCTATGAGTGCCACTATAAGATCATCCAGATGGGGGTCCCTATCTTGACAGGGATCCCTAATCACAAGTGCGTTGCTAGGTTCTTTGACATGGTAGATGGCTTCGGCGGATCATGGAGCGACTGGCGGAATGGCCTGTGGGGCGACTGGGAGAACCCGGACTGGATTCTTCAGATTGCCCCGTCGTTACAGAGGGTTTGGCGAGACGTATCACGCCATCTTGCCGTAAGTTCCGGCTTCTACCCTATCTTCGGAAGTAGCATGATCAGGGTTGTCCAGAGGCATCTCACTGGGGGGAAATTGTTCCTGCCCCGGCTTGGGATTACCATAGTCGGGTTGCCGCTCTGCAGCGTGCTCGGCCAAGAGTTCGTCAACTAGCCTCTTCTGCTCAGCAAGCTGCTGGCGTAATGCGGCCTTCTTGGGATATTCGTCCGTCTTCTATACAGAGGTGGATGGGTCAGAGTTCTTGACAGTTCCGACGTTCTCCTTACCCTTACCGGAATTTCGACTGAGTACCAGCGATTCAGTGGGTACATGGAGGCCTAGAAGGTTTCTCTACTGACGGGTAACCCTACCTGATGGGTCCAGTAGTGGCGGTACGCCCTCGGGGGGTAAGTCTCCATCGAAAAATTCAAGCTCATCTTCCTTTTCCACTACGTCAGTCATGTGTACCACAAACCCTCTCGAGGGCATGTCCTCAATGTCGCATGGCGAATCGGGCTTCCGTCGAATAGAGATGAAGAGGAGAGCGGCATAGTGTCCCCATCCATGGACTTGCACATGGGGGGTAGCTTCCCTGATGACTCTGCGGAGTACTTTGAAACTCTGAACGCATTTCCCTTGAAGGGTGCCCTGACGGCCCGGTGACTCAGGGTGCTGGGCCACAGGGAGTGCGGCCAAATCGATCAGGTGGCATTGCTCTCCGATTTCTTCAAAGTTCTCTCGACTTCTGGGGTACATCAACCGCTCGTAACGAAGGCAGATGTGTGTCGCCCATAGGGTTCGGCAAAACCACCCCACTTATTCTGGGGTAAGGGACTCTGGTACGTGAAAGTTGGGCGCCACTGTCGGCCAGAACTCCTCTGGGAAGTGATTCTCTGCGAGAATGCTCCAGATGCTCTTGGGTTCAGACTCGGGGTCTGGCCCTGTATTTCCCCATTCGTCAACCGGGGGTGGCTAAGGGACCGGTAGAGGTACCGAGGTGGACCTATGGGACAATAAACTTGGAGGCGGAGAATACGGTGAATGAGCTGACTGGCCGCCGAATTCCAGGCCATCCTCTGAAGAGTGAAGTGACCTGACCACTATATCACGATATGATGGGCTGATAGCCACAGCTTCAGGTGTAGGAGTTGCGGTGTCTGGAGATAGGTCATGTCATTGCTCTACCATCGTTGGTCCCCAGATTATCTCTCTGTGATCTCTGATAGAGGTGGAGTGCGCTTCTGGTGACAATGGTGGTGATTTCACGATCAGGACCTACGGAATTTCCACGATTTCTTCTTCCTAGATGTACCTGCGGAGAGAGGTGGGAATCCGGTGGACCTTGCATTCCAGGAGGATGAGGCTGACGCGCCTGGTTCCTGCCCCAGTCCTTGATGTGGAGGAGTGGGGAGAAGGTTCCACCGTTGAGTCGCATTCCACTTCAGAATCCGAGAAATGAGCTGGCTTGATCTCCACCCGCTCCCCCCAGGATTCTTCTTGTGCCGGCGTCGACCCGCTCTTCTACCCCAGGGTGGCTCTTTGGGACAAGGTTGATTATCAATATGTAGTGTTGGGGTGGCGCTGGCGCTTTGGCGGAGAGGGCCCCCGCTTGAGGTGGCCGGGGTGCGAGGGGCACCAGGGAAAATGTAGAATGGCGCATGGGGAGGACCTTCATGGACGGTGTGGGCGGAGCGAGGCTGACCTTCACTCCTCAAGTTGCCGGGGTGAGGAGGACCTTCGCCAGTTGCAGAGAGGATGTAGGGAGGACCCCCACGTTGGAGAAGGACCGGATGGACAGTGCCTTCAGATTGACGGTCGGGGGCAGGAGGAGGGACTCCATACCCTATATAGTGGGCTCGGGAGAGGTTTCCGCGCCGAGCATCACTACCGTGGGGCGGGTCTTCCATCGGGATGGGGGTAGCACGAGGCATATCTCCATGACGAGCTTTGGAGCGGGGAAAGCCCACACTATGTGGAATGGTGGTACGGAGAGGACCTCTGTAGGGAGTGAAGTTACTGCGGATTGGTTCGCGGCAATCATCGCTCGGGCATGCGACCCCGAGATTCAACCCAGCCTGCCCGTGGGGAGGCTGAGGCCTCGATCCCGGTCGGGTGAAGGAGTGCCCCTGCTCAGTGTATGCAGGAACTCCATGATGTACGTCGGCGGTGGCTTGGGCCACTGTAGTTGTTGACGTCGCCATATCTTGACGAGCGTCCTCAGCCTGGGCTCGACGCTGATGTCAGGTTAGACAAGCTGGCGCAGGTGGTGCAGGGGCATAGACTACCTTCTCTTCCTATGAAGTCGGACGACGGCGCTGGCGTGGCCGAATGGGGGCCCTTGCCTAGAGCCCTTGGATCTGGACTCTGAGCGGGCCGAGCCAGACGTCACCCGTCTCATCAGCATAAGGCGAGGATTCGTCGAGGTGTTCTGAGGAAGGTCTCCCGAAACGATTGAACGTTGGGGTGGGGAGCAGGGAATCCCTGCGCAGCCTGTTAGGGCGGCGTTGACGGAGGGGCCTGGATGCCTCCAGGTCCAGGTGGGGCATATCCCGAGTTGGGATGACCCCTTCTTCTTCGTACCTGCATACAAGGTTGTTGATCACCCTCCACTGGATGATCTCTGACGGGGAGAGGGGATGATGGCACCCCGTATTCATGGATGTATAGGCCGTCGTGGTGGCAGCGGAGCCACGCGGGGCGGTTGTGCCTGTATTGCCCCTGCCCCTGCGTAGGCGAGCGGGCGGTGATCGTGTCTCCACACCAGAAACCTGGTTCTTGGGAAATGGATAGATTAACTCATCATTACCTCGAGGAAGAGGATTGACAACCAGTGCCCCAATGTCATTCCATTCTCCATGTCTGTAAGAAGGATCCACGCCAACACGTTGCAGAACGGAATGCCCCACGCTCTACTGCCCCATCTTTCGATGATTTTTACGCCAGACCTGCCATTTGTCTGGTGGGACCTGGTGCCAGATATCTGGATCCGGTGACACGTCAATCTACTAGTGTCTCAAAATCTACTAATCTCCACATTGAGGAGAAGAATTTCACATCGGGTTCACTATTTCTGTTTCCAACGCTTTCTCCGGGGCGCGCATGCATCCGTCTGCAGGGGAGGACGCTCGACTTTTGTGTTGCCCCACATTCCCGCTTTCCAAAGGCGGGAGACATTTACTAATTATTCAGGGACGTCTGCACCTTGAACTAAACAGGATGATGGGATGTCGGTTCTTCCTTCTGTGTATTCCTCCTCAGAACTCGTCACGTAGTTCGGGTCTCCCTCATAGATTTAATACGTCGTTCGTAAAACTCTTCCCAGTGCCATGTTTCCATGGACGCCAGTTAATTAAACTGCTTCTATCAGGACATTCCAAAGGGTCCGGTTAGGGAAGAAACCTTCAGTCGGGGGAGTAGTCACGTCGAGGCATCAGTAGCGAGTCTGGATGTTGGGGAACTGACATGTCTTTCTTTTGTCCCTTGTTATGGGGATTCTCGAGGGTGTGGAAGCCCGAGGCATCCAATATCGAGCACGGGGAATTATATGCCATAGACATATATCTGAGTTTTTCCTCAGCTTCCTGTGTTTAACACAGGGTATGCCGCAGGTTTAACGTCTAGCGGAGATGGATCAGCCCGATCAGAGCATTAGATGGAATGGATCAGATTGAGGAATTTCCCATGAAGGGGTGCCAATATCGGAACCACCCCATGGGCGGCTGCGAAGTGGAGCGGAATGGTATGATCTTGCCGGGATATGGAAGTCTGGGTGAGAATCAGGATGGGTGATGGAGAGTTGAATGAAGTGGAGGGGGAATGAAATGGGATCATCACAAGGGCGACAGTGAAGTTGGGATTGCTTCTCGAAGAGACCTCCTACGTATCCCCGTGGCAGGGAATCAAAGTATGCGTAGTTTGGGATGGTGTCGGTGAAATGACGTGAAGTTGGACCTTGGTCCGATGGGAATCGTCAGCGAACTAACGTGAAGGTGGACCATGGTCCGATGGTGGTGGGCTTGAACCTCGTGAGGCTTCCTACGTACCATTCCTTGACAAGGATCAAATACCTCGTAGTTCATATGTGGATGCCGGAAGGCCGACGTGAATGAGGACCTTGGCTCGGATAGTGTGGGGCTTACACACTAGGCTGCCCGGGTGCTAGTGAATTGACATGAAGAAGGTCGGAGTGACCAACATGTGGTGGGCTTGAACCGCAGGGAGGCTTCCTACGTACCATGCCTTGACATGGATCAAAGACCACGTAGTTCAGGTTGGATGCCAGAAGGCCGACGTGAATGAGGAGGAACAGGGGGGTCCTAGTGGTGGTGGGATTGGACCTCATGGAGGCTTCCAATGTACCATGCCTTAGCACGGATCAAAGACCACATAGTTCAGAGGGGGCTTCATCGGAGAACCGAAATGAAGGTGAACCCGGGGGTCCACTTATGGTGGGCTTGAATCTCGTGAGGCTTCCTACGTACCATGCCTTGAAATGGATAAAAGTCCACATAGTTCAAAGGGGGTTCGTCGACGAACCGACATGGAGTTGGACCTTGGTCAGATGGGTGGTGGGCTGGAACCTCAGGGAGGCTTCCTACGTACCATGCCTTGACATGGATCAAAGTCCACGTAGTTCGGGAATGTTTGTGGGTGTCGGAGAACTGACGTAAAATGAGGGACCTTGGTCCGCTGGGATATGGGATTGGACCTCATGAGGCTTCTTACGTACCATGCCTTGACATGGATCAATTTCCTCATAGTTATGGTGGTCACAACGGCTTGCCGTCAGACTGGAATGCAGTTTAGCGTCGTGCGGGACGAAGGTGGAACTTGACCTGATGAAATGACAGATGGGCTTGAACCTGGTGGATGCATCCTACATACCATACCTTGAAATGGATCAATGAACTCGTAGTTCAAATGGGTGTGCAGTTTAATGTCAGGCGGGACAAGGGTATACAGTTTAACGTCATGCTGGACGAGGTGTTGTCATGGCCAATGCTTACTCTAAGCCCACGTGAGTCGTGCTCGGTGTGAGAAACAAGAGGCAGTAGAGACCTGGCGATCATGCCGCGAAAGGTGCATCTGTGAGAAGTGAAGAGGGGATTACGCGTTAGATGGCCCATGGTGTTGGGACTTACTCCAGGATGGAGGCCCGAAGTGCAGCAAAGTATAGAGAAACAGGGATTTGGGACCAATTATGGGAGGTGCCTCATTCCCTATCACGCCCTTCACTGACCTTGGTAGTGGGGAAGTATGGAGATGTAGGGGTGAAACCTTCCGAAAGAGGGGATAGGGTATTACACCAAGGTGGCTGCCCTTCTCCCGTGGATATATGCTACTCTGAGAAGGAGGATATCATCACTTGTGGAGGGGGTGACCCTGTCTCTGTGGAGACGGGTGGTTTAAAAAATGTCCGAGCTGGGGGGACCCTTCGTGCGAAGCACGGGGTCGGATCACAGTTTATCATCATGTGTTGAGGACGAGGTTCTTGGCAGTTTAACGTCCTGCAGCTCAGATGAGGTTGGTTTACTCCGCACCCCTAGGGCTTACATAACTCGTACCCTTTTCTCCTTGGGGGAGGGAAGGTACCAGTAAGGCCATGGTAAAAGGGGGTCGTGGAGCGAACCATCGAGGGGTCCACGTTAGCATGGCTATGCGAAAAAGCAATATCCATTAGTGTTCCTATGAGAAGAAGCATTAGGCGAAGCAATGCTACGAGTGGTGTTGTCCATAGGACTTTGAAATCACATCATGCCACCCTGGAGGGTCGCACGGGAAGAGGAATTTCCAAGCCGAGGAGTGTGCTTCGCGAAGTGGAGTGCCTTGGCCTTATCATGGGGCATAGGTGTGGATGGGGGGTCCTTCGAGAAGTGGAATAGCATTCACAGAGCACTGCCTCATGGAGGAGAGGTGCCTCGCAAAGCAAAGTGCTGCGATGCAGTGTGCTTCGCAATATGTTGCCACCCTGCCTTAGCATGGAGATCACTAATACACGATGGGTGTTTCGCGAAGCATAAATGCTCCGCAGCTTCCCGGGTTCCCTTGGGAATCCCCCTCCTTTGCGAATGCCCTTGAGATTCGCGAAGGGCATACCTCTCGGAAGAGGGGCTCAAAACGAGACAAAGCAAAGGTGTCACGCTAAGTAGAAGTACCTCACAGAGCTCGTGATTCCCGGGGCAAAGGGTGCTTCACGATTCAGGAGAGGAGAAGCCGAAAGGTCGAATTGTCTGTCCTCTGGGATCAGGGGGAACCCAGTATTTATAGGCAAGGGGCACCACGAAGCAGAACTCATTCGGCGTGAAGGGGAGGATGTGCTTCGCGGCGGGCTCGCGAACGTCAGGCCTTCCCGGAGAGGTACCGCCTCTGGTGCTTCGCGGCTGGCTCGTGAACGTCAGGCCGTTCGCGGAGAGGTACCACCTTCAGGGCTTCGCGGCAGGCTCATGAACATCAGGCCGTTCGCGGAGAGGTACCGCCTCGGGGGCTTCGCGGCGGGCTTGCGAAATTCAGGCCGTTCACGGAGAGGTACCACCTCCGGCGCTTCGTGGGACCGCGATGCTCGGGGGTGCTTCGCGTCGGTGCTTCATGAGGCAGCGTCCGGGGCTTCTTTTTCGCTCCTTCCTTTTGTGTAATATTTGGGCGCCAACCATCCCAATATACTATTAATTCCAATTTTATCACTCTTTACCTTATATAGCTTATTTTTAAATAATATCTTATCACTTGATATTATCAACCCTATATACAGAAAATTCCTCAAAAAATATTTGTCCAATAATTTTCAATGGCCTCATGGTCATGTCTATAATGGAAAACTCTAGAATCAATAAGGAATCTTAACAATGAAATCATATATAGGATCTTAATATATTTAATCCTAAAACATAACATGGACCTATACTACTAAAATCTAAATACAAGAGGGTTCTGGTAATGTATATAATCTCAAATCATCTACCTTAGATCCTATAAAATTATATTTTTGAGAAAGGGACCCCAAAATCAATAAAAAAATCATCTTGATGGTCAAACCGTTATAATGGAATAGCTTTATGGGTTTCATTAAAAGAAACATCCACTTAAGATAAAATTTTTAGAAATACTACCCTAGAAGGTTATCATCCATCGAACGTTTTAACCCTATATCATGATGCGGGATTCCCACTAGTATCACCTATTTCATGTAGTTAACATTTTTCATGTTAATATAGGTGGGATAATAATGTTAATCCATGACCCACTATAATTATATCAATTCCAATAATATATCTTTTCTCCTTGAATTATTCTGAAAATAATATTATCTTTTAATCTCCTCTATAATGTAATTCCTGTATCGATGATTCCTCCAAATGTATTCACTTGGTATTTGATAATAATTAAAAAACTCCTCACATATGAGGTTATGCTACATTATAGAAAAAATAATTTCACAAATTTTATTTGTAATGAATTATAATTTTCATCAAAATTAGGAATAAACTATGTCTACAATAATGTAAACATATATACTATGGAATCTATTCATCTCCATGTAAAAATGATCATTGTTTAACACTTTCCCTACAATATCCCATAAAATTAAGTTGATTTTTATTATAAATAATTGTTATTAAATTGATTTTTTTATAATATACATAAAATAAGATATGTTTTAATATAAATAATATTTATGGAACTATATTGTTTTCTTTATCCAAAAAATTTTTGGTTATAATGTTCAGATTATAAAAAATTACTTTTATTTTCCAAATAAAGTATTTTTGTAATTTTTTAATGTATGTATTTAATTTATATATGAATTTATATTCTTTAAATACATGTATTTTATTTAAAAACAATATGAAATATATTTTTAGTTAATATTTTGAAAAAAATTAATTTAATATGTTAATTTTAAACAATATTCTCTTTTGAACATATTTCAGGAAGTTTAAGTCATTTTGATAAAAAATACAAGTGATTATTTAGATGTACTTTTATATAAAAATTTATAGTTTCAAAAATCTTATGATTTTATGTTTTGAGTATATTATTATTTTCAATAAATAAATATAATTTAAATATTTATAAGATTTTGTTAATTATAATTTTGATTCGACAATTCCTAATTATACTATTATTACTCTAACAATGATATTTAACAATAATAATATTTATTGTTAATGGTTAGTGTAAATACATTATGTTAAAATGTTAATATAAAAAAGAAGTACCTAAGTTTAATGAGAAAACAAATACTAGAAGAAACATATTTTTAATGTATTATACAATATATTCTAGAAGAAAATAAATTTATTGATTTTTGTAAAAAAATAAAATATTATCTTGTAAGAAAATTATTTTAATATATTGATAATTAAAACTATAAAAATTGGTATCCTAAAATGTTATAATAATATTAAACTAAGTAAAGATTAACAGAAATCAATAATTAAGGATGAAAAAATTAATTTTTAAATAAAAATATTAAATAAATTTAATATATGCGTAAATATTCTAAATATTTTTTTGATAATAATAATATACTTAGTGTGTGTGTGTATATATATATATATATGAAATGTGATAACCTAGTTATCAAACTAGGATAACCTAACCATGAACATGTATAGAGTAAGATCAACCTATTCATGGAAACCATGCTGGCCACTCTGCATTGTGGAAGGTTAGTGATTGGGCACTCTTAGACCTTTTAGGTTCGTAGAGAGGGTTCACATGGTGTACAGATAGCACGTTCAAGGTGACCTATGAGAGCCATGTAGGCGAGCCGAGGACAATGTTGGTTGTGTGTGTTAATATTTTGGGTGTTGATCCCCTAGGGCATTATCACATATGAATTATGGGACATTTGATATAAAAGTGAGAGACTGAACTCTTGAAAGTTTGATGTAGGATCACGTGACACATGTACTATTCAGCCATTAAGAATACACAAATTTATAAAATCATCTATCTAATCTATTTTAATCCAGTCATCTGATCACCCCGCATATCATATTTTACCTCCCACTTAACCTATATAACCCCACATAAATTTCATCATCTCTACCAGATTCTAGATTTTCCCCCAATCCTTGAAATATTTTGATCCCAACTCGAAATTATCCCAATTGTTTCTACCTTCAACAAAAATCCTGGACAACAAAAAAGTAAATATTCACTTGAGGTGTGATGATATCTCTGACTATATATTCATTGATTTTTTTTTAATTTTTTCCTTTTTATATAAAATTAAATCATATTGAAATATCATTAGCATCACTCTAGAAAAAATAAAGCATTTTATAGTTTCAATATCAAAAATTATGCTCAAATTGTATTGTTTGGTAAAGATTCTTGAAGAAGATTGATGAACTCATTGAAATAACTGTAAAATACTATATATATATATGTAACCATATTAATTTATTTTTAATTATGATGACATGTGCATACAATAGGGATCTGAATTAAATCCCTTCACCTTCTTCATCCTTTACTTGCACCAGATGTAGTGATGAGTTGGATATATATATATATATATATATAATAAATTATATTTTCCATCACTATAAGAACAAAGTAAATACAAATCTTCGTAACTAATTATTTATACACCCTATCTATATCCAAACCAATTATATATATATATATATATGTATATATATATGAATCTCATATAAATAAAAAAGGTAATATTTACAAAACTTGGAAAAAACCTCTTAAATCCAAATTCAAGAGGATATTTATATATGTATATATGAAAATTTATATACTTTAATATTCTTTTAATAATGGATATGTATATAAAAAGTATGAATATGGATATATAAGGAGCCTCCCTTTGTATTATTCACTATGTGAATACCATTTAGAAATGGGCATTGGAGAATAAAAGAGAGAGAGAGAGATAGAGAGAGACCTAGACCAATAAGAATATGATTTAATATAATTTAAGGTAAAATGATTATTTTTTGATCGTAGTATTTTATATTATATTCTATGTTATGGCAATCATTCTTTTAGAAATAATTTGTTTTCTAGAAATGCGAAAATATTATTTATATTAATATTTTCTTTCAAACAATTTTACGTAATAGGATTTCTGTTTTCGAATTCTTATGTCAGGATTATTTTTAGAGAAACCCCTATATGAGGGACATCTTTTATAAATCCTATATTTTAAAGAAAATATATAATTTAATGTATTTCCAATTTGGTTTTAAATATTTTATTTATTGGTAATTCTATTTTTTCAAGATTTTAAGTTATATTCTTAAAAACTATTTTAAGGTAAATTTTTTCTCTTTTATGATTGTAAGGGTAATTTAATTTCAATCTTGTATTTCTGTAAGGGTGATTTTGTTTTCAATTTATTTCCCAAATACAAGAACTGTATTATTAAAATTACTATTTTATGTAAGAAAATATACATTTTTTTTATCAAGAATCTATATTATTTTAAATCCCTTTTACAAGGTAAATATTTTAAAAATTCCTAATTTATTATTAATGGAGCTCATGATTTTATTTTTCTAAAAAAATAAATCCCAATGTTTTTTCTTTAAATTTTCTAATACATTTTCATAATTTTTTTAATGAATATTATATAAAAGTTTCAACTGTATTTTTAAATTTTCATTTTCTGTATTTTTTAATGTTATTCATGATTATAGGAATGCCCATTTACTATAGCTTTCAAAATCATTCTGTGCATGATTATTAGATCATTTTTTAACTTTCATTTTCAATAATAGTTTATAAATTCCACATATAAATATATAGATTTTTTAAATATATTTTCCCTTAAGGGAACCTATGGTAAATCTAATATATTTTATATGATTAAAATAAATACATATATGTTATGTTTTTTCTTAAAATAAAACTTTGTACTTGGGTATCAATTGAGATAATGAGGAATAGGGAGTGTTCCCATGAAATTAAGAGAATTATTTCTTATAAGTGATACTGTAAGGAGCCTCATGTATTTATTAAGTGTTTTGAAGTATCATTTTAATCCAATAGAGCTTTTATTTTCAATTAAATATTTTAAAATTTTAATGGGGAAATTAAAAAATTATTTCAAAGGATATTTATTTTGAAATTAAATGTGTTTTTAAAATTATATATCATCCAAAGGATTTTTCAATGGTATTTCTCTATATATGTTTCTAGAAAATCCTAGATTCTTCTATTGGAAAAAATAGATATTATATAACTTTTTTTTGAAATAAATGTAAATAATTTAAAAATAGTTTTGAAATAGTATTTATAAATATATTTTACCACTAATTTTTAAACCTCCTTACTGAGAAATTTTACATTGATTATTCATTTTAAAATGATTTTCATAGGCTCAATATAAGTTGTAATAGTGTTTGGTTTCATTTAAGGAGCTAGCAAGAGTAATGCGAGATAAAAATTTGTAGATAACTTGTAACCATCTATGAAATAATGTAAGGATTCCCCTGATCTTCCAAAACCCAGACTGAAAATATCCTTGGGTATGTAATTAGTTTTATAATTTACAGTTAGTTTTTTTAAAAACAATTTACATCATGTTTTAGTACTAGATATGAGAGTGCGAATCTAGAGTTGTCTGATTTGTTATGAGAGAAATTATGTAAAATAATTTAGCAATTATGATGTTTTGTGTGTGCATAATTTAAGGGTTCGAGGTATTTTTTTAGGTTCTTGGAAAGTTAAATTCTAGATGGATTTTATGAGAATAAAAATTTTGTGATCTTTATTTTCTTAAATTATAATAATTAATACATATAATTTCCTTAAGTATGATAAACCAATTGTTTGAGAGAAATTAATTTAGGGGTTGGACTGTAACATCCAAGGAATATAATAATATTATTATTTTCAATAAATATCATTCATCGAATTTCATTGTAATTTACATAATACAAAATTATTTATTATAAAGAGTTTTTATTGAACTAGATGATTTTATTTAATCAAATTATGTTTTGGTTATAAATTTAAAATTAAAAAATATTACTTTTATTTTCCAAAAAATATTTTTTGAAGAATATTTTAATGAAAATATTTAATTTCTATATATATTTATATTATCTAAAAAAATTTATTCTTGTAGAAACAAGTTAAAATATATTTTAAGTTGACATTTTCAAAATATATGATTTAATATGTCAATTTTACATAATATACCCTTTTGAGCTTATTTCATGAATTATAATACTTTTTAATCAAAATAGAAGTGATTATTTAAAATTAAATTTTTAGGAAAAATTATTTTTTTCAAAATCTTATGATTTTATGTTTTATTTACATTATTATTTTTAAGAAATAAATAAAATTAAAATATTTATAATCCTTTGAAATTTTAATTTTACTTTTTCATTAAAAAAATGTACAATTATTACTCTAATAATAATATCTAATAGTAATACTATTTAATATTAACATTTAATGTTAATAAATTTTTTTAAAATATTAATATACAATATAAGAACCATAATTTAATGAGAATAAAATTAATAGAAGAAATATATAATAAAAGTTACATACAATATATTTTAGAAGAAAATTAATATTAAATATTTTTTTAAAATAATTTAAATTTATTCTATACAAAAATTGATTTAAAATAATGATTAGAAAAACCAATATAATAGTTGTGAATACTAAAATATTAATACTAATAGTAACCTAACTAAACATTAATAGAAATAAATAAGTTAAAATACTAAAAATCATTTTGAAATAAAATTTTTAAATAAAGTTCATATGTGGTTAAATATGATTAATATTGTTTTTAGATACTTAAAATGTACTTAGTATATATATGTATATATATATAATGATAACCTTTCTAGCCAACTGGGGTAGCTCAACTATGCCCGTTTGGGAAGCATGCTCCACCCATGCATGGGACTAGAGTAGCATTCTCGCAAGGCGGTAAGTTAGTGTTTGGGCATGCATAGTGCCCTTGGGTTCGAGTAAAGGGTGAACATGGTGTGTGTATATAACACTCGTATGGTTCCCTATGCGTTCCGTGCAGGAGGGGTGTGGCTAGTGAGGGGCGTGTGTGTGATTCTACCAGGGGCCAATCCCCTAGTGCCTTTACATATCTGGATTATGGGCGCGTATGATATATAAGAGAGTGACTTAATGCCAAAAATATTGATGCAAGATCTCATAAAACAGGTAATTCTCACCCATTAAAAAAACATACATTTATAACATCAACAATCCGATCTGTTTTATCCATCCATACGATCATCCCACAGATCATCTTCTATCTCTCGTCTGACCATGCAAAATGTAACATCGATTTTTTTACCTCCTCTCAATGCTATATTTTTTCCTGAAACTTGAATGATTTTAATCCAAACTCAAAATCACTCTCTTTGTTTTCCTCATTTGAGAATAATATCTAAAATTGAAATAGTGGAGTTTTAACTCACTAATGACGATATCTCAGACAATAACTTCCTCAACCTCTCTTTTCAACTTTTTTGAGTTTATCCAAATAAAACATTTTATAAATCACATTAGAATAAACCTATAAAAAACTCATTTTATGTTTTGAATGTCAAAAATGTTGGGGACGTAGTCTTGTTTGGCGAAGCTTCTTAAAGAAGCTTCATAAACCGAGTTAAATAAAAATATAATTATATATATTTTACCATATTAATTAATTCTAAATCTGGATGGAATGAACATAGAAGTGGGATCTGATTTAATTCACTTCATCATCTTCCACCTCTCCATTAACTAGAATTAGTGATAATGTGTGTGTGTGTGTGTGTATATATATATTATTTTTCATCACTGTCTAAATACCGTGGATTCAAATCTTTATATCTAATTTGGTTAATACATACTTTCAATGTTAAACTAAATTAATTGTATATATATTTGAATCTCATATATTTACACAAGATAACCTTTTAAAAACTAGACAAAAAATATAAAATACAAATCTTATAAGAGATGTATATATATATGTATATATGCATATAGATATACTTGAATGTTTTTTTAATAATATATATATATATATATCTAAATAGTTGGAAAATGGAAATAGAAGGATCCTCCCATAATATTTTTCACTATGTGAGTACCACTTAGAAATAAGTTTTGGAGAATAAAAGTGAAATATAATGGTGGGAGAGAGGGTTCTCTTCCAACAACAATGGGATTTTCCATAATTTTATGTAAGTGGATTATCATTATATATAATTATTTAATGTTTTATTCAATTTTTGTGTAATTATTTTTTTATGAATCTTATTTTTTCCAACAAAGTTATAATTTTATTTATATTATTGTATTTTTCAAAAAAAATTAAGTAAGGGGTTTCTATTTTCAAATTACTATTCCGTGATTATTTTCATATAAAACCCTATGTGAGGGATTTATTTATTTAGAACTCCTATATTTTCAATGATAGTAACAATTTATTGTATATTGTAAATTTGTTTCAAAAGAATTTATATGTGAGGAAATCTATTTTTTTCATGAATCTAAGATATATTCATAAAAACCCTTTTTGTAAGGGAAACATGTTTTTATCTCTTTCATTAATGTAAGGGTAATTTAATATAAAAATTATATTTCTATGAGGGCAATTTGTTTTAAATTTCATTTCTATGTGTGGTAATTAAATTATTAATATTACTATTTTATATAAGGAAATATATTTTTTCTTCTATAAAGCTTCGATATTCATTAAAATGCACACTATAAGGGAAATATTGTAAAAATTCCAAATTTAGAATTAAAAAATCTTTATATTTTTCGTTTCCTAAACCCGAATCATATAGAAATTAGTTTATTTAATTTTTAATATGCTTTTTATAAAATGGTTTTATTCGAGGAATTTTATATAGATATTTAAAGTGGATTTTAAAATTATTGTTTTATGAATTTATAAATGTTATTACCAATTATAGGAATGGGAATTAAATATAGTTTTCATTAAAATTTCTTGCATGATTGTTGAAGCATTTGTTTTAAGTGAAATATTATAGAAGAGTTTATAAATGCAGCCTATGAATGTATGGATTTTATTAAATATATATTTCCTTATTAAAAATTATGATAAATCATATTTATTTTCTATATTGAAAATAAATAAATAAACGTAATGTTTTGAAAGTATTTTTTATTGATTATAAATTAGAAGGGAAATATTGAAACTAATGTTTTCATAAAATAAAACTTGGCACTTGGGTATCAAATGAGATGATGAGGAATGAGGAGTGAACCAACGACCTTAATGAGATGATATCAAAAAAGTGATACTTCTAGTGGGATCATGGATTTATTTACAATTTCCAAGTATCTTTTTAATGTAGAGAAGTTATTTTCTAATATATTATGTTAAAATTTTTAGAGGGGAGATAAGAATATTATTTCAAACGTAATATATTTCAAAATTAAATTGTTTTTCAAAATAATTAAAATTTTAATGGGTTTTCAAAAAGTAATTTACTCTATATAATTCATAAAAAATATATATTATTGAGTTGGGAATATATATTTATTATATTAAATGTTTATTACTTGATATAAATGAAAATGATTTGAAATGGTTTTTTAATAGTCTTTATAAAATGATTTTAACCCTTATTTGGAAACACCTTATTAGAAATATTTTTGATCACCATATGTTTTACAGTGATTTTAATAGGTTTAGTAGAAGTTACAAAGGTGTATGGTTCTATTTAATGAGTTATCCTGATTGAAGTCAAATAAATGTTTATAGATATTTTTTATAAAACAATTATATAATGTAAGTATTTAACAAATCCTAAAAATTCTGGACTGAAAAAATACTTAGGTATGTAAAAGACTTCATATTTATTAGTTTCTTGAAAAAAAATAAAAAAAATATTTTAGCATATTATCTAGGACCTCAGTCCTCAGTTTGTCACATTATTTAGATCTATAAAACAATTACCACTTATATAAAGTTATTAAAATCACATATATCTTATCCATCATCTAACTTTGTACCCAAAAATCATAATGAAACATTAAATACAAATAACAATAAAGTTGTAAATTAAAGAGGGAATAAATTTAAAATAGAAATAACATTGTAAATCCCTAAAGAGAATGAAAAATGGGCAGTCAAATAGAGCCCAATTATTAGAGCGAAGAATATGATATTACCCATCTCTCTCATACCATCCACCAAAAATATTTCATGATATATCACCAATTTGTTTTTAAGTAAATTCATAGAAAGATAAATCCAATACATTTCAATATGTGTATATCCCCCGTACACTGGTATCTTAAAAAATACATCATTATTACCCTGATTATTATTGGGGGGCAATCAAATATGTTCTGATATAATAATTTAATTTTTTGATATTTTCATCGAAGTTTTCATATGGAACCATACGAAAAATAATAGAATTTATAAATCATGATATATTTAAATAATAAACAGAAAATATATAAAAGATATCATCAATTGTTTTTATCTTTCCATTCATAAACTATTCCCTTATCACAAGGAAGTATGGATATAAATCACGTCCTAACAACTATATGATGAATATACCAACCTAAATGTACCCTACAATAAATGATCTTTGTACTCATGTTAACTAGAAGATAATCTATTAGTTTTAATAGGAATGCATCTAACTCCACACCGTAGGATTGTTTTATATCCAGTCAGTTTGGACTCTAATAAATAAATCATTATTACTCTATTGTTCCAATACTAAATCCAGACATAATCCTAACTCAAATAATTTAATTCTATATCAACTAAATTCTATAATACTATATGGAAATGACCCATAACCACTAATATCCCTCCATATATCAGTGTTGAGAATAAGAGTTCCACTCTAAGCCCACCATCAATAAGCTCGGGGTTTATAGATAGAGTTGAGGATTTTAGATACTCAAATAGAATGCATCACCCTATATAAAATAAAATTAGATATTATAAAATAAAATAAAATCTCTCAACCATAAAAAAAGTTATAAAAATTAAGTAAAATTAATCAATATAAAATGTGAATTAATGTCATAAAAAATCATAACATTAATTCCTTCTAAAATGATAGGAAAAAAACCACCCCAAAAAAATCAATAAAAAATAAATTACAGAATTTTTTTTTGGTATAATAAAAAATATTCTGTTATAAATATCACTCTCTAACCCAATTATACATGAAAGCTCAACAAACATTATCTTGTAACTGAGTATGTAATGGTAGTGGTAAGTATGTCCACACACTCTTTAGGTCATTCATAAATGATGAAAAACATATTAAATTACTGAATATATAATAATAAAATGATTAAAATCATAAATTAGACATTATGTCACACTAGAATAACACCTAAGTTAAATTAAGGTCAAAAATCAAGTAGAAAACTATCTCATCCTCAATGCCACATAATGAACAAAACATGAGTGTATATCTCACTAAAATTAAACACATCATGGTTTATAATTTATAATTGTTATATTATTCCATTAAAAAAATAACAAAAACGATAATTTCCAAGATAGTAAACTATATATAATATAATACACACCATAAAATATTGAAAGGTCCCCTATAAACAAACTCTCAGTAGCTAGTACCGACATCCTCAACATCTGTTGCCCCATTGGTAACCCAATGACATAACTAAACCATATTCATGTCCATATTAATAACTAATCTTTCTAAAAACCAATCCATGTATCCCATCATTGGGATGAGGGAGTTCATACTACGTTGGATACATATTTTTCCATATTATTGACTGGATTTGAAATTTCCCCTTAGAAAATAACATAACATTACAATAAGTAATGACCTATATAATCCAATAACAAAACTTAATCCACTAAAACAAAACATCACCATACCAACCACATAATTATTATAAAAATCATTCCATCAATGTAATATACAATAACCAACTTTTAGTTATTAAAATCTATTATACTAATGCTGATAGAATCTCAAGATAATATCACATGCAATGTAGTCCACATAATACTGTTGTAAAGTACATATTATCACCATGATAAGTCCACCTCATTACAAAAAGTAATATATATAACCTCTACAAGTAATACAAATCATCATAACAACAACCATCTCTTAGAATATAACTCTCTCATTTTGTCCTCTATAGTAAAATAAGTTGGGAAGTGACACATTGATCAAGTGTCACTTAAAAATTGACCAACATTTCACAATTACATAGTGAAAAGTGGAATTAACCTCCTCATATAATATAACCATAGTCGATGCATGCTACAATCCTATAATACAGAAATATATATAGAGTTATGTATTTATAACTCCCATTGTTGTACAACACCCGTACCAAATTTCACCACAAACCACATCATACACTGCCTTTTCATTATTTATTCGATGAAGAATAAATTCATCGTATTGTCAAATCCATATAAATGTATCAAATTATCTACTATCACATTTAATCACATTAACCATATTCACTATCCACATCGATAATATATTGGATTATTAAAATTACCCAAGGTTCGTCACTCATTTCCATCTTGAATAATATCATCTTGTATTTACTCCTCAAGGTGATGAAACTGTTCGTCTCACTAACCATTTAATTTGAACAAATAAACCAAATATAATTACACTCGTCTTCCCCACACCACACATAACAGTTTCATGCTAGCCTCTACACCACTAATTATCATCTTATTATACATATCCTCTATCATCACCTATCATTTACACTGCCTTTTTTTTGAATTAATAACTACTATAGAACTTGGATCACTATCATGATCCAAAGATACTGATATACTGACGTAACCAATTCCACATAACCTGAAATTTTTTACATTGATTAGAATTTTAAGACTCACTAATTTTGACACTCACAATGGTTTGATATATAATGAAATTTATTCAATATGTAGACTCGTACCCATAATTTCATCCAAAAAATATTGATAATTTCTTAAAAAATATCCAACAAAATCAAACCAACTTTTGGAAATGATTAATCCATAATTCTCTATACAAAAAAAAAACATCATACCTCTTTTCATCAGAATAAAATGCCCTAATCGAACACTTTTCACCCCAAATATCAAACCGTGTATCAAAGAAAAAATATTTTAATTCTTATATAATCATATATATTTTTATATACTTCATCATATTTTTGAAAACTCTTAACTTGGGTCAGTGTGACATTTACATGCTAGTTGATTATAGGTTCTAGTCTCAAACTAGAGTGAATGAGGGGGCAGGTGGGTAGAGATGAGAATAGTTCGCATCATTTAATTAATATAATACTAATACATCAATTACAAGATATATAATTCAAAAAATTTAAATTATAATTTAACTATATAAACTATTATTCATAATAATATTGAAAACGGTGTTCACAAACCTACCATGAGGGACCACCATATACTTCATAGATTCTCCGGATCCTTGAATACATAGTTGACAAAATCATATACCAAATAATTATTAATAAGGAAAATCAAAGTTATTAATAGAATATATGGTTTTCATTGGACCCGATTCCAACTAACATATTATTTGAATGTTAAATAACAGCCACACATTGAGTAATATTATACAGATGAATTTCTAATATAAATAACTGATTGAAATAAAGCCATATATTTCAAAAAAAATTAAATAACATATCATTTCATTTATATAATTTAATAATTAAATTTAATTAAAAATTTGAATGCCAAAATTACTTTGATTCACGCCAAACAGAAACCCTAAGGTAAAAAGTGCATACTAACCTCAATAAAACCTTTATAAATTTCTCCAATGGTAAATTACAAGGCTAAAATTACAATTTACACCCATTTGGTGAATCTAATTAAATTTCCTTAGAAACTCGAATTTACAAAATTTTAATTTTTTCTGAGAAATTTTTTAAATATAATGAAATATTAAGAGACATACTAGATAATTTCTTATAAACATAGTTATGTGTAAAACAATAATGAGTGAATGTTTTTTTTGTTATCGATAAAAACAATCCCATCAATATACTGTAATATTGGTCTTTTATATTAATGATTCACTAGGTTCTGTAAAATATTTCCAAAGATAATGTCTTTATTTAAGACTATATATCTTTTTATCATGTAACTAAATAATTTATTAATATTAAAAATGGGTTAATATAATTAAAATCATAAATGAGTTTAAAATTTCAATTATAATAAATTTACTAATTATAATTTACACTAATACACACTCAGAAATAGTACCCATACGTTTAAAATGGTTGAATATGTGTATTTAGTGGAAATAATTTTATCAACATGTCAAAAATCATGATATTGATACTAACATGATAATTTATTATTTGATTTTTTGAAACTTCTTCTATAATAATTTTGGTATTTTTTTCATTATATTTGACCTTCTTGGAATACTTTTAATTATATAAATGTAATATTTTTATAGTTGTAATATTTTTTTGGGGATAGTTGATACTATTGATAATTCCAAATTATGAAATATCTTTCAATATCCTTGTTCATTGAACTATATCATAAAAAAATAAATTTCATCTTCAGTATAGTAATAAACGACTAACATGGTATGACCCTATTGTGACCCCATCATGGTAAAAAATAAGGTATGCATGCCTTCCTATGGACACCTTCAATAGGTTAGGGGTTAAATTATTTCACTGATATTTAAATCACAAAAATATTGAGTGTAAGGATCCAATTATAGAGGCACCAACCACTTGGAGATGGATTATTGGTCACCTTCCCAATAAAATATTTTGTTCAATTTATAAATTACATTCCCTTATTATCGATTAATGCACTGATAGTTAAAATTATAAATGAGTTTGATGATGATATGATATAATAGAATAAACAAAGGAACATGAACCAATAGATTACATGGTTTGTTAACTCATATTATTGAGTGAAAACATATTTAGTTTGTAGTGTTCATTATCCTACTTTAGATTTTATTATTTTATGATCGATGAAGAGTAAGTGGATATATTAGGAATACAACAAAAAACTCTTAAATGTGTGAAAGATGAAGCAAAGGGAACTAATATCATTAATAAAATATCAAAATGATGAATGTTCTTTAAATTTATTCATTCGGTTTATCCATTACATAGATAGTGTTTGCACTATTTTTTTTCTCAATCTTGATCTATTTGTAAAACAATCTCTACACCGTGATTCATCATTTACCCTGAAAACTATAGAAAAATACACAATTTTTGATGTATTACAAATCTCATCATGTTCTTAATTGATTTTGATCGGTACTTGAATCCCGGATTCCCTCATCCTTGTCTATATGGAATATCCATATATTCCTTAATAAAATATATATATAGTATTTTAGAAAAATCACTAAAAGTATATTAATCCATTAAAAAATGAAAGGATATTGAAATATAAATATTTTTTAGATCTATAAATAAAATTATATAGTGGGTCAAAATATGTCATGATTTTATCAATCAAAGTTAGATTCGAGAACCATAACCAAATTTGGAGCATCTGAAAAACCATATGCCATTTTTCTTCTTTCTTTATCTACAGTAGATTGAAAATATGACATGTTTTCCTTATGGTCATTTCCAGTCCCCTTATCTACCACTTCATTCACTTTTATAGATCAATGATCACATCAACCATGAACATTATCTTATCTAACCATTTCTTAATACGATAAATGAATAAACGTTTTCATCATATAGTGGATGGTGTCTTTGATATTTAATCTTAAACAACCATTATAGATATATAATCAATTTCATTTTGAAATATGATATAATTGTAAATGAGGTTCCCAGAAGAATGATCGACCACTAAGATGGTAGAGATGAATTAGTAGTCCCTTAAGAATTTTATGAATTATTTATTTTCAATTCAACATACTAGACCTTTTCATTTTCATTACACTCTTTCTACAAGATATAATCACAAAGATAAGTAATAAATAAGTACATATAAAAAAGTATTTTTACAAGGTTCAATACTAAGACTTACTACTTTCCTTGATTGGTTGTCTGATGCCAGCAAGGATTTTATATTATAATCAATATGATTCAACTATATGTAGAGGGAGATTCTGACACCATAAATAGATTTGAATCTCACTTATGTTATCATAGACATATTCACACCATCCAGTTTTCTATGTCTCATAGGGATTAACTTGTAATCTTCTAATTATAATTATTCAGTTACTTCACACTATTGTCACCGAGTCAAAAGGTGGTCTTCATACATATAGAGACTCCCCAAAGTTCAATAGATTCACCCCAGGTATACATAAGAGTTTATTTCCATACCTTGATTATAATTATATATCTGAGATGAGAATAGATGTCCCTAGATACAAAGTATATATTTAATTCCTCATAAAATTGGATTTATTAAATTATAGAAAGTCTTCATGAATACCCTCAAACTCAGTGTCTGTTTACAACACAACATCATAGATCTTATAAAACTATTTAAAGGGATGTATTACTTTATTATCTCCTAATATATTCAATATAAATAAGCTCACCATTTTTCTAAAATATCGATAATAGTACCTGAGAACATACACAAAATGTCTAATTTACTATTCTATTCTTCTCAAAATTATACAATAACATATGTACCACAATCTTCTTCTACTCCTTATATTATCGCCCTCAAACTAATCTTATAATAATGAATAAATTTTTATTCTTATTCTTTAATACTATATGCAGGGTTTTATATTTCGTTTTCTTCATATTATTCAATAGTTATCCAAATATTTGATGGCTAACCTATCACAGTTTTTTAATATTTTCAAACACACAATACTAACTCTTCATTGTTCATTTTATATTTATTTCTCTTAGATCTTATCTTGTACAATCACACACTAGAGTGACTACTTAGTTGAATATATCATTCAAAAATACCATAAATGGTATTTGGAGGGAAAAAAGTTATTGGAAGGTTAAAATAACTATTATAGAATACTCAGTTTGGGTTATTATAAGTACATATGTGTTACTTTTTATAATAAGAGGGTATTACCAGAATGCCCTCATTCAATAACTCTTTTATTAAAACTCACCCAAAATTTATTCACAAAATATCTATAACATGTGTGAATTATTCATTATCCTATTTATTATTATTTTCATTGACTTGTTGATTATTTTTATAATGTATGAGTAGGATTACCCTGTTTTTCCTCAAAATATTGCACTCAAATCCACAAATGAAATTTATCATAATTGTATAAAATATACAGTAATCAGAACTTGTGGTATGGAACTAATTTTATAAGGCCCCAGCCTTAAACCTTACTTAATATTGAATTAAATGAGTAATTCACATTGAGGATCTTTTCAGGTTTAGAGTTTTAGAGAATTAGGACATAACTATTACATCTAAAAAGATTACAAAGTAGTCGCTTCTACTAAATTTCCATAAAATAAAAACTCTTTAAAAGAAACATGTATAGTTCCATGTTTTAGGTAGCATGACTTTCCCTTGATCCCATCCTTGACCCTATTCCACGCTATGTCCTGTAAAAAACATTTCAAAAACGTGGGATGAGCATAAGAAGCTCAGTAAGGGATACACAAATAATGAAAACTGTTAGATTTTCAAAACAACAAGTAAACCATGAATACTTTATCAATGTAATACTTTTCACCTTCATGAAGTAGTAAAAACTTTTCACTGAAACAAAAGTATCATTACTTACCTTTTTGTAACCAAAGGATTACCATAAAACCCATATAAAGAACACATAACATATATAAAGGTAACTTGGGACATAAACATACTTAAGTGGAATAACCATACGGTTGACTTCCACACATATCACTTAATGGAATAGCCATACGGTCAATTTCCATACATACTTAATGGAATAGTCATACGGCCGACTTCCATACCCAATGCATTGGAGGTTATAACGTAACCACCCATCCTGGTATTCACGGCACCACCCGCCATATGGTTTATAACGTAACCACCCGTTAAAATGTCCAAGTACCAATATAAAATCATAAAACATAAAACCAATATAAATGAATGATAACATTTCCACATCACAATATATCATAATAGAATCCTTTATCAAAACCATTTTCAAAACCATTTAAAACATTTAATAAAGAGAATTTTGAATCAAAGTGTCCCATACCACCTTGGAGTTTTTAAAATGTTAAACCATTAATATACATATAAATAAATCCTTAAAACCATTTTGAAAACATCGATATTAATAATAACAAATAATCAAAACATTTAAAGTGATATAGGGGTTTTACCAAAATTAGAGACACTTGAATACAATAATTGAGGAATAACATTTAGTCATAACTTTGTAATATCATGAGAATAAATGTATTCATGATATAATACTTCAAAGGACAGTATATACACTATATAAGAGCGAATTGGTGCATAACAACAATGAACCCTCAATAGAAATGTCAAATGTGATGAAATCCCTTATAAAGAAGGTATCCTTAAATTAAGGACAAATAAATCTCAAAAATATGTGTGACAAATTTAAATACACCCAATATAAGTGGATATTAAGTGTAAAACAATAAAAGTTCATTCACACATATTCAATGGATGGCATATTCAATGACTATATGTTGAACCCAAAGAAATCGAAATTGGGTTAAAAAGTTCCCTTGACACCCTAACGACATCACATCAAAATGAGTTGATGAGAGATAAAAAGTGTATCTCATCACTTGGACATAAAATTTACATCAATAAGGATATATGAGAACATATCCCAACATAACAATATGTAAATTAAAAGACCCAACAAAAGAAGTCTTTTAAAAAAGTGGAGGGTGAAAGGTTCCCTTACCGACTTGGGTATCTTTCAAAACATACAGCCCATGAAAGAAGGACAATTGATCATTGATGTAAATACTCATAAACGAAAATATATTACAAAAAGAGTAGAATAATGGACAGTACATACACCACTCAATTTAATTTGTGGCAAATGTAGCATAAATCTCACGTGAATAAAAGTGAGATGAAAAATCCCTTACGAAAACTCGGCAGCCTAACGACGCCACATAAAACTTCCAAAAATGGATTGATGATATCAAATAGGGTATCTCATCACATTACAATAAAATGTACAGCAAGAGGAATATAAAAGAACATAACCCAACATTACAAAGAGGAGCTTAAAAGAAGTGACATAAAGGAGAGTACTTAAAAAGAAAGAGAGAGGTTAGATCTCTTACAAAAGTTCGGCAGCCTAACGGCGCCACTCAAAACATCCAAAATGGAATGATGAGAGAGAATAGGGTCTCTCATCACATGAACATAAAAATTACAGTAAGTTTAATATAAAAGATCATCCCAATAACAAGAAAGATGAGCTTTAAAAGGAATGACATAAAAGAGTGTACTTAAAAAGAAAGAGAGGTGTAGGATCCCTTACCTCGGGTCCGACTTGACTCGATCGTTCTTTAATCTCCTGAATAATAAACTTGAGTTAATTTCTACTTCCTTAAGAAACTTTTTCAAGTTCATTATTCCTTTTATATCACTTATTACCATGTCATAAAAATTTATGTAATCATTTAAGTTAATAATATTTGTTTTGCCGATACTTGGTTGTTAAGTTGAAAGTGGACTTCTTACAATTACATGTTGTTCGTGTGGCCAAATGTTTATTATATACAGAATTTTATTCATGATGTAGATATCATATATGTCATATATATCCAGTATATGCACGCATTTATAAAATTACATAATAATTTAGAGGTAAGAAATGAAATGCACCGTTCATGGAGACGGTAAGCCGTACGTACGCATGAACGCTACTTTCATTTCTATTTCGTATTTTATAGAATGGAATAATAATGATATAAAGGTATATTATAATTCCAGTATAATATCATATATAATATCATTAAATCCATCCTTTATACGTCCCACGTATGGCATTAACGAATCACATCACTTTGAGGGGGCGGTAGTCCGCACTTCCTAAAATGAAGATATCGCGTATACCCATAATGGATGCCATAAAGGTAAGACACAAATAAAAAATACAGAATCATAAGTAAAACATAAACATATTATATATCATATATAAAAATAGTGACATTATAATGGCCACTTTTGAAGGTGTTAAATGAGTATTGAACAATCATCATTTCGGGAGGCACAATTTCACCATCCACGGAAACCGTATGTTCTTTAACCATTTGATGTATTTGTGTGAGAGTGTAGATCAAATAAATCTTATAACAACATCCTAGTATATTTAAGATACTGGTGTTGTTAAAAAGAAATAAATAAAAAGAGTTTAGGGGGTTGGAGAAGCAAAATAAAACAAATGAACATGAGAGAATGAATTACCTTTAAAAGTGTAACTCCTTTTGATTTGAGCCTAAAAGCTTCTTTTGAAAGGATTCTTCCCAAAGGGAATCCTCTAAGGTGAGGAGAGGGATGTGGAGAGAGTAAATGGGCAGGGGTTGGCTGAGACAAAGGCTTGAGGAGTGTGTGAAATGAGGTAGAGGTGGGGGCCTTTTATAAGAGGAGAGGAGGGGCACTTTTGGAAAGTAAGAAATATTACTTTATTTGAAAATGTGTTTCGGTTTTAAAAGGTCCTACATTGATATAATTCGTGGATAAGGTGATAAGGGTTCGAAATCCACCCATCCAATAAGTTTTGGACATGTGTAGTTCATATATTTTAGATTATCTTTCCATTTTATTTAAATCGTCAAATAATGATGTCATCACTACATCATTATTATGTCATAAATAATTTAATTTATATAATGTCTAAAAATTATAAAAAAACTACTATGATGTAGGAAATCTTTTTATCTTTCCAATGAATATTTATAATCAAAAAGATGACTTGTATAACCCCACTTAAAAATTAGTTTAGTAAAACATATCATGTTTGTGTCAATTTTACTTTTACATTAAATAAAATGTTATTTATGTCATTTCCCAACCAAAGTGGATCCATGGGGTCCCCAAGTTGAACCATGGCTTGTCTTGGTCGGCCATGATACAACCAATGAGGGTAATACATGTGTCAAGCTCATCTCATTTTATTAAAGCATTATTTGTACCTTAAACTACACTAATTACCACTAATCGCGATTAAAAACTTAATAAGGTACTATTCACCAAAAAATTATTTTAGTCTCATTGAACCACATTTTACTTCTTAATGACAACCATGTATGTCGGATTTTTGAAAATCAAAACACAATGATGGAAAAATTTCATTTAAACGGAAAATCAGTTTTTATAAGTACCACTTAGTGGTTTCACTATTCATCAAAAATTGAAGTTTTTCAGAAAAATCCCAAAAATTAACCCTAAGCTATATTTGATATTCTGAATTCCAAAATGAATTCCATTTTACAAAATTCAAAACATATAAGTCACATTAATTAATTTAATAATTAATTCCTGCTGTCATGTCAAATAGCGTGTTTTATGAAACAATAAGTATCAAAAGATTGACACTAGTTTAAGTCTGATTTCAAAGTGAAATTGATTCCAACGAACACTATTGGATTTAATGGTAAAAATATTTTCTAATTTCACTTTAAAAACAATTCAAAATATAATCTAATCATATAAATAAATTAGATTAAAAAGTGGTTTTGAATTAAAATACAACATTTTACACAATTCATTAAAAAACGAACTTTATCGGAAAGATACCAAAAATTTACACAAAGTAAATTTTGATGTCCCGATTCTTAATAAGAGTTTTATTTGGTCCAAAAGAATGTATAAGAGTGATCAAAACTATATTTAATGACGGTTCTCCATCAAAAGGTGATAAGTGAACCTTCAGTGAAAACTAGGGCATATACGCCTAAAATTGAATTCTTTCCGTATTTTAAGCCATTATCTTTTATTGGATAAATGTAAAAACATTTAAAAACATATATAATCATATTTTAGTTATTTCTATCCATTACCTCCATTACAACGGCTACATGTTAACTACCATTTAAAATAATATTATTTTATTATTAGAGTGCAACGTAAGATTCCCAAGAAACTCGTTGTTACGTGTTGGGTACGCCATCGAGCATAGCGTCCCCTATAAAGTTATTTAAATATTTTATTCACAAATATGGATAAATATGAAATGTCATATTCTTTATTTACCTGGGGTGTTACATCCTTCCCCCCTTTTGGGAATTGCGTCCTCACAATTTTAAAGTTGCGCTTGGAAACATCCTTGAAAGTCCCACATCAGAACAAAAGTCGGTAAAAAAACACTTTAAAATAAAGAGAGATAAGTACAAAGGTCACCCGAGTTAACCCATACTAGGATTCCAAGTATGAAAATATGGACATTGAGGAAAAAAAAGTGTCATGTTCTGATGGAGAGTGATAGAAAACATGTTCAGGAGAAAGTTAACCATGAGAAAATCACAAACTTGTGATGGGTTAAACGGTATTCGATTCCCCAGTAGGAAAAGTTAATAGACAAAATTTTTGTTTTAAGTTACTTTTTATTGAGGAATTTATTCATAAGGAAATATAATCACTTATCATATTGACTTTCAACTTTTATTAGATTCCTTACACAAACTCATATTTTCTCCAAAAGACGAGTATTGAGGAAGACTTGTTCACATTAAGAGTACTATAATAAACTTCTAGAGAATCACCTAATCCACAAAATAGAACTATATACTTCCCATGTCTTTAGACTTTAACCAAAACGAAAACCAAAAAGGCTAGTACATGATCAGATAATCCAGAAAAGGATAACCCTTTATAAAAAGAAAATCTATTCTTAATCTCCAAAATTTGTCCAACAAAACCCAAAGTTCAACGAGGACCATTCTATAATCAATTTGTCCATAAAATTCTTCAATGTAAACCAATATAATATTGAAACCCAAATATTTGAAGGATTTAGTCGCATAGTCTTCCGTGATAAATTGTAACATTTATCTCCAAACAATATCAGTTGCTCCAAAAGTCTCGTTTTGAAAAGTAATTAACCTAATCACATATCCTCCATGATAGGTTAATCATTTTCATAAATAACCCAAAATCAACTTACTCTTAATTCATAAAATCATATAACTAGAATGAATCAGTCAAACTAACCAGGGACTTCACATAGTCCAGTGGTAGGCGATAAATACCAGTCGCACATTGGTTGTGGGTTCGATTCCCGCAGCTTTGTCCGACGCGACGGGATGTCACACGGTCTACGTGTTGTCCTTTTTCCAAAACTATATAATTCTTAAAACATTCCCCAAAATGAGATAAAATCTTCAAGAATAATCATAAAATATTTTAACCTAAAGTTTATCTCATTCCTTTCATTTTCCATCATATCATATAGTAACCCATAATTACCTAAAAATTAAGTATCATATAAACCCTAATGGTTACCTTAATAATTATTACCTGAATTTCCACATCGAGTTGGCCATCTCGTACATGATGCATTAGAGAACTCACCAATGTTTAAGTGGTTGATCATGACTCCTTGATATTTGGATTAGAACAACCACGAGTTTCCTCATTGAATCCTCCATTTTATCTAGTATCTTAATCAGAGAACCACCACAGTTTCCTTCAAACCTGTTGTCACTTTGGTGCCTGCTAGATCCATCCATTCACTAAAAATAGAAATGTCAGTGTGAGTATATCAACAAAACCATCATGTACTAATGAGGAAGGTAAACACTAAGATACACTTACTCATTAACTTTATCAAAAACTAGGACACTTTCTGAAATCCTAACCATTATGGTAATGTCACTTGTGCTTAGAGAATACCCTAACCTCTAAAGTTATCTAAACCGTCCTTTGATACCAACTATAAGGCCCCAGCCTTAAACCTTAATTAATATTGAATTAAATGAGTAATTCACATTGAGGTTCTTTTCAGGTTTAGAGTTTTAGAGAATTAGGAAATAACTATTACATCTCAAAAGATTACAAAGTAGTCACTTCTACTAAATTTCCATAAAATAAAAACTCTTTAAAAGAAACATGTATAGTTCCATGTTTTAGGTAGCATGACTTTCCCTTGATCCCATCCTTGACCCTATTCCACGCTATGTCCTGTGAAAAACATTTCAAAAACTTGGGATGAGCATAAGAAGCTCAGTAAGGGATACACAAAGAATGAAAACTGTTAGATTTTCAAAACAACAAGTAAACCATGAATACTTTATCAATGTAATACTTTTCACCTTCATGAAGTAGTAAAAACTTTTCACTGAAACAAAAGTATCATTACTTACCTTTTTGTAACCAAAGGATTACCATAAAACCCATATAAAGAACACATAACATATATAAAGGTAACTTGGGACATAAACATACTTAAGTGGAATAACCATACGGTCGACTTCCACACATATCACTTAATGGAATAGCCATACGGCCAATTTCAATACATACTTAATGGAATATCCATACGACCGACTTCCATACCCAATGCATTGGAGGTTATAACGTAACCACCCGTCCTGGTATTCACGGCACCACCCGTCATATGGTTTATAACGTAACCACCCGTTAAAATGTCCAAGTACCAATATAAAATCATAAAACATAAAACCAATATAAATGAATGATAACATTTTCACATCACAATATATCATAATAGAATCCTTTATCAAAACCATTTTCAAAACCATTTAAAACATTTAATAAAGAGAATTTTGAATCAAAGTGTCCCATACCACCTTGGAGTTTTTAAAATGTTAAACCATTAATATCCATATAAATAAATCCTTAAAACCATTTTGAAAACATCGATATTAATAATAAAAAATAATCAAAACATTTAAAGTGATATAGGGGTTTTACCAAAATTAGAGACACTTGAATACAATAATTGAGGAATAACATTTAGTCAGAACTTTGTAATATCATGAGAATAAATGGATTCATGATATAATACTCCAAAGGACAGTATATACACCATATAAGAGAGAATTGGTGCATAACAACAATGAACCCTCAATAGAAATGTCAAATGTGATGAAATCCCTTATAAAGAAGGTATCCTTAAATTAAGGACAAATAAATCTCAAAAATATGTGTGACAAATTTAAATACACCCAATATAAGTGGATATTAAGTGTAAAACAATAAAAGTTCATTCACACATATTCAATGGATGACATATTCAATGACTACATGTTGAACCCAAAGAAATCGAAATTGGGTTAAAAAGTTCCCTTGACAGCCTAACAGCATCACATCAAAATGAGTTAATGAGAGATAAAAAGTGTATCTCATCACTTGGACATAAAATTTACATCAATAAGGATATATGAGAACATATCCCAACATAACAATATGTAAATTAAAAGACCCAACAAAAGAAGTCTTTTAAAAAAGTGGAGGGTGAAAGGTTCCCTTACCGACTTGGGTATCTTTCAAAACATACACCCCATGAAAGAAGGACAATAGATCATTGATGTAAATACTCATAAACGAAAGTATGTTACACAAAGAGTAGAATAATGGACAGTACATACACCACTCAATGGAATTTGTGTCAAATGTAGCATAAATCTCACGTGAATAAAAGTGAGATGAAAAATCTCTTACGAAAACTCGGCAGCCTAACGACGCCACATAAAACTTCCAAATATGGATTGATGATATCAAATAGGGTATCTCATCACATTAAAATAAAATGTACAGCAAGAGGAATATAAAAGAACATACCCCAACATTACAAAGAGGATCTTAAAAGAAGTGACATAAAGGAGAGTACTTGAAAAGAAAGAGAGAGGTTAGATCTCTTACGAAAGTTCGGCAGCCTAACGGCGCCACTCAAAACATCCAAAATGGATTGATGAGAGAGAATAGGGTCTCTCATCACATGAACATAAAAATTACAGTAAGTTTAATATAAAAATCATCCCAATAACAAGAAATATGAGCTTTAAAAGGAATGACATAAAGGAGTGTACTTAAAAAGAAAGAGAGGTGTAGGATCCCTTACCTCGGGTCCGACTTGACTCGATCGTTCTTTAATCTCCTAAATAATAAACTTGAGTTAATTTCTACTTCCTTAAGAACCTTTTTCAAGTTCATTATTCCTTTTATATCACTTATTACCATGTCATAAAAATTTATGTAATCATTTTAGTTAATAATATTTGTTTTGCCGATACTTGGTTCTTAAGTCGAAAGTGGACTTCTTACAATTACATGTTGTTCGTGTGGCCAAATGTTTATTATATACAGAATTTTATTCATGATTTAGATATCATATATGTCATATATATCCAGTATATGCACGCATTTATAAAATTACATAATCATTTAGAGGTAAGAAATGAAATGCACCGTTCATGGAGACGGTAAGCCGTACGTACGCATGAACGCTACTTTCATTTCTATTTCGTATTTTATAGAATGGAATAATAATGATATAAAGGTATATTATAATTCCAGTATAATATCATATATAATATCATTAAATCCATCCTTTATACGTCCCACGTATGGCATTAACGAATCACATCCCTTTGAGGGGGCGGTAGTCCGCACTTCCTAAAATGAAGATATCGCGTATACCCATAATGGATGCCATAAAGGTAAGACACAAATGAAAAATACAGAAGCATAAGTAAAACATAAACATATTATATATCATATATAAAAATAGTGACATCATAATGGCCACCTTTGAAGGTGTTAAATGAGTATTGAACAATCATCGTTTCGGGAGGCACAATTTCGCCATCCACGGAAACCGTATGTTCTTTTACCATTTGATGTAGTTGTGTGAGAGTGTAGATCAAATAAATATTATAACAACATCCTAGTATATTGAAGATAATGGTGTTGTTAAAAAGAAATAAATAAAAATAGTTTATGGGGTTGGAGAAGCAAAATAAAACAAATGAGCATGAGAGAATGAATTACCTTTAAAAGTGTAACTCCTTTTGATTTGAGCCTAAAGGCTTCTTTTGAAAGGATTCTTCCCAAAGGGAATACTATAAGGTGAGGAGAGGGATGTGGAGAGAGTAAATGGGCAGGGGTTGGCCGAGCCAAAGGCTTGAGGAGTGTGTGAAATGAGGTAGAGGTGGGGGCCTTTTATAAGAGGAGAGGAGGGGCACTTTTGGAAAGTAAGAAATATTACTTTATTTGAAAATGTGTTTCGGTTTTAAAAGGTCCTACATTGATATAATTCATGGATAAGGTGATAAGGGTTCGAAATACACCCATACAATAAGTTTTGGACATGTTCAGTTCATAGATTTTACATTATCTTTCCATTTTATTTAAATCGTCAAATAATGATGTCATCGCTGCATCATTATTATGTCATAAATAATTTAATTTATATAATGTCTAAAAATTATAAAAAAACTACTATGATGTAGGAAATATTTTTATCTTTCCAATGAATATTTTTAATCAAAAATATGACTTGTATAACCCCACTTAAAAATTATTTTAGTAAAACATATCATGTTTGTGTCAATTTTACTTTTACATTAAATAAAATGTTATTTATGTCATTTCCCAACCAAAGTGGATCCATGGGGTCCCCAAGTTGACCCAAGGCTTGTCTTGGTCGGCCACGATACAACCGATGAGGGTAAGACATGTGTCAAGCTCATCGCATTTTATTAAAGCATTATTTTTACCTTAAACTACACTAATTACCACTAATCGCGATTAAAAACTTAATAAGTTACTATTCACCAAAAAATTATTTTAATCTCATTGAACCACATTTTACTTATTAATGACAACCATGTATGTCAGATTTTTGAAAATTAAAACACAATGATGGCAAAATTTCATTTAAACGGAAAATCAGTTTTTATAAGTACCACTTAGTGGTTTCACTATTCATCAAAAATTGAAGTTTTTCAGAAAAATACCAAACATTCACCCTAAGCTATATTTGATATTCTGAATTCCAAAATGAAGTTCATTTTACAAAATTAAAAACATATAAGTCACATTAATTAATTTAATAATTAATTCCCGCTTTCATGTCAAATAGCGTGTTTTATGAAACAATAAGTATCAAAAGATTGACACTAGTTTAAGTCTGATTTCAAAGTGAAATTGATTCCAACGAACACTATTGGATTTAATGGTAAAAATATTTTCTAATTTCACTTTAAAAACAATTCAAAATATAATCTAATCATATAAATAAATTAGATTAAAAAGTGGTTTTGAATTAAAATACAACATTTTACACTATTCATTAAAAAATGAACTTTATCGGAAAGATACCAAAAATTTACACAAAGTAAATTTTGATGTCCCGATTATTAATAAGAGTTTTATTTGGTCCAAAAGAATGTATAAGAGTGATCAAAACTATATTTAATGACGGTTCGCCATCAAAAGGTGATAATTGAACCTTCAGTGAAAACTAGGGCATATACGCCTAAAATTGAATTCTTTCCGTATTTTAAGCCATTATCTTTTATTGGATAAATGTAAAAACATTTAAAAACATATATAATCATATTTTAGTTATTTATATCCATTACTGCCATTACAACGGCTACATGTTAACTACCATTTAAAATAATATTTTTTTATTATTAGAGTGCAACGTAAGATTCCCAAGAAACTCGTTGTTGCGTGTTGGGTACGCCATCGAGCATAGCGTTCCCTTTAAAGTTATTTAAATATTTTATTCACAAATATGGATAAATATGAAATGTCATATTCTTTATTTATCTGGGGTGTTACAAATTTCATTAGAGAATGGGAGGTTATATGAAAATGGTACAACCTTAAATCATGATTATATAAAATGGAGCAACATCTCCTCTCTTATTATATAATAAAACCATAAGTTTTTAATATATTACTTTATTTAAATGATATAAATGTGTTCGACATCTTCTCCACATGCAACACTAAACTTAAATGAAATCATGATATATTTTGATAGAATATAAATATTTAAGGATGGAAATTAAAATATACCTATTGAATTAGATTGAATGATTAGAATTAACTCTTTTTGTAAATATATGTATAATTATAATAAATTCCAATTTTAATATGAATGAAATCCAATTAGTTTACATGAGAAGACTAATAAGATCATTTATTACTTTGAAAAGTTTTTTTTCAATGAATTTACTTTTTATGAAAAATTAATTTCTATTTCAATAAAAATATGATTAATTATCATAAATTATGTTTCATATTAATACTTTTTAACTCCAATCTATTCATTAAATGATAAAAAATAATAATAATAGCAGTTAATATTTGAAAATTTCATTTTACAATAAAACAGGTTTTATTCAATTTTATGATTGTATTAAAAATTTGAATTTATAAATTTTAGAAAAAGAATTTTAATAGTTATGCATAATTTTTGTGATGTAGAATAACAATATTAAATTAAAATAATTTTTTTGTGGTTTTCTCCAAAATAATTCATTTCAAGTTGAAAAATATTGTTTTTGCAAGATTTATAATTTTTATTAATTTTTTATTATGTAAGTGTATCCCAGAAGATTAAAAATAATTTTAGGAAAAAATATATTTATTTAATAAATACCATTATTAATTTTAAAATATTATTTGTTCTTATATTTTCTATGTCTAACATTATTAGAATTCAATTTAAATGTTAGCTTTTAAAAAAACTGTTTTGATCTTTTAGTTAAATTAATTTTTTTAAAGTGATATTCAAATTTGGATTGAACTAAAAGCCTCATAGCCAGTATTATTTTTATAATAAATCATTATAATTATTATCCACAAACAATGTTATCTTATTTTTTAATTTAAATCATAAAAACATTATTTTTTCTAATATTTATTTTTACAGGATGATGTGAGTTAAAAAAAATATAATTTTCCAAAATTTTTAAGAATGTATATGATTAAATTATTTTAAAATTTAAAATAAAAATCATAAAATTAGTTAAAAGGGTCAATATTAATCTTTTTCATTAAAATTAATTACTAAGGCTAGAAAATAAATAAAAAAGTAAAAGTAAATTTAGGGAAAAGTTAAAAGTTTATACAAAAATCCATAGAACGTTAAAACATTTATAAAAAAAGAGTGTTTTTTGCCATTTTTGAGATAAATTTAATGTCCCAACCTATGTTTTCCATTTCTTTGTCAATTTACCCTTGAATAGTAACCTTACCATTTTGAAAATGTAAGGGTTACTCCCAGAACTACCCTTCTCCTCACTTATAAAGGGTAATATCTTCACCACATCAAGACTCCCATATACATTGAATTTAATCTTGAAACTATATCAATTTTTTACCTATAGAACCACATATCAGTTTAGAAATATCATTTTCACCATTATTTATCATATGGTCTCCATTTCTATAGATACTTCGAAGGAAAAATAAATTCCCCAACGTGAGTATTATCAACCAGTTAGATTTTCTTCATAATTATCTTCATTAGAATTTATTCTAGACAACCAAAAATAATTATATTAGTATAATTTCTATAATATAATTATATTATGTAAACGTTATTATCATTTTTTACTCATCCATCCCACCCATTAAAAAAAATTAAATCATCCTTTATACATAGATGCAGACTAGTACCACCTCGAGCAATGAAATTCATTTTTTTATCACCAAGCATAATTTATAGTTACTATAATGGTTAAATGGGGAAATCTTAATTTTTATCACATTATTATGGTTTTATTATGAAATACTAGTGAAAATATAAATAATTTTATCAAAAAATGATTTCTGTTTATTCAATCATTTAAAATAAACAATCTAAGAGGAAAATGATCTCTTTTTTCTAAGTAATAAAATTATATAAATTATATTCTATTTATAATTCAATATACTTCACATATAAATTGGTAATATACATTTAATAATATATTTATTCTTTTTAAATAATTATATTACTACTAAACCACTTCATAATCATCCATTAATCCAAGTAGGTCCATGTTATGGTCGATTTAACCACCTACTTGAAAAATACTATGTATTTATATCACAAATGAATGTTATTACTTATTTACTATTATTATATAATATAAATATAAATATTTAACAAAACTTTTATTTTTGGTTGTGGTTTGGTTATATCAACATTTAACTCATTAATTAGGAAAACAACCTTTCTTTCATTAAGAATTATCAAAACTTAATCATCGTCGATTTCATCATCAATGTTCTTCAGAAAAAATTACAAGAAATTATATAATTGATTTGTAAATTATATTTTAACATATATTCTAGTACCTTATATATTTTAGTAGTGATTTAATTTTGAAGAATAATATATCCCATCATAACTTTTAAAAAACCAGTTCAACTCGAGGAAGATTACATACGCCCAATTTTAAAAATAGGTAAAAACTAGCTAATATATATTAAATTATTATAAATAAGGGTCATAAATGTAATAGTTATGAATATGTTTCTTTTATATGAATTTAAAGGGGTTCATTTAATCATTTATAATGTTTTGTCTATGTGCGTAATTAATTAGTACCTAGGTAAGGGTTTTCAACTCAAATCCCTCTCCTTGAGACACGTTTGGTATTATGCTATTAATTTCATTTATGTGGTATATATTTTTCCTACGTGAGATATTATATCATGAATTTAATTTTAATTATGTTATTTAATTTTAAATTCAAATCCCTCTCTTTCAAAGGGTTTTGATTCTAATGTTTTAAAATCTATAAATGTTTTGTTTGTATCTATTCTGATTCCTTGAGACATAATTCATTTTGTGAAGCATATTTTATTTTTATTGTGTATTCACCACCACTAGATATATTTTTATCATAATAAATTTATTATATTATTTGGTTTTATATCATTGTGTTTGTGGATATATATTCTCACTAAACAAACCATTTGTCAAGTATTCTTCACTTCTTGAGATATGTTTCCATTAAGGGATATTTGTAACTCAAATCTCACTATTTGAGTTACAATGTTTTATATTAAAAATTTTTATTCCATACATGGGTTATAATGACCTAATATTTTTTTTCAATTTTATCATAATATTTTTGAAAATTAAATTTTTATAAAAAGAAGGCTTTATTACTATTTTTAATAGTATCAGTTTTCAACAAAGGTAATTTAAATTATTATACATATCGCTTTTATAATAAATTGTTTAGTCTCTTGGATCTAAATTTCATAAAGCATACATTATTAAATTTTTAAGTATACTTAATCATAAACTATTCTTAAAATTAAATGATTTAAATGTGTTTTCACTTCTCCTATTAAAATACACTTTTAGAACGATCCCTAACATCGTATTTTACATCAATGTTAAAATATTTTCTAAATTCTATTTTATGTTTTAATAGACATTAACCTTTTCAATATTAAAGGTATTTACCCTAATAAGGTTTATTTTTCAATATTTGTATAGTTATATTTTGGGGGAAGCTACTCATAGTACCAAATAATCCAAATCTTTACCCCTTATTGTGTGTTATTGTTCATGCATTCTTTTGCAAGGACGTTATCCATCAATGTCAATATAGTTCTAGGTTTTTTATTTTTACCCTGGGTATATGTTATTTTGAAACCATAAAACTTATCTCAATGGATATAATATGATCATAATATTATTTTATTGACTTCTTTAAATATAAAATTATCTATTTGGTGTGGAGATCACATTTTTCATAACAAAAATTGAATGATGTTCACATAGAAAGAATATAATTATATTGAAATGGGGGAAAATTATGACATTCCATATTTTTTTTATCAAAATATGGATTATTATTATAATGTGGAATATGTATTGTTTTACCATCCTACTTCTTTATATAGATTGGTTGTGATCATTTTATCCCTTTTATTAACATGGGGAAAAGTATTGGCATGACATATATAGTTATTCAAATAGGAATGATTATTGGAAAGTTAACTATATATTATTTGACCATACCTATTATTTATTAGGTTGGTTCATTATCACTTTATAACTTTTATTGATATGGGAAAATGTCTTGAAATTGATGATGACTATTGGATGGTATCATAGATTGGTCATGCAATGATATTCAATATTCCTCCTTATATGAATATTCATATTTTTAGTTGTCCAATTGTCCCATTGGTAATAATATAAAAATTTATTTTTGAATCTTATGGATAATGAATTGAATTTATTAAATATTCAGGTGCATATCTTAATTACATAGCCCTTATATGCTTCGTTATGACTCATCATAAAAAATAGGTTGTATTTTTTTATATACCTCTCCCTATAACAGGATAATGACTTTTAACAAGGCACTAATAGTAAGATTTCTATGTTCTAAATTATGTATTCATTAATAATGAGATCAAGATAATTTAAATAAATGATTTTATTTATTTTCTTGGATATTGAAATATTTTAATTGGATGTTGATTATGGATTCATGTTGTATACTTATTCCTACCATAATATTTGTTCCATTTTTATGACATTATTACCTTAGTTTTATTTTTTACCTTACTGATCATTTTATAGTACCATTATCATGATTCCATTTCCCTACATTATAATGAAAACTAGTACATGTATCATTTTTAAAATGATAACATGTGTGTAATAATATATAGGAGATATTGAAGAATCAGCATGAATAAAATAGTTTACCATATAATATAAAAGTTATGCTTGATATAAAAAGTAGACTTTATTAGTTTATGATGTTTCATAATTCTCTAAAGATAAAAAATTGAAAATATCCTTTAGAAGAAATAGATTCAATATTTTTTTATTTTTTATAAATGACTGTAAAATCATTGATTTTATAGATTCTATTAAAGCGTGTATATAAAGTAGGTGTTTGTGATATCAGATTTAAAGGAATGAGTCTGAGGTGTAACAATTGGTATCAAAGGAAATTTTTATATATCTTTAGAGGTTTGGATGTTATTTGATGATAATTTATGGGTTTAAAACTGATGTTTGATCCAAATTTCAAATGTATAGATAACCCTTTGAGATATTATATGTTTTAATGATATGGTTATAATATAAAATTTATTTAATGATTAAGATGCGATATGTTTAGTGAAAATCAAAATAATAAATCTTATTATATTATAAATTATTGAAGATTTGTTAAAGACTCCAGTATATGGTTTTACTAAACACTACATCCCTTTTTAGATATTGGAAGGTGGATGCGGTTCTAGAATAGGTTTACCTAGGGGTAACAACCCTGAATAGGGTGTGTTGGGTATTAACTCAACCATGACATAGTGCATGACAAAGATTCCATAATACACTCTTAACTAAACACACCCAAGGTATCTATTTTGGTTTATCCATATTCACTTTAGAAACTATAATGTTGGATTTTAATATGTTTTAGTTATTCAAAATAACAGAAAATTACCACAGATAACCAAGGATTAAACAAAAAGAGTCATATGTGTACATGAAAATATCATATGTTAAAAAAATGTTATTATAAGGGAAGATATATCTAATTGATATTTTCATATTAATATTTTGGATATTATCATAACCATTTTGGATTTAGTATTTGGTTGAAAGTAGATATAAACATCTTGGTTGTAGTTTAAATGTTTGTAAATATATATTAAATTGTTACAAAAACCTTAAAAAGTGAATTTTTGGGGATAACTATTAAAGAACCCATGATTGAGGTATGAATAATTCTTATGATAAATAAACACTTGATGTTGAGATAATAATGGGTGGTTTGTTTTTAAATAGGAAAGTTAGATAGTACTGGTAACCTTGGTCTTGATAATCAATTCATGATATGTTTTTGTAAAATTAAACAATATTCTGGGATATTTATATATATAAACTTGTGTTTGAATTTATGGACTAGTGGTTACTACCATTTTAGTTTTAAAGATTAATTTAATTTTTTGTGGAACATAAAACATCATTATTATTTATTGAGTTGGAGATTCAAATGGTTTTAGAGAAATATTGTTTTGGAGAATATATGATTAGGGTATAAATATACTTTGGTATATGATTCTAGGAATTATTAATAATTGTTGAGAAAATATAAGTAACTTTGTATACCATAATATATTAGTGTATAAGTCATACTAAAAGTTTTATCTTGAATGATAACTATGTTAAGAATACTCTCACCTACTTTCATTATTTAGTAATAATTAAAATAGTGAGGATGATATTTATCTAGGGGTTGGGGGGGTTGTAACACACCAACACTTTAATATATGAATTCCTTTAAAAAATAAAAATGTGTTTTATAGATTTCTCTACATGAATCAACAAACTTAAATGAAACTGTGATATATTTAGATAAAATATAAATATTTAAGTTTGACCATTAAAACCATGTTATTGAATTAGTGGTAATTAATTAGAGTAACCAACTTCTTAAATATGATTATAAATAAAATAAATACTACTTTAAAAATGAATGAAATTCAACTAGTTATGAAAAATGACTAATTAAATATTTTATTGTTTATATTTTGTTTAAAAAAAAATTATATTTTTAAGTGATATGAATATATATTTCGTGAAAAATATAATTAATTATTAGAAATTATATTTTATGTTAATAATTTATTAACAAAAATTTAGTTTGTAAATGGTTTGTAATAATAACAATAGTTAATATTTTCAAATGTAATTTTCCAATTAAATAAATATTTTCATTATATTTTTTGAATTTATTGAAAAATTGAATTTAAAAATTGAAGATTTTTTTTGAATATATAAATAATTTTTTTATTTACAATAGAAATATTATTATATGATGAAATTTTGTGTTTAGTATAAAAAGATCAACTTTTATTTTAAATAAATACTATTTTTGTGAAAATTATAATTTTTATGATTATATCATTTTATTAGTGTATCCTTGAAGATTATAAGTCCTTTGAATAAATAAGATTTGTATTTAGGAAATATTATTACTAATTTTAAAATATTTTACGTGCTTATAAATCCCATTTCTGACAATTTTAAAACTAAATTAAAATGGTTGTTTAATAAAAAAATATTTTATGTTTTTTCTTGAAATCTAGTCTTTTATATGTGAGTTTCAGTTATGGATTTCCCTAAAATCCACATAAACCGTTTATTTTTATAATAAATCAATTTAAGTCATTGAAATACATATGTAAGATAATTTTATCTTATATTTAAATGTTAAGTTAAAAAACATTTTTTTTCTAAACACTGTTTATATGTGATTAAGTGTGTTTATTTTAGAATTAATTTTTAACACTTACATAAATTTTATTTTATAAAGTTATTTTCAAATTAAAAATAGAAGTATAATTTTAGGTCAATTATTCAATCATAATATTTTTCATTAAAATTCATTACTAATGTTAGAAATTAATTATTAAGGAAAAAGTAAATTACGGTTAATGTTAAATGCTAAAAGAATACAAAAAACACTTTAAGTTGCATAAAAAGATATGGTTGAGGAGTTTTTCTACCCACAATCACTATATCCACCTCTTTTTTTCCATTTTTTTCCTTTAACCCTTGAATAGTGATGTTACATTATTCAAAATGAAAGTGTTACTCCCCCAAATTATGATTTTATCTAACTTATAAAAGGGTAACATCTCCACCTCTTCCAAACAAAGATATCCTCAGAATTTACTGTTTAAAGTCTACCAAATTTCTCCTCCTAGATCCTTCTACCACTTTAAAAATATTATGAGAACCATTATTTATCACAAGGCCTTCATTTTTATGGCTAATTATACTGAAAATTCAAGTCCTCAACGTGAATATTATCAATTAATTAACATTTATTTTTAATTATATTTTTTAAATTTTTCTCATTCCACATAAATATAAATTTATTATTATCTTTTTTATTATTTTATGATACTATATTAAGTGTATTATAATTGTTTATTAATCTCACTGATCCATTAATAAAAATAAAATCATCGTTCGAACGTATGTTCAGGCTACCATCTCCCTAACCATCAAAATTCATTTTCCACAACCATCCAAAATTTATATATCTTAGAATATTAAAAAAGTATTATGTTAATTAAGTCATTATGTTTTATTAGGAAAAATTGTATAAGTTATTAAAGATATTAACAACAAATCATTATCGATAATTCATTCATTTAAAATGGGAGAACTAAGAGGAAAATTCTATCTTTTTTCTATGTAATGAATTTATATAAATTATATTCTATTTTTAATTATTTTTAATTCATAAATATTAAAGTATTAAACACTATATAATATCATTATGGTTCTGGTGTAAATATATTACAACTAAACCACCTAAAAATCTTCCATTAATAATAGTTGTTTCGTGTTTGGGTGGGTTAACAACCTAAATGAACAGTACAATGAATTTATATCATGAGTGATACTGATAAATTATTTAATGGTATAATATGATATAAATTTATAAATATTTTTTTTTTGGTTTTTGAAAGGTCATATCAATATTTTTCTCATTAATTAAGAATACACCTTTTTTTAATAATCACTGAAACATGTCCATCACTGTTTTCATCTTCATGGTTATTAACAAAAACATACATGAAATGATATTATAGATTTATTAAATATCATGTAAAATCTATAAAAATAACTTATATGATCAAATATTAATGTAATTTGGAAAAAGTGTATAAACTAATTAAAATTTTATGAAGCCAATTCAATGTGATAATGATTACTTACACATAGTGTTGAAAAAAATAGACTATATATATATAATTATTTTAAATAAAGGGTATAAATAGTTATAGTTGTTAATAATATTACTAGGTCTTTATTTAGTAAACTTAATTTAATTATTCTGGATTTTTGGTGCAAGTGAAGAATGGATGACGATTGAGGTAAGAGTTTTCATCTAAAATTTCCCCCTTTGAGATATGTTTGGTATTATGAACCTAATTTAAATTAGGTAGTTTATATAATACATATTAAAGATATTATATTCTGAATTATTTTTTAACAATTCTATTTATTGTTCAATTACAATCCCCCTCTTTCAAGGGGTTTTGATTCAAAAGTTTCTAATTCTGTAAGAGTTTTCTTTGTCTCAATTATGATTCTTTAAGACCTCATACAATTTATTTACCATGTTTTCTTTGTATTGTTATTCTGTGAAAATGGTAATATTTTTATAAAAATATTTTTATCTCATTGGATTTTATAGATAATTCATGTTTCCTTATCCAAGTGACTATTGATTTAGTAGTTTCCCATGTAGTAATGATTTTTGGTGACTCAACATTCATTCAATGAGTTATGATTGTTCTCTAAAACATATATGTTTGGAATGTTTTCCCTTTTAATTAAATCACATTTTATTATGTCATTTTTTTTCCAGGGTTATATTTACCACCATTATTTTTTTGAAATAAATTATGTTCGATAGTGTATATGACACAGAACATTGAGATTAAACTAATGTTGAAATGTACTTATTTAAATATAACCATTATAAAATAGTTATTGAATTGGTGGGTATAAATTGGATCAAATAAATTTATCAATATATATACATTTTCTAATTAATAAAAATTTATTTATTAATGACTTGGAATTAAGAACTCATTTTTTGGAAAAGATATTTTATTCTTCAAAAATAAATTTTCTTCAAAAAATCTATTTATTTATTTTTTGGGAGAATATTTAAATTAATTTTAGTAACTTTTATAAGTTTTATTTCTAAAAATGATATATTTTTTAAAATCATCATATGCTGAAATTTTAATATCTTTCTAAAAAGTTTTATTTTTCAACAAATTGTGGAAAACCCAATTTGTTTATTAAAAACAATATTTTTTTTATTTTTGAATAAATATATATTCTATTGTTGTGTTAGTTTTAAAATTCAATTAGTTCTTTTTGATGATAAATAATCAAATTATAGTCTTTGGAATTAATTTTATAATTTAATTTAGTGTAAAGTTTTTCTGTATTTTCATTTTTCTAAAAGAAGAAGTTTTTATAGAATTTTTTGAAATTTTTTAATATTGATGTTTGAAACTTATAGGTATTGAATTTGTTAAATTTTATTCCACATATTGAATTACGGTCTATAAATTTTTGAAATATACCTCTTTTAGTTTTTGTTCAATATAAATTTTTATTGTGGTAAAATTTATCACCTCGATGAAGAGTAACCTAGGTAAATCGAGGTTAAAACTACGTGATAAGGCCATTTTTTCATATTAATATTTATTTGATGAATCAAAATTCAACCCTTATCACCTAAGTTCAAAAATATATTTTTTAGTGGACACCTTTCCATGAAAAGGACCTAAATAATATTTAATGGAATGAAAGTTACACAATGTCACCCTCTTAGTTTTAGACATATTTCATGTGTTCCCATAGGGACCAAATAAAATTATGAGTGAATCTAAATTTATAATTTTGGAATAATGAAATTATATTCATATAGGAAATTTATTTATAATTTTTATTGGTTAACCAATTTCCTTAAAAGTGTGAGTATGAGTAATATAGTATTTATTCAATTAATAGGAAACTATAATACATTATTTTAAAAATATTAAAAATAATATAATTCGATTTAATTTTAGTATTAAAATATTTTTTTGATAAATAAAACATAATTTTTTTCAAAGAAATATTATATTTGATTTTGAAATTTCTCTTTTTATCATTAATTTCAGGTTAAATGAATTATATCAAAATTGAAATTAATGATATTTTATCGAAATAATATTTCATTAAATTATTTAACAATCATAATAATACTGAGATAGGAGAAGGTGGAAAATATATTTTCATAAATATTATTCCATGTCTATTTATTAACCATTTTTTACCTTATAAGTAAAATTACAACCCTTCAAATATAAAAATTACTTTACCACGATTAATATTAAAATTGGCTAACCAAGAGGTCAGTAAAAAGATAATGTTTAAAATGAAAGAAAACATCTACCCAAATTAGTTTGGTTGATGTTATTTGAAAAACAAATACTAAATTATATTATGATCTATGGACATTTAGAATATTTTTTTATTGAGAATGAATTTGTTATAAATTAATCTTTTCAGAAATTCTAAATGTTCCCTCAGCTCAATTATAAAATGGAACCCCACCTTTCACATATTCACCCCACTTTGACCCTTCTAGGTTGACTATACCATAAAAAAATCCATCTAAAAATTACTTATCCATATTATATATGATTTATCTTCTAAAAATACCCACATTTGGATCCTTAAGAGGATATTTAATGGAGCAACTTTAATTAAGTGGTAACTTCCTAAACCTATCACTTTATTTTTAATTATTCATTACCTCCAATAAGCCTATTTTATTTTTCATAAAATAATAAATTCAATAGCATAAATATAATTTTTTTTTATTATTACTAAATCACCATTTTACACCATCTTTTTAATAAAAGTTTACGCGAAAGTATCGCTAGTCCATACGTATGGCTTACCGTCTCCACGTAGCGATACAATTTATTTTCCACCTCCATATTTCATGGATGGTAGTTATTATGGGTTTAATGCTTATATATGATAATTATGAAATAATTATACTTTTTTGATGATGACATAATATCTATCTTCATTCCATCCAATCCTTTGGAAAACAATAACGTTGCTCGTTCATATGTGTGGACTACCACCTCCATGATGTGATGTGATTTTTTCCATTTCCCTTTTACTTGGATGGTAATAAAGATAGATTTAATAAATATATGTTGTTTTTATTAAATAATAATGATTCAATAAATTTAAACTATTATTTAACTTTCTTTAGTTTCATCTTTCAAATAGTAAAAATAACATTCATTCGTACATACGACCTACCATTTCTATGAATAGTTCAATTAAATTTTCTATCTCTAATTTTTTGGATGAATATAAATAAATATTATATTTATTAGGATTAAAATACTATAGATTATAGAACAATGAAAACATTAAAATTTTCCAAAATTCCAAAATGAACTTCTTATAAAAAAAGGAACAGTTAACTCCCGAAAATGAAGATTTTATTCATGAATTTCTAGTAAATGAATGTTTAAATGTTTAAATGGGATTATATGTTATATTGTAGGTTTTTACATGATTAAGGTATATAATTATAATAAATTTAAATTTATTATACATGATGTTATAATGTTCTCAAAGAAAGTGGAAACTCATTGTAAAAATTTATCGTATGAAATTATTATCTTTGGGAGATATGTTATGTTATGCACCTATGTTTTATGATGTGTATATACTGAAATTTGAAATATTATATCATAAATACAATTATGTTTATTATAATTATATTTTCACTTGAAGTTAATCTTTCATGGGGTTTACAATTAAAATATTACAATTTCATTGTTTACTGAGATTCTTTATGATTAAGTTTTGTTGGTTAAAAATTATGTTATAAAAATCAAAAAACTCATTAATTTAACTCTAATATGGTTATTCATAGATATTACATGTTTTTTTCATTTTACTCTATTTAAGTAATCAATAGGCCAAAATAATGTTTTTAAGTAAAACTAAATTTACTTCCCCCATCGATACAAAATGCCTTTCTATTACATTCCCATGTCTTCTAAAAATGTTTTCAAGAATGTTTTTATTATTATAAAAATATTTTCTAATGTAAATTTTAACAATGATAGAATTTTTACCCAATTATTTAAAATAAATATTCTTATCTTTTTCCAAAAAATATAATTTTGAGTTTTTTACAACAGTTAGAAAGGAATGTTTTATTTTAGCTTATATGACATGAATGAAATTTACCACAATCATGACAACTTAGTGATTTGAAATATTCCATGTGAACAATAAAATAATTTTTCATATAAGATGAAATATTTGATGTTAGTAATGTTTTATTAGGGATATGATCCAATTATACCATCGTTATTCTTTCTTTGGGTGGTTTATGATTATTATTCAAAGATTTTCATGAAACCCATTCATTTTCTATGGGTTATACAATGATAAAATGTTTGTGGAACCCATTTATTTTTCATGGGTTATAATTTTAGGAAATAATGAATTGTTTATGAAACCCATTTCTTTTCCACGGGTTATTCTTTGAGGAAATGTCTGTGAAAACTATTTCTTATTCATGATTGATTATATGATGAATGTTTTTTGATATTGTGGAATATATGTGCAATATTTTCATTATGTGGTGGGTGTGCCTAAAATCATATAGTCTTCCAATGCATTGGATAAATATGGATAACACCTGAAGTAAATATGTTATGCGTGAAACTAATTTTAAGTTCACAATTTCATCCATCGACCTGGTTTTCATGTCCCTATGTTTAAGTAAGGTCCTTGTTTCCATTTCTATATTTTTATGTATAGACCTGGATTTTATGTCTACAGGAGTAAGAATAGACTTAATTTTAATGTACATATGATTTGATGTGGACCTATATTTCATGTCTATAATTTTATGTGGATACCTTGATTTCCTTTACATAATGAGTGAACCTATTTCTATTTTAACATGTTCACAATTTTATAAGATTATGTTTTTGAAACATTCATATGATTAGGTTTTCTCATATGTATCATGTTATTTTATTGTTTTACGATCCATGCTTTATGAACTATAAGGATTTATGCTAGGTGTTAAATTATGGTCTATGATATGTAGGGTATAATTTTCAGATGTGATTATGAAGTTTTTATACCCTTATACTCATTTTATGTTTATCTAATAACTGATATCTCCCTTTTTACCATAACTGAGCATCTAAGTTCACCCTTTATTTTTTTTCCTTTTCCATAGGTTATGAAGAAATGTATTATGTATATGGTATGAGTTTGGAAGAACTAACTGGGAAACGACGTAGATATTTTATGAACTAGTTGTCTGTGTGTCCAAGCATTTAAAGATACCCAACATATGTTATTCGGGAATGTCTCATAATGTTAAGTATATAATATTCATATAAATAAATATAATATCTATGTATGAAATGTATTTGTTTCTATGATATTATCATAGGAATATTTAGTTAACATTTGGAAACAAGGATGAGAAAACATTAATGAGAACCATGAGGATAATTATAGGTATATGGTAATAACCTAATGATTTGTTAATGATCATAGAGGTGTAATAATTTTGGAATCTATAAATTATTTTTCATGATTCTTCACTATTAATATTTTTTTCTCACACTATGATTTTTGGTTTTAGTCTATGGAAGGAACCAAGAAGGTTTTTCTAATTCTGATGGATAATGTAATTATTTTCCTTACAAGTGAACAAATGAAGTGGGAGATGGAATGTGAAAACAAGTGATGATGTGGAAAAACGTCTCATGATATATCATTAAAGAATTTCACCTTAACCCACTCTTGGACTTACCAAATAATAGAAGTATTTATTTCACTCAGATCTCCAGTAGTGGAGACTATAAAGGGAGGAACATTTAGGTTATTATATATCAAGAATGTGGGAAGAATAACCCAAGTGAATGACTCATGGGAACAAGAAAATATTTTCTATGGGAAAAATAATTTCATAGAACAAGTAATTTCCAAATATAAATAAAGAGTTCGATAGAGGAAAGTTAAGATCCCACTAATGTACCATTTGTAGTTTAATTTTTAATGTGTGGGGAATATCGACATTATTTGTACCAATTCCAAAATCCAAGTGTTAAATCTTGAGATAAGGAAAGAACTATGATATGAAAATAATTTATGTGAAAGGATTGAAGTATTTATCAAGATATGAGAATTATGTTTGTAAGTGTTATATCAATGATATTATAGATTTATGAATCATGAAACATATAAGGATTATTCAACAACAATTTTTTTTAAGTATTTGAAAACATATATTGAATGGTACTGATAACCAATAATTGTGATAGAGTGGTATGATGAGAATTTAAATTAGCATAAAGAAATTATTAAAATTGATTAAGGAAATGGGACAGTATTGGTGACTATGAAATTGGTTAGGGATGTGATACGAAAGTTATTTAGGTAATATTTGATGAGGTTTATTGCACTTTTATATAGTATTTTTATTTATAGAATAAGTATGTTGGAATAACATATGTTATGACGTGATTTTAACTTAAGAGTTATGTATACCATCTAAGGTAAATTGGTATATGGACATCGACACCCCTTTTAAAGTTTTAAGTGATATAATTTCGATTTGTATAGAAATTATTAATGGGTTTTAGTAAAAATAATCCATTTAGGTTTAAATAATACTTCAGGTTAGTAAATTATTTAATGTGAAGTTAAATATATTATATTGGATATTGGTATATATATAATTTTGATGGTTGAAAAGTGATTGATTGATAAGGTAATATTTTAAGAGATATTTATAGTGAAGCTAAGGATTACCTTTTAGGTTAGTATATAATTTTAATTGATGATATTTTAGTAATTTAGACTACATTATAAAATCTATCATGGGGCCTGATGATATTCTTAGGATGTGTTTCATTATGTTAAGGTATATGTTACTAAAATGTTTAACATGCGACTAAACTTGAATGAATAATTCACAAGAATGAATTTAAATTTTAAGGATGTATTATGAAAGGTACAAGGGAACCATTAATGTTAAATTATTTTTTAATAATGATGTTTTTTATTAAATTATCTATGTGAATCCATTTTTCTTATTGTGAAAAATTTGGACTGAAATGTATTATTTAATAGATTATTCTTTTTGGAATTATTTTAACTTGTTATATTTTTTTTGTTTTTGTTAACGTATAGAGATAGGAGTAATGAATTTTATTTCTTTTATATATTATATAATATATTAAAAGTTCAATTTAGTTCTCCATGAAAAAAAATCACCTTGAAAATTCATTTCTAGTAGTATGTGATGAAGTAGAAATTGATCAAAGAAAAACTAAAGGATGAAATTATGGTTAGGATTTGGAAAGAATTCAAGTAAGTTTATTTTCTCATTTTCCATATCTTGACTGTATATTAACCCCTCAACTTTAGTAAAATTATCTATAATAAAAATTTATACCTTTATTTCCATTGAATCAATTGTTTTAAGCCACATTAGATTGATGGTTTTATGGATGTTAATGTTCTACTGAACATGTTCAACATCACTCTCTATTAGTCATTGGGTGTCAGTTTTCTCTTCTATGACAATATTATCACTTTCCATTAATTTTATTCTATGCATAAACCTAGTTTCATTTTATTTCATGTGACCTTCATAGTTCTTAGTCCCCCTTTTCAAGAGGAAGTTTTGTTATCCTTTTTTTTATATAAGTTTTCAAGAAAAACTTTTTCAAATATAAAACCTTTTATTATGAAACAAAATATAAAAATATGAGGAAAAACGTTATTTAATGTGGAGAGAATGTAACACATTATGGTTTTTAATTAAGGATATTATGTTCGATAATGTATATAACATGTAACAACAATATTAAACAAAACATGAAATATCATTATTTAAATATGGCCGTTATATCATATCAATTAAATTGGTGTTTATTAATATGATTTAACGTATTATAAAATATATATTGTGGTCATAATGAAGGAAAAGTATTTTATTAATTCTTATGAATTAAGAAATCAATTTTTTGAAGACATTTTGTTCTTTAAATATATGTTTTCTAAAAAATTGTATTTATTTCTTTCTATAAAAGAATATTGAAATAAATTTCTATAAATTTTTAAATTTTTATTTTATAAAAATGATATAATTTTTGAAATCATCATATTAAAATTATCTTATGATTAAATAGTGATATTTGTATGATTTTTTTACTTTTCATTGAATAAAGAAATATATAGATTTTTATTGATAATTATATTTATTTTAAGAAATTTATTATGAAAAATTATTTTTATAATTAGGTTTAAAATTTAATTATTTCATTATTATTAAAAAAAATCAAAATATAGTCATTTTAATGAATTGTATACTTGAATTTAGTATAAAAATATATTTTTAAATTTAAAAGGGAATTTTTGAAAAAGTAGTTTTCTTCTCATTTTGAAAACTTTTTAAAAAACTTATTTATTCAACTTATAGTTGTTGAATTTTATAAATTGGATTAAACATTTTTAATTGTGAGGCTAAGATTTTTTAAATAGGCCCCTTTTAGTTTTTGTCAATATAAATAGTAACTGTGGTAAGATTTATCACTTTAGTAAAGAGAAAATTATTTTAATATAGTATATAAATAATTAATATGGAATAAATTTTTTATCTTATTATTTATTTGATAAAGAAAATTTTACCCTCATCACCTTATTATTTTAATTTATTTGTTTAATTTTATATTATTTATGAAAATAACCTATCTAATATTTAATGCAAATAAAGTTACAAAATACCACTCTCTTTGTTTTAAATGGATATAAAGTGTTCATAAAGGTAAAAAAAAGAATTATGAATGAATATAAATATCTTTTCTTTGCGTAATAAAATTATATTTATTATGGTAATTTATTTATATTTTTTAGTTTTTAAATATCTACCTTAAATGATTACACAATGCTAATATATTATTTATTTTATTAATATAAAAATAAAAAACTATTTAAAAAATATTAAAATTAATATAATTTGAGTGATATATGGGGTTCCATGATTGATTTTGGTAAATAAATCGTATAAGTAAGACGTAAGAGGATTATATTGAAATTACAACTTTTTATTATGCATTTTAAGTAAAATATAATTAATAGTGTCCATATTTAATTTAATGATATTTTATCATATTAATTTTTTATTATTCACTTAAAAGTCATAAAATTATTGGAAGCTGAAAAGGTGGATAATTTATGGTCTTATATACTATCCCTTGTCCATTTATGATCCAATTTTTATCTTATATTTAAAATTATATCCCTTTAAGTGTGAAAATGGTGTTACTGTGGTTAAGGTTAAATTGGTCAACCAAGCGATTGATAAAAATGATAAGGATTAAAATGAAACCAAAACCAATAAAAATTAAATTATTTTATGAAATTAAAAAAAATAATAACATATATTCTAATATAAGTCCATTTGGAATCATTTTTCATCAGAAAAACTTTATAATAATTTAAACTTTTATGAAACTCCAAAAGTTCCCCTCACCTTTATTATAAATGGGAGCCCATGATATCTATTCATAACAAAATATTTATGATTATATATATAAAATAAACTAAATATATCACATATAAATTTTTTTGTAAACATGATAGAGGTTTTTGTTCTTCCCTAAACACCGACACTAAGGTGTATAAAAGGATATCAAGTAGACTTGATTCAAAGAAGAGGTAATCATCTTAACCGATCACTTTGTTAATTTGATTCTTATTTACCTCCTATAAATATATTGTATTTATATCAAAATAATAAATTCAGTATCCTAAATATAATTAAATTTTATTAGGATTATTAAATCATCATTATTGACCTTCATTACCATGAAGTGGGAAGTGAATATATCACTCGTGCGTAGGTATGACTTACCATCTCCACGCAGCGATACAATACATTTCCCCCACCATATCTCATGGATGGTTATTATGATGGGTATAATGTATATATATATTGAAATTATGAAATAATTATACTTATATAATTAAAATATAATATCTACCTTCTAACTTTACAAACTGTTGGAAAATAGTAACATCGATCATGCATACGTGTGGACAATCTTGTCCAAAAAGAGATGTGGTTTTTTTTTAATTTTTGTTTTACTTGGAAGGTAATAAAGACCTATTTAATTAAAATAGTGCATGCTTACGTACGACCTACCATGTCCATAAAATGTGTAATTTACATATATTTATATATTTATTTTATGTATGAGTTTGAATATGTATATAATTAATATAAATTATATTTATATAATTATTATAGTTTTTAATAATATATAACAATGATAAAAGAAAAATTATCATATATTCCAAATTGAAATTCTCATTAAAAAATACGTAACCATTAAAACCCCGAAAAAAATGATTTTAACAAATAATTATTGACATATGAGTGTTGATATGTTATAAGTAGACAATATATGGTATTATAATTATGTAAATTATTATATTATATAATATTAATAATTTTAAATTTGTTATAAAATTGGTTAGAGTGTTTTTGAAGAAAGTGGAAACTAAAGGTAAGGGTATATTGTCTCAAATTATCTTTTTTGGGGCATATGTTATGTTGTGAACCTATATTATTTTATATAGTGTATATAATTCTCTTTTAATTGTTATTTCAGGATTATCATTATTTTCATGGATTTTAAATTTTAACATGAAGTTGTTATTTAATGGGGATTATGATTCAAATCTTATGAAAGTAGTAAGAGTTTTATGTTATAATCTATATCTTGACCAGGATTGTATATTATTAAGTTTTGTTAATAAAATATTATGGTATAACTCTTTATAAACTCATGAATTTTATTCTAATTCAGTTATTTCTAGAAATTACATGTTTTTATTTAATTTTACTCCCTTTAAGTACTCCAGAGACAAATTGTTTTTAAAGAAATATTGACTTTATTTCTCTCCCTAGTTGAGAAACCATTTATCAACCATATCAATGTTTTACAAAAACATTTTCATGAATTTTGTGAGTGCAATCAAATAATTTACTAAATTAATTTTTATCCATGTTCATTTTTTTTAAAATGTTTTAAAAGAAAACGTCTTGTGGTTTTATGAACATGGCACTTTTAATTTTTTTTTACAAAGGTAGGAAAAGAATGATTTATTTTAACTTATACGGCATCAAGGGAATTTAACACCATCTTTAAAAATCAATGATTTAATGATTTATTTAAATGTTACCATCCTTTATTTAATGTCCCATTTTCTTGTGGCACATATCTGTATGACTTCAATGATGTTATGGGTGACCCCGAAATTCTTTAGTGCTCCAATGAATCAGGTAAATATTAATAACTCATGAGGTATATATGTTATATGTGAACCTGATTTAATGTTTTTAATTTCTTGAAAGGGCTTGTTTTTCATTTCAATAAGATTAAGAATGGACCTAGTTTCTATGTTCAAATGTAACAACCAAGTTATCAAAAAAATAATTTTCATGTTTGTTAATATTTATGAAATATATATTCATATTCATTATAAAAAAATAAATTAATTTTTAAATAAAAAATAAATACTTTTATTAAAGTATCTTATTATAATGTGTCATTTTAAATCTTTATTTATAAATTTTAGAATTTTAATTTCACAATGTCAATTTAATTTATAAATATAGTATATAAATATAATTGATGGTGAAATTATGGGATTTTTCATAAAGTATTATTTTTTTATGAATAGTGTAAATAATGATTATTGTAAAAAGTCATTTCAGAAAATTAAACAAAAAATTATTATTTTAATTTTATTTCAAGTATTACATATAATATTTATATTTATTTAAACCATTTAATTACATTTGAATCATCTTTAAAGAATATTTTATTATAAGTTTATTTTTGGGTAAAAAACTCATTTTATGAGAAAAGTTTTATGGTTTATAATGTTTCTACTTAGAAATTAATTAAATTAATAATTAATGAGGAATGATATTATAGATATTTAAATATTATATATATAAAAATATGAATTTAAATTTATAATGTTATGATTACTTATTTTAAAGTTAATACATGATAATTGTATACTTGAAAAATTAATTTATAGAAAAATATTTCTTCATCACATCTTCAGATTTTATTTTATATTAAATTAAACTAATTCTATGAATTTAATTTTATAATATTCATTACAAATTTGAAATTAAATGAAATAAAGGGGGGGGGGAATGACCTTTTTTTTTTCAAATTCCTATTATATTTCCATATTTCACCATTATATAATATGTGGTTTAATAATGATATGGTTTTCATCTTTTTTAGATGTGTAAAACATGGGTATAACTTTTTCCTTTTAAACGATTCCAAGTGTGTCCCCTCTGCCACTTATAAATGACCATAAAATTTCATATCCTATTAACACCATAAAATATTTTTGTTTTAAGAAATTCCTAAATAAATACATTACATACTTCCATATCCACATCTGAGGGGCCTTGGTTTTATCAGAAACAAAATCTTAGAAGGATTTAATTATAATCCTAAAGAGGTTGTCTGAAGAAGTCGATTCGTTCTTCACCGAGATTTTTTTTATTATTCCATATCTTTCATATATTGTTCAACAATTATGATATAATAACACAATTATCTACCATATATTGAAACGTTACTATTCTAATGGAATAACCTAAAACCATATCCTCTTTCTTTAAAAGGTAAAAAATACCATCATTCATGTGTATAATAGACAACCTCCTCACATACCAATATAATTTGTTTTCCCTTATTGCCACTAAAATATATTTATAATGATGGATTATATGTTTATATATGGTAATACTGAAATAATTTTCATTTTTAAAAGATAATATATCAATTTATTTTTAACTTTCTATTCACTAAAAAATGATACTGTTATTCGTGCATACATTTGGATTATCACCTCCATGAAGTGATGTGATTTTTTTCATAACCACATCACATAGATGATGTAAATAAGTGTATTAAAGTAACTAATATGATAGTTATGATATAATTATTATCATGGAAAGATAAAATAATACTTACCTCCTTTTGGTAATGATCGTTGAGAAATGAAAATCTTGCTTATGCATACATACAACCTATTATCTCCATGACTGTAACATAGTCAATTTTCCATGAAAATAATTCATGGTCTGTTATATATATATATTTTATTTATAAATATGATAAATATTACATGATTATTATTATATAGACGATGTAATAATAAATTTGTTTACCACTGATAACCAACCAAATTTATTTTTGACATAAAATTAGAATAACATCAAAACTTCAAATGTGAACTTAAATGATTAAATAATTTTTTTATAGCATGATAAGATATAAAAAAATGAATAATAAACTTGAAAAATGTTTTTAATCAAGTAAATAATTAACATAAAACTATTTTTTCATGAAGATAATGAAAATACATGATGATTCAAACTCAACGTAAGGGACACTTTAACATAAGACCTCATTTTAAATGCTTTAAATATTTATTTTGTAAACATTTCTATATGATGTCCATGTTCTTATAAATGTTTCAAGAAAAAACATACTTATTATTAAAAGTATTATATAGTATATATTTTTACAATATTTTAATTAAATTAGAATTTCTAGGAAATGAATGTTTTTAAGGTTTTACAGAAGGAATTTTCTCTTAAAAAATCATTTTTCAGAGATACCCTTTCAAATTTTTTTTCTTTCATGTCCAAATTTTAAAAATTATTTTATGAATTATTTTATAAAAAAATAAATTATTTATAAATGATATGTTATTCCTATTTTAATTTTCTTTCCAATATTTTTAAAAGGAATATTTTTGTGGAATGTTTTCTCATTCATTCCAAAGAAAAAAAGGAATGTTCTATTTTAACATATATAGCGACACTAAATTCTCCCGCCACCATAATTATTATGTGATTTTTGGATTAATTAGCAACATTTAATATTTTATTCAACGAAAAAACCTCATTCCAATTTTTGGGTATTTTGGTATTAAAAATCGGGTTTTATAATAAAAGGGTATTTTAATACTAGAAATTGTTTTTTCATATGGGTGTAAAAGAGTTTTTCAATGGTTTTATGAAGAAAACGTGAAATAATAAAATTTATTATTTCAAATTTATTACATGAGCATTATATATGAGAAACATATGGTCTTGATATATATTATATAATGGGTATATCCAAATAGTGATAAGTGAGCACATTATTGATTATATAATTGGCATAATCGAATAATGCTCCAATGCACTGTGCAATGTTCCTTATCATAATTGGAAGGAAGGTGGGAGTTACTATAGGGTTCCTCAAATGGATTTAACGGGAATCCAATTATTTATGAAATTATTTTAAAATTGTGTATGAATATGTTGCTCTAAGTTACTAGAAATGATTTTTATTTTCTTTCAAAAGATTTTAATATTTTTATTTGAAGAAAATGCATGTGTGAATTTCATGTGAAAATTATATATTTCATTCTCTCAAAGAACATTGTGTAAATGTTAAAAATTTCATGGGTTTTCATTTTTCTTCACTATACCAGAAGTTTTATTCATTTTTATGTCCCTTAAGGAGATTTTTTTTGTCAGTAAATTTTTTTAAAATATTTTTCAAAGGGTTTATGGATGAGTAAAGTAAAATAATAATTGAAGGTAAAATTAATGATTTTGTTTCCAGAAAAAAATAATTTTTTATATGAAATGTTTTTTATGATTTGAAAAATGGATTATGATTAGAAGTTCCCACATTTCAATATATGGTTTTGTTATGTTTGATTAATGACCTAATTATATAAAACATTAAACCTAAAAAAACAATAAAATATAAGTGAAAGAATTGAAGTCTTTAAAATTAAAATTATTAATGTCTAAGGATGGTTAATTATATTTGGTATCGAAGTAATTATTTATATAATTTTAATAGTTATTATAATGTTAATATATATCCCTTGATTGATTTTACCTAATGTTTATATTGAAATCATTTAGCATCTATATATTTACATGTTTCTTTATCTTAACCATGTATGTTCAGAATGGTTTTTGGTAGAGGAAATATAGAATTTGTTTTAGGAAGGAACTTAGAGAAAAATATTTTTCCAAATAAAGATCCCAAGATGGTTTGAATTAGAATTGAGAAGTTTGTTTATATGAAGGATCAGTTAAAAAAAGATATAAATGGTGGTGGTATCCATGATAGAGAGATATAAAGTATTCCATAGTGGAAAATGATGATAGTGAATCATTTTATGACACAAAAGCATCCATATTTTTGAGGAATCTCAGATACAGTGGTAGCTAAAGATGGATCAGTTAACTGGAGAATAAATTTTAGGTCATTGGATTTTCATAATGTAAAATGGTAACAATTTTTGTTTATTGTTTCGAAGGTGAAGCTGATCAATGGTGGAATTTGGTTAAGAATAACCGAGATAAAGTTGATCTCGATGCCATAAAATATGAAAAATTTAATAATATTTTTATAGATAAATATTTCCCTATTATTTGCTGACTATGAATAGAGAAATAATTTTTGGAATTTAGGGAAAAAGATTAGGATTATGTAGCTACGTATGAAACTAACTTTATAATATTGGCTAGGTATATACCTAATTTTTCCATGACATGGATAGTAAAATTAATTTTTTTTACTATAGTTTAATACTAATTTTATGAAGAAATTTAGCCCTGTGAGAATTTATAATCTTGGAAATAATTGTTCATTGTGATGAGAAAGTGGATATGGAGTTTATAGATACTTATGTGCTTTGAGATAACAAGATTAATAAATGGTCAGGGTGGCTGGTAATGAATAATCATCTAACTAATTTTTTTAGGTATGCACCCAACTTGTTCAATGTGTAGTAAAAAAATTTAAAATAACACTTGGTAGGATATGGAAAGCATTATCGGTGTGTTCAGTTTAGTTATAGCACTTTTGACTATAAATAAAAGATTCTTAAACAATAAATGAATGAGATAACTGATATCCAACCAATAATGTGAGGTTTTTGTTGTAATGACTTTGGTCATTGTGCTAATATGTGTTTTAGGATTGTTACAAAAGAGGTAAATCATAAATATTTGAAACTGAAAGGTGTGGAAGAATCATTTTCCACTATTATACTTTATGTTGTATGATCGAATGAATTTGTCACATGTATTTTTCTTGTTTATTAAATTTTTGTCAATACCGTGTTTGAGTATGGATCTTCACATACCTTAATTTCTAATAATTATGAATATAAAATTTGAATATCACTACATGAAATAAGGATATAACATTTTTAAAAAACTCCACATGGGAATATTAATGAAACCAAGATTTATAGGTGTATTAATATTTTTATTAGTTTAATTTTATTTACAGAAAATGTTGTTGAACTACCAAGAGTAGTGTTTAATATTATTTTGGATATAGATTAAATTTTACATTATAAATATAGAATATATTACCAATCTAATTAAGTTTTATTAAATGATTCCATACATTTGAAAACATATCATGAAGCTGGGAAATTGATTAGAGACAACTGTGAAAGTAGCCCTGATCAAATTATTGAAAAGAAAGAAACTATTTGGATTAGGGATGTACCAATAGTGAATGAATTAATGGATTAATTTAATGATGATTTTACTAGTTTTATTAATGTTTGGTAGGTTAAATTTACTACTGAATTAGTTTATGATTCAAATCCTATTTCAAATCCCTCGTAGGAATGACTCAAGTTGAACTTTTCGAATTGAAAAATAAATCAAATGAGTTACTAGAAAAGGATTTCATTCGACCAAGCAATTTACTATGGAGTGATCGTTTTTATCTGTCAATTTTTTTTCAATGTTACTTTTAACTGATTACCAATCATTTAATTACATCGATGTTATGAACATGTATCCTTTACCTCATATCGATTATTTTTTTCATCAGTACCAAGGAGAACAATACTTTTCAAAGAATGATCTCAGGTTGGGTACCAAGAGTTGAAATTGAAGGACATTGATATTCCAAAGACTATGTTTTACACTAGATAAGGCCATTATGAGTTCTTATTTATAACCTTTCTGTTTTATAATATATCTATTGTATTTATAAAACATATGAATATAGTTTTCCATGAGATGTTAAAAATGTTTGGGGTTGTTCTTATAACACCACAAATTTTTGTGAACCAATTATTTTGAATAAGTGAATTTTATTTGATGTCAGGTGTTTCACTCTACACTATGTCAATATTCATTGTATGTTACACTAAGAAAATTCTGCGCTTCATCATACACTGACATGGCTTGTGTTACAAAAAACACTCTCATTCTAAAGAACATCATTTTTTTATAATTTTTTAAATAAGATAGTTATAACCTATCCGTTAAACATCGTAATATGAATATGAATAACTTAATTTTAAATATTAGTTTGAATCATTTTATATAAATAAATCATATTGATAATGTATTATGTAATATTTGTAGAGTCATCATATGTTTAAAAAACTTGTTTCTCAAATGAATACTTATATGTCATTATGTGAAAATAGTAAAATTAATTTTAGAATTTTTTTGGAATTTAATTTTATAAAATAAACACATTTTTTTAATTCATAGTGTCAAAATTATCTTAGGTTGAATTTTTTGGATTTTTCTAGAAAACCTCATTTTTGGATGAATAGTGAAAACCCCTAAATTTTAATTCAAAACTGATTTCTCGTCTAATTTATTTACATATTTAGATTATATCTTAAGTTTATTTTAAATTTATAATATAAAAAATATAAATTTTTTTATCCTATATATTTAATTGGAGTTATTTTTATTTTGATTTTATATATAATATCTTAATAAACCTTGGAACATTTTTACTTTTAAAACTCGCTTTCGTACAATGTATGCGACATTAGAATTAAACTTAGTATTGGAGGTTCTATGAAATGAATTTAAAAAATTTACATAAACTATTATAACAAGTAAAAGTTTTAAGGTCTAATAATTTTAACATAATGTTTTTCTGAAAAAAAATAGCGAAGGTAATTAAAATTTATTTCGCTGATTAAGGTAAAATTAAACTTAAAAAGGGAAAAAAATTAAACTTAAAAGAAAAAATGACCAATAAAGATTTCAAACACCCGTTTGATAGAAATATTTCGTCCATTAACCTCCCATTATTTAATTTCATTGTTTTTGATTACTTTTTTTTAAGTAAAATCATGGGTACACCTAAGTTGTTTTTAAAATTTCCAAGTGTGTCCCCATCCCATCTTATAAAAGGCCACTGCCTACCACCTTCTCCACAACTCTCAAGACACTTATGTTGAAAAAATATATGTCTAATTCAATTTACATCATCCCTACCTTCCTCATTGAGGCATCTGTTTGGGTAGAAATCTAACCAAGTAATCTCTTTGGTGAAAACCATATGGATTTACCCAAAGAAGAGGTAACATCCTTCTTCAAGATCCTTTCCTTTATTTTCCTTCTCCACTTTCTCAATTATTATTATTAAATGCTAACATAATATCAAAAAAAGCCTCAATATACCAAGTTGTTTTTATTCTATGGAATCAACCTTCACATACATAGACTTCATTCTAATGAGTTATGATCTTACCATTCTTGTGTACGATGAACTACCACCTCACAAAATGATTTTGTTCATTTAACCATTATCACCTCTCATGGTCAGGAATTATAATTGAAAACATATTTTTATATTATATAAATGTTATTTTTTGATTTATTCAAAATTATATCATTATTATATAAATCCTACCTTCATTATTTCCATTTTTTAATACGATAACTTTATTGGGGGAAGTGTAGACCATCACCTCCATAAAGAGTTGTGATTCGTTCTCACTTTACGTGGAATCTATTAAGGATGGGTTAACTAAAAATATATGATATATATGAAAAAGTAATTAAAATAGAATAATATTATATATTTACAAACATATATGTCCTTTTCTTTCATTCTTTCAACCCAACAATAAAATGGATGCAATGTTCACGTGTAAGTACGGCCTACCATCTCCAGGAATGGTGTATTTCATTTAATATTTATATATTTTATAGATTAATATAAATATTTATATATAGAATATATATGATATATACATCCTGTTTTACATTCCATAAATAAGTAAACATTTATCTAAGTAAGAGTATCAAGACTAACAAGTCAAAACAAGTACGATAAACAACATAGTTATTACCCGAAACATTAATTTAACATGGAGTTGTTAATTAATGGATAATATAATGTAATAACTGAATAAAATATGGTATTATATATAATAATATGGTTCTATGTTATATTTATAATAAACATATATTTATTCCATAAGAGTTTTGACCATTAAAAAATAATGTTTTATCTTAAGGAAAGGGAATTTCATCTCACTTTTTATTTCCATGACATACATGTGATATTCACCACTCACTTCTTTAGTGTGATATATATACAGCCTTATTACATGTAATATAATTTATTTACATTATTTAATTAAATTAATATATTTAATTGATAGTATTATTTAACAGGGATCGTGATTCAAAATCTATCCAGGTAGTAACCATTTTCTCAACTCAATTTTATTTTTAATGAGATACAAGACATGTTTACCCCATATTTATTATTTGTGGTGTGGTTAATTAACATGGATGTATTATATGACTGTTATAATTAAATTTATTCATATTTACCAATCATTTTTATGATTCTTATTTCATGGGGTTTATGTTTCAAAAGTTACCAAATCAGTAAAGTAAATTTGTCTCAATTTTCTTTCTTTGAGACACATGTTATGTTAGGAACTTATATTATTTTAAATGGAGTATATACCACCATTTTAAATTTTATATCACGTGCCCCTTTATTTTCATAAGATTTTATGCTCCATGTAATTTCATTTTCATACATGAGGTAAAATTCAATGTTACCAAGTGGTAAGAGTTTATTGAAACAATCTCTTAATTAATTGAGACTTTTCATGACTATTATACAATTGATGAAATCTTACTATCCTTATTCCAAGAACACTCATGAATTTTTTTACACAAATTATATTCAAGATATCTTCATGTATTATTACTATTTTCCCACTCTTTGTTACTTATGTTATTTAATAAACTGTTTTTAAGAATATACAAAATTATCTCTTTCTTCAATCAGAAATCCATGTTTTTTCAAAACCATGTTTTATAGAAAAGATTTTCAGAAGTTTTTAAATATTTCTTTATATGTTTTCAAGGAAAATATTTCAAAATTATTTCAGGATATATTTATAATTTTTCAATGTATTTTAAAAGAAATAGTTTGAAAAACGTTTTTAGATTATTTTTTTTGTTTTTATAGAAAATGATTTTCAAAATTTTTTAAGATTATTTTATGAATTTTAAAAGTGAATACTTTTAAAAACATTTTCAATATTATTTTTATGTTTCCAAGGAAAATGGTTTTTGAAATGTTATAAAGATTCTATTTTATGTTTAAAAATAAAATGTTTTTTAAAGGGATTTATGTTTTAGAAATATTTTTTCAAGAGTGAAGGATATATTCTTCAAGAAATATTTTTAAAACGATATTTTCAAATTATTTAAAATATAAAATGAAATCCATTGGTGTTACTCTTTTCTTAATATGGAAATAATTTAAAGTCTCTATTCATATTTTTTACCTAAATTGTTTAGGTTTTTATAGAATGATGTTTATGAAATCTATTTCTCTAACACATGTTTTATGGTTTTTAAACCCACTTATTTTCACAAGTTATGATTTGAAAAAATAATTAGGAAACCTATATATTTTCCATAGGTAATGATATGATTACATGTTTGTTATCCCAATTTCATTTTATGGGTTAGTATATGATTTTTATGATCTTATGGAACATGTATGTATTATTTAATTATGATTTGGGTGGGACATATATCTTCATCCAATAAATTGGGTAGTGATTTATATCCCCTGAGATAATGATGGTAATCAATTCATAAGGCCTGATCCACTATAGGAAGATGTGTAAACACGATCCCTAAAATAAATGTTCTACGACAAGGATATTGGTGTGTCCTGCCCTGTAGGTGTAATCCCCAGAAAGATGGGAAGATGGGGAAACCCGATCCACTACTAGAAGATGAGGAAACCTCATACAATATGGGAAGATGTGGAAAGATGATCCACTATGGGAATATGGGGAAACCGATCCCCTATGTAAAGATGGGGAAACAAAATCCCTTATATGGAAAGGAATATGATTGGGCATGGTGGTGCTTCCCACCCAGTAGGTGTAGTCACCACACAAATAAATGATAGGAAACCCGGTCTAATATGGGATGGTGGGAAAATGTGATCCACACTGGAAAGATATGGAAACCCAATACCTGATAATGAAAGGTTTGTAAATGGGATGGTGGTGTGTCTCGTCTAGTTGGTGTAGTCTCTATGATGTTCCCTAATAATTTCTAGAAATTCTTCCTAACTTATATGTAATGATATTACATTTTTATGTGTATGCATCAATTCCATGTCTTATTACTATGTTATGATTTCATATATTATTCTTTTTTCCCTTATGAGTCATGTTTTATGAACTGTTAATCTTTATCCCATGATATACATTTATGATCTTTGATATGAAAGGTATAAACTTCTAATATTACGTTCACATGATAATAACATTATGATCATGTTAATAATTACATATCTCCCTTGTATATCCTTACCGAGCATCTGAGATGACCCCTTTTTTAGGTTTCCTTCCCTAGGATATGATGTTATGTATTACGTATAATGTTTATAAGAAGATTGGTAGTCATGAAGAACCTATTGGGAGAAAATGTAGCTCACTTATTTACTAGTGCTGATGATTCCATGTTTCCAGAGGCACTAGACTAATACTTTCATTGTTGGTATACTTATGTAATGATTTATGAATTTTAAACAAATCAAGTATTGTCTATGTGTGTTAAGAATTTATTGTTATCGTTCCTATTAATGATATTATGGTATATTCTAAATGTTTAGGGGAATATGAATGTAACATAAGGATTGTTTTGAAAAACATAAAATAAAATAAACTATATGGTAAATTTAGTAAGTGAGAATTTTAGTTGAAAAAAATTTCATTTCATAGAAATATTGTTTCTCAATATAGAATAACAGTTGGTACCACTAAAATAGAAGTTGTTGAAGAATGTTCAAGACACAAAAATGTCACATATATTCACATTTTTTATTGATTTTATGGTTACAACCAATAGTTTATTGAAAAATTGGTCGTTATTCTATCCCACTATCTAAGTTAACTCAAAATAGAGTTAAATTCAGATGGAAAATAGAATGTGATAATTGTTTTCTGGAATGGAAAAGAACATTTTCTAATTATTCAGTTTTAGCCCAGCCTTCTAGAAATAGAGATTGTTTCATCTATAATTATGCTTTATTGAAGGTCACAGTTTTGTCCGGATGCAAAATGATCTAGTAATTAGTTATTCCATACATCAATTAATACCATATGAGTAATATTTTCCTAAAAATATCTTGAATTAGATACTATATTTGTTTATTTAAAAATTTATAGGCATCATTTAGATGAAATATGGTGTGATATGTATATTGATAAAAAAAGTCTAAAGTATATATTCGCTCAAAATGTATTGAACATGAGAGTAACAAGATTGCTGAAACTAATCAAGGATTACAATTTCATGATTTATTATCATATTGGGAAAGAAAAAAAGTAGCTGATACTTTCATTTTACAAAATAGTGCAACATTAAATATGTTACATTTGAAATATGAACCTTTGTTTAATGATTTTATAATATTTTAATTAGATTTTGTGGATGATTGAACCTCTTTTATTTTATATAGTGTCTGTATAATCATTTCTATCATAAAGAATTAATAAATATCTGAAGGAGGATCATGTTTTACTAAAAATGTAGAGTTGGTTAAGAAGGTTAAGTTACTAAATTTAATTCTAAAAAATGTAGTGCTCATATATTTTGAAAGAGAATATGTGTACCTTGTGATTTCTAGTTTAAGAGTGAATTTTTGAGCGAAGCTTATAGTCTTTATTTTCTATTTTTCCTAGTAGAACTAATATGTATAGAGACTTTTGGAATTATTATTGGTGGGATCGAATGAAAAGATTTATTTATGATATTTCCATGAAATATTTGACATTGCAATAGGTTAAGATATAATGAAAGTTATTTAAGGGAATGCATTAACTTTTTCCAGTTCCCAAGGGGAAATGAGAAAACATATGAATGGATTTTATGTGGGGATTTCCAAAGAAATAAGGTAGAAAAAATATCACACCCTTTAATTCCTTTTGAGATATTTTTCAATTTATTTTTTGTCAATAATTTTTCCTTTTAGGATTTCCTTGTCTTTTTTGGAGAAAAATGGATTTTTGGGTAAATAGTATGTGGCTCTCAGTTAAGAAAACCATATGCCCTTGCCCAAGGAACCATGTGGACAAGTGGTTTTTTGGAAGTGGGTAATTTCATGGTTTGAACACAGTTGGTAAATAGTGAATGATAACCACAAGGCTTATCCTTCAAAGATAGTAATGGGTGCACTGTTACCACATGGTTTGGAAAACCATTCAGGAAAACTGTGCGAGTTTTCCAGGTCATTAAAAATTGGATTTTTTTATATCCCTTAGTATTTTCACCAAAAATTGACCCCTACAATCCCAATATGGGATTTCCTATCCTAGTTACCTCTCCCTCTTCAATTAACTCAATTGGACATCCATTTTGGTGGTGGTTTTGGGTGTATTTCTCCAAAAATCTCCAAATAAGTCCCTCTTTTCTTGATTTCCTTGTATCTTCTAGGGGTTCTCTTCTTCCTTCTTGGGGTTTCATGTTTCTAACTGGACGAGTGACCTTTTTAGGGATAGATATTTTTCTTGAGGGTTAAATATTATTTTTTTGGTTGATCTTGCCTTTACAGGGTTCACCTGATGTGTAGTTGAGTTTTAACACTATTTTTAGACGTTTCTACAAGTGAGGTAGGTGATTCCATGCTTTATCATTTTGAATGATTTTAAAATGGTTCCCTGATTACTTAAATATTCCCGATGAAATATATATGTGGTGTGAAATGAGGTTTCAAAATAATTTTTGGTTCGTATGGGCAAAAAAATTATTTTTCAAAGGAAATAGGTTTTATTTCATGTGTGAACCTATGTTTTATACTTTAGATGTGTTTAATAAACTATGAAAATTGTTCGAAACAATTTTTGAAATTTCTTTTGGGGTACATTTGTATTTTTAAGTGGTTGTAGACGTGGAAATAGTGTTTTATCAAATGTTTTTTATATTTATATCCATGTGTGTATGTGAATGTAATGATCTCTATGATATGTGAAAAGAAACCAGAGTATGAAAGGAATTCTAGGTGTTTAGGTGTGTGGACTAAGAATAGTAATTTTGTTGACTCATAAGTGTCTCTTCCCGTATTCATCTAGTATGTTTGAAGATTAAAACTCTCAATAAACTATAATGGTTGGAGACCACTGTAATTTTGTATAGATTCATCTCTACTGGTGAGTTCACTTGGAAAATGATTATTGTGGCTGCTATACCATGTTTCACTAAGATATGATTTACACAATATCTCAATAGAGCTAGAAACTATAGGGATTTCCCTTGATTTAGTGCTCTCTTGTGATGTGGTTCCATTCATCAGCATACAATAGACCGTGATTATATTTAACTCTTAAGGAAATTTTCTTTGAGATAAGTTCTTTCCAATATAAATTGTTTTCCTTTAAAAGTGATTTCGTTTAAAAATTGTTTTCCTAAAAAAAAGTTCCGTAAAATTCTTCAAATGTTTTAAAAAAATGAGCATTCTGATTTTTCTTTTAATATTATGGTGTGGAATATCTTTTTTTGGGTGACATCATACTAGGATTTGGCTTACACCCTACCTACACAATTGTATGTAAGTAGACTTGGTTATGTTTGACTAAGGTAAAAGAATGATATATTAGGATAGTGGTATCAGTTTTTAGGGGTCTTCCCTGTGCATTCGTTGTTGGTGGTGGCTTGAGGATGACGATCTTATTTTTGTGTTGTGGTTTTGGGATATTGTCTTATTTCTTGTTTTATTTAATCCCCTTCAGGTTTTCTTTAAATGTTGTAAAAATGAATCTGAAAATTGTTATGCCATGTTTGGTCATGATTATTTAGTTTTGGTTTATTTATTAATGTTGTTTTTTATGATTATTTACATGGGTGAAATTATTCCCAAGTTTCATCATTGATGCCCAGGAACTTGTTTCCACCCTATAGAGATCGGGAAGGCCCTTTGGTCCATGACACAGACTGGGTCTGGTGTCAGTTAGAATGAAATACCAGTTTGGTTTTTCAAAAAAATGAATTAGAGAAGGTAACACTCTTTTTGGGTCATTATATATGGGATGGTTCTGGGTAGAATAGAGCTAGGATTTTTGGGTATTGATGTTCTTGTTGTGAGTAGGGTTCCTATCCAGTAGACCTCAGGACAAGACTTAAATCTCCATGATATGTTGGTATTTTTTTGACTTCTCCCCAGGTGAGATTTACAGGGGTATAATATATATGTATACTGGGTGTGGGTGGAGTGGTCTGGTGGTTTGGTTTTTATTGTGATGGATTTGGTCATTTTTTAATTTTCTTAAGTGTTTTATTTTTTTATACTAATGAAAATTTTAAGAATGGTTATGTTGATTATTTTTTTTGTGGTTACTGATTCTTATAGAAAGATGCCTCCTAGAAAAATTCTTATACAACCATGGGAAGAGGCTGTAGAGAGTTCTCCCTCACTGATTGATCAGATATTTGTGGACATTTTTGTTTGAACTATCCACGATTTGTGATATGGAGTGGGTTATGGTCTTTCACAGGTTATGGAAGCTAAACTATGTCCTTTAATGAAAAAAGAGTAGTATTTTCTTTCAAAAAAGTATCATACTTTCCTGGGTAATGCGGAACCTCATGAAGCAAAGGAATGAATTGAGAATATAGGGAGGATGTTTGAGTTCATTAACACTCTTGAGGCTTCTAGAGTAAAATTTGATTCTTTTTTGTCATAAGGTCTCAATCGAAGGTTGTGGGACTTTCTGGTTTAAGATTGGAAGAGTGAGGAGCAGAAAATATTTGAATATTGAATTCAACAAGGAGTAATTTCCTGAGGTATTGGATGTTGTCTTGTTGTACTTGTTCATGGATCTTACCCAGTTAAATAATATACTGATGGGTTATGCTGATAGTTTAATGGAGATGGTCTGGTACATGCCCGAGATTGTTTCCAAGGAGAAGATGAATGCTCAAAGGTTCAAGATAGGGATGCATATAGAGATGTATTTTTATGTATTTTTTGTTCAAGATAAAGACCTATGTTGAGGAGGTTGATCAATCTTGTTTGGTTGGGATCGAACCTAAAGGAAAGTATGCATTCCCTATGGAAGTGTCATCAGTGGCATGTGGAAGCTGTTTCGAGAAGAATAGGAAGAAAGAAGGGAAGGGAATGAAGGGTAGCGGTAGCCCAATCCATCCTTCTCCTCTGTTATCATATGTGGCTTCTGATGATGGATCTGTTGTGTTCTATTAGTGTGGGACATGAAAAAGTTCAAGGTACAATTCTTATTGCATCATCCATAACTATTCTATTTTTTGGTACCAGTGCCTCTTTTTTCCTTTATTTATTCTTTCCTTAATAAAGTGTTAAAATTGAAAACTAACATTATTCAGTTTTCAATGGATTTGGTGACTTCTCTTGGTTAAAAGTGAGGTTAGGTATTCTAGTATCCATCTTGTGCACTCATGGTGTTAGGGGTGGTTCTTGACTGATATTTTCTTGCTTTATAAATGGACTTATTCTATATTATCCTCATTATGGATAATATGGTTCACTTACAAGAACAAAATGATTACACTATGTAGTGAGTGAGTTTTTTGGAACTTGATGGTAGTTCCCAGGTCTTTCATGTTGAATGGAATCCTCGATCAGGACATGTGAGACCTCCACTTCAAGAATTGGTTTCTAATTTTTCATCTATGATCAATCGCGTTGGAGGAAGACAGTGGTACTCTTGAGGGTCGATTACCTCCCAAGGTGAATATGTTATGAGTGGTATTTCCAAAAGATTTTTCATGTTTTCCTTCAGAGCATGATTTTTTGTTATCTATAAATTTGGTATAGGGAGAACAACTAATATCTCTTCCACCATATCGTATTCCCCCACCGAGTTGAGGGAATTAAATGTCCAACTAGATGATTTCGAATCCAAAGGATTCATTCACCCGATCATCTCACCTTGGGATGCCCCAATTTTATTCACGAAAATGGCTGATGGTTATATTTTATTATATATTTATTACCATAAAATGAATAAGGTAACCCTTAAAAACAAGTATCCCTTCCCCCACACTAATGAATTGTTTGATTATCCCAAAGGGCAAATGTGGTTTTCTAAGATTGAATTTCATTCTGGTTATCACCAAGTCAGAGTTAGAGAGGTGGATGTTTCATAAACGAATTTCAAAAAAAAGTAGAACAATTTGGATTATTTGATCATTCCATTCGGGTGAAACAATACTCCAATGGTCTTTATAGAACCTATGAATAGTGTGTTCCATTAGTATCTTGAATTTTTCATAGTGGTGCTTGAGGATGAAATCATGGTTTATTCTGGGATGAAGGAGGATCATGAGCATATTTTCAGAATTATTTTGGGTACATGTAGTGAACAATGTCTCTATGCCATGTTTCCAAATTGCACCTTCTCGATTGGGGAAGTAATGTTTTTGGGTCATGTGATCTCGGAGTGAGGAGTCTCAGTGTATCCTGAGAAGATTAGTATAATTATGTTATGGGAATAACCAATGAATGTTTTTTAGATTAGGATCTTCTAGGACTGGTAGGTTACTACAAGTGGTTTGTCTAGGATTTATCTTGGCTCGATTCTTCCATGACCACATTTACTCGGAAAAGGGGGAAGTTTGAATGGAGCCTAGAATTATAAGAATCCTTTGAGGAGATGAAGTGGATATTTAACCTTTCCATTGTCTTGATCCTACCAGAATTTGGAAAGGGGTATGTAGTGTATTTCTATGCCTTAGTTATGGGTATTGGGTGTGTGATTATACAGAATAACCATGTGGTGGCGTATGATTCTTTCTAAATCTGACCACATGAAAAGAATTACCCAAACCATGACATAGAGTTAGTAGTGGTGATGAAATCCTTGAATACATGGAATAATTTTATTTTTTAGGAAATAATTTGTGTTTCTTAATGATCAAATGAGCTTACCCTACATTTTTTACTAGAAATATTTGAACTTGTGGTAGCTCCATTGAGTGGAGTACCTGCATGGGTTCGAACTCGATATAGTTTATACCCAAAGAAGAGGTAACGTGGTTTCAGATTCTTAGATCAGGAATGTGCTAGTGAAACCATTGAATGAGTCTAGTGGTGGGTGGAATTTTATAGGGCTCTTTGCTACGATGAACTTGAAAACCAATGAGCAGAGTAGAGGTGCATTCTTGGCAAGTTTCCAGTTGAATCATAACTTTATGAAGTTCATTTAGAAGAATAATCTTAATGATGAGTTTTTCTAGCTATTTATGTAGTTCCTTAATGGTGGAGGAGATGACCTGTAATTGGTATTTGTATCCTGACGGAACTTTGTGCATCAAAGGTCACTATGTGGTGATGTTATCTATGATGAAGGTGGTGATGGAGGATATCCACCACACTTGGTGGTGTATTCAACGTGGTGCTATGAATATGTACTATGATGTGAATAAATATTTTAGGTGGACACATATTATGCATGATATAGCTGACTTTGTATCGTGGTTCTATATGTGTCAAAATGTGAAAGCAGAGCACCATATACCCTCAAGTTTTCTGCATCCAATACCCATTCCAACCCAGAAGTCAGATGAGACCACCAAGGAATTTTTTTTCAGCATTCCTCATACACCATGGGGGAGGAATTATATATGGGTAGTGATCGATCATCTCACAAAATCTCCCATTCATTCAGATAATAGATTCATTAAAGGTGAATGAATTGGGGTGATTATATGATTATGAGTTTAAGAGGCTTCATGGTGTGCTGTCAACAATTATTTTTTGATCGAGACCCCCATTTAACCATGATGTTTTGGGAAGGACTTAAAAAGGGAATGGGGTCATGCATGAAGCTGAGTACGACATACCATCCTTAAATAGATGTTCATATGGAGTAGGTGAATCAAAATTTTGAATACATTCTCTAATAATGCATGTTGGATTTTGGTGGTTCCTGAGATAACCATATGTGATTGGTTGAGCTTTTATATAACAAAAATTACCAATCCTTAATTAAAATTACTCCCTTTGAGGCCCTTTATGGGTGGTCATGTCAGTCACCTTTGTGTTGGTTTGAGGGGGGGGGGGGGGGTGAGACCTCACTATTGTGACTGAGATTAGTTCAAGAGACATATGAGAAGGTCAAGATGACTAAGCGACATCTGTTGATATCTTCAAGTAGCCATAAATCATATGGTGATCATAGAAGATATTATATTGAGTTTTCTATGGGTGATTGGGTGTTCTTGAAAGTGGCATGTTGCTTGTGCCATCGCTGTTCAGTAAATCAATTAACGATAACACTGAGATTTGTCAGAAATTTTGAGATTACCATGTTGGTTGGTAAGGTGACATACAGGTTGGAACCGATTTCTCAGTTGAAATCAATTCATGATGAGTTTAATGATTCCTAGTTAAAGAAGTATAACCTATAACTATTTCATGTGTTGAATTGTAAAGAGTTGGAGTTGGAGTCTAACATGTCTGTGTTTGAAAAAAAGTGAATATTATAGGTTCTCAATTGAAAGTGATTCATGTGAAGTCTATTCTGTTGGTCCACAATCTTTTTCATCATGGAAATGATGAACATGGGAATTAAGAACGAAAGTCTTGGGTTGAAGCGAAATACCCATTTGAATTATCTGATCAAACATTGGGTTAAATTTATGGGGATGTAAAGATTTCATGGTGGGGAGAATTGTCACACTTGTGATTTCATTTTGTGGTATTTTTATATTTATTTTTGATCGACCATTTTTCATTGGGTGTTTGATTGTGATTTTTGAGCAAAAAATGGTATTTTGGGTAAACAATAAGTGGATTATGATTTGAGAAACTGTGTACCCTTGCCTAGGTAACTGTGTAGACAAGTGTAATTTTTGGATAGTGGCTAATCACCCGATTAGTGAACGGCATGTAAAACATGTTGGATAACCGTGTGGCTAGTCCTGCTCAAATAGTATGGGGTGATTGTTTTTTTAAATTTTCGAAAACCATTCAGTAAAACCATGATACTTTTCCAAGTCCAAAAAATTCAATTTTTGTTTTTAAAACCCTTACAATTTTAACCCAAAATTGACCTCTCTCCTCTACACTTGATTTTTTCTACACTTAGCACCTGTCCCTATTCAATTTTCTCCCTTAGACCTATATTTTGGTGGTATATTTGGTCATATTTCTCTAACAATCTCCAAGTAAGTCCCTCTTTTATTGATTTCCCCCTCTCTTCTAGGGTTTGTTTCCTTCCTTCTTGGGGTTTCAGGTTTCTAGTGGGTAGTGTGGAATTTTTAGGGTTAGATACTCTTCTTGATGGTTAAATATTGATGTTTATGATTTGATCTTACCTTTATATGATTATCTTGAGGTGAGATTGAGGTTCAATACATTTTTCTAGAAATTTCTACACTTGAGGTAGGTGATTCCATATTTTAGCATTTTTAGATTATTTTAATATGCTTGATTGAGTACATAAATATGTTATATGAAATATTAGTGTGGTGTAAAAAGAGTTTTCAAAATTATTTCAGGTTTGTGTTTTTTGAAAAATAAAATTTCAAATTAAATGGGTTGTGTTTCATGTGTAAACACATGTTTTATGAATTAGATGTGTTTAAGAAATTGTGAAAATGCAGTGAAACATGTTTTGAAATTTTTTTGGTGTGTATTTGGATTTGGAAGTTGTTTTAGTTGTATAAATAGTGGTTTATCAAATTTTTTTATATTTATTGGAATGTTTGTATGTGAACTTCATGATCTATGAGATATGTGAAATTAAAATTGATCACGAAGGGAATATTAGAAGTCTAGGTGAGCCGAACTGGACTAATATGCTAATTGAATTAGAAGTGGCCTATTCAAAATTAATCTACCGAGATTGATTATTAAAATGATAACTAAAATATGATGGTTGGAGGAAACTATAATCTTGGATAGACTCCTCTTCATCGGATTTTTCATGGGGTTGATGATTAGTTTAGTTGTTATAACATGTTCCACTGAGATACGATGTACCTTGTGTCCCTCTAGTGCTAGAGCCTATAAAAACTTTTTTTGATTTAGTGCTCTCTTGTGATGTAGTACCATTTATCACCATATATAATTCCATGAGTATATTTCACTCTTAAATAATAATTTTTTGAGAAATTTACTTTAATATAGAAATTATATTCTTTTAAAAGTTATTTCCATTAGAAATAGTTTTCATTAATTTTTTTATAAATTAATCAAATGTGTTAAAGTAAATGTGCATGAAAATTTTTCCTTTAATGTTATGGTCTGGAATTTCATTTATTGGGTTGCATCCTACCAGGATATATCTCACACCCTAATTACTCCTTTGGGTGTAAGTAGACTTGGTTATGTTTTACTTAGGTAATTTCTAGATGTGTCGGGATGGCGGTTCAGGTTGCTAGAGGTCTTCCCCAAGAATGTGTTGTTGGTGGTGGATTGAGGATGATTATCCTCTTATTAAGTGGTGGGTTTCAAGATAGTGTCTTGTGTTCCTTTTGTTTTATCCCCTTCATGTTTTGTTTTAATGTTGTAAACTTTTAATTCGAAAATTTTTATGTCAAATTTATTTGTGATTATTCAGTTTTAGTTTATTTATTATAGTTAATTGTTTGCTATTATTTACATGAGTGAAATAATTTCCACATTTCATTTTTGATACCCAAGACCTTTTTTATAGACCACCGGGATTGAGAACATTGTTCAAGACTATCCATTAACTTAGTCGGGTGCCAGGTTGGAGGGAATCTCAATTTGGTTTGTGAAAAAATGTGATTTGGGTCATTTCTAATCAATTAACTATATCTACACATTTATTTCCCATTAATGATAATATATATTTGGATTATATTTCTTCACTACATATCTGGGAAATAATTAGCTTACATATAATTCCTCCCTCTATTTTATCAAACCATGATATAGGGTACACATATAATTTTTTGAAAGGACTTCAGAATCCATTAGGTATTGAATTAAATCTCAATACAACATTCATTCCTCAATATGATAGGTAGACCAAGTGGAAAATTCATACCATGGAAGATATGATTCATTATTTTTTAATAGATTAATGTTGAATCTTTTTATCAATATAGTTAGTTATTTATTTTTCATATAATAATGGGTTTCATTATTGTATACAAATGTAATCATTTGGGTTATTATAAGAAAAGTACTGTTGAATTCCATATTTTTGGGATAAATTACGAAAATGGATGTTTATGGGACCTGAGTAGGTAGAGGAAATGGATGAGAAGGTGTAATTGATCCAGATACATAAGAGGATGAATCATATTAGGAAGATGTTTTGTAGAGATAATAAGAGGAAATGTCTTTCTTTTGAGGTATGCGATATTGTATTTCTCAATGTATCTCCATAGAAAAGTGTTATAAAGTTCTTTAAGGATAGTAAAGTATGTGGTTAATTTGATCATATAAAATACTAAGTAAATTTAGATTAGTTTAATACCAAATTTATTTTCTTATGAGTTTATCAAAGGTACAAAATGTAGTTCATTTTTCATTGTTAAAGAAATATGATCCAGACTGGTCAATTGTTTTAATCACTGAAGAAAAATAGTTGGATGGTAACCTTAATTTCGAGGAATAATATATTTAGATTCATGTAAATAGATAGAAATTATTTTGGAATAAGTTTATTAATTAATTTAAGTTTTTATAGGAAAACTATATGCTTGAAGATGGAACATGGGAATTAGAAAATTGTATAAGGGAAATATATCATAACATGTTTAATTGGGGAATATAATTAGGAGGATATAGTTTCCAAAATGTGTGAAGAATATAATGACCTAGTTTGTGACTGAATAAATCATTTTTAGGTTTATTAATATTTATTTTTTAGATAATTATATACATTATAAAAATATTAAGTTATTTTTAAATCCAAAAGGAAATACTTTTATTAAACTCTTTTATTTTAAGAGTTTATTTAAATTTTAATTTCTAAACTATATTATTTTAATTATATAAAATGAATTTAAAATTTTTAACAGTCATATAAAAATTAGCATAGGGTCTAATTTTGGAATTTTTTGAAAATTATCAACTTTTTCAATGAATAGTGAAAAACAGTTTTATGAAAAATTGTCATCTCGTTTCAAATAATTAAGAAATTTAAGTCACATTATGATTTTAATTGGATATTATGTGATATAATAATTCATTATTTATATATAATAAAAATATTTTCAATTGAATAACCTTTATAATAGATTTTATTATAAGTTCATTTTGGCCTTAAAGACATATTTTTCAAAAAACTATATTAAAGTGCATAAATTTTATCCATTTTAATTAATTAAATTAAACCCAAATGAGAAAGAAATTGTATTAAATGTAATTATTATATAACTAAAAATATTAATTTAATATCATATAATTATGATTACTATTCATAATGTCAATATAATATTATCTTATACTTGGAAAATACAATTCTTGAAAAAACAATTTTTCATCTCATCTACGAGTTTTATTTTAACATAAATTTGGCTAAATATATGAATTTAATTTGATAAAAAGGAATAAATATTTTGAATCATAAATTTTTTATTATATGTAAGGGGAAATTAATTTTTCGTAAATATTATTGAAAACATTAAAAATATTTTACCAAAGTTTATGTGAAAAAGTTTTAATGGGTATTATACTGAATATAGAAGAGTTAAAATGACATAAAAAATTGAAAAACTAATATTGTATGGACATATTCAGACCTTCTCTCAACTAAGGATTGAGAATAAGTTATTTTTGATCCTTTTGGTGTGTGTTAAACATGGTACAACTTTTTCTTTTCAAAATATTCAAAGTGTGTTGCCTCTCTCAATTATAAAAGGCCACCTATATCCTCTCTTCTTCACACTATCAAATCCTTTTGGTTTGGAATATAAAAAAAGATACCATCATTAATTCCTTAAAAATATCATAAAGTACGTTTTTTATCATAAACCAAATATAGTAATTTCTTATGTATAATCTTAAAGAGGTGGTCTGAAGAAGATGTATCATTCTTAACCGATTGTTTTTGTTTTTTTTCTTCCTCCACCTCCATAAAATATTTTAAGGTCATAGTGATATAAGAACACTAATATATTCCATATAATAGTATGTTATTATGTTAATTACATAATCAAAATCCATCTCTGGTTCCATTAAAAGTGAAAAACAACCATCATTCATGTGTATGATGGACTATCTCATCATAAACAGATATAATTAATTTTCCCTCATCAACTATCATGACTATTTATTATGATGAAATTAATGTTTATATATGGTAATCCTGAAATATTTATCATTTTTAAAAGATATGTTTGTACATTTTCATTCTCTAAAAAATTATAACGTCGTTTATCCATACGTATAGACTACCGTATCCATGAAGCGACCTGTTTATTTTTTCATACACACATCACATAGATGATATATGTAAGTGTATTAAAAGAAATAATATGATATATATTATATAATTATCATTATATAGTGATAAAATTATACTTACCTTATTTCCATAATGATCATTTAAAAATTAAAATGTTACTCATGCCTACATATGACCTACTATCTATATGATTGTACGACAATCCATTTTTTCATTAACGTAATTAATGATTTATTTAAATTAATAATTTAAGTAAAAATATGATAATTATTTCAGGATTATTATTAATTATATGGTGTATTAATCACCTATTAGAGCATAATGAACCTAGTAGAGTCATTTTTGATATATAAGCCAAATATAATCAAAACATCCAAAGTGATCTTAAATTAATAATTAATTGTGTACAACATTGTAAGAGATAAAATAAAAGGAATAATAAACATGATATATTTTATTAAAAAATTAAATATCAAACATAAATATTTTATTTTTTAATATAAAAAACATACATGACTTGTCCGAATCATTGTAAGGGACACTTCAACCTAAAATATTGTTTTAAATGATTTAATGAATTATTTTCTAGAAAATTATCTTCTATGACAATGTTATTTAAAATATATTTTAAAAACTATTATATTTCTAAAAAGGATGAAAAAGTCCATTTTGACCATATTTCACTTTATTTTTTTTTAAAAAGGAATCATTTTATGTTTTTATATAAGAGACATTATTTTAGAAATCATCTTTTCATGATTGAATTTTAAATATTTTTCTTCCTTGCCCATATTTTTAAAATTATTTTATGGATTTTTGTTATGTATGTAAAATATTTATATAGAAAATTCTATGTATCTTTGGACATCATTTCAAAGGATTTAAAAAGGAATATTATTATGGAATGTTTTTACTTTTTTCAAAAAAGAAAACAGTAATATTCTATAATATATATATATATATATTTGGTGTTTGGTGGAACAATTAAATTCAAACACACAAAATGAACACTAACAGAAGCCAAAGAGTCATTCCATAGCCCCCCAAGGGAATATCCCACCCATCAATACTTATTTATTTATTATATACCATGTAGGACCTGTGGGCATGAATCCCATTACATGAACCGGAATCCCAATTTAGTGTCATGCATGCATCATCCTGCCCGCGTCTTTAGGCCTACATAATGCCTACGTCATCGACTATGTCACAAAAAACAAAGTACTTGGGTATTATATGTGAGAGAATATTGAGCCACATATATATCTTATATGATGGGTGCACTCATATATTACAGAGTTAGCACATTTTATTTTATACAATGGGTTCGCATAGATAGTGCTCAACGCATTGGGTAATGTTCCATGTTTTAATTGGAAGTAATAAAGGATATACTAGAGATTAGTTCCTTTGTATTTAACTAGGATCCAATTATTTATGACATAGTTTTAAAACACTCTATGAATATGATGCACAATGTATTTAGAAAAGGTTTTTGTTTTTACTATATGGGTTTTTAAATGTTTTATTTGAAAAAAAGGTTTGTGTGGGTTTCATTTGAATATGGATTATTTCATTCCATCAAATAAAATTGAGATATAGGTAAAAATTTCATCAGATTTCCTAGTTTTCACTAGACTAATAGAGTTCTTGTTTTTTAGGACCCTTAGTTAGACTTTTGTACTAATCCCAGGTTTTGAAAATGTTTTTCACCAGGTTTAGGTATGGGTAAAAGAAAATAATAAGTCATGTTTAAGGCCTTAAATAATTGAATGGAAAATAAATCCTATATTAACTTTAATTTTTTATATTATGGAAAAAACTGATACGGATCTGAAGTGTCCAATTATCAATATACATTTTTTTATATATGAGTTATTACCTATTTCTCTAGATCTCTAATTCTGAAAAAACACTCAAATGTAAGATAATTAATTGTTGGATAAAAACTCAATATTTTTAATGTTTATGGATGGGTACTTATACCATAAGTTCATGTGTTGAATTATATTTCATATCCATAAGATTACATGTAGACCTTGTTTTTAGGTTCATAGGATTAGGTGAAAACCGTACCATCATGTCCAAAATTTTATGTGTGAAACTAGTATTCATATCCATAAGATTATGCATTGAACCAGTTTCATGTTAATGGATTTATACGAATAATGGAGTTAATTTCTGTAACGTAATGAGTGAACCTCCTTTTATTTTATATTCTTTACAATGTTATGAGATCATGTTTTTACTATAATCCTATGATTATGTTAGGCCCTCATGGATCATGTTATTTGATTCCTTTATGAAATTTTTTTTATGAACTACCATGATTTTTTAGAGGGCTTAATATTATGATCTATGATATGTAGTGAATAATTTTTAGATTTTATTCTCATGTTCTTATACCTTTATACTCATGTTATGTTTATGTGATCATTAATATTTCCCTGTTTACCCTTTCTAGTCATTTGAGATCATCCTTTATTATCTTTCATTTTCTTAAAGATATTAGGAAAGGTAACAACCCTAATATGTCTAAGATGAGATCTTGTTATGAATAACATAGTGGGAGATGATGTAGTACTTTTATGACCCTGTTTTATATGTGTCCAAGTTTACAAAAATAGTAGACCTCTATGATTTTGGAATAGTTTATTATGTTATATATTGAATATTCATCTAAAAATATTTCAAATACTTGTATGAAAATATTATGTTTCTATAATATAAATTCAAAAAAACCCTTTGAAAAATATTATTCTCTTCTTGAGATATGTTTCCTCTAATGGATATTGGAGACTCAAATATCATTCATTGATTTTTATTATTTTATCATTATCATTATTATCTTATTATTGGGTTCTCCCACTCTAATATCATACGGAATTTTATAATCCTCTTTAGGAATATTATTTTTTAAAACAAATATGGATTTATTAAACTTTTTAAAATATGTGCTTTCTAAATTGGCAATTTCAGTTATTAAAAATGCCACTTTCGTAATCAAATGATTTATCTTTTGGATCTAAATTTCTAAAAGAAAAAATTTCTTTATTTACCAGGATATATTTTAGGATATGTTTTTAAAATTAAAAAATTTCAATGTGTTTCACTCCACCTTTTGAAAATTTCTTTTGGAACGAAAACATTACATTATCTTTTACATTAATGTTAAAAATATTTTCTGAAATCCCTTTTTTATTTTGGATTTAATTATACGTTTAAATTTTCAAAGGATTTACCCTAATAGAGTTTACCATTAAAAAATATATTTTATTATCAATTCAAATAAAAAATAAGAAAGAAATCCAATTCCTAATTCCTTTATGGGTGATGTTTTTCAATCATTATTTTACAATGATGGGTTTTCATCTATTTCGACATACGACTATGTTTCTTTTTTACATTTGGTATATTTTATTTGTAATCCATAAAAATTCTTATTTTGAATGAACTATGATCATGTCATTCTAATATTGACCGAGTCATATAATCAATGCTACAGATGATGTGAACATTCCATTTTATACAGTTCTGATTGGAAGATGTTCACTAAGAAAAAAATGTTATTCTATAAACATAAGAGAAAGTGTTAGTGTTCCTTAAGTTTTTATTCCAATATGAATTATTATTTTAAATTTTTCTATGTATTATTTTACCATCCATATTTTTTTCTAGATGTGTTATAACAATGTTAATCCTTTTATTGACATGGGGAATAGTATTGGAATGTCATATATTATTATTCCAATTTGGATGATATTTATAAAATTTTCTATGTATTATTTGAACATACCTTTTCTTTCTTAGGATGGGATGTGATTTTTTCCCTTTCATTGACATGGGATAATTTTTTTACATTCATGATGATTATTTATTACTAGCACTAGTTGATCTTGTATTGATAGTCCGTACTCTTTTTTATATGGATAACAATGTTTTTATTCAGCTGTAGGTTCCTTAAAAAATAGTATTCAGGGTCTTGTTAATGATTATGGTGAATGCACTGGACATAATTTGGTTTTGGTTGGATATTAGAGTTATATTTCCCCTCAATGCATTAATTGTTCTCAGGAAAAAATAGGTTGGGTTTTTTTGTATGCCTCTTCCCATAAGAGGATATTGTAATTAAAAAAATGCCATGACAACTAATTTTTCATATATCAAATTATAAATTATATCAGTATGAGATTGATATTATTTATATCCATGTTTTTATTTATTTTAATGGATATAGAAAGCTCTAAGTTTAAGGTTTATTATGGACACACATTTTTTAGCTTTTCCTCCCATAATATTTGTGCCATTATTTTTCCATGATTTTCTAGGTTGTATATTTTCCTTTATTTAGCATTTGAGATCACCCATTATATATGTTTTCCATTTCCACAGGTTATGAATAAAATTAGTTCATGTGGTATCTTTAGAAGGATAACACATGTGTAATAATTTAAGGGAGATGTTAAATACTCATTATGAATTAATTAGTTTCTTATATAATGAAAAGTATGCTTGATACAAAAAACATGGGTTTGGTTAGTTTATAAAGTGTCTTAATTTTATAAATCTATAAACATAAAAAATATCCTTTAGATTTAATAGATTATATAATAATGATTAATTTTTTAGTTAAGTATTATAATAAATGGGGTTTTACGGCTTCTATCAAAGTGATTATATAAAGTATGTGTTTATGGCACTAGATTTGAGTGTATTGGTCTGGGGTGTCATGTCATTCTAAATAAAATAGGCTTAGATCATGATGAGAATAATCTTAGAGGAATATCAAAGATTCTTTTTATTTATATATAAATTATTCATGAAAATTTAATAAATCCATTTTATTTATTAAGAATTATATGTAGTGTATCCTCTCATTTGATCCTTCTCAAAATAGGATAGGATAATGGATTATATAAGTTTCATGATGTTTTGATATTGAATGAACACCATAATAAACAAATGAATTTTTTTTTATTATTTAGAATATATAATTGTTTAAATGTATATTTTTTAATCAGTACATAAGTGAAATTTGGTTATGTGAATTTTAACATTGTAAATGCTATCTTGGATATATGATTAATTCCCTTCCATTTTGATTCATATATAAGAATCTAGATATATGGTTCTTATATGAAACTTTTTGGCTTCATTTTCATAAATGGATTTGTATTTGTATATGTTTCAAAATCTGTTTTTTGTGAAGTACATATATGATAAAGAAATTCATTACATGAGGAATTTAGCTGTGTTACTGAATTCAGTTGTGTGGTGGTAAATTTTCAAACAAAGATCCTCAATTTAGATACAAATTAGAATTGGCTAGGTAATTATTTATCTAAATTCGTTGAATTCATCTATATGGATCTTCAGATATGAAAATATTTTCATACATGGGAACTTCAAGTGCATGGATTCGCCTCTTCTCGAATTCTCATATGTGACCATTCACATGCTCAGAGAATGGACTTAGTAATTTTCCAAAAATTTTTCATTTCGAACCAGTGCTACTCTATCTTATATCCACATAATCCCAATAAATCAAAATAAGTTAAAAAACCTCTATGTAGAATTTTTCAAGACCATTAATTAAATTCCTAAGAACCATTACAAAATTTGAGAACTCACCTTTTTTATGTTATTTAGGATCACAAGATATTCCTATGATTTCAATAAAATCATAATAATATCCAAGTGTGTGAAATCACTATTTTTTGTAATCATATATAGTAGCATACTAGGATGGAGAGTAACTTCTCATTCACCTTTCCAGAGAACCCCTCATGGGAGTACCGAAGAACAATTTTATCCCAAACAATGGGAAAATTCTATTCTTCCTTAATGAGTTGATACTCAAAACCATCCCCTAGTTTAGATCTGTAATTATTACATTAAAAAACTAAATGGAAAAAACAAGATTGACAAAAAATACTACCAAACACAATTGGAAAATTAAATCTCCCTCTTTATATTTTGTGAAAATTCAAAAAATTATAAATATCAATTGTTATTCAATGTAATGTCTAACACATTAATTAGTTATAAATATAAATGGGAGGAAATTATTCTCCCCCTGAAAGTGAGGGTCACTTTCTTTTCCCCCTAAATAACAATGTGGGTAACCATGAAGACTTCCTCGCCTTTCAAATTATTCTCCCAAAATTTTTCTTGATACTAATTGAGACCAGATACAAATTAAAAGTTGATAATTTTTAGGTTTTACCATATACTAATTGAAATGATTTGGGATACTATTTTTTAAATAAAATTCTAATATATTTTTTTCTTATTTCTCCCAAAATTATTCTTTATAAAAGTGTTTCATTAAAAAAAATAAATTTTAAATTTATATATCCTGATTAAATGTATAGTTTATAATGATATACCATTTCTTATTTTCAACACATATTCATCAATTAAATGAGGGGAATAATTCAGATTACTTCCCAACTCATCTATTTTAAGAGGCAATTAGAAATAAAGCTCATTATATCATCATTATAATTCATGTGTATCACATGTTCCTTATCAATCTACCCTTGATAAACTAACTCATGAAATAAAGAAACAATGCAGTGTCGAATACATGAGAGATTAATTTAGAATTTTTTTTTCCCATAACCACTCACTATGAGATTCCAACTTAGAAATTCATTTCATTAGGACAATTCAATTGGATTTTTAGAACAGATTCAATAAAAGTTACATCAATTACCAAACAAATAAAAAATATTCTAGTAGTTTATTCCATAGTTGGATAGATAATCACTATATCTTGATAATATAACCAATATACATGAAAACATTATTGAGGAGAGTGAGGGTCATACCTAAAAAATATTTTCCTTCCAATATCTCCAAAATTCCAAATTTATCACAACTATGTAAATTTCTTGTAAATTGGATTATCTCAAAAGACCCCCCCCCCCTCAAGGGATACTTCCCATACATCTTCAACTTCAATTCCCAAATATTAAATAATCTTGATATTATTTGGGGATTAAGGAATATCTTCCATTTTTTCCCATATTGTGTAGGAGTGTTGGGATAGATTTACCAACCCATTAAATTTTTTTCTTTTCATCTTTATAATCACACCCTTAGGTTTCCAGGTATGCTAACATTTGGGCTGCATAGACTTTACCTTCTTCAGGGGTGTCGAATCCATTTAAGATGATTTAGAACCTAAACCGGTTGGTTCTCTGCATTTATCATTTTCATCAAGGTATAACACTCATAAATATGAAACATTCTTATCTTAACTTTTTCCACATTCCATACTTCTTTACATCAATTTTAACTTTTCTATTATTGATAAATCTATCTACTTCTTCACTAAGATTGTAAACCACTAATATTATCTTATAATCTCTCTCTTGTATGGATTCTTTTCTTTTCTTCTGATTAAAACCTTATTTCATATCATTTATAGATATTTATCAATGGTCCATTGCTTTTCCTCTATTACCAAAATGAAATCAATTATTTCGTATAGTTTAAACCTTCTATTTTCCAATATTCATTATATTTTGGGTGAATTTTCATTCCTCAATTTTGAACCCAAGTAAAATACAGTTTATTTCTTTAATTTTTCTCAACCTATTATGGTTCATTCTTTTAATCAATTAGTAGATGAAATTTGGATTTGGAATATTATTATTCATTATAACTATGACCACAAATATTACAAAACTCAAAGAAATTACTTAATGAATCAAATATTTTTATGATGTAAAAATTCATCCCTTTCTATGTTGTATTCTTCACTACGGAAGGATACCATCTTTCATTAGCTCTAAACCTAATTTTTCCAATCCATAATGAAAATTAACATACTAAATTAGGTTTCCATAAATAAATGGATCAATATCCAAACCTACAGTAACAGTAATACCTTATAATAAGTCTTCTTCTTTTCCCTTTATATGTAGTATATCCATGAAGAGAAGATGATTGTTTTAGGCAGAATATCATGTTTTCTACACCTTTATAGGAAAAATTTGTTCATATATATACTCACCTCTATCCTTGAAATATTGTTAGGTGTCCCAAATGTTTTTATCCTTCCACATTTATACATATTCTAATTTCTATCAATAACCCACAAAAATTCAATATTTAGTGCAGTCCACTGTATTCTCACATGGGGTATCTTTTTCCAAGGGTAATAGGTGGATTATTATACACATTATTTCAAACCCTTGGAGCCATAAATGAGATACTTATTTGATTGATTACACTATTTTAATGTATTATTGAAAACTAATATTTTCACATCTTGATGGGAAGCTACAAATTGTTTACTCTTTCAGATTTTCAACTTGACTTCCTACCAAAGAAACTCCTTGTTGAGGATGGGATTAAAATTCTATAAATATCCTATCCTTCCTATGAGTCACTATTAAGAACTTATTTCTAAAACTATTTCTCTTTAATTATTCATAAAGTAAATATAATTTTACATTTCATAATTCATAAGATTCATCCTTGTATTTTATAGGCTTTATGTGAGTGTTGTAAATTATAATATAGTTTCCCATTGAATCCTCTATAACATCAACTTATTTCTCTTGATGGTATTTTTCATGAAATAGCTCCTTGAGAAGAAAAACTATATTGACAATATGTTCATCATGAAATTACTTCATATAAGATAAAACATGAAGGTATAAGTATTCAATGTTTTAATCTTTTTATACTCATAGATTGAGTTAGATCCAATAGAAGAATGAAAATATAGATTTAACTGATAAACAGTTACCATTATGATTAACCCTAGATAAGAGTATTTTTCATTCATCTTCAGGTGGTTTCTCTCCTTACATTTCTCATTCTTCGTCATTTTTTTCAATTCATTTGAAGATAATTCCAAATCTTCTTTAGTAGATGCAAAGAAAAAAATTATTGATCTAATGATATTTTTCATGAATATTCAATTCACAGTCCCTATGGATTTTTTTAGAGGGAACTTGTGTTCTTTATAATACAAATTGAGATGCCTAGAGGACCAATTGGCCACTGAAAGGGGATGGGGTGAATCTTTGGTCACTTAAAACTATTATGAATTATTCACTTTTTTACTTCAACATTACCAAATGTTTATATAATAGCCTCATACTCACACTGTTGAAACTAGTTTTAAAAGCATTGCCATTAAATTTATAGATTTTATATGAAAATTGTAACCCCATTTCATCGATCTAAAACATAAATAATTAAATGAAAATATTGGATCACATACATACCCAAGTTCTTTCTTGGTTTATAGTTTTACAATAAATGGAGAAACTCTTACATAAATATTAAGATTCCTTCATGTCAGTATTTTCCTCAACAATCCCCACATTATATATTTCACATTACATCATCAACATGTCCCATATAATTCTTCACACATGAAACCTATCTAGAGATAATTTATTTAATATCAACTATCATAACCCAATTAAATAGAAAACATAATAAGGCTGAGGTTAATTGCTCAATAAGGGTAAACATAGTAATTAAAGATTGAATTTCATTAGTGAACATGAAATGTGGATAAGTGTATGATGACATAATAGAAGAGCATGAGTGTAATATAAGGTTATTCATACGCATAAAAGTCTTTATAATAAATAAATAATAACGGAATAAATATTTAACATAAGACAAGAGTCATATAATTCTTAAATCATAGGTCATGTGAAAATGATCTTCATCCAAGGATCCACTAAAAATAATAACAATCCTTGAAAAACTACACAGGTATTATGGAACAAAAAATATTCATCTTATAATCAACCAACCAAATAATCCCCATATATATATATATATAAGCAGTAACAAATAATTGTTAAATTTCATCAGCCCTTAGGAGAAACATATAATCAGGTTACTCCATCGTCTCTTAGAAATTATATAACTGCAGTTTCTCTTAGGAATAACTACCATCGAGTTAACTCTGTATCATTTACTAATACATTATAGAGATATAAAATACCCACCCATAACATGTCATAAAACTTATCTTAATTATTTTGGTTCCCACCCCAATCACACTTTTTTCAATCTTGTATGAGTTTTATATCTAGAAACAAAACACATTGATGCTACCTTTTCATAAAAAATGTCATATATTTTTTTACGTGTGAAAAAGAAATGAGTTTCCAAATAATATCATGAAAACATCATAATAAACCATCCATAGAAATAAATTCAATGGTATAATATAATAATATACCTATTGAATCATATGAATCATTAAAGTATGTTCACATAGGTTAAAATACTATTAAATGATCATTTAAAACACTTCATGAAAAATACGTGAAATACCCTTTTTTAGGTACCTTTATTAAAAATAAAATCCCAAAATATTCAGAATGGGTTTTATAAGAAATTAATAATGAAGTTGTGTAATTTAATCCTCAAAATAAAGAATATTTTTCATGGTGATAAAATCAATTATTTTCGCAAATGTTTAAAAAATTTACTTTTTTAGAAGTTTGTTGAGAGATTGAAATGTGACCCATGTAGAGAAAATCAAGAAATTTATTTTTTAAAACCCTTTTAAAGAAGGTATAATATCATGGGCAAACAAATTTGGTGGTTCTTTTTTTTAAAAAATTATTTCCTGAAATAAGATAATGAAAAAATAGGAAGAGTTCAGTTAAAATTATTTAAAATCATTAAAACATCATTTTTAAAAGAAAAACATTTACTGCCTTTAAAACAAAAAACCATTTGAAGGGAATATTATAAGTTGAAAAATAAAATATAATGAATATAATAAGAGTTGTTATATTATATGTAAATGGTCTGTGTATACACTATATAAATTAATATTTGTGTATCAATGAATACATTTCTCAAAGAAGGATGTTTGAGATGAGAAACCATTGCATCTCGAGTTACACGTGAATAAACATGAAATAGAATGAAGGAATGTAACATGAATCTAAAAAAACCATAATTCATATGAAATAATATGTTTAAAAACATTCATGGGGTAGTAAGTAAACAATATAAAATATATCATTTTACATAATAAGAAATATGTCTGAAAGAATTGAAATTGATACATTGAAAACCATGGAAAGTTTGATTAAATTTGAATAAATTTTTCATAAAAGAGAGAATATAAAAAGATATTTAAAAATCATTATTATGGATACATTAGTATGTTAATAGGAATCACATACCCCTTATATAATGATATAGTTGTGAAATGAAAAACATGACTCAGGGAAAAATTTAATGACAAAAAATCTATACAAAGATTGAATTTGTGAAGAGAGAATTAATATTTGAGATGATTATGTGTAAAAATTTTAAAACAACATAAAAAATTGGAAATATAACACAATACAATAAAGTGTTTTTTCATTTATAATTATGACACAACAAATTAAATATTCATGTTTTACAACATAATAATATGAAACTTATTTAAAATAATAATTACCCTGATTCCAAACATTCAATGTACATCAATTAATTTACTTTATAATAATGTTATATTAACTATTTAATATTTTAATATCCTTTTATACATTTAATACATTATAATTAAACCATTTTCTTCATTTATTACAAATAAATATTTAATTTTTTAATATTTTTAATCCACATCAGGTGTTTTGAGGATGTTGAGTTCATAATTTCGATACGACTTTGGTGTGTTGATAATGGAAAAAGTGGTCATTATTAAATTATATCTAGAATAATAATTAAAATAAAATTACCATTAATTTAGGTAAAATATTATTTTTTAATCACCAATGAAATATTCACAAGAAAGATGAATCATATCACTTCATGGAGGTGATATTCTACACATTTTCACGAGCGACATTATCATTTTTAATGTGTGGACTGTTTAGAAGATAAGTAATATATTATAACAAATATTTGAAAATTATTTTATAAATATCATACATATTTTGTAAATTCATAATAATTAGTAGCCTTCGGAGGTGGTGCTAAAAAATTAAGCATATCACTTGTGGAGATTGTAGTCCACATGTATGCATAAACGCGGATTCCATTCCCCATTTGATGGAAAAACGATGAATAATGTTATTCCATTAAGATAATAACATCTGAGTACACTTTGTTTATAATAAAAGTTCTATATTGGATTGGTTAATATATAATTTAACCATGGAAATGAAGAAGCAAAATGAAAGAGATCAGTTAAAATGATTACCACCTCTTTGAGAGAAATCGTTTGGATTTCTTCTTAAGGACCCCAGGGATGATATTTTCAATAGAAAAAAACCTCAATATATTATATAAGGATATTTATAAGAGTATTTTATATGGTTTTGAGATAAGAATATCATGGAGGCCTGAAGAATATAGGATAGGTGGTGTCTCTTTATAGTGATGAAAATGATACACTTTGAATTACATAAAAGATTTAGATATAAAAAAACATTTTCAATGATAAAGAGGATCCAATTTGCAATGAAGATAAATATAAGATAAGTTAAGGTTGAAATCCTTTCATCCAAAGATTTTTAGTGGGTTATGTGGAATTTTTAATTGTGTCATTGGGTTTAACACGTTTAGTAAAAAATTTTAGCTTTAACCACAGTAACAATGTTTTCAATATTAAATAGTTATTAATTTAATTATAAGGTAAAAATTGGCACAAAATGGTCAAGAGATGAAATTTTGGACTATATAAAATACCTCATGTCCCCTTTAATGTTTTTATGATTTTTAAATCATTTAATAATATATTATTTTATATAAAGTACCATTAATGTAATTTTAAAAATTATTCGCATATTTTGATTTCAAAGACATCAAGCAAGTTATGGTATTCAAATTAAAACTCTTTAAAAATAAATACAACATTAAATTTAACGAAATTTTTTTTACACCATAATTAATCGATAATATTATTAATTTTAATGTTTTTAAATTACCTACTTTTATTTTTCTACTACCTCTTCAAGCACCATGTTAGCATTTTGGATGCATTTAACGTAATTAAACCCATAATAAAAGCTGAAAATAAATTATCACCATATAAATAATCAAATAATTTTAAAAAATAGTATTTATTTTCATTATTAAAATATCATTATCCCTTTATTAACTTATAATATAAAATATAATCTATATAGTGGCATTTTGGAAATTTCCTTTACATAAAATAATACAAAGGTCTTTCTTTGGAAAAAATGGAAGGAAAATGAAATATTTTGAAATATATGAAAGGTAAGGCATAAATAAACTACAAAAATATAATTAATTATGTTTTTAGATTTATTTTTAAAGTTGTATCACTTTATTTTAAACCTTAATTACCATATATACCCTTATTAAGGTGAAAAATATTAACGACATTTACAATTCATTTTGTAAAAAATTAAGTTAAAGTATTTACCAAATTTTAACATCAATATTATAAATATGGAAAAAAATCTTAAAGGTTCAATTTATCTAACTTCCATAAATTGAATTTAATATAATCCATAAAACACAATGAAAAACAGTTTTTAGAAAATGTATTTTTAAGCATAAAAATGAAATTATACCAAAATCATGTTTAAAGAAGAATCTGAAGTAATTAATTATATTATATATAATTAAATTATAAATACTATAATTTATGATTATATTTAAATAATAGATTGGATTTCATTGATAATAAATGAAAGCTTTACGAAAACATGAATTTCTCACCATTCATTAAAAAATAATAAAGATTAGAATAATTAAAACATTTCACCATAAGATAATTTTGATATGAAAATTTTAAAAATGATATTATTTTTAACAAATAATATTTTTTAAAATTGGTATAAATTAATTAAAATATTATCTCACAATAATAAATAAAACCCATTTGTAATGAAAACACATTTTTAAAGAATAAAAGGACTAAAATGAAAATTAAGTACTTACATACAAAGAATTAATCAATACATTTGTATTGAGTGGGATAATGTTAGGAATATTTTACTATTCAATTAATCATATTCATATATTCCAATTAAATGGATACATTATAGTGATCATATTTAATTAATAATATTTCAAGGCTTTTTATAGTCGACATTTCATATCGTATATTCTATCTAACATAGTATTCTCTTAAAATATTTGGCTTTCAAATTCACCCACCATTTAGTAAATTTAATCATAATAATTTTATATTTATCTTGGAAATTAAGGGGTTAAAATTTGAAAATTGATTTCGTAAAAACCCAGACCATATAAAGGGTTAATATAACTTATTTTTTAAAATAAGGAATGGAAATATAAAGGTCATCTGAAATAATAAAAATTGGCTTCCAAATATGGTAACAATATTGGGAAGTGAAAATATGTTCATGGATGAAAAATATAATGTACTAATAATAATTGAGAGTGATATAGAACATTGATCATGATAAAGTTTGTAACCACTATACTATAAACCAATGAGCTATGAAAATGATCTTTAAGTCATAAAAAATGACGGTAATTTTATAAAATTTATGTTTCAGGATCCTTTTTTTCTACAGTTTAGTAATTCATTCACTATCTATGATATGAACATAAGGAAACATACATACATTATTTTCATCAACTCCATTTATGAAATTCCATCCTTTTGTTGTGTGTTTCAACAAGTTTCCAACTTTATCTGATATTATACTTCAAACGATGTTTATGATTTTTTAATTTCTGAAGCACTATAATAGAATTTTGATTAACCATTAGGAATATAAAATGATGAAATATTTTTATTCTATATTTACAGAAATTTTCTTTAGAAAATGTTAACATAATACCCAGTATGAATAAACCGCTATATAAAGAAATAATAGATTAATCTCTAGAATTAAAAAACAATACAAAAAATTTGAATTAAATCATTCCACAAATAATTAACCCTATATCTCAAATAACCTCAACAAGAACAAATTATTCATAAAGGATATCTTATAACATTAATGTTATATCCCAAAAATTCTGTGACATTTTTCCCAAATAATCTTTCATATCAAATAAAGTGATACACTTATGTGTATCTTTTACATGAACATAATAAAATGTTTATAGAAATATCATTAATGACTTTAAATTCCATTAATTATGACATTAAAAGTGGTGTTTGTGCCCTTGAACTTATGATCCAACATAGAATTATAAAATAATTATCATATTAATAACTCTAAATTGAACCCTTGATGGTTTGAAGAACTCTTAATTTAACCTTATTTAATTGATCCTAATATACAAAGTAATCAAAATACTTCTCTAATACCAACTATAATTTCCCCAAATATACACTCTTGGATCTGGTTGTAAAAATATAATATTTACATTTTTTGGATTTGATACCAATAAAGTTGGATCAATTTTATCCATCTAAATCATACTTCATAATATGTAAATATTGGATAAAATACATACCCAAAGAATTTTATGGTTTAGAGATTTAGATAATTTGTAAAAACCCTTACATAACTATACCCATGCATCCAAGTTGGATTTTTTTCCCACTATTTCCTGTATTTATTATTTCATGTTAAATATTTAACATATCCCATAAAATTATTCTAAAATTACTCCTTTATAGACATGATTCATTTAAGATCAATATTCATAACCTAAAGAAATGTAAAACATAATATGGGTGCTCTCTAATGCTTAGTAAGGGAAATATAAGATTTAATTTTTTAATGTAATTAGAGACCGTCATAAGGGTATGCTGACATAATCAAATTGCATAAGTATAGCAAAAGGGAATTACTATCGCTAAAAAATGAATCATAAATTTTAAGACTTGGAATATAAATTTAATATAAGTCAAGAGTCATATAATTCAAAAATGATGAAAAATTTTAAAATAATCCTTTATCCATGGTTCTATTATTACTCATACCAAGCATCAATGAACTCTATAGGTGTCTTAAAAAATTAAATATTCCTCATAGACACACCTAACTAAATAATTGCCATATCTCTTCGGAGTTACCTATAATGGGTATACATTATCATAGATTAGGATTAACTACCAATTAGTAATCTCCCTCAACTATTATAAGCAACATAACTCCATTATCTCTTAGGAATAATTTCAATCTTGTTAACTCTATATTATTACCTAATTCTTTATAGGTCTATAATGGACCCTACCATCTCATATCATAAAAAATATCCTATGTATATATGTTCAATCCAAAATTCATATTTCATCAGTAATGTATAGGCATAATATCATGATTATAAAAACATTTATTATAGAATTTCATTATAATTTTCATATACAGAATTACTTAGAAACAAGAAACATGTTTCCTGATAATCTATTTAAAAATCACCATAAACTATTAAGTAAAATGAACTGAATGGTATCATAAGATCAAATGCCGAGTGAAGAACATAAATCATTAATGTATTCTGACATACATGAAAAAACCTTTAAAAGAACATTTAAAGCATTTCTTAAAAAATTGCAGAAAACACAATTTTATTTTGGTATGTTTAATGAAAAAAATTCCAACATGTTGAGAATTAGATTTTATTTTAAAAAATACTGCAAAAATTTAATGTAATCTTCAAAAAATAATATTTATTACATCAAGAAAATCTATTAATAATTTAAATGTTAATAATAAACATTCTTTTAATTCCATAGTAAAGTGAGTGAAATATGACCTTTGCCAAAAAAAGTAAGAAATTTCATTTTTTAAATATTTTAAAAGAACATAAAAGTTCATAGAAAATAACATTAAAATATAATTTATGTTTATAAAATAATCTTATTGAAATAAGATTAAGAAATATTTTTGTTTAAATCCTTTAAAAACATTAAAGCAACAATTTTAACAAAAATTCATTTTCAACATTTAAAAAAAACATTTAATGAAAGAACATAACAAGGGACCTAAAATATAATGAGTGTAAAAATAGTCATTATATTGTATCTCCCAAGATAATTGATACACTCTATAAATTAATATAGAAGCTTTAATTAAAGCATGTATCAAAGAAGGACGTATGAGAGGAGAAATCATTACAACATTGGTAATACTTGAATAAAAAATCGATTGAATGAAGAAAAATAATAACGTTGCTATAACAGTACTATAGAGATACCGTAGCAGCGAGATTCTGTTGTTTGGAGGGTACTGTAGTAGTTGCAGGACACTATAGAAGTGGCTATATTGTGTGGGTACTATATAAGGTGTGTTACTATTCACAGAATGGGCATTGGGCCAAACAATTGGGCCTACGGGCTATGTAATGGGCTACAAGCCCACTATGACTTCGGGCTATATAATGGGTGTCCCTATACACAATTAGAATAGGTATTTTCTTTTCGTTAATAATAAAATGAGGCTTCAACCCCAACCTTTAAAAAAATGAAGAAAAATAATATGATTTTTAAAAAATCATAATTTTCATGAAATGATATGTTTGAATCTTTATGTCATATTTATTACATCATATAAAATAAATCACGATGAATAGTATGAAATAGTTCATAAATAATTGAACTTCAGTCCATAATAACCCATGCAACTTTTATAATATTTAAATCAATATATCATAAAAAAGAGAACATAAAAAGATCATTAAAAAAATCACGAAGGATTCATTCATGATATAATTTCTCAGGAAGTATATAATAATTATTTAATAAATTATGTTAATAATATGAAACATGTCTCAAATAAACTCTATTGAGATGAATAATTCGGACAAATATTATATGAGAGAATTGATAATTAATCATTGGAAGGACTATGTGAAACAATTATAAAATGCATATACAAAAGTGTGAAAAAATAATATAATAATATTATATATCACACATAATTATGGCAAAACAAAGTCAATCAAGAACTATTATAACCCAATAAAATGAAAATGAATTAATAAGACCCCTACATCGAGTCCATATTTTCGATGTACACACATTTCTTTACTATATCATATATTCATACTAATTATTTAATTGTTTTATAAACATTTCTATATTTACTACCTTATGACTAACCAATTTATTTAATTTATTAAAATGGCATATATAATTACATAACGGGTAATTCCACATCAGTTGCTTTGGGGACATTTAGTTCATAATTATAAAACAACTCTGGTATGTTGACTCTAGTAAAAGAGTTAATTATTACATCATCTAAAAATAACTATTATGATATAAATATTATAATTACATTTCAATTATAATTTTTTAATAACACATTTAATGTGGATATGAAAACATAACACATCGATTTTTAGAGGTTGTATTACTCATATATTCATAAGGGGTGTTATCATTTTGTAGTGGGTGAAAGGGTACGAACGTATGTAATATATTATATTTATAAAATTTAAATTATTTCATGAATATAAAATATATTAATTAAATATATTATAATAACAGTCCAAGTGATTTGGTGCAAAAAATTGTAATAAATTGCTTCATGGTGGTGGTTGTCCACACATACTTACGATGGATGATTTAATTCCCCATAGGATAGAGAAAAAAATGAACAAGGTAATTCCATTAACATAAGAACATCTTAGTATATGTTAAATAATAATTTTATCATATTCTAATAGTTAATATATTTTTTAAGGAGGTAAAATAACATGTAAAAAGAAATAGATCTGTTAAAATGATTATCTCCTATTTGAGAGACCTCATTTGGAATTCTTATTAAGGACCATGGGGATGGTAATGTTGTCACACCCTGGTATTCTGTGAAATATATTTTTTCAAATAAATCTAATATTTTAGGTATTTTTTATTATATATAACACCAATTATAGGTGGAATTATATGAGAAAATGAGTTTATCTTGCATTACATGCAACAACCAGTTTTTTCGATTGCGTGCATGAAACACGATACCGTGATTCAACAAACCAAGAAGTATTATATAACCATTTTTACCGAGCCATTAAATAGGTGGGTAATAATAGTGTTAAACCCATTATGAAATATACATATAAATCCCCTACTCAATATAATTTTTTTGTTAATTCGTAGTAAAAAATTAATCAATATTTCTAAAGTAATAGTATTCTTATGAAATATGTTTTCTTCAAAAATGATTTTTGTTTCTTTTTAGGAAAAAATGATATAATCAATTTACAGATCATTTATAAAAATTATTTGATAAAATGAAATTAATATTTGAAATCATCATATCAAGATTATCTTATGGTGGAATTCTAGGAACTTTTTTGGAAAATATTGATATTCAGTTATCAGTAAAAAATAATGTTTTTGCAAAATTGTTATTTATTTTCATTAAAATAATTAATTTAGCCAACCATTTTTGTTTTAAATTAATAAAATTATTATTTATTTATATTTAATATACTTAATTAATTTTGAATCAATTTCATATTTGAATCTTGTATAATTGTTTTTGGGTTTAAAATATGGTTTTTAAGAAAAGTGTTTTAAAGTGCATAATGTTTCTCCATTTTTATTATTTTAAATAAGACCAATTTAATAATTTATTAAGTTCAATTTATATTTTATATATAATTAAATATTTATTTATATTAATTAAATTATTATTATATGATATATTATTGATATAAAATTATCTTCTCATTGAAAAATACACTTCTTGAAAACCCACTTTTTCATTGCATCTATGAGATTTGTTTTAAATTTTCTTTCTTCCAATTTTAGAAACATTATTTGAAAAAATAATGTTAATTCTTCAATGATTATTTCCGAATTATATTACTGTTAATTGTTGGTAATTTTTAAAAAATATTAATTGTTCGTTAAATTATAGAAAATTACTATATTTTTATTGAAATCTGCGAATTCAATTAAATTATATTTATAGTTAAATAATAAATTAAATTGGATTAAAAAATAAATAAGTTAAATTGTATATATATTTAAGAAATTTATTTCATTATATTCAATTTCATTTTAATTTCAATATAAAAACATTGTAAACATCTAAACATTGTTTTTAAAAAAATACTACCTCCTTTTGTCTGTAGGATTAATTTTGAATAAACCTTTTTCCACTTCTATGAATGAAATTTGAAAAAATGGATTGAATTTTAGGAATAATAATAATATATTATCTAATATGTTTAAATTAATTTTTGAAAAAAATTAATAGTAAAAATAGTAAACATCATTTTCCATGGTTAAAGTAAAAATTGGTTTACTGGGCATATAAACTAAAAAGATAAGGTTTAAAAATAATCCAAAACTTATCAAAAAAAAATTTTATGGATATATCTCGACCCTATAACTTCTATAATATAAAAGTTTTCATTTTTTTATCCTTTTTATTGGGTAAATATTTTAGTGTAATTATTTCATTCAAAATGTTATAAGTTTTCCACTCACCTCACCTATAATAGGCCACCCCTTCTCTTATCCTCTTCATTTATTAAAATCCTTTTAGATTAGCCACTTTCTACCCAAATAACATAGAAAATTCATTAATATCATCCTAGAAACAATTTTTTGGTCATAAAGCCAGCCTAGATAGGATTTTTTTGAAAACCTAAGGTGGATACTCAAAGGAGACGTAACGTTCATCAATGCATGTTATTGTTTTATTTCTTCATACAACTCCTTAATTTTTTTATTATACCATAATGCTAAAAAATTAATATATTACATATATTTATATGTCTTCATATTAATATAATTACCTATAAAAATATCTACTTCCTTCAAATAGGTTATGAAATAAATATTCTTGTTTACAGTGGAATATCGCCCTGTGAACCGATGTCATTCGTTTTGCCATTTCCACATATCACTGATGGACATAATGATGTATTTATTTTTTATATATGATATTTATGACATTATTATTCTTATAAAATTGTTATATGACATATAACTTTATGATTCCCTTTTTTTGGAATACTATAATATCGCTCTTGTGTACAGCTGAGTACCACCTCTTGAGGAGATGTGATTTGTTCATGCTTTACATGGTAGATAATAAGGATATATATGATCCAAATATGTTCCATATATTAAATAAAAAGTATTATGAAATTAAAATATATCATATATTTTTTTTCCTTCAATACTTCAAGAAATAGAAACCAAATTCATGCGTACGTATAGACTACCATCTCCATGAAACATGTATTTAGATTTCTAGAACTATATTTTAAAAATTAATATAAATATATATATAATTAATATATATTATATTTATATCATTATAAATAATATGATTATAATGGAACCTTGATCAAATTAAGAGGATCAATAATAATTCAAATAAACATATATGAAAAAGAAAGTAGGTATTACCCGAAACATAAATTTAATATAGAATTGTTAAGAAAAGGGTAATAACATATCATAAGTAAATCATATATGGTTGGATATATATATTTATGGATATTTAATATATGTATGTTAAAAGTATATTTATTATACAGGAGGTTCAAACAAGTATGGATGAACTCAAGACTTAGGGAAATATATTTTTGTCTCACTTTTTACTTATGTGAGACATATCCCATATTCACTCCTGTTTATTTTATCTGGAATATATAATTACCATGAATTTATTTTGTTATATTTTTTTTATAATGTTTGGGAATTTACATGTCCATTTGAGTATCTCTCTATCATGGGGTTTATAGATTAAAAGTTACTAAATATGTAAGGGTTTTTCCTCTCAACATACCTTTTTTGAGATGTATGTTATGGTATGCAGTTATATTATTCTTCAGGTATATATAAGGATACATTTAAATATAATATCATAATTTATTTATCTTCATTATATTTAATGTTTCATTATATGTTAATCCTTCATGGGGATACCGGTTTGATGATACCAATGCTTTAATGATTTTGTCTTACAATCTGAATATTTTTTAGGATTGTTTATGTTTATATTTACGATGGAATAATATTATGATCAATATCTTAAGAAACTCATGAATTTTCTTTTATTCTAGTCATTCATGATATTTTAAAGTAATATTTCCATTTTAAACTCTTTTTTACATATGATTATAGATAATGTTTTTAATAAAAACCCAAATTTATTTAAATATTCAGTTAGAAAATCCATTATCTTTTAAAACCATGTTTTTTAAAAAAAATCTTTAATTTTTCTTACTATTATAGTATTTAAAAAAAAAGATATTTTTTCAAAATTTTGAATTATTTTTATTTTTTAAATGAATCTTCATGTATTTTTTCCAGCAATTCCCTTCTAGGTTTTATTAAAATTTGAACGGAATATTTGTGTTAACACATTCAACATGAAAAAAATATCCCATTTCCATGAAAATTATTTTCATTAAAGATAATTTATATATTTTAATGTTTATATTCAAATAAACTGATTTTAAAATTTTTTATGTTTTTAAAATGATATTTTCTAGAAAAATAAATATTTTCCTGAAGAGATTTTTTAAATGATCATCCAAAATTATTTTCCATCTAATATGGCATCCATTAATGTCACATATTCCGTAATGGGGATATGATATAAAGATACCATTATTATTATTTCTAGGAATGGCTTATGTTTAAGATTATAGGGTTTTTAGGAAACCCATTTCTCTTCCACAATTATACATTGAAACAATTTTTATGAAATATGATTGCTTTACACTGGTTATGCTATGATAAAACGATGAAATGATTATGAAACCTTCATTTTTTCACCATGTTAATATATATTAAAATTGTTAGAAAAATATTTTATTTCATGATTTATGATATGATGAATTTTTTGTGATCCTATTCCATTCATAAATATAATTCTAATTTTTATATGGGTGGTACATATATCTTTCGCATTGTTTTTGGTATTGATATATATCTCATGAGATATACTTGACTAGATTGGGGAGTGAAATCAATTTAGAAAGGGAATTTATCTTCTATGATGATACTGGGAGTGAACCTTGACTACTATAAATTTTTTTGGACTGAGTCTATTCCACTACAATAGGCTTGGAATTGATCCTTGAATACTATGGAAATTATTTTCTTTGCTTATGTTTGTTCCACAATACTATTTCTTTTTACAATGTTATACTCTCAGAGATCAGGTTCATTGATTACCTTATTATTCATGTATTATTAACTAACAATATTTATTCCATGAATCATTTTTATAATCATTGGTATGAAAGGTATGGTTTTCAAATTTTATGATCATGTTTTCATACCCTTATAGTTTTGTTATTCTTATGTATCTATGTTTTTTATTCTTAATGAGAATTTGAGATCACCCTTTGTTATATTTCCTTTCCTTAAGTTACAAAGAAAGGTTTTTAATTAAAAATACTAAAGTGAAAGATATTTATTAGATGAATTGAAATTATTTCTTGAATTAAGAATATTGTGTTCCCAATTTTCAAAGTCACTAAACAATTTGTATCCTCAGGCTTGTGTTTGTGTAATGTATTTAATGTTAATATTAAAATATATAATATTAATATATGAAAATCCTAGGTCAATATAGTTAGTATAATAGAAAGTATTAGTCAAAAATTAGAAAAAAGGATGATAAAACATTAATGATATCCTCAGGGATATTTATACGAATATGTATAATGATATATCTAAGGATCGGTATAAGGATGAGTCAAAGTTTAGGAAAATTCCATTGAATTTTGGTGCATCATAGAATGAGTGGATTCAAGTAATTACATTCTTGTATGGATAGTATAAGTGTATGTTGGTCTATAATAGAAGTATTATGGGTAATAAATCTAAATTGGGTTCAGTGATCTAGACTCAATCATCACCGGGTCCAAGATTATGGTCTTACTCCACACCTTGTATGACACTCCTAGGGGATATGTTTTGGAAATTCACATACTCTTCATGAAATATAATAAAGGATTTAAATAAATAATGACCAATGATGACCTAGGATAAACCTACTGTGTCATATATTAAAATGTTGGCGTTGTGGTTTAGACATCCTCTAAGTGATATTTCTTGATTATATGGTTTCCCACACTAATTAAATTTTCTCAGACAATGAATTTTGGTTTTAGTCAATTAATGGAACCCAAAAGAATCATGTTAACAACTAATTTGATAGAAAATTTATTGACTATGAGTAACTAATTTTTTTGATTCCTAGAGAGATATATATTGTGATTATAACTATCATATAGCCTGATATATGATTAACAATTTAAATTTTGAGGTGGACTGACGTTTTATGGAAATATGATTAAAGGAATTGAGTTTATATTATCTTATATGTTATTGAAATTGTGGGTTATTATAATTTAAATTTTTTTTGTTAATATTTTAAAAAAAAATCATAACATGAAAGTCGGATGAAAACCTGTTTCCTATGGAAAGGCCATGTGTCTTGAACCAACAACTAAAGGGTGACAAGGGTATAATGCCTATCACTAGCCTATGTGAATAGTTCTTCTAGTGTGATAAAATAAAGATATATATTTTTGAGTATTTATCTTGACTAATAGAATGTAAGCAAGTCATGTCTATTAGATATAGGTTTAGAAGGATGATATGCCTATTATACATACTGAAAATAAAAAAAGAATACATCACCAAGTGTTTTACATTGGATTCTCTAGAACATCTAAACTGAATAATGATACATATTATAGTCAATAATAATACATCATATATTTAAAATAATATTTCTCATAGAATAATTATTATAGGATATACATTAATAAATTTATAAGGTTTCATTAATTACCAAATTCAATTGTATCTGATCGGATTCTAAAGATTACCTCAATGTTTTGGAGAAGTCTTCAACAATTCCTTGATATCAAGTTGAGTTTCATCACTGCGTATCATCCTCAGATAAATGGTCAGTTTGAGGGAATAATTAAACCCTTAGGGGATATTTTATGATTTTTCTTATGGATATTAAAAGTTTATGGGATCAATACCTTCCTAATGTAATGTTTTTAAACGGAAAAAAAAATTATTCAAGTATTCAGATGTCTCCAAATAAAAACCTTTATATGTACTCTAATAGTATTTTAGAACAAAAAATATTGGGACATGAGCTAGATGAAGAGATGTAAGAGAATGTTTGGACCTTTTAAAAACACATAAGCACCTCACCATGTTACCAAAACATTTATGTTGATAATATTTTTTGTGATCTATAATGTGATTTTTTTTGCAAATATCTCCATGGAAGAAAGAAGTGAAAACCAAGCCCTTGATATATCAGTACAATTAAAATAATTTATCATATCGGGAGAACATATTATCATTTTTATCTTCAACTAATTCTCAATAAGGTTTAGGATGTGTTCCTTTTTGCACTTCTGTTGATGTATATACTTGATCGGTTATATATACCAAATTATGGGGTCATATTGCTAGAGTAACATATTTCTTATGAGAAACTATCGGCAGAGATTATGAATTGAATATAGAGATATATATGAAATAATAACACTCCATTGGTCAACAGTTTATGGAGAAACCACCATCTTGAGGAAGCTACGTGGGAACCTGATGATGTAATGAGGAAAAAGTATCCTCATTTTTTGGTACCAATGTAATGAATTTAAGGGGTGATATTTATTTTAAGGGCGGGGTAGAATGTAATAACCCGAGATTTGGTGAATTTTTTTATAACTATTATCCATTCAATATTTTTCATTATACATAATATTTATTGTTTCTTTAATTATATGTAACACTTAGTATGGCTTCTTTTACCTAAAGCAACAAGTTTTTCGAATAGTGTGCCTCACAAATGACACTATGCTTTAGGGAACCACAATGTATTATATAAAAGATATAACCTATCTCTTAAATGAGTGGGTATGAATAATATTAACTACTTTATGAAATATACATATAAATTCCATAATTAATATAAATTTTATTATAAATTTTTAGTTAATAAACAATCAACTTTTGGAAAAGTAATTGTATTCTTAAAAAATATTTTTTATTCAAAAATGATTATTATTTATATTTTGGAAAAAAGACTATAATTAATGTATAGATATTTTATAAAAATTATTTGGTAAAATTATTTTAATTTTTCAATTCATCATATTATAATTAACTTAGAGCGAATCTTTGAGATTTTTTGGAAAATATGGATTTTTCAATGAATAATGGAAAATAAAGATTATTGTAAAATATTTTTCATTTCAATAAATTAGGAAATTTAAATTCCCCATTATGTTTTAAATTAATATATGTTTTATTTATTTATAATTAATCTAATTAATTTATTTTGAATGAAATTTATATTGGGTTTTAGTATAAGTGTTTTTTGGGTTTAAAAAGGGGTTTTTTATGATGACTATTTTAAAGTGAATAATGTTTCTCCATTTTAATATTTTAAAATAACTACTAAGAAACAATTTTTTAAATGAAATAAATAAATAAATATTATTTTTATTCATAAATATATTATTATTATTCACAATGTTAACATAATATCATCTTCTACTTGAAAATACACTTCTCAAATAACAGTGTTTTGATGTGGTCTGTGGGTTTTACTTTAAATTTATTTTCTGAAATTTATTGAAATTTTATTTGGAGAAAGAAAAATTATTTTTGAAATCATAATTTCTAATTTAATTTTGGGTGAATTTTTTATAATTTTCTAAAATTAATAATATTTTGATAAATAGAAATAAAATAATGATTTCTAGTAGAAGACTGCTTTTTTGTTTAATTTTTTTATAAAGATAAATTATATTGTAAACTATTTTTAATGTAAAATTAGTAAAATAATATATATTTTAATCTAATTCAGGTAATTTCAATGAACATTATATTGAATTTTGATATAATGAATTTATAATCTTTTGAACACTTTTTATTTAAAAACCCGCTTTATCATCGCATCTATAAGATTAATTTTAAATTAACTCTTGTAACTTAGGTTTATAGAATTTATAAAAATTAATTAAGTATTTATAATTGATATAATTTATAATATATATTACGTTCAACAAAAGTTTTGACCAAATATTTGTAGGATCAATATCAATCATTTAACGCGATTAAGGAAAAACTCGGTTTATCCAACGGTTAAACATAAAAGATAAGGGTTAAAAATAACCAAAAAAATTTAAAAACAATTGTTTTATGGATATATTTCAACCTTATATCATTTATTCTTGAGAATATTCCCTTATTTTATCCTTTTTATATGAAAAAACCTGGTTTTAATTCTTTCTTTGAAAACATTACAAATGTGGTACTCACTTAAATTATAAAAGGGAACACCTTATCATCTCTCATTCAAACCATAAAACCATTTTGTTCATCCATAATCTAAAACAAAAACAAGAAAAATCCAATAATTTCATCTTAGAAGCCTTATTTTGGACATATATAAAACCTAGTATGGATTTTAGTGTAATGTAAAGACCCGTAAAATTCAAGGGAATTTTTTTTAAATTTTCTTTGGGATTTTACAAGAATGTAATTTCTGACGGTGACTGATTCCGAGGCCTGGTGTGACTGGAATTAATTTCCGAAGTTTAGCTCGGGTACGTTCAGTGAACGAACGAGCGAGCTTTTCTAACTTTTGAACTGGTGCTCGAAATCGAATTTCGAGGGCACCGATTGGATCATAGCACCGATATTTGCTTATAAACGCCTTTTCCGGAGTTGCATTTGCTCAGGTGTGGTTTTTAATTTTTGGGGTTAAGTTAAGAAATAAAATAAAGTGGTGCGACAACTTTATTTTATTTTACTTAAAGCCACTTAAAAGCCACTTAAGCTAGGTTAAGCGGATATGGTGGAACCCAAAATATCGTACCCACTTGGAAGGATATTTGTGGGGTGGGGCCCACACAAGTGCCACTGTTTCTTTCCTTCTAAGTAAAGTACCCGCAACCCCCCACTTTAATGAAAGTCAACCGTGCGGTTTTCTGGTTAAGAAACGCCTCATTAATTGGGTAGTTAAATCGTTACAATTAATTCATTGAATTAATTGTTCGTTTCTTTTCTTTTGAAATTCAAACATGTCATGTACGTTAATAAAATAAGATAACTCATATTTTATTTCTGTTGGAACTTTTGGCGTGGAGAGGATTTGGAGGAAAGCATTCTTCTTTGACGAAGAATGCGAAGAACGCGAAGAACGCTCCGACCTCCGACGAAGAACGCCAAACCCTCGGAGTTCAACGACACGACACCGTGTACCGTGAAGTCAAAGATGCTTCTTCTATGACGCTCCTTACGTGACGTTTCTTTCGTGACGATCCTTCTCTTCCGCGACGATCCTCTTCTTCTGCGATGGTTAATTCCGTGACAAACTCGCGTTCGATGACAACGCTTGAGGTAGGGAATTATGTTTGAGAATGATTTTTTCCCTCGTTTAATTCATTCCAAAGAAAACAAGGAAACACAGATCAACTTATTATCTTGTTTATCTACACACGTTTTCCCTGCGGGTTAGGAATATTTTGTTGCCGGAAATTTTGGGGGCTTATTTTTATTATTGATCGTGATCTCATCTGTCGCCTTTTTTGGTTTCATTTTGGGCCGCATGTTATCATACTAACGGGGGGAGGTCAGACCGCACGAACATGGCCGACCCTCCTTCCCCCCCTTGTTGTTTGAGTTTTTTGCGGCACGTGAAAGGCAGTGCGGTGCCATTGCACCGCGCGGAAACGAGAAGAAAGAACGCGGCGAAGAAGCGCGGCGCCGTCGCGCCGCGCCGTTGGGGCCGAACGAAACCGCGGGCAGAGTCGGGGCCGAGGAGGCGACTTGAAGACACTGCATTTTGTTGTCGAAGTGCGGATCGACGGACGATGGTTCATACACGAAACCAACCGGGCCCTCGGAGCGGAAACGCTCATAACATGAGCTCCAGACGTCCTATTGACATTCCGTCGACTTTGTTGGTTTCCAATTGATGAGACAGAACTTTTGGATTACTCCACTCGAGGTTTGGACGTCATCGGAGTGCGGTCGGGTTGGTTGGCTCACGAAACCAACCGGGCCCCCGGAACGAAAAAGCCAATAACTCACAGACCGGGCGTCCGATTGACGTTCCGTCTGTCTCGTTGATTTCCTCTTGATAAGATGGAACTTTTGGAATACTTCGCCTGAGTTTTGATTGTTGTTGGATAGTGGCCGGCTTGAATTGTACCCGAAATCCAACCGGGCCCCTAGAACGGAAAAGATGGTAACTTTCAGTCTAGACGTCCGTTTGATAAACCGTCAGCGACGTTAGTGATCTTGTTGAAAAAGGGTCCCTTTGAGTATAACCTATGAGAGTTTGGGTTACAGTTGAGATACGACCGGGTTGGTTCGCACACGAAACCAACCGGGCCCCTGGGATGAAAAGGCTAATAACTCACAGCCCGGACGTCTGATTGACGCGCTATCTGTTGCGTTGAGACCCCTATGACGAGGCAGCCCTTTGAGATACTTTTTCATGGGATTTTGAGATACTTGGAGTATCGAACTGTTGATTTTGGAGCAGACCCTCCCGGAGACGAGCGTTCGAAGTACGAAGACCGTGTAGCCTGCAGTGACCTGACGACTGCTTGACTGACTCGACATGGAGTGAGTTGACTAGCCCAGTGGACGGAGCATTATATTGTTTGGGTGCAGACTCATGGCGGACGGAGCATTACCTGTGTGACAGTGCAGACCCGCGGTACTCGTCCGGAGAGTACCTCTGCAGGCAATTAGGGGGTGTGCACTACTGTGTTTGGGTGGCATACCCCAGCGGGAAGCACTGTTGTGTTGGGGTGGCCGACCCGCAGTACACGACAGGAGGAGTACCTCAGTAGTCTTTGGTTAGTGAGTAGTACCTCGGAGTCGTGACAGGACCACTGTACACTCCAGAGACGGGGCTCTTCATCAGTTACGGTTTTGATAATGAAAATCCTGGTTTGAGCTGAGACTTTTGACCCTTGTGTTTACCTCATGATTGAGATGGGTCACTTGATAACTTAGGTATATGTATGGGAATATACCTGGGTAGTGGTTATCCGTTGATTTCATGATCTTGGTGTTTCCTCATGATTGAGATGGGTTACTTGATAACTTAGTTATATGTATGGGCATACACCAAAGTGGAGGTTATCTATTGAGATCTTCTTTGTGGTTATCCATGTTGGTTTAAGTGAGACCTTGAGGGTCTCAGGGTCCCTACTGAGTATCGTTATGCTCACCCCTGCACGGGCTATGCCGGCACCTCGTTGTGTTGGTTGCAGACGACGGGCAGCCCTGATGGAGGCCGAGTGTTCGAGGACTGGACGGTACCTAGAGGTGGACCAAACGACGAGTCAGTATCCGGAGGTGGACTTCATGACGAGATGACACACGGAGGAGGTTGACGGGTGAGAGCATTGAGGATCTGCGCTATCTGTACCTACCCTTCTGGTAGGATCCGTGGTGGATGATCCAGGTAGGATCCGAGGAGGACGACCGAGGAGCCGCTTACATTCTTCCAGTTGTTGTACTTTTGTTTAGTTGTAGCTGTATTTTCAGTTGGGTTTTTATTCTGTCCCATTTACTTTTCAGCACTTTCTTTTGTACATAGTGTTTTACTTCCGCTTGTACTCTGTGGTGTTTGTTTGCTTTTATAAAGGCAATGCCTTCCCAATTATTGGGATTTACGCCTTTGGTGCTAGTCGCTAGCCCTTGGCCTATGGAAGGCAGGCTTGGGGTTGTCACAGCACGGGCCTCGAGGATGGGTCGTGACAAATTTGTATCAGAGGAGTCGGTTCTACCGTAGAACATATAACTCTGATATTTTCTTTCTGTGAATCAATAGTGTTAATGGTACCGAGTGTGGTCTTTAGTTCAGAGAGTCCAGTGTTGGTGCGGGCGGCCGACGTATCCATACACCAGGACCCTGACAACTGATTTCTGACTTTGTGCATGAAAACACTGATTGCATGTGTGTTTTCAAAGGTTTTCCCTTAACACAGCTCAAACCAGGTCAGCTCAATAGGTATAATCATTTGACCTTGTCACATTGTTTCTTTCAGGATGCCTTTTCACAGACAACCAGCTAGATCCTAGAGGGATGTGCGTACTGAAAGCCTGTCGAGCGACGGGGGTTCAGTACAGGGCCCTCTTGCAGTAGAGGCACCAGTGGAGGAACCAGCGGTATTACCATATGTTGGGACATCGATGCCACCAGCCCCAGTGGTAGGCGATTCCCGCCACTTGAGTGCACTGCACGAGTTCTAGTGCTAGAGGCCACCCAGGTTCCGGGGAGAGATGTTCCCGCAGGCGGCTGAGGATTGGCTGGATGCTGTGGTGAGAGTCTTGAGGCTAGTGGGGACACCAGCAGACTGCATGGTGATCTTTGCTACTAGCCTTCTTCAGGTAGTAGCAGGCAGGTGGTGGAGCCACTTGTTCTAGTTTTGCGACGGTATGACCTTCACATGGGAAGACTTTGAGACCTTCTTCACGATGGAGTTTGTGCCAGTAGCTCTACACCCCGAGCGTTTATAGGAGATTCTGACTTTGCCCCAGGGCTTTCGATCAGTAGCTGATTCATCTGTGGGAAGTAGACAGATGATGCAGAGGTCCAAGAGGACTAGAGCCAACCGTACGTAGAGTAGAAAGTGTTATGAATGCGTCAGGAAGGGTCACCTGGCACGTGACTGTCCGACCCCCCGCACAGTCGATCCACAGGCTTTAGAGGAGCCATCGAGGCGGAAGTAGCGGCAGGTTCTTGAGAAACAACCGAGTAGTGGACAAGGCAGTAGAGCTCCGGGAGCAGGTGGACAGGATCAGAACTAGTGGATACGTCCCTTGTACTTCTAGTTCCATATTGCTGTTGTATTCGTGTCTTTGTACTATGAGCTGTAGTAATAAAAAGACACTTATCTTTATGATGTTTTCTTTCCTATCCATTTGTTTTGTTGATACTGAGAGGTCCCGGTTAAAACTGTTGACTTAACCGTCACTTTAGAGATTTCTAATGGAGGAGACCTAGTGACCTCACACTGATGCCGACAACATGACTCGACCCTTGAAGGTGAGAGTGATGGTTGAATCTCTTGGTAGTTACGTCTAGGCCTTACGACGTCATCCATGGCATGAACGCATCATTCATGTCAGGATTGACTATATTAGGAAATGGGTGTGGTTCATCCAGGGGATGAGACCGAGTTTCTATTTTCAGCAAAGGAGAAATTTTAGAATCCCTTTCAGATCATAGGTGAAGAAGGTGCAGATCATCCAGGAGAAGATGAAGACTCCACATTGTAGTAAGAAATAGGAAACCGGTGCTAGTCTTAGAGACTCGAGCGTGTAAAGTATTCCAAGAAGAGGTCGCTTTTAAGGAGAGATGAGTCTGCAAAGCAGCAGATGTGGAGGTAGAGCTAGGAGAGCAGCATGAGGTGGTGTACATCTTAACATGCTACAACCTCCCGCCTTAGTTGTCCCCGCCAGGCTCAGGGATCTAGAGGGCGGAGGAAGAGAGTAGATGCATGCGGTCAGGGAGAGTGACCCAATGGCTCTAAGAATGATTCAAGGGATAGTCTGTATCCACTACTAGCTGCCCTAGTAACAGACATCGATATTAATCATTCCTTCAATCCACAAATCTTGTTCTAGACCTAGAGTTTCTGGTAAGCCGTAGACTTGACCCTCACGTCTGGAGATACCTTGGGAGAAGACTCGACAATCACCCTTACGCCGACAGTGTGGTCAGAACCTCGAGGCGAGAGTTTCGGTTGGAATCTCTTGGTGGCAGCATCTAAGCCTTATGACATTGGTTTGAGTATAGACTGAGCAATCACAGTTCATACACAGATTGAGGGTATTATGCAAAACGGTTGTGGTTTAACTATGACGTCGGAATGGGTTTTCCTTGGTCGACGAAAAAGGAATCCCCAGGAAGCACAGGGTAACTCATGCACAGGAGGGTGCGACCGATCACTCTTGAGTCAGTCAAACTTACCCTCGTGGCAGCAACCATTTTGGTTCCAGTTCTAAATAGGAATTGGAGACCTCTGGAAGTCGAGGATGACGGTCACGTCCTTATACGAGTCTCACCTCGACGCGGTTTACAGAGATGTGGCCAAGGTGGCAAGTTATCTCTGAGGTTCAGCGGACCATCTTAGGTCCTCAAATGGGTAGGAGGGTTAGTTTACCTCTTGACCCATCCATCTCAGTTGCACTAGGTGCACGAAAATTTCCACGTATCTCAACTGAGGAGATACGTGCTTGACCCTTCGCATATCATCGACCATGGGGAGCAGGACAATGGCGATGGGGTTTCCTTTACGGAGGTTCCAGTGGGAATCGAGGATTGACAGGAGCGGGTCCTATGAGGATAGTTGATTCCTCGAGAGCACTTTCACTAGAAGTACAGGAACCTCCAGGTAAGCACATGGGAGTGGAAGGCTCAGATGCGTGCTCAGTACCGATTTTGTAACCCTAGTTTGTGTTAAAGCTTTACGAGGACGTAAAGCCCTGAGGTGGTAGTAATGTAAAGACCCGTAAAATTCAAGGGAAATTTTTTTTCTAAATTTCTTTTGGGATTTTATAAGAACTAAATTTCTGACGGCGCCTGATTCTGAGGCCCGGTGTGCCAGGAATTAATTTACAAAGTTTATCTCGGGTACGTTCAGTGAACGAACGAGCGGATTTTTCTAACTTTTGAACTGGTGCTCGAAATCAATTTCCGAGGGCACCGATGGGATCGCAGTGCCGGTATTTGCATAGAAATGCCTTTTCCAGAGTTGCGTTTTCTCAGGTGTGGTTTTAAATTTTTTGGGTTAAGTTAAGAAATAAAATAAAGTGGTGCGACAACTTTATTTTATTTCACTTAAATCCACTTAAAAGCCACTTAAGCTAGGTTAACCGGATAGGGTGGAACCCAAAATATCCTACCCACATGTTAGGATATTTTTGAGGTGGGGCCCACACGAGCCCCAGCGTTTCTTTCCTTCTATGTAACGCACCCGCAACCCCCCACTTTAATGAAAGTCAACCGTGCGTTTTTCTGGTTAAGAAACACCTCATTAATTGGGAAGTTAAATCGTTACAATTAATTCATTGAATTAATTGTTCATATCATTTATTTTGAAATTCAAACGTGTCATGTGCGTTAATAAAATAAGATAACTCGTATTTTATTTCTGTTCGAACTTGTGGCGTGGAGAGGACTTGGAGAAAAGCGTTCTTCTTCGACGAAGAACCCGAAGAATGCAAAGAACACGAAGAATGCGAAGAATGCACTGACCTCCGATGAAGAACGCCAAACCCTCAGAGATCGAAGACGTGACGCCGTGTACCGTGATGTCAATGAAGCTTCTTCCGCGACGCTCCTTCCGCGACGTTTCTTCTGCGACAATCCTTCTCTTCCGCGACGATCCTCTTCTTCCATGATGGTTAATTCCGCAATGAACTCGCATTCAAAGACAATGCTTGAGGTAGGGAATTATGTTTGAGAATGATTTTATTCCCTCGTTTCATTCATTCTAAAGAAAACAAGGAAACACGGATCAACTTATTATCTAGTTGATCCGCACACGTTTTCCCTGCGGGTTGGGGATATTTTGTTGCGGGAAATTGTGGGGGTTTATTTTTATTATTGATCGTGATCTCATCTGTCGCCTTTCCTGGTTTCATTTTGGGCCGACTGTTATTATACTAACGGGGGGAGGTCGGACCGCACGAACACGACTGACCCTCCTTCCCCCCCTTGTTGTTTGAGATTGTTGCGGCACATGAAAGGTAGCGCGGTGCCGTTGCACCGCACAGAAACGAGAAAAAGAACGCGGTGAAGAAGCGAGGCGCCGTCGCGCCGCGCCATTGGGGCCGAACGAAACCGCGGGCGGAGTCGGGGCCGAGGAGGCGATTTGAAGACCCCTCATTTTGTTGTCGAAGTGAGGATCGACGGACGATGGTGAGGCAGTCCGCGAAGGCGTTTTGATGGCTTTGCAGTGAAGGTCGGGTCCCGGGATGATCTCTAGTGAAGACCGCAGGCGAATCGGACCACCGGAGCGCGTCCGGTGGTCCGCGGAAGCCCCTGCCGGCGCGCCGCCGGAAGAATCCGCAATGGCTAAAGCTGCGGCGGCGAGCGACGGTCCCGCGGCCGCGCAGGATTGCGGGGAAGGGATGCGGCCTTGGGCCGCGTCCGGTGACACGGAGCAACCCCCACGCGGGGGCCATGACTCATTTGGGGCGGCCGCCCGGCCAGCGCTGAGCCGGGCCACGCTGGCCGGGCCGGGCCGCGCCCTGCCGGGTCAGACCCAGACCCGGGTCGGGTCGACCCGGTTCGGGCCGACCCAGGGGGGTTGGGCCGGGTCGGTCCGGGCCTAGACCCCCCATTTTCGGACCCTTCACAGTTTTTCCCTTATATCTTGAGCTTTAGACCTCCGGTCGACATACCGTCAGCGGCAATGCGACCCATGGATCGAGGAGGTCGTTTCGGTATATTACACTGAATGTTTCGGAATAATTTGGGTTCGGCCGGGTTGGTTCATACACGAAACCAACCGGGCCCTCGGAGCGGAAACACTCGTAACTTGAGCTCCAGATGTCCGATTGATGTGACGTTGACTTTGTTGGTTTCCTCTTGATGAGACGGAACTTTTGGCATACTCCGCTCGAAGTTTGGACACCGTCGGAGTGTGGTCGGGTTGGTTTGCTCACGAATCCAACCGGGCCCCCGGAACGAAAAAGCTAATAACTCACAGACCGGGCGTCCGATTGACGCGCCGTTTGTCTCGTTTATTTCCTCTTGATGAGACGGAACTTTTGGCATACTTCACCCGAGTTTTTATTGCTATTGGATAGTGGCCAGGTTGGATTGTACCCGAAATCCAACCGGGCCCCTGGAACAGAAAAGATGATAATTTTCAGGCTGGACGTCCGTTTGACGAACTGTCAGCGGCGTTAGTGATCTTGTTGAGAAACGGTCCCTTTGAGTATACCCTATGGGAGTTCGGGATACAGTTGAGATACGGCCGGGTTGGTTCGCACACAAAACCAACCGGGCCCCTGGGACGAAAAGGCTAATAACTCACAGACCGGGCGTCTGATTGACGCGCCGTCGGTTGCATTGAGACCCTGATGGCGAGGCAGTCCTTTGAGATACTTCTTTGTAGGACTTTGAGATACTTGGAGTATAGACCTGTAGCTCTGGGAGCGGACCCTCCCGGAGACAAGCGTTTAGAGTACGGAGACCGTGTAGCCGGCTGAGACCTGACGACTACTTGACCGACTCGACTTTGAGTGAGTCGACTAGCCCAGTGGAAGGAGCACTACTTTGTTTGGGTGAAGACCCATGGCGGACAGAGCACTACCTGTGTGACAGTGCAGACCTGCGGTACTCGTCTGGAGAGTACCTCTACAGGATATTAGGGGGTGTGCACTACTTTCTTTGGGTGGCATACCCCAACGGGAAGCACTACTGTGTTTGGGTGGCAGACCCACGGTACTCGACAGGAGGAGTACCTCAGCAGTCTTAGGTTAGTGAGCAGTACCTCGGAGTCGTGACATGACCACTGTACACTCCAGAGATGGGGCGTTTCAGCAGTTACGGTTTCGATAATGAAAATCCCGGTTTGAGCTGAGACTTTTGACCCTTGTGTGTACCTCATGATTGAGATGGGTCACTTGATAACTTAGGTATATGTATGGGCATATACCTGGGTAGTGGTTATCCGTTGATTTAATGATCTTGGTGTTTCCTCATGATTGATATGGGTTACTTGATAACTCAGTTATATGTATGGGCATACACCTATATAGAGGTTATCTGTTGAGATCATGTTTTTGGTTATCCATGTTGGTTTTAGTGAGACCTTGAGGGTCTCGGGGTCCCTACTGAGTATCGTTATGCTCACCCCTGCACGGGCTATGCCCGCACCTCGTTGTGTTGGTTGCAGATGACGGGCAGTGCTATTGGAGGCTGAGTGTTCGAGGAATGGACGGTACCCGGAGGTTGACCACACAATGAGTCAGTATCTGGAGGTGGACTTCATGACGAGACGACACACGGAGGAGGTTGACAGGCGAGAGCATTGAGGAGCTGCGCTATCTGTACCTACCCTTTAGGTAGGATCCGTGGTGGATGATCCAGGAGCTACGCTATCTGTACCTACCCTTTAGGTAGGATCCGAGGAGGACGACCCAGGAGCCTCTTCCGTTCTTCCAACTATTGTACTTTTGTTCAGTTGTAGCTGTATTTTCAGTTGGGTTTGTATTCTGGCCCATTTACTTTCCATCACATTCTTTTTTACTTAGTGTTTTACTTCCTCTTGTACTCTGTGGTGTTTGTTTGCTTTTATAAAGGCAATGCCTTCCCAGTTATCGGGATTTACGCCTTTGGTGCTAGTCGCCATCCCCTGGCCTATGGAAGGCGGGTTTGGGGTAGTCACGACACGGGCCCCGAGGACGGGTCGTGACATGAAAACCTACAGAGGATACACGAAAAAGAGGTATTGTTTATGGAAAATGTTTTTTTATTTCTTAATCTGCCTACTTTAATGATTATTATACAATTATACTATAATAAACTCAGTATATATAATAATCATGAATTATATTATGTAATGTTCCTAATATAAATATATCTCCACTTATGTCAAATGGGTTACGAAATCATCGTTCATGTGTACGATGGACATCCACCTCGCAAATTGATGTCATTAATTTTTACATTTCTACCCTCACAGTTGGAAATAATTCTGGATTTATTATTTATATATAATATTTAGGATATTTTTAATTTTTATAATTATTATATCAGTCATTACTTCATGCTTTTCATTATGTGGGAATACGACATTGTCGATCTGGTGTACAGCGAACTACCACCTCACGAAGCGATGCGATTAATTCACACTTTAAATAGAAGGTAATAGGGATAGTTTTGATGAAAATATGTCATATATATGAATTTATAATTATTTTATATTGATAATATATAATTTTCCCCTATTTCTTTTAATACTTCCATAAAATGGAGACAACGTTCAAGCGTACATATAACTTACCATCTTCATTAATGATTTATTTCATTTTATACACATATATTTTATAGATTACTATAAATATGTTTATACTAAATAAAAATTATATTTATATAACTATTAAATATTTTTATACGTTTTATCCACGATAAAATTATGTGGAATAAAAATAACCAATCAAAATAGACATGAAAAAAAAACAGTTATTGGCCAAAACATGTCTTTAACATGAAAATGTTAATAAATGGGTAATAAAATGACATAAGTAAATAAAATATGGTATTGTATATTTATGTAGGATTCTGAACATATATTTAAATTAAAAATATATTTGTTATAAAATATCTTAAAACATGTACGAAGAAAGTTGAGACTTATGATTAGGGATTTTCAGCTCACTTTTTACTTTTGTGAGACACATGCCATATTCGCCACCTATTTTTTAGTGAATATACCTCCCATGAATGTATTTTTTGATTATTATACTGAAAATTATTTCTATTTACATATCCATTTTAGATACTCTCTTTCACAGGGTTTATAATTTAAAATTTTCTGAAGTGATAATGTATTTTTGTCTCAATTTTCTTTTTTGAGAAGTATTTTATGTTATGCTCTTATATTCTCTCATGAGGTGTATATAAAACCCCTTTTAAAAGTAATACCATGAATTATTTGGACTCATGATATTTTTAGTTTATGTTATTATTTTATCTTTCTTATGATTCAAAGATACCAAATTGGTAATGATTTTATATTAAAACAAAATTGATTATCAATATTATTTATCATTATGTTTTTGAGTATAAAATATTATGATCCATATAACAAAAAACCAAAACTTTTATCCTCCCCTTGTTATTATTTCTATTTTCATGTAATAGAACCATTTAACCACTATTTAGTATATAAAATAATTTAGAAATTTTTAATAAAATTCAACTTTATTTCTCTCTTTGGTTGGAAAATTTGTTTAAAAAATCCACTTTTTCATGAAACTATTTCCAAATATATTAGAATAATATCCTATGATTTTAAAAATACATATTTACCAAAGAATGAGTTTTTATATATTTTTCTAAAAATTTTATTCATTTCTTTTTCAAAAAAAATTCCTTTTTGGATTTTACAATAAAATTTGAGTGGAATATTTATTTTATCATATATGGAACGAACAAAACTTACCATCATCGAGACCATTATTTGATTTGAAAATTACTTTATATATTTTAATGGTTATTTTCCAATAATTTAATATATTTTTTATATTTTAAAATGTTATTTTTAAAGTGGAAAGTATATTTTCCTCTAGGTATGTTTTATATGATCCTTCAAAATCATTTTCCATATAGAATAACATATGTTGATGTTCCCTATGGATTACCAGGGTTATGATCCCCAGATACCATTATTATTATTTTTATGAATGGTTTATTTTTATAATGACATGATGTTTATAAAACCCATTTCCTTAGCATGGGTTATACCCCAATAAAATTTTAATGAAACAGGACATTTTTTCGTGGGTTATGCTATGATGAAATGAAGACAAGATTTTGAAACCTATCTATTTTCTACAGGTTATGATATGATGAAATGTTATGAGACCCATCACATTTCATGGGTTATGATATGTGTTATACCCTGACCCCAGTTACTCAACAACAGTGCATTACTGCATAACATTTGAATGATACAAGGAATCATGTTCCAAAAGGCCGATCAGTTTAGTAGTCTTTACAGTACTTGATACATACATAAGTTTTACAATACATCATGAAATAAAAAAAAATTGTGCCCCCTTAGAACACCATTATATCACATAGCCTATTATCGGAGGTTAACCGTAATATACTTCTTTGCATACTGGAAACAATAAAATATAATAAAGGGGTGATCATAGATACTCATTAAGGATTACAATATAGTGGAAACTGTCATTAATAAGAATAAACAACTAAGGCAATTTATAAGACTAGAACACTAGCCTTTTAAACTTTACCTTCAGTATAATATGGAAAAGATAAATCAAATAATTCCATTTAGTTATTGACATGCATATTCTACTAGTCTAATAGTCACATGTAATATCAATATCCAATTTCAAAATGATGGAATTCATAATTTCTGACATCATAACCACATATTCAAGGCCTCATGCCAAGACTCTAAATATGATTTTGTTAAGGCCTTGTTCCGAGACACTAGTTTGTCTCATAAGACCTACCGATGCATCAAGGAGCTAAAGCAGGCTCCATCCATAACTTACTAAGTCTAATGCATTCCTCATATGACAATATTGAAACATAAGATAAACATTCATATTAAAACTAACATACGAAATGCTAATACTTTAACTATAATCCACGAATTGTATAAAAATAAAAAATCCACAGTCAAACATATCACAAAACCATTAATAAAGTATGGAATATTTTATCATTATAAATAAACTTTAAACAATTGTAAAATCCATCAAAGGATGTTGACATATATGAAGTCACAACTATTTGAGAGAAATATCTATTTCTATTTTGAAATCATTGAAATGTCACATAGTTATCAAGAAGCTGTTAAAAATGTATTTTTGAATCAAAGTGTCCCAAACCACTTTGAAACTTTTGAAAAAAATTTAATTTTAAAACATTCATTTCCATATAAATAAATCCTAAAAACCATTTTTAAAACATGTACATTAATGAAGAAATATTTAGAAACATAAATCAATAAAACATTTAAAATGATATTTTTGTAAGAGTACCTACCAAAAAGAGAGACATTTGAATAAAAATATTTGAGGTAATATAAAATTTATAATATCATGAGAATAAATGAATTCATGATATAATATGTGAAAGTACAATATATAGATCATATAAAAGTGAATTGGTGCATAACAACAACGAAATATCAATAGAATGTAAATTGAGATGAAATACCTTATAAAGATTGTATCCTTAGGTCAAGGATAAATCAATGACATAATTATGTGTGAAAAATATAAATATACTAAATAGGATTGGATATTCCGTGTAAAAAAATCAGAGGACATTCACACATATTCTTGTAATAACAACACCAATGACTTGGAAATTTAACTCATTGAATGTATATTGAGTTAAGATTACGCTTATAAAGTTCATATCAATGATTGAAAATATATCAATCATCTCATTTTGTGTATCAAAAGAATATCCACACAAAGGGGAGTGGAAATTACTACATAAATAAATAAATAGTCATTTCACACATAATCTTGGAGTAAAATAATCAATGAAGTATGTGTAAAACCCAATGATTGGAAATCAAAAGTAGAAATTACTTTTCTGATTTGGTGACTTATGAAACATACATACCATGAATGAAGGATCATTAAAGGAAGATTTAATCCCTATAAATTAAATTATATTACACAAGGAATATAATCATGGGCAGAACATACACCACAAAAAAGGAAATGGTGGAAATCTATCATGAATCTCACGGAAATACGAAGTGAGATGAAAATCCCTTACCACGTTGTAATCAATTGAGTATTATTATCAAAAGCTAATAACCACCAAATGAATCCATGAATACATCGAATATAAAGAGAATCATGATAATATATATCAAATGGTAGTACACGATACTCTACATGAAATAAATAAGTGGCGAACAATGGAAATCTCACAGAATTAAAAGTGAGATAAGAAACCCCTTACCTTGTACTTTTCCTTAGTATAGGGTAGGTAAAAGTACTTTATAATTGTGAAATCATTTTTATTAGATTATAAAAGAATCAAATACATAAATATGATATCATATATGATCTTCTAATATTTTTTTGTTAATGATATTTCAATAGTACCATTGTTTCGGTTTTTAAATAATTCATTTTCCTTTATTTGTTTTGTTACATAAGTCATGTTTGTTATGTATAGGCTATATTTGATTCATATCCAGAATGATATTAATTTCTTAAACATTATTTTTAGTCATAAAATGAAAAATATTCTCGAATGATTACGATAGGGAATGAATCTCACCATGTTCGTGGAAATGGTAATCCATACAGACGCACGAGTGAAAATATCATTATATTGATGGTGAAATTGTATGGAATTAGATTTTATATAATATATAAATAATCAATCACTTTTTATATTTATTATTTACATCAATTATACTCATTATTATACCCATACAAAAAATAAAGTGTTTGAAAAAAAACTACACCACGATGTGAAGACGTGAATCCATACGTATACACGTATGGTGACTTTGTCATTCATAGGATGGATAAAAAAACGAAGATGGTTGCACCATATTTATAATAACATCGCAGTATATAGTAGGTACTGGAGTATTTATTTGGGTTTGTAAAAAGCAACGAAAGATGAATTGGAAGCAGAAAAGAACTTGAAAGAGGGTGGTGAAATTATTACCTCTTCTTCGGGTGTTTCCTCTTTATTTGATCAAAAGAGACACATAGGTTGGATTTATGATCAAATTAAGGACTATTGGATGATTTTAGAGAAGTTGGGAGGATATTTGAATGGGGTTTGGCCAAGCCAAATGGCTTTGGAGGTGTGATTTTTAGAGAAGGGGAAGTGCCCTTTTATAAGAGGGGTGAGGGGTACCTTAGGAAAGGCTTGAAATATTATTTTGTTATAAAATAATTTTCAGTTTCTAATGGATAGAAATTTATTTATTTTGAAGCTTAGTTGGGTATGGGTTGAATGTCTCTCAACCAATAGGTTTTAGAGAAGCGTAGGTCACCATATAAACCATATATTTTAGATTTAACTATTAGTTAAATAGTTTAACTTTTACCAGGTATTCTTCTATTATTACACTATATGGTTAATACACTTTCTCTAAACATTCAAGAGAACCTCAAGTGGTTCATTAATTACATATATAATATTATTTATCATGTTTTTCCAAGACTTAGATTTTTAGGAATATTATATCAACCAATAAATTAGTATTAGTTTTTAAAACTTATTTATGTCAAGTTTGAAACTATTTAGTATTTGGATTTTTTGAAATTAATAACAATGTGATTACTTAGAACACAAATTAAATAATACACCCCAACATGTCATATTAACCTAGAAAATTAGTGGAATTCATCAAAAGTCTGAAATTAAATTTATTTGGATATTTATAATATCAGTTATTGTATTCGTTCATTAATATTTTAATTACTACATCATCGTTGTGTCATAAATAACATTAATTATTTAATGTTTAAAAATTATAAATAAAATATGATTCTGTAGGAAATCATTTTCTATTTCTAATAAATATTTATAGTTGAATTTATCTAATGTATAATCTTATATTAAAAATGGTTTATTTATTAAACGTTGTATTTAACACTTTTAACTCTTCTTTAAATAAAATAAAAATAAATGTCCTTATCTAATCCAATTGAACCAAATGGGATTATATTTTATTCATAAGGTATTTTGGTCTAATTACACTTATCCAATATAATTAGGAGACATGTTAGGGTAATTATAATATCATTTTTACCCTTAATTACCCTATTTACTTTTAACCATGGTATATAAAAGTCAAAAGTTACAATTCACCAAAAAATATTCTCATCATATTGAACAAAATTTTACATGCTGATTTCAACCATGTCTCTCTGAATTTGGAAATTCAACTCATAGAAGCGGTAAAATTATGTTTTATGCAAATTTTCAAATGCACTTAGAAGGTGGGTAAAAAACGGTTGAAAGTTCAATAATATATTATATATATAAACTTATTATAAAATGAATCCAATGAATTACATTGAAAATGTATATGTATTATATATTTATTTTGAACTAAAATAAATTAAAATAAAATAACTATTTATTTAAATAAAAAGTTATTTTATACAATAATGTAATATTTTTCCCTATTCAACAAAAAATGAAAGTTTTTAGAAAAATACCAAAAATTTACCATAAGCTAATTTTGTTATTCCGAATCAAAAAATGAAGCCTATTTTGAAAATTAAAATTTATAAAATTTCAAAAAGTTGGTATTACTATCATAACGGCTAATTTGATTCCTCGAGGTGTGTTAAAACTCCCAACTGCGTACAACGCAAGCTATTACATTATTCAAAGGGAAACGTACCATAGAATCTTGGAGTGTTACATTATTCCCTCCTTCAAAAAAATGTTCCTCGCAATTTTGAATTGTTATTCGGAAATAAAAGGTAAAAAATTGAAAATACCTTAGTGGAAAACCCACATCGGAAATAGGGTTAATAAATTAAAGTCTTAATAAGAGGGAAAGAGAAATGAAATATTCACCTCCAATTTATGATTTCGAATAGAAGAACCTTGGTAGAAAATATAATTGGATGAAAAACACAAATATTTATATGGAGTGATTGAGGTTATCAATCACAAAAAATTGAATTGGAAATTGAGGGTCTCAAAGCCACAAATCTATGATGAATAACGTAATGTATTAGGATAACACGTTTTTGGGATTGAGATCCTTTTTCTAAAGTTTAAAAATTAATTTCATCATTGAATAAGAAAACAATACTTGACAAGTAGAGTTCCTTACGTTAACTAATTTCTACCACAAGTCATCTTTCACTCCAAACGATGAGTATTCAAGATGACTTGGTCACACCTAAAGCGCTAGAATAAAATTATAGAGAATCACATAATTCTCAAAGGATGAACTATATATTTCCCCTGTCTTTAGAGATTTACTAAAACCAAAATGGTTAGTACAAGATTAGATGATCCCCAAAAAGGATAATCCTTTAGAGAAATAAATACTAATCATAATTTCTAAAATTAAACAAACAGAACTCAGAGTTCAATAATTACCATTCAATAAACAATTTTCCTTAAAATCCTTAAATATAATCCAAAATAAGATTGAAACCCAAAACTCATTATAATTTGATTATGTAATCTTCCATAGTAAATTATATCTCGAAATAACATCGACTAATTTTAAATTCACATACTGGTAAGTAATTTACTTAATCACATATTTTCTATGATAGGTTAGTAATTTCAAAAAATAACCTAAATCACTATAATTCCACAATAAAAACATAGATAAAAACCCACCATTACTACTCAAATGAAATCCCATAGTATTCAATTTTCCTTAGGCATATAGTGTTCCCAAAAGAACTAACGTCTTCCAAAATAACATTTATCACTTAATATCCAAATCATTTTTCTATACAATGGATATCCATGTGATAAGACATATGATCCCAAATAAACTTATTATTGATCAATAAAATCATTCAGTTAAAAGTAATTAGTCACACTAACTAGGGTCTTCACGTAGTCCAGTGGTAGGTGATAAATCCCAATTGCACTCTGGTTGTGGGTTCGATTCGAGTAGCTTTGTCTGACGTGATAGGTTGTCATACGGTCTGCATATCAGCTTTTTTCAAAAAATATATTTTATAACTTTCCCAAAATGTGATACATTCCACAAAATAACCATTATATAATTTCACCACTAATGTTATCTCATACCTCACATTTTCATGAAAATTTTTAATAACTTGTAATTGCCTCAAATTCAAGTATCATATAAACCAAATTGGTTATTTATAAATACATCCACAATATAAAAGATAATTCTTCCAAAAATATCCTTTTTACCTAAAAACTATAGGGTTACACTTATAAGAGGAAATTCATCCAATGTAATCCCATAAACAAAGTGCACAAACACTTTTAATCATTTCACCATCCATTTATTTCCACATAAGTTCTTCAATGATGAATAGGTTATCCTATAGCATAGGCCATTCACTCAGATAATTTCCATGCCACATACATTTATAGAAAATGACTATAAATGGATTATTGGGATCATTATTATTTTCTTCCATAATACTCGTTATTTTTACTCAGCAATTATTTACATTATGTCCTTGTTTTCCAAACATAAATAATTTCTTTGTTCCATTAAGACACTTTCCAATTTTTCTCCTTGGACATTTCCCGCATGATGGAAATTGAGATTTTTTTTCTCTGTGGTCTCCACTGCTGGAGCTCTTATCATTCACTGCCTTTCTCCTCTGTTGATTCTAGGAGTTGGTTGACATAAATATTGTTGATCATATTTTTTTAAAACTTATTCGACATGAACACGATATCTTTCACACCTATCAAAATTCCATTTCATTCACTAGTGGAAAAATGTATTTCGACGTCGGTTTTTAACCGACGTCAATAAAGGAGACATAAAAAATATATGTTTCAATGTCAGTTTTTATAAACTGACTTAAAAACCTTCGCCATACGGGTCTTTGGCGTCAGTTTATATAAAAACTGACGCCAAATTTCAGGGCCTTGGGGATCTTTGGCGTCGGTTTTTATATAAACCGATGCCAAAAATTAGGCCCTGGTGGTCTTTGGCGTCGGTTTTTTTTAAACCGATGCCGAAATTGATGACCTCGGGGGTCATTGGCGTCGGTTTTTTTAGAAAAGCGACGTCCAAATCTGGCTTCTACACGAGTTTTAACGTCGGTTTTTGATAAAAACCGACGCAAAAAATACATTTTATAAAAAAAATATTTTCCACGTCAGTTTTCAAAAACACCGAAGTCAAAACCTTGAAACTCTGAATATTGGAATATAGATCGTTTCCCAAGCTTCGATTTGACTAGTTATGGAACTAAAACAGACTTACGGATCAAAAGTTATGGTCGACGTAAGTTGAACCTCGTTATGGTTCGATAGAAACAACTTTCTTCGAAGAATACATGAAAAAAAAGAACCAAAATGAATATTCCAAATGAACAAAAAAATATAATTAACGATTGAAACTAAATTTAATTCTTTTATTGGGCAATTTTAATCAATATGTTGTTTATCATTATTTCACTTCGTTTTAAGGGAGAACTCACGCGGTAATGAAAATAGTGAGTGATAAAAAAAATTCCCAAAAACTAATGAATATTATGTAAATGTTTTATTTTTGTATCTCAGTTAGAAAAATCCTTCATCATCATAATAAAAATAATATGATTTTAAGTGATAAGGAAAACAATAATAATGAAATTAATTGATGAAAATAAATACCTTGTTCAAATCGTCGATTGAAGAATATTTGAAATATTGATTGTATCAAAGATGTCAAAAATGTTGAAAGAATGAGGATGAGATTTTATATAGTGTAAATGAAAATTTCTATAGCGGCAATTCAATAAAATTTGAGCGGGATTTTGAAAATAGGAACGCGCGTTGGGAAAAAATTGAAATATCGAAGCCGCGTATTTGAAATTTTACTTTTAACGTCAGTTAAATATATAACCGATGCTAAAAATATTCTCATGTTGGAGTATTAACATCGGTTTTTTGAAAAAAATATGCAAAAAAGTTACTTTTAACATCGGTTTTTTGTAAAACTGACGCAAAAAAGGGACTTTTAACGTCGGTTATTGAAAAAAACCAACGCCAAAAATCAAGTCATATAATCTCCAAATTCTGACGCCCATAACTTTTGATCTGTAAGTCTGTTTTCGCTCCACGACCTATCAAAATAAAGCTTGGGAAATTACCTAAAACATTAATTTTTATCTTTGGCATTGGGGGTTTGTAAAACCGATGCAAAAAATGGAATTTTTACGTCGGTTATTGAAAAAAACCGACGCCAAAAATCAAGTCATATAACTCCAACTTCCGACGCCCATAACTTTTGATCCGTATGTCCGTTTTCGCTCCACGACCTGTCAAATTGAAGCTTGTGAAATTATCTAAAACTTTAATTCTAATATTTGGCATTGGTTGTTTGTACGACCGACGAAAAAAAGGTACTTTTAACGTCGGTTATTGAAAAAACAGACGCCAAAAATCACGTCATATAATCGCCAACTTCCGACTCCCATAATATTTGATCCGCAAGTTTTTTTTCGCTCCACGAACTGTCAAATTGAAGTTTGTGAAATTATCTAAAACGTTAATTTTGATCTTTGGCATCGGTGTTTTGTAAAACCGATGCAAAAAATGGACTTTTAACGTCGGTTATTGAAAAAAACCGACGCCAAAAATCATGTCATGTAATCTCCAACTTCCGACGCCCATAAGTTTTGATCCGTAAGTCCTTTTTCTCTCCACGACCTGTTAAATTGAAGCATGAGAAATTATAAAAAACTTTAATTGTGATATTTGGTGTCAGTGTTTTGTAAAACAGACGCAAAAAATAGACTTTTAACGTCGGTTATTGAAAAGAAACCGACGCCAAAAATCAAGTCATATAATCTCCAACTTCTGATGCCCATAACTTTTGATCCGTATGTCCGTTTTTGCTCCACGACCAGTAAAATTGAAGCTTGGGAAATTATCTAAAACTTTAATTGTGATATTTGGTGTCGTGTTTTGGTAAAACCGATTCAGAAAAGGGACCTTTAACGCCGGTTATTGAAAAAAACCGATGCCAAAAATCAAGTCATACAATCTCCAACTTCCGATGCCCATAACATTTGATTCGTAAGTCCGTTTTCACTCCACGACCTGTCAAATTGAAGAATTTAAAATTATATAAAACTTTAATTTTGATATTTGGCATCGGTGTTTTGTAAAACCGATGCAAAAAATGGACTTTTAACATCAGTTATTGAAAAAAACCGACGCCAAAAATCAAGTCATATAATCTTTAATTTCCGACGACCATAAATTTTGATCCGTAAGTCCGTTTTCGCTCCACGACTTGTCAAATTGAAGCATGGGAAATTATCTAAAACTTTAATTGTGATATTTGGCGTCAGGTTTTTGTAAAACCAATGCAAAAAATGGACTTTGAACGTTGGTTATTGAAAAAAACCGACGCCGAAAATCAAGTCATATAATCTCTAACTTCCGATGCCAATAACTTTTGATCAGTAAGTCTCTTTTCGCTCCATGACCTGTCAAATTAAATCGTTTAACATTATCTAAAACTTTTATTTTGATCTATGGCATCGGTTGTTTGTAAAACCGATGCAAAAAAGGAACTTTTAACGTCGGTTATTGAGAAAAACCGACGCCAAAAATCAAGTCATATAATCTCAAACTTCCAACGCCCATAACTTTTTATCCGTAAGTCCATTTTGACTCTACGACCTGTCAAATGGAATCTTGGAAAATTATCTAAAACTTTTGTTTTGATATTTGGCATCGGTGTTTTGTAAAACCAACGCCAAAAAGGGCCTTTTAACGTCGGTTTTAGAGAAAACTGACGCCGAAAAGTTTAAAAAACATTTCGACGTCGGTTTTTCAAATAACCGACACCGAATATTTTTATTTTTTTTGTTTTCGGCATCAGTTTTAGAGAAAACCGACGCCAAAAATAAATCTTATAGTGTCATTTTTCCTGAAAACTGATGCCGAAATGTTTTTTTAAAATTATTTTCCATGTCGGTTTTACTAAAAACCGACACCGATTTTTTTTTTCAATTAGTTTCGGCGTCGGTTTTCCTCAAAACCGATGCGGTAAATTGGTTTATTATTATTATCGGCGTTAGTTTTCTACAAAACCGACTCAAAATTTTTTTTAAAAAAATTTCGGTGTCGGTTTCTTGAAAACTGATGCGAAATATCATCGGATACTTGTTTTTGGCGTCGGTTTTTTGTAAAACCGACGCGAAAAATTTCCCGCACATACTATTCGCATCGATTTTTAAAAAACTGACGTTATTAAGACGACGTTAAAAACCGTATTTGCACTAGTGATTTCTCATTTACACCACCATGCCCACCTTGTACATCATTTTCAATGTTACTATGAATTCCATGGAATCCAGCCATTGAAAAACATAATAAATCATAGTGTGTGTCATAAAATCATTTAGAGAATATAATAACACCTTATTTTCAATATAAAACACCTTAAGATAAACAAGGTTATGTATTCTCATCTTATATTAAAATACATCAAATTGGTTTGTAAAGAAAATTTCAATTATCCTAAGTATATCCCCTGGGAGTGTTGTAACCAAGAGTGAAACAAGGTCAGTTGTTGTGTACTAGGATACCCTAGGTCAGGACCAAAACTCCTTGTCAGAGTTTTTAATCCTAGGTACATCTGGGCCAGAGCCGCCTATACCTGCTCGTATCCAGACAGGGATGTATCTCTTGGAAAACCCACATAATAATTACATTACCAAAATTTTTGGATGCTCTTCTATATTAATCCACAATGTCTATATTAGGGTAGGGTTTTATAACCAGATTTTTTCTAAATCTAGCTTCTAAGGATTGTATTAAACTTCCTCAGATACCAAATGTAATTCCCCGACCCCAATTACCAAGAATCGGGGCATTATTATATAATATTGGCATGATATAAGGAATCATGTCCCGAAAGACATATTAGTTTAATAGACTTGGAATTACTAGATACATACATAATTTTTAAATTACATCAATAAATAAAAATACAATATTGTGTCCCCTTTGAATACTATTATATCCCTTAGCCTGTTCCTGCAGGTTAATCGTTACATACTTCTTTGATTTATGGGAAAAATAAAACATAATAAAGGGGTGATCTCAGATGCTCAGTAAGGATAACAATACAGTGGAAACTGTTATGAATAAGAATAAACATTTAAGGCAATGTATAAGACTAGAACACATGCCTTTTAAACATACACTTCAGCATAATATGGAAAAGATAAATCAAATAATTCCATTTACATATTCACATGGATATTATACTAGTCTAATAATCATATTTAATATCAATAGAAAATTTCCTAATGATGGAATTCATAATGTCGGACATCATAACAAAATAGTCTAGGCCACATGAAAACACTGTAAATAAGATTTTGTTCCAGCCTTGTGCCATGAAAATAGTTTTTCTCATGAGACCTACTGATGCATTGAGGAGCTATAGCGGGCTCCACCTATTACTAACTAAGTTCAATTCATTCCTTTTATGAAAATATTGAAACCTAACGTAATCATTTGTGTTAAAACTAACATACAAATTGTTAATACTTTAACCATAAACCATGAATAATATAAAAATAACACATCCATAGTAAAACATCTCCCAAAACCTTTAATATAGTTTTGAATATTGTATCATAATAAATAAAGTTCAAACAAGTGTATTATCCATCAAAGTATGTTGACATACATGAAATAAATATAATTTGAGAGAAATATCTCTTTCAATTTTGAAATCATTTAAATTTCACCTAATTATCAAGAAGCTGTTAAAAATAGATTTTTGAATCAAAGTGTTCCATAAAACTTTGAAAATTTTAAAACGGATTTTAATTTTAAAAAATTCATATCCAAATAAATAAATCCTTAAAACCATTTTTAAAACATATACATTAATGAGAAATATGTAGAAAAATAAATCTTTAAAATATTTCAAATGATATTTTTGTAAGTGTTCCTAACCAAAAGAGAGACATTTGAATACAAATGATTGAGGTAATATAAAATTTATAATATTATGAGAATTAAGGGATTCATGATATACTTTTTCAAAGTATAGTATATACTCCATATAACAGTGAATTGGTAGATAACAACAAAAGAGTCTTAATAGAATTTAAATTGAGATGAAATCCCTTATAAAGACCGTATCTTTAGGTTAAGTATAAATCAATGAAATAATTATGTGTGAAAAATATAAAAACAATAAATATGACTGGATATTTAGTGTAAAACAATCAGAGTACATTCACACATATTCTTGAAACAATAACATCAATGACTTGGATATTTCACTCAATAAATGGATATTGAGTAAAGATTACTCTTATCATGTTCATATCGATGACTTGACAATTTGTCAATGGAGTGATTATGTGTATCAAAATCATATCCACACAAAGGGGAGTATAAATTACAACATAAATAAATAAATAGGGATTTGACACATAATCTTGGAGTAAAATAATCAAAGATGTTTGTGTAAAATCCAATGAGTGGAAATCGAAATTAGAAACTACGTTACTGATTTTGTGACTTAAGAAACATACAACTCATGAAATAAGGATCATAAAATGAATATGTAAAAACCCATAAATTAAATTATATTACTCATGTAATATAATCATGGGAAGAATATACACCACAAAAAAGGAAATACTGACAATCTATCATGAATCTGACAGAAATAATAAGTGAGATGAAAATCCCTTACCATGTTGTAATCAATCGAGTCGTATAACCAAATGTTAATAAACACAAAATGAATCAAATAATGACATGAATACAAGTAGAATCAGGATAATATATATCAAATGGGAGTACACAATACACCACATGCAATAAATAAGTGGTGAATAATGGAAAAATCATGGAATTAAAAGTGAGATAAGAAACCCCTTAGATTGTACTTTTCCTTAGTATAGGGTAGGTTATCCTCCTGTATAATTGATAAATAATTGATATTAAATTATGAAAGAACCAAATACATAAATATTATTTATATATAATATTCTAATATTTCCTTGTTAATGATATTTCAGTAGTATCATTGTTTTTGTTGTTAACTTATTCATTTTTCTTTATATTTTTTGTTACGTAAGTAATGTTTATTATATATAGGCTGTATTTGATTCCTATCTAGAATATATTTGGTTAGTAAACATTATTTTTAATCATAAAATAAAAATTATTCTTGAATGATTACGATGGGGAATGAATCTTATCGCGTTTGTGGAGACGGTAATCCGTACGTACACACGGGAGAAAATATCATTATATTCATGGAGAATTTTTTTTTAATTGGATGGTATATCATATATAAATAATAATTAACATGTTATATTTATTAATTAAATCAATTATACTCATTATTATACCCATCTATATAATGAAGTTCTTGAATAACAAATTACACCACGGCGTGGAGACGGTGAGCCGTACGTACGTAGGTATGGTGACTTTGTCATTCATAGGATTGATAGAATAACGAATATGGTTGTACCATATTTATAATAACAACAAAGTATGTATGAGGTACTGGATTTATTATTTTGGTATGGAAACAACAAATAAAGAACAAGTGGAAGAAGAAAAGAACTTGAATGAGGGTGGTGAAATTATTACCTCTTTTTCAGGTGTTTCCTTTTGAGTTAATCAAATGGGATCCTTAGGATGGATTTCTGATCAAAGTAAGGACTCTAGGTTGATGTGCGGAAATTTGGGAGGTTATTTGGGCAAGGTTTGGCGGTTCCACATAGCTTTGGAGATGTGATTTTGAGAGAAGGGTAAGTGCCATTTTATTAGAGGGGTGAGGGGCACCTTAGGAAAAGCTTGAAATATTATTTTATTATAAAATAATTTTCAATTTCTAATGGATCCAAATTGATTATGTTCGAAGATAAGGTGGGTATGGATTGAAATAATCTAAAACAATAGGTTTTATACAAGTTTAGGTCACCATATTAACCATATCTTTTTGATTTATCTATTAGTCAAATAGTTTAACTTTTACCGTGTCTTCTTGTATTCTTACACTATATGGTTAACAGAATTAATCTAAAATTCCAATAGATCCTAAAGTTTTTCATCAGTGACATATATAATATTATTTAATCCCTTTATCCAAACCTTAGATTTTTAGAGATATTATATCAACCAATAATATAGTATTAGTTTTAAAAACTAATTTATGTCAATTTGGACACTATTTAGTATTTGGTTTTTGTGAAAATCATAATTTTCTGATTACATTGAAGAAAATTATTTAATCAATCCTAAAATGAAATATTAACCTATAAAATTAGTTTAATTCATAAAAAGTCTGAAATTATATTTATTTGGTTATTTATATTATCAATTATTTTAATATTTCATTAATAAGGTAATTACGACATCATCATTATGTCTTAAATAAATTTAATTATATAATGTCTAAAAATTATAAATAAAATTCCATTATGTATGAAATATGTTTATATTTTTAATGATATTAATAATAGAATTTATCCTATGTATAAACCTATATTAAAAATAGTTTAGATATTAAACATTGAATTTAAAACTTTTAACTCTTCTTTAAATAAAATAATAATAAATATCCTAATCTAATCCAAGTGGACCAAAGGGGATCACATATTAATTATAATGTTGTGTTTGGTTTAATTTCACTTTAAAAATAGAATTATTATATGAGTTATGGTAATTATAATATCATTTTTACCTTTAATTACCCTATTTACTTTTAACCATGGTAAATAAAATTCAAAAATTACTATTCAGCCCAATCTATTTTCATCTTATTGAACAAACTTTTACTGACTAATGTCAACCATATCCCTCTTATTTTTTAAATTCAAATCATAGAAGAGGTAAAATTATGTTTTATGCAAATTTGCAAATGCTCTAAGAAGGTGGGTAAGAAACGGTAAAAAGTTCAACAAAATTTTATTTATCTAATCTTATTATAAAATGAATCAAATGAATTACATTAAAAATATATGCATTATGTATTTTTTGTACTTAAAAAAAATTAAATTAAAATAACTAATTTTTTTAAATAAAAATTCATTTTAAACAATAATGCAGTGTATTTCACTATTCATAAAAAATTGAATGTTTTCAGAAAAATGAAAAAATTCACCATAAGATAATTTTGATATTACAAATCCAAAAATGAAGTATATATAGAAAATTAAAATTTATAAAATTTCAAAACGTGGGTATTACTATTCTTAACGGATAGTTTGATTGGTCGTGATGTGTTAAAACTCCAAGTTGCGTACAACGCAAGCTACAACATTATTCAAAGGGAAACGTACCGTAGAATCCTGGTATGTTACAATATGATGAATTTTTTATGATCTTCTAGAATAAAAAAATATCATTGTCACGAAGAGAAAAGTGGGATATATATCTACCTCCAATCCATTGGGTAATGATTTATATCTTTGGAGACATATAGGAATAAAATAGGGAGTGAAATCTAATTAGTAAGGGAATTTTTATGCTACGATGGTATGGGGAGTGAAACTTGAATACTATGATGATTTTCTAATTGAAACCATTCCACTATGACTACCGTTAAAATTATCCTTAACAACTATGGAAATTATTTTCAATTGTAATTCGTAGAGCAATAATACCCTTTATTATACTAATATTATGCTCTCAAGGATCATTTTCTTAGATTACCTTATTCTTTTATATCTTAGGAATTGTCAATATTTATTATAGGATCCATGCTCATATTCATTCATTTGTTGATTATGTTTTTTAAATGTTATTTTATGTTCTCATCAGCTTATACTCATGTTTTTCTTATCTATCTCCCTTTTTACCCTTACTAAACATTTGAGTGTGCCCTTTATTCTACATCATTTCCATAGGTTATGAAGAAAGTTTAATGAGTAGGAGTACTAAAGGGTAAGATATTTTTGGGATATATTGAATATGTTTAATTAATTCAGATGATTTTTTTTCTATGTTTCTAGATATACAAATCTATTATGGCCTTAAAGTGTATTTTTGTGTAACGTATTAAATACTCATCAAAAAAGATATAATATCCATGTATGAAAAGCCAAGGTGGCTATAATTGTTAAGAAAAAAAACCCGATAAAACATCACTATGATTTTTAAAAGTGGTTGTTCCTGGGGTTGGTCAAGCTATGTTGCTCAATGTGGTGTGAATTATAGTGGATAGATGGTGTCCTTTTTATTGAAGGAAATGATATACTTGGAATTACTTAAAGGATTTTCATATAATAAATTATTTTTCATGTGAAATTGGTACCAATGGTATACAAATTTGAAACTAAGATATGTTGAGGTTCAAATATTTTCTTAAAATAAAATTTTGATAGGTTTGTGTCACTTTTTGAAAACTTATTTTTGAGTTTAACATCTTTGCTAACCAATTTAAACCCTAAATGTGGTAATAAGATTTTAATTACTAAAAGGTTGTCAATTTACTTCTAAGGTAACAATTATATAAAAAATGGTCAAGGTGTGAAATTTTATACCATATACCATCCAAATTTTCATATTTCAAGATTTTTATGACTTTAATATCATTTAATATTATACTAATTAACATAAAACACCATTAATTTATTTTAAAAAATATTCACATATTTTGACATTAAAGACATAAATATATGTAAATAATTCACATATAAACTATTTAAAAAGTAATTATAAATTATTAGTAACCATAATATCTATGTGATATAATAATTTATCCAAAAAATATTATTTTTTATATTTTTTTAAATCATTCACATTAATTTTTCTACTTCTTCCACAAGTACATTGTTAGAATTGTATAATATTTTTAGATAATTAAAACATCACTAAAAATTAGAAATAAATTACCATCCTAAAAATATATTAATTTAATTAAAATTTTTTATTCTTTTATAAAATTTTCCTATCTTTATCTGAACATATTAGATAAATAAAAATGTAAGTGAGTGACATTTTTTAATTGTCCTTTAATTAAATTAATATAATGGTCTTTATCGAATGATAATGACACTATAATGACATATTTTTAAATATATAAATTGTTTGGTTTAACCAAAATCACACAATAGAAATAATTCAAGTGTTATATAGATTTTTTAAGCCTTCTCAAAATATTTTTATCTATAATTACCCGATTTACCTTTATCGAGATGACAAATATTTACAATGTTTACTATTCATTATGGAAAAAATAAAGTTGATCAATTTAAGAAATATGAATCTCCTAATTAAAAATAAAGAAAATCTTTTTAAGATTAAATTTATTTAGGTGGAATGTGTTAGTTTTTTATATAAAATCATAAAACATAATTAAAAATAGTTTTTAGAAAAATGCATATTTATGGCCAAATATAAACTAATGAAAAATTTAAGTACAAAAATGATTAATTAAAAATTAATTAGATACTTTATTTATAATATATAATTATATTAATTTAATATCACATAAAAGTCAATATTTTACTTTTTAATGAAAATAAATTAGGGTTTTACAAAATATTTATTTTTCCATATTCACTGAAAAATCAATGTTTTCAAAAAAATCCCAGAAATTTTACCCTTAGATAATTTTTATATGATAATTTTGAGGATGATATACCTTTAAAAAAAATAATATTTCTAAATATAGTAGAAATTAATTATAATATCCTCTCACGAAAATCAATAAAAACCATTTTTTGGAAGAAAATAAAATTTAAAACATAAAATGTATTTACTAAGAATTGAGTGTTTAATTTCTAAAAATTAATGAATATATTTTTCATATGTAGTAACATTATATATATATTTATATAATTTAGTTAATCCTATCATACACATTGATTCAAAATCTATGCTATATTGTTCATAAATATCCAAATGTAATTTTTTTATTAAGCCATTTTAAGGATAAATGGGAAACCGTAGTTCAAAAACAAGATACCAATACATGATGAAAGAGATCACAAAATTATGAAACACAAGACTGAGATTACTTGAATCAGATTCCTTGTATAATTCCCATTACAATGGACTAACCTGGATATCAGGATCCTCTCTGATAAGCTCTTCAAAGTGTGTAATCACCATGTCCATTATCTGAATAAATTCATCCATGTTGATTATCCTATAATTTAATCCACATGCCAAAATTCTATCATGTTTACCCATACACACTTCTTTCTCCTCATTTTCATCAAATTTCTACCTTCTTGAATAAATTCTTTTAATATCCTCTTCGAAGACATTGGATCAGGTAACATTTTCTATAATTTCTTCCTCGAAGTGCAGAATATGTTTAAAACACGCCCCATCACCTTCTTCCCTTTTTCTTGTATTTCTCCTTGATTCCTCACTTTCCCCACTCTGTAGGTCTTTGTTTTCCTTGTTTCTACCCTTCTTGGTTGAGCTTTTCTCCATCAGTTTTGGAAAGTGGGAATAATCCTTGCACCCCTTTGGGTTTTTCCCTTGGACCACAATACATTTCCCTAAGTCTTGAGTTCCTTTATTCCACTTCTTCCTTCTAGGACTATAAGGACCTTTCCCTTGAATTTGGTATATGCTATCCATTGAGAGTTGACTATAGATGTCATCACCAGAAGTGTCCTCATCTTGGGTCAATGGTGGTTCTTGGAAAACCAATCCTTCAAAACGGTTCCCCAATTTAATCATTGATCCTTCTTTGAGGGATCTCTGCTTACACAGAAGGATTTCAGAGTTGGAATCAAGGGCTTTTGGGTCTTAGGGTCCCAAAACATTCACTTCGGCTAGTCTCCCTTATCCATACATATAATCTGTTGTATCCGGTAGTTCCACCTGGGCCATATCTAAGGGACCCTCTATTTCTGTTCCACCTACCTACCCAACCTCCTTTCCTTCCACCTGCAAGGATTTTATACCCAAATAATGTTTTAGATTGGAAAATACGCCCACTACCAGTGGATCTGCCACCTTAGACAAGGGATGATCCTCCCGGGATCTGGACTCCACGCCTGAAATGTGCCTAATAGGTTCCATCATCTTTGGAGCAACCACTTGCACCTCCTCATACTCTCACAAGCCAACATTATACCGAACCTGCTGGTACGCAACGAGATCAACCTATATACTATGTATCTTTGACTCTGAAGATCCATGTCTATGTATTACTAAGTGAACCTTAGGGACTAATCTGGGATGTTGGCTGACACCCCTATCGGCATCAGAAAAGTCTATCATAACCCTTGAGGGAAGAGAGGCCATGACCGCATGAGAACTATTCTCGTTACCCGCATGCTCTACATCCTGAACCCGATTTGGGGGTGATCCATGCCTGCAAAATTGTTGGAGGTGACCTAGTCAACAATAAGAAGAGAAAAAACTATCCAATATTCGAAACGCACCTCCTGTCTTATCCGGTATTCATGTTCTATCTCAATCCATACAAATTTAGTCGGAGGTTTGTAGACATCTATTTCTAAACATATGCAAGGAGAAATCAGATGGAAAAGGTTTAGAGATCTTTGATCAAAGCACAAAAATCTACCTACCATGTTTTCAACCATTGAGAGAATTGTACGGTTCTGAAAAGGAAAGGGAAGGCTCGGAAAACTGATCCAAATCGGCACTGTCGGAGGGTCCCATCATAGATGGATGTTGAAAGACCAGCAGAATAGAAAGAACCAAATACCATTGAAGGATCTTCGTCCGCCGGACATGACAGAAATAAGGTCATCCTATGTCACGAATTGGATGAGAATATGGTGAGGATCTAGTAGTCCTACTACAGCATGTTGATGCAGGTCCCAGGAATCATCAATGAATCTATCGAAGGAATCAATAGATGGTCTATTCCAAACAAAGCGAGCCACCAGAGAAAACCGATGGAGGTACGAAGCCTCTATGAATTTTCTAAAAGTAATCGGAAGCTTAGGAAAACCCTGATCAAAAGAAGGAACCTTGGGGTTCAGGGCGATGGAAGTGAATGAGGGGAGATCAGACGTGATTGTAAGAGGGGAGAAGGGAGGAGGATGATATGGGACCGCGCGATCCCTCCACCTCATGGGAGGGGGAGGGACTAGATCGGCGACCATGATCGTCAGCCCATGGAAAACATAAGCGGGTGGAGGGTCCATCCGCTCTCAACATTGATCATATATAAATTATAATATTTCCCTATTTGTTTATGCACAGTGTTGTGTGTCGTGTTCTATATCGAATATGGTGATCTCGTAAAATCTCAAGTTGTCACAATTTCACTCTCAATAAAATAATTATTATTCCACATAGGATCAATCATATAAAAAATAAATGTAGGAACCTTAACTTAAGTTTTTTTTCAATTATTGGAACTAATTCTCACTCCCATGATTGGTTATAATCCCCAATCATGGATTTTCCACTAAAATCACTATCATTTAAGTAAAATTGGAGGGTGATTTACACACCATAACAAAATTAGATTCTCATTGATCATATCTAATCCATATTCACACTGGCCACTTTCATACATCTCTTTTGACTTCACTTGATATCTTCTCACGGGCGTTATTCAACAACTTCACTACATGGTCACAAATCACATGATATTATTCTTATATATCATGATTCCTATAGCTTTAATGGATTCAAATTATTTATACACAAGATTTTTTCTAGACCATCCTTAGAAGTATACCTATGATCAGTGAATGGATATCTCTATATAAAAATAATAGATCTCATTATTATCAAAAAAATATTCTTCAAATTATAATATGTCTTTAATAATACCATGAAACTTGATCACTTCTCATAGATTAGCATCACAAAACATCTAAATCTATTCACTTTGATATGTCACTCGATTATATCCTATAATATGATATATACAACAAATCCTCATTTTTCTAAAATATTAATACCAATGAATTAGAATATACACCAAATGATATCTTCACACTATTCATCTTCTCAAATATCTAATATGATAGATTTCATAAGACATTCTTATTCCCACTACATCATGTTTATGAAATTTTTCTCAATTCATTATTATATTTAAGAATCAATCATTTTATGTAGCATAAATTTTTATTAAATAAATCTAAGAATATTATTTTTAAATTATTATTTTGAAAGAATAAAATACATAATTAATAATTCTAGCTTTATTATTATTTTATAAAATTTCAGAATAAGAAAATACTAGTTTTTAAAAAAATATTTTTATAGAAAAATAACTCCTCTTGGTATTTTTTATTTTATTGTAAAGTTAAAATAAAAAATTAATGAAATATAATTTTGAGAAAACAATTTTCTGATTTAGTATATCAATATTAGCATAATATAGAATTTTAATATTTTTCTAAAAACATTTATTTTTTAGTGAATATTGAAAAACACCATTTTTAAAAATAATATAACTTTTATGATGAATAATTTTTCTAAGAGGAAGAAATGATTCTTTGATTCTATTAAATAACTTTGTATATTTTTTATTCTTATAATTACTTGATATATCATATTAACAAAAAAATAACATCATTTTCATTCTAGTATAATTATAATGAAGCTGACTCACTTCATAATCAACCTTTTATTATGGTATATTACGGTTTGGGTTGTTTAAACCACCTACGTGAACAGTGAAATAAATTTATATCATTAATTACTACAGGAATTTTACTTCTATTAATATATGATATATAGAAGTAAATAATTATTATTTTTCTTTCTAATGGTAATATAAAATCTTAACTATATTTAAAATTAAAAACCCTTAATTTTAAAGAATCATCAAGATATTCCCTTCAATATTTCCATCTATAAATATATAAACTGAAACTCCCCTAGACTGATATTAAAAATTATAATAAATTATAAAATATTAATTATAGTACCATGTATGTTCTTGGAATACTGATGTTTGGGATAATAATTAATAACAATATCACTATTATGAAACCACATCCAAATGATCAGGATTCAACACAGATGATATTGAAAATTTTGAACAAAAATTATAAATAATGATAATAATTATAAATGATGTTTATATAGGGTTATATATATATAAAAGGCTTTAAAATTACTTATTAAAATTTTTAATTTTTTTTATATAGGAGTTTAGGTATCATTAAAAAAATAGAAATTGTGGTATGGGTTTTTTTGTCTAATATTAAATTTCTTAAGCCATATGTCATATTTTCTCCCACAATAGCTTTGATATGGTGTGATTTATTAATAATCAATTTATTTTACTATATTTCAAAAATCAATTCGGGTTAAAGATAAATATAATGTCTAAATGATACCATCTACCTTCTATATCTAGATGATTTATGAAATTTCCGTGTCTTTTTGTGGAATGATTCATCACTTTCTATATGTTTATTTATCATCCAATTTTTATAATTATGAGCTATGTTACAATTTTTTCCATCATGAAAAATATAAATTTACTTCCTTTAATTAAAGGGAGTTTACCTAGGTTCAAAACATCGATTGATTAAGAAAATTATAATCTTAACCACATAACATTTTTCAATACATTATAAATTCCATATACATTATAATCTTGATTGAATGGTATTTAATTAAAAATATACTTGTTTTAATTGGATACCTATTTATGTTCAATATGTTTATCATGTTTATCGATTACATTTTTACGGATTTCCTAATATGAATCCACAAGTAAAGGATATCAAACATGTTTCCATAAGTTCTTTAAGATATATTGAAGGATTTTTTTTTTCTATTTTTTATTTATGATATAAAAATTAAATGATTTTCATTTTTAGGGTTTATGAAACCCACTTTATTTTTCAATGTTATTTAGGTTGTGATAAGTGAATTATTTTCAAGTTTCAAAAGCTAGATTGGACGAATGATGTGTGGGATCTAATATCACCCTCAAATATATCAATTAAAAGTTTATATATCATGATATAAGTATTCATGAGTATATTTTAGATTCTTTTAGGAAGTAGAACTTATGGAATAGTTCATGAAAGTAAATCTTCTCTATACTAATGCCTGTTCTATATCGAAATATTTCATAGTTTGAAGTTAATTCCATTGTTATGATATGATATAATGGATGATGTATTTTGAATCATTGATGTATTATGTTATACCGAGCCTTATACCATGATTTATGATCTATGATTTTTTGCATATACATTTAATATATATCTTGATTATACTCGTATTCGAGTCTTATACTCTATAACGATATTAAATTTTTATCATTTATGTTTACCCTTAATAATCATTTAAGCTAACCACATGATTATATTTCTATTTCTAAAAGTTATGAATATAGGAGAAGTATGAAATTTATAGAAGATTATATTATATAGATAATTGCTGGGACATTTTGAAGTCTCATTTTAGATTTATGAGTTTCATTTTAAATGGAAAAAATTCCCAATTGATACAAATAACATAGGTTTTGTTATTTAATGTTTTTTCCAAATTCCCTAAAATAGTAAAACCTAAAATGTATAGAAAAGGCATTATAATAAAATAGTTTCATTAAGTTATATGAATCATATGGTCATGTTAGTGGGGTGTAATAGTTTGTTTTAGGGTAGTGATTAAATAACTTTGGAGATTATGAAGATATTAGTTGAGGATAAATAGGGAGTTTGGAATTCCATTATTGGATAATTAGTTAAGGTTTATAATAATTTTTAATTTCTATATAACACATTATGTTGATTGGGGTAATATTACGGTAATTTTGATAAGATTACATTAGTAAATTCCTTAGGGATAATCCTATGGTATAATTCTAAATATTGGATAAAATATAGAAATTTTTGTAAAGTAGCGATTGTGTTATTTTACAAGTAATAAAATATCAATCTATATTCTATATGTAGATTAATGATATGATAAAAATTCACCTTTTTGTAATAGGAATTACAATTGTGTATTTGGTATTAACTAAATCATCACCTGGTTCATGAAAAAATTGCCCAACCATACACCTTGTTTGAAACTCTTTAGAGATATCCATTGGTCAATCACATTCTATTTATGAACCATTATAAATGGATTATTTACTATTTAATTTAAGGGATTAAAATAGTAAGTAGAATATAAATTATCTTAAAATAAATCCAATTTAACAAAATGTATGAAATGATGAAATGAGTGTTTCATAACTAAATATGGTTTTTTGTATTCATTTGACCATTTACTCTTATATTATAAGATATTATCCTCATCATTTTTTGTTGAGTATTACGTTGAATTGGAATCATAAAAATGAAGATGAGAAAGGTATGTATCTAGAAACAACTATATAATATAATTTAATATGGTAGAATACATAAATGTTTTAGAATCTTAGTATATTATTATTATGATTTAATATTTTAGTATCATATTCTTACCAAATATAGTGAGGATAATATCTTAATAGAAATTAATTCTTGATAATTTTAATTATTTTCCCAAGTGAGTGATATTTAACGATGATATTATAGTATATTCTAAAATTTATGATAAATATATGAAAATTATAAGGAATTTATTTGAATAATTCATTTCTATAAAGGATTGTACACATATACTAAATGGTATCTATATCCTTGAAAATCGATTTTGTTGTAAAGAAATATTTTGGGGATAAATATTAGAGAACACATTATTGTGGGACGGATAACTCCTAGGTTTAATATAAAATTATTATTGAGATAACAAGGCATCTATATATATTTCAAACATTAGTTAGATAGTATTAAAATTATTGGGATTCCCAATTGATTCATGATATTTTTAGTGATGTTCAACACATTTTTTTGGATTGTGGTATATATTGTCTGTTGTGTGATTTTATCCCATTTGTGAGCTAAATATAGTGTTAATTTCTGCAGAGATATATGTGCTTTCTACGGTTTAATGTCTTGGAGATTCAAATATTTATGGGAAATATATGGTATAGAGAATATATGACTGTGATATATACATAACATAGTCTATGATTATACAAATGGATAATGTTTTTTAAAGAAAGGCAAGTTTCATGATATAACCTAAGAGAGTGAACTAGATGTCATAATAGAGATTATAACTTGAATGATGGATATATTAATAATTAACTCTCCCAATTTATTCAAGGAGTAATATTTGAAATTTTGATGATGAAATATATTTACACTGGTGGGGGGTGACGTATCAACCATAGATTTCACTTTAAATTTTCATTAAATAAGAAATGTGTTTGATATATTTCTCCTCATGCAACACTAAACTAAATTAGAACTGTGATATGCTTATATTTTTAAAACATGGATTTTGAATTATTAGATATAAATAGAACTAGATGATTTATAAAGTATATATATATATATATATATATATATTTAGTGAGAGGTTATTTAAAAAAAATACTTATGTCATTATTGTGTTTAAGAATCTATCTCTTTATGCACTTTAGTTTTTATTAAATAATGATAAGTATTTTAGTTTTGAAATATGATTTAAATTAATTTTAGAGTTTATTTATCAATTCTATTTTTATATGTGTTTTATTTAATTATGAATAATGTAAAATAGTTTTTTAATGTTTTTAATATAAAAATAGTTTCTAAATATATTTTATGTTTTAAATAGAATTTTATGATTTAAAATTATAAAAATCAAATTTGAAAAAAATAAAAGATAATTTTGGATTTTTTATATCAGTATTAGACTAAGAATAATTTTTTGAAATATTTCTAAAATGATTGTTTTTTGGTTAATACTGTAAAATATTATTTTTGTAAATAATTATGAATTAAAAATTTATGAAACCCTTTTTAAGACCAAATATTTATTTTACAAGGGAATTTATAATTTAAAAAATGCTTTATTTTAATTTACTGACATGTTTTTTAGAAAATTAGTTATTTTTGTTAATGAAATTATTTTTAATACAGTATACATTTAGTATTTTAAAATTAATTTTTATCGCTTATAGAAAATTAATTTATTAAAAAAAAATTTAAATTTGGAATAATTTGCCTTAAATCATGTAACAAGGACTATTTTTTTCAATATTAAATGATAAATTACTTTAGAAAAAATTAGTTACCTCAGTCAAGATAAAATGTGAGTGATAGAGGGTTTAACCTAGAGGTAAATACCAAAATAATGATTTAAACATAAGTGGGAACGAGTGGTTAAGTCATTTATAAACTATATCCATTCCACTATACATTTTTCTCGATTTCTTAGGCAATATCATTAAGAGTGACTCCCAACTATAGAAATTGTTATTGTATTTTGAAAAAATATCTTCACTTTTCACTTATGAAAGGGAAATAATCTCCCCACTTCCCTGTATGCCAAAAAAAATTATTCCATCCAAAAATCATCCCAAAAAATTCCTAAAATACCCATAAACCTTTAAGATGTTTTTTATTCTCAAAAGTACATCCATCAAAGTCATAACCCCCATTGTAAATGAGATAATTCGAGAAGTTAGGTATACATTTCAAAGTAGTATATTCTCATTTCTATTTCTTATTGTTCACTTATTCTATCTAAATATCCATTACACCATATAAAAACGATAAAATTTGTATAATTAGTATATTAATATGTTATTATAATTATTTTACAATCATTAACAACCTTTCCCTTTTCTTTTAGTAAAAATGAAACCATTATTCATGCGTTGGGCATACAACCACCTCCACAACATAACACGTTTTGTTTTTCTTAAATTACTAAATCAAAATTTATATTAATGAATTTAATCTATAATTATTATATTTGTAAAATATCTTCTATTCTTAAATGATAAATTATATTAATCATTTTCCATACTCTATAGAAAATGAAATCATCATCCATGCATATGTGTAGACTACCGCCTTCATAGAACGAATGGTTTTCATTTTCCATTTCCTCAACACATTACTTGGATAGAAATTATAATGGATTTAATGGATAAGTATCATGGTTAAGATGTTATTAATTTTCTAAAAATATAAATTGGATAGCCTATTAATAATATAAGAAATAAAAAACCATGGTAAATTCAACCGTCTGAATTAGAGTTCTAGGAGAAAACATTAGCTTCTTTATATTATTAAATAACTTCATATAAGTTATATTATTCTTATATTTATTTATAATTTTATATATAACACTAATAAACAATAAATAAGATCACTATACATTTTTTAGAATTTTATTAAAACTAAATTACTTCATAATTATGTATTAGTCATGGTATGATATTTTTTTGGTTTGTTTAAAAAACTACTTGAACAATACAATAAATTTATATAATGGATAACTGTGGGAATTAAATTTATTTTAATATATTATATAAATAATTAAATAATGATTTTTTTAAGCAATGGTAATATAAAAATTTAACTCATTATTTTAGAAAACACCCTTGGTTCACTATGATTCATTAAGCTTTCCCATCAACAAATTAATCTTTAATGATCATAGAATAAACTCCCTTAGAATTAAATTATAACGTTATAAATATTTATAAAACATAAATTTAAATAAATTTAATTAAATGTGAAGGTTTTAATATTGTGGAAGAGACAATAACGATATCTCAATTAATAAACTAGTTCAAAATGATCAAGATTACTCACAACTGATAAATAAATATATAATAACAGAATGAGATATAGAGAATAATTGTAAATGATGTTTCTAAATGGTTATAGATAGAAAAAGGTTCTAAAATTGGTGATTAATATAGTATATTTTTTTTATATAGGATGTCAGATCACATTTTAAATAAGCATGAATTTAGGTAAGGGGTTAATATTCATAAATTTAATTTCTAGGGACATATCTCATAATTTAAACCATGATATTATTGAAATGGTGTTATTCATTATTAATGAATGTATTATAACACAATAATATAATTAATGGGGTTATATGTTCCATATAATATTATTTTATTGAAATGTTTTAACTGAAATGAATCAAAATTTAAAAGGGTTTTGATTAAAATGTTACACAAAATATAAAGAGTTTGATATCCATTCTCATTATCGAATAAAAATTATTACTGAAATATAATACATTTTGGGAATATTTATTCTTTTAAATAATCCTTATATTTATTTTCAAATATTAATGGGGTTTTTATATAACCCATTAAATTTTCATTTCTTCTTGAATCATATTTTACACAAATTGTTTCTTATTGGGGAGACAACTTCTTATCTTATTCTTGATTGAGAAGCTCAAGTTTTCCAAATATGTGTTCAATGGATGATTTTTAATTTTCCATTATCTAATTATATAATTTATTATTGTAATTCTATAGTATATTACCATATTTTAAAAGCTTAAATTTTTTAATATTTTCTGTAGGTGTCATTTTCTTCCAAATGAGAGAAGATATTATTAGGAACAAACCTTAAATAATTAATAGATATATTTCTTTAGTCAATAATTAAATTTATTATAATTCAATGTTATTTGTGGATTTTAATTTTATAGATTTATGTCATAAATAAAACATAATAAAGCTATATATTACCAGGTGAATACTTCTTAAATATATTATTTTTCCCCATAATATACAACTTTTAAAAAGAACCACATTTTATTTTAATGAAATAACTTCTCAATTTTACTATTGACATCATAAATATCCCTAAAAATCCTTAATATAGTATAAAAGATGGTTAAAATAATGGTCTAAGCACAAAAATACCCTTTAGAGACATATAAGAATAAAATAGTTCATCTTGTGAAAAAAATAAAATCCAATAAAAAGCATACCGTTATCAAAATATTCATTATGACTATGAAATAAATCATTTCCACATAAAGAGCATACACTTTTTTTCTAATAGAATACTATAAAACATATAAAAATAAATTAGAAATCCCTTTTAGGGAACATAGAGAATCATATTTAAGACTCGGGTTAATCCATTGTTATTAACAATTGGATCCCAATTAAATCCATAGGAGAAATTATATTGGCTGACTACCTCTTTATTTCCTTGTAGGACAAGGAACATTTCCCAATGAATTGGAGTGCTATCACAGGGCTCACCCATCATTTACGTTGCATCAGGCTCACCCATTTCTATTATATAATTCTCTAGTACCATATTCTGAATAAAATATTTTATTCTCAGACATTTTCATCATAAAACACTTGAAAAAATGTTTGAAACACATATATAAAACACTTTTAGGTATCGAAATACTCGTTCCTTTTAATCTACCATTTTCAAAACTAACATACACAAAAAAGGAAAAAATAATTTTCTTTTTAAGAAGACATGAAATATTTTAGGGGATTCCAAAAAGAAAATAATGGTTATATTGGAGAGAATGACTGGTGAAGACATATATATTAAAATAAAACATTACATTTTCATTTTTTAAAAGAATGTTACAGATGTTTCTTATAAAATAAAATAAATGATACTTTTTGAAAATCATTGAAAGAAACTAAAAAGTGATAAAAATATTCTTTATAATTAATTTGTTTACATTTAAACAGATCCATTAAATAATTTTATGAATATGGAAATGAAAGAAAATGTTTGCAAAATATATCTGAAAAATATTTATAATGAGGTTTTGAAAGTAATGTATCACGTAACTTGAGATTGAATCATCATGTATGTTTTTTTATATTCCTGAATGTTTGAGATTTTGTTAAATATTAAAATTCATCAGTACCTTTTTAATGTTTATTATTTATTTTATTTTATTTGTTACCATGTTATTTTTATTTAAATAATCATCTATGTTCATGTCATATGTTGTAATGGTGTTAAGTTCATATGTCCAAAATTGACTTAGTATGTTGAATACAGTCAAGGGCATCATTACTCAATCATCTCAAGAATAAAAATCTAGAAATTTTTATAATATTTATACATGTGTTATTCTAATGACCCCTCCCCCAAAATATAATTCAATTCAGGGAAAGAGATGATTCCCCCTGAGTCCCACCTCCCGTAGGCCCTGGGTTGGTGACCTGCTTCAATGGTACAAAAATATTATAGTATGGGAGGAAATACCCTATCTAAATGAAATAGGAAAAAGAGATTGGATAAATAATAAAAACACTCCATCATAATGTATAAAGGAAAGCAAAAACTATCCCATAATAAATGAAGAATGTAAAACTAACACTTATTAAAGCATCCAACAATATTCTAAATAAAAAATCTAATGTAGAGACTCAAAACATCTCCCTCCCAGCTTGTAATTTCCTTCTTAGTCTACAGATTCCTCCTGGAAACCAGAAACCTAGTTGACTTATATATGGTGATAATAAAATGTATACTTGGTTGGTACATATCCAAGGCCTTAGGTGCACATGTGAAAAGAGCATACAAAAGGTCTAGTGAAAAAACAACAGAACCAAGAAGCACTTATATAGTTGATATAAATAAACCCTACCTCAAGATGAATCATAAACGAAATCATGCATCCAATATAATAATATCCCTTTGAGATCATGATAGAGTATGTCACCCCGCTGTCTCTTCCACACAAATTTTCCCACCTCAGGACCCAACGTCAAACATTGAATGATCTCATCCTTTACACACAAACCAAATCACATCACATTGTATCCACAGACACCAACGAAACATATCAAATCACATTACATAAAATCACACACAAGATAACCTAATCCATATATTTATATCAAATAATATCCCACCCATAAAAACCTTTGCTAAACAACACATCTCAAAACTAGAGCAAAAGGGTATCATAAACAAGAATGAAAACAAACACATTCCGTCCAAATACCATGAAAGACCCCCAAACCATATTACATTACACCACATCATTTCTCGACCAAAAATACCTAGGAAAATTCTTCAAATACCCCTCCCCCACACAAAGACTCATGGGATAAAAAATACATCACTGTTGGGTAATCTCCAACACTTACCTATATCACTAATGCAGAAGAGAGTGTATGGGAGTGGGGGTAGCAAGATATACATATCACCAATATCCAAAATGTTGGAGAAAACACTCATAAATCATAACCTATTTTATTTTTTAAAGTTATTTAACTTAGGTGGGACATATATAAAATAATATAACCATAAAGGATATATAGATAGAACACAATACCCAACCGATGGGTTCACATGAACTAATATAGAGAACACCAAATTACCAAAACCTTACCACACATCAACCATCACAATTGTTTCCCCCACAACATGAAACACCACGAAACCACCACACAATCCACAAAACAATCACCACTATCAATAATAGGTATCACCACATTTGTTTGGAAGACTTTTAATTTCATATTACAAAACTCATTTATTTATTCAATTTAGTTAGCTAATTACCACACATCTGTTTCATGTCCATATTGTTCATCCCATGGATATATAAGAAACTATCTCAACCACTCCCCACTACAACTATCCCAACTCACACAACCACCACTACAACAGCACACATCCACCATCATCATCACTTCACATCGCCTAAGACATCTCACCACAACGACCTCACATTAAATATTCCCACCACATATCCAAACCCCACCACTGTATAAGGCTATGAAAAAGTATCCAAACATCATCCATTGATCCAAAACCACTGTCCCAAAACCAATATTCCACAACAGACCATAATCAAGGGGAAACTAGTATAGTATCTGAATATACGTTCTTTATCCTTTTTATTCCGGGTGTGATCACATAAGAACACAATAAGGGGCATGACAACACAAAAACTACACCAAAAATATGGCTAACGGTTTAAAGTATTTTTAGAATTGGAAATATCAATGCATAAGATCCTCAATGACATATAAAAAATCAGTAAATCATGTGGTGACTCCGCATTCACATCAATTTAAATTTTCTAATTTAGTATACGATTATAATGAGGATTAATATCAACCCAATGGTTAGAAAATACATGAACATACCACATATAACAAATAAGGGAGTGATAAAAAGGATCCCTACCTCAAAGAAGCTTTTTGATACCACTACACACCATAGGGAACATAATAAGTAGCCGAAAAAACACAAGTACAAATAGAAAACCTTGATCAACCTATAGAAAAAAATCATTGTAAATGATGAAGTCCTTAAACTCACAAACCCAAAACTGCATAACCATAGTGGATCTATGAATTTTTATGGATGGAAAACCACAATTAAGAGTCGATAACTCACCATATACCACCACAATTAATCCATTGAAACCCAAGGAAAAAAAGGGAGAAGAAGACTTGAAGGTCTCCTTGAGGAAGCTAGGGTTTTCTCAAACAAATGGAGATGATAATACAACTGAATGAAAAAGAATCATCCAAAAGGGTTAATTTGAATCTAATTAAGATCGTGAACTACCAACAATACTACTCCTATAGCACAAACTTCCTCTTGACCTTTAGACCTCCTACGGACACCTACAACTTCCAAAATGATAATGTAATGGGTAGGTAAGGAATGTTATATTACATTAGATATCACTCAAATAATTCTCTACCTTAAGAATCTACACCAAACATCCAAATAAGTATAGCCCATAAAACCACCCTATGAGATAAATATCAAGGATCTTATCATACCCAAAATCCTTCCATCGACTAACCAAATCAACTAAAAAACACACAAAACTTCTCACTGACCAAGCCAACCTATTCCACAACCTAGACAGAACACTAAACTAAACAAAAAATTACAAACATTCACCCTCAATTTCAAGATACTATCCACTCTGGGAAGAAGTGACTCACCCACATCATTTTAATCACATAGTAGTGTAATTAATATCAATTATGAAATAATTACTCTGATTTTAATGTTTCCGAAACATTATTACACATCAATCATCAAATAAAATAACACATCTCATAACATAGTAAAATCCAAATATTTAATCACAAGAAAAAAACCAAAAACAAAATTAGATCTGGGTACTGGGCATAAATTTTCATCTCTTTCTCCCATGTACTCTCCTCCATGACACCATGCCTCCATAACTCATGAACCAAGGGGATGGTCCAACCATAAAATACCCTATATCGATGGGCCTAGATCTATTCTTTCCACTACTTGATTTCTGCATCGTCCTCTATATCCAACTCTCTCATTCAATAACCAGGGAGTTATTGTGAAGATACCAATATAGCTTAGAAACATGGAAGAATCCTTCAACCCACTAAAACCATAGTGAAACATAAATAGATAATCAACCTCCATAAAAACACAATACCTCAAAGAGCATAAATATCTACCAAGAAATCATACTCCCACTACCATTCCTCCACTACCAACTTTGAACGAAGATTATCAAGAACACATGGTCTCTAACCTTGAACTCTAGGGGCCTCCTCCTATGATCATCATAGGCTTTCTAAAATAATTCATCTACCCTAATATTCTCATGAACTTACCATATATTCTTATTCGTTATCAATACCACTTTATAACAATCAATTATTGACTCCACAATCTCCGTATAATATAATATAGAATGACATGATCTCCCAATTCAATGAATAATAAATAGAGCCTTGTAGATAGATGAGTGATATATGTTTTTGTATGAAAACTTAAATACATTTAGGTGTTGTAACCAAGATCCACCAAAATCTAAAATACATACCTATAACATATCTTCCAACATCATGATTTTCTACTTTATATGCCCTTTGATATGAGGGTGGAAAGTTGTGCTGAAGAATAATTGGGTGACCAAAGTATGATCCAACCCCCTCCAGAAACATGTGGTAAAATGAGGATTCTAATTAGATAATATGGTCATTGGTACCCTATGAAACCTAACCACCTCACTAAAACACCCACACCACATGACTCACGGAACACCACGAAGTGAGATGATTTCATCCATCAGTCCAATATTTTCCAATCTACATCACATCCTACCTAGAATTGGGGAACCCTACAATGAAATAAATCATTATTTCCTCTCATTTCCAATCAGGTAAATACATTGATTTTAAATAAAACACCATAACATTATGCTTTAATTTTACCTACTAAAAAACTATTTTTCATAAACTTCACCAGTGATCATTTATTCATTGACCACGAAAGATGTCTGCTCAATCCATGATATATATTTCTTACAACAAGATGTACCATTAAAGGTGATATATTAAAATCATGGATAAATCCATCATGCATCACCTGTGTAATAAAAAACACCCCTGGAATATCACCTAGTTTCAAACATCCACTAACCATCCCTCAAGCGTGTCACCATGACCTACACGATCTCGTATAACCTCTTTCTCTGAGTCACCCCAATAAAAATTGTCCACTTAATTCATCAAATATAACTACCTGGTAATTTTAAAGGAAAAATATCAGCCAATTCTCTCCCTAATATAAGGGTTAATCACTGCATGCTCCTCCATTCCTTCCAAACATCTGCAGACTCTTGAGCCACATCCTCTCCTAAATTCTGACTCAATACATCAACGACTACAGTAATATTTTCTGGGGTGTATGAGATATCATAATTATAATCCTAATGAAACTTAATCCACATTTTTTATGTATATTTTTATCCTGATGAGAGAAAAAATATCTCATGCTCTTACGATATGTGAAAACTAAAAATCACTCACTGATAAGGTAATGTAGCCACAATGTTAGTGAAAAAACAACTACTAAAAACTCCAGATCATGGGTGGAATGTTTAAACTCAAATTTATTTAACTAACCAGACTTATAAGAGATAAATTCTCTTTACCAGATCAATACTCATCCCAATCCCAGATAGGACAAGACATAAAAACCTTAAACAATACACCCTCTTCTAGGAAATGAAGCACTAGTGCACTAACCAACTTCTCCTCCAGGTAACTAAAAACTTCCCAAAACTGATATTTCCACAAAAAATCCCAATACATCCTATTAAAATCTATTAGTGTCGATAAAACTTGATATAAATTGGGCATCAACCTCCGATATTAGCCCGTGACACTAAGGAAACTATGAACCTCAGCCACATTCTTTGGTGTTTCCCAAGAAACAACTACATCGACTAGCAACGGTTCCACTTCAACACATTTCTGATATATTAAATTTAAAATTAAACACACGTATCACATTTATAACTCGCACATTGAAATCATTCAATAAATCTGGTAGTGTTGAAGGAATAATAGAAAAACTTTGAGATGCTCGATATTCTTACATTCTAACATAAAGTAAACCATATTATCACCAATGAATACATTGATGAACCAATCCATTAATACATGGAACACAAAGATGACTATCCATATGAACATGGATAGTATGTTTGTAACACTAAATAGAATGACTACAAAATTGAAGTGGCCATACTGGTATATGAAGGTGGTCTTTTGAACACCCTTATCTATCACCCTCAACTGATGGTATCCAAACCAAATGTTAATATTATATAACAAAATAGATCCTCTCAAATTATTGAAAATATCATATATCATTATAAGAGTGTAATAGTTCTTAACCACGAACTGATTTAACATCTGTTAGTATATACAACACTTCATTGTACCATCTGTGTTATTGGAGAGTAAAATTGGTGCTCCCCACGATGACACACTGGGTTGGATGACACCCCTCTACGATAGATCATCCACATGCAGACTATAATCAAACAAATATATACGATCCATATGATAATAACCTATAAAAATCCAATATGATTCTTACTATAACACTATCCCTATAATATTTTCATACCAAGGAAGTTATGTGATAAAATATTCTGAGAAAAATAATGGAACTCCTCCACATACTTGGGAACACCCACTACATTAGATTATTTATAAAACTCTACCAAATATGAGAAAATAGTTTCCACTTTATTACCTCCCAATTTATAACCTTGTTTTCCAATAACAATTAATTTCTAACCCTTCACATCAGAAAAAAAACTCTTATCTGAAAAAATTAGATGAACACATTCACAGAATTCAACAAATAAATTTCAAGGATAATATAAGATGGATATATCCATAATAATAAAGAGTCCCCCACTGACCGGTGCTACCCCATCACTAGTATATACCCCCAATACATATCAATCAAAGAAGCCTGACCTCTAACTAGAGGAGATAACAATAGGGGAAATGAAAACCTCTATGTATCTAGTCCCAAATCATAGAATAAGTAAGGAATTAAAATGGATTGTGATGTTCTGAAATAAAAAAATAACACACAAGGGTATATCTTAAATTTATCATACCTCAATGAACTCCCAGATCTACTAGCGTTATTACTAATAATGTGTACATCTAACCACTCCTAGATCATCTAATATATGTTAGAAGAAATCATGGTCAAAATCAAGCATGGGTCCCTATATACAGGGTCCACCATGGGGATTACCTATGAAAACTTAACCTTCTATCATATAATGAACAACAACCTGGGGTTCCTACCATTGAAATTTCTTTGGAGGAAACTACCACTACTAAAAGGGGGCCTGACTACCCAAATGAATCTAACATACCCAAATAGTTAGACACTGACCTTGGCAATACCCATATATGTCAAAGATACATAAAAAAGACATAAAACAGTCAAATGTTTATTAGAAACATATTGTATATGATAGATTGGGAAGAAACTGCCATCGTCAGCTCCCCACTGAATGGAACCCTGACAGCATGAACACATGCAACCCACCGATTCACACAACTGAATAGGAAACTAGAGTGGTATGGTATCATAAACATGAAGTACATCAATATAATTTTCTCTTCCGACCACACATGATCCCCAACACATATCACATCACACCACTTCATCTATATCCAACAAACACTTGTGCCATCACATTGTATACAACCCATAGAAACATGGGCTACACAACATATCCATAATAGCTAGTCTCTAACACCATCCTATATTGTTACTATTAGAGGAAAAGAGGGGGAGAGTAGGTATCAATCCATCCATATCAATATTATAATTTTTTTTGGGAAAACACTCAGAACTCTACACCTATAAGCAATGTTAGGGTTATCCAACTTGGGTGGGACAAGTATAAAATGACATAAACATACATGATGTATAGGTATCACATTGTACCCAATCTATGAGTTCACATAAACTAAACTATAACACACCACATCACCACCACCACACTATAGATAAACGATCATAATGGCTTACACCACTAAATACCACATCACACAACCACTATGTATGAAGGAGAACATTTCCCACTTGGAGTTACATCTTTGTCCAGAATTTTTCATTATCCATTTCGTTTCACATTACAAAACACATTTATTTATTCAATTTAGTTATCCAATAACCATAAATCCATTTCCAATCCATATTTTTATCTACTAGCCTATTTTGTTTAATTTATCATCAAAGTTTATCCTATTGATAACTAAGAAAATATCTCAACCATGCCACACAATAAATGGACCATCTCACAAATAAACACTATAACACTGCACAACCACCATCACCGTCATGTCACATCACCCAAGGAATATCACCATGAAAAACTCACATCACACATACCAAACACATCTAAGAACATATGGATTAATAATACTATGCCCATGTATTACAACATCACCCAAGACAACACAACCATTGCACCATAACCACTACGCCAAAAACACTACGCCAGAACCACTACGCCACAACCACAGTCCATATTGCATCCATGCCAACCTACCACCACATCATTTCCACATATAAAAAAAATACTAGATGGTCACTACCACCCCCTCACAACATCCCAATCAATGTTAGGGAAACAAATCTAGCACATGAGTAAATAGAAATATCATCATCCAACTTCCACAAATGTTTTAGGTCTTTATCACATTTAATATTTATTTAGCCTGGGTATTATCACAAAAATAAGAATCCAGGATAAATGTTTTTATTATCGAAATATATGTTATTTACAGTTTTTGTTCAGTGTGTGATCACACCAAAAAATAGTAAAGGGCTTCACAACACAAAAATTATATTTAATAAAATTATCTTAATAGTCTTTATTTTCAGAATTTTAAACATCCTCCCATAACAACATTAGAAATATATAATAATGTAATAAATAATGTGCCGAATCTCCATTCCCATAAATTTAAATTTAATAATTTATTATATGATTAAAAAACCCTTACTATCGATCCAATGGTTAGAAATAGAAATGAATATACAACACATAGCATGTAAAAGAGTGATAATGATGATCCCCTCCCTCAAATAAGCTATCTGATATCACTATGCACCACGACGTGAAGAAGTAAAATCCCGAAAACTAAAACTGCAAAATGAAACCTTAAATCAACCTAAAAATTAACAAAGGGTTATAAAATTTTTCCCAAACACACCCCAAATAGAAACCACATAACCATATCATATCTCTGAATAATAATGGAAGGAAAATCATGTGGAAGAGAGGAGAATTCACCATTTCTTGCCAAAAAGAATCCTCAAGAACCTAAGGGAAAAAGAATGTGATAATAGTGCAGAATATCTCATAAATGTGCATAGGGTTATACTATAATGATATATAGAGAGATACAATTAAATGAAATGAAATCAATTAAAAGGGATATAAAATAATTTGGAACCCGTCACTTTCACGTTGTGTACACCATTTATGTTTTGAATCCCCCTGTTTCCAACTCCTATAGAATTTTATATCCCCACAAACATTATTTTCAAAATTTAATGAATTAAAATTTCATGGAATGAATATGTTTTAATCATAGAAACTATCCCAAATTAAATTCATGGATTCACACTCTATACAAGTCACGATTTACCATCTGACAATGTGAATTTGGTCCAGGTCATGAATTTTCTCTGACAGTACTCTTGTAACTATAGATTCATTGATCCATATAAACTTCTAAATAATGAATATAAATTATGAAAGTGTAAATTAATGGTTTGGAAATTCATGTACCATTAAAATTATTCTTTTAAAATGAATCATTAAATATGGTTATGAAAAATGAACTCTGTTACAATCATAGAGATGGTAGGCAACACATACCCATGACTAATGCTTAAGTTATTCAACAACCATGATAAAAAGAAATTAATTAAGAGATTATCTTTAAAAAAATATAACTATATCATAGTTAATAAATTATTTATTTAAATAAACTTATATATTACTTCTATGTTATGTGGTGATGAAAAATGAACCACATCATTTCATGGTGGTGGTAGTCCACACATATGAATGAACGACATTATATTTTAAAAATGGATGGAAGGTTAACAATTGAGATCATAAGTTATTTTATAACGATGAATAATATTCCATTAATATCATATAAAAAATTTATTTCATCATTAAAACCATTGGTGAGAGGCATTAGTGGAAAAAAAATTAAATGAGTTCACACGGTGGTAGCCCCCTATACTCATGAATGATGGTTTTGTTTCCCATTTGATAGAAGAGGAGACGAATATAGGTTATTAAATTAACATAATAACATCCTAGTATATGGAATATAATAATGTTAATATTTTTTAATACTCTAATAATATTTAAAGGATGTAGATGAAGAAATAAAATGAAAACACTTAGTTAAAAATCAAACTTCATCTTTAAAAAACCACTTTAGGTTTATACATAAATCATTGCTAGGTTGAATTTATAATTACAAAATTCCTATATTATGTGGATAGGGATGTACGGAAAGGATTTGGGTAGTTAATTTCTGAAAAAAAATATTTTTTATGTGTGACGAAAAGGGGATAGGGAGTTATAATATATAATAATTGGAGAAACATTCGTGTATTTTCTTAAAGTATTAATTTAATATAAATTAATTATCATATTAAAATGTAAAAAAATTGATATAATTTGAAAATAATATATATTTGAATCCAAATATTTTCATCCAGAAAAAATGGAATAGTTTTTTTGTTGTTTTGAACTTTATAAATTTGTTTTAACCCTATGCGACTTCTGCAATAACAATGTTTTTTAAATTTTAGGGTTCCAGATGTTTAATATAAAAGTTAAATTGACCCATAAATGGAACTGGGTTGATATTTTAAACCATATACCAATAAATAGGTTAAAAATATGGGTTTTATGAATTATAAATCATTTGATATGACATTATTTATTATAAAATATCATTTATATCATTTTTAGAATTATATAAAATATTGTAATATAATATTTTTCTAACTCAAGTAAAACAGTTAAAAAATGAAATGTATTATAATATAACTTATATATTATATTAATATAATCACCTAATTAAAATTTAATAGGTATTTATATCATTTTAAATGTTATCTTTTGGATTAACTATTGCTTAACCCATTTTAACCTCAATCACGGTAATGGATTTTCCAAAATTAAGGGGTCATAATTTTACTTATAAGGTTAAAATTGGATCATAAATGGATTTGAGTTTAATTTTTCTACAATTTATTATCATTATACCCCCTTCAATGATTTTTATTAATTTAGAAATAATTTAATAAATTATTATTTAATATAAATTATCTTTAATGCCAATTTGACTCAATTAATTTAATTTGTCATAAAAAATGACAAATGGGGGATTAAAATATAACCCTTTAACACATCTCTAACATGTTATATATATATATATAAATTCATGGAATATAATAATACATTAAAACTAAATTACTTTTATTAATTTTAAAACCATTTATGTTATTTTTTTATTAATTGAATAGATATTATTTAAACGTTCCACAAGCATTTATGGTAATTTTTTATCAAAAAATTAGAAATAAATTACATTGATAAAAATAATAATTTGTATTTCATATAACCAATTATAATTTAACATAATTTTGTTTTATATGGGTCCCAAGATATTATCGATATTAATAATAAGAAAGTGAACTTTTTTCTATATATTTTACATAATATTTTTTAATTTAAAACTGAAATAATTATGCCTCCAAGTTTCCATTTTTTTAAAACATTTATATAAATTATACTGGAAAGTTTTAGGGAAATGTATTATTTTTTAACCTCTATTACTTGATTTACTGTTATAGTGGTGGAAATTATTTTCTGTGGTAAGGGTTCATAATGACTAAAAAGTAAAGGAAACTATTTACCAAATTTGTACATCCTTATTTCAAATATAAAATCCATTTCTCAATATTAAATTTATATAACTGGTATAAAATAATTATTGATTAAAATGCAATACAAAACTAAAAAATGTTTTTAGGAAAATGTCTTTTTATGTATAATTTTTTATAACAAATTCAACCACTGAAATGGCTAAAGTGTACTTAATTGGGTTATTCATAATATAAGTGAACTAATTGCTAGTTGAATCCATTTTAAAACAAAATAGAACATTATAAATAATTTATATATATGTACAGTATTTTAATAAAATTTTCATTTTCCCTATTCGTTGGAAAATCCATATTTTTCGGAAAAAAACAAATAATAAAACTAATAAAATTTTGACTTTATATTTTAAAAAGTATATATTTTTTATTAAATAAAATTTATAGAAGTTCTATAAATTACTCATAATATTCTATCACAAAAATAAATAATTGTTTTGAAGAAAAATGTATTTTTGAAGAATACTAAGTCCTATGAATTAAAAAATAAATATAAATTCATTTGTACCTTTATATATATATATATATATATATATATATCTTAATTTCATTAATCCTATTGATACCGATTAATTTAATAAATAATTGATAATGGAAATACTTAAATCATAATATTTCATGATTTTTTATGCTTGATAATGTATATATTGGACACTATCGGCCATGGTATTTCTTTTAAATTCATGGTATATTATATTCTCCCAATATAATAAACTGTATCCTTTAAATTTTAACATGTGATCGATAATAAATTCTTTGAAATTTGAAAATAATTTTTTTTAAAATACAAAATTTTAAAAATGGTTAATAATTATTTCTCTTGAAAAGAGAAAAAAGGAAGTACCTAGTTCATCTGGACTAAAAAAACTAGGTTTGAAACTAGGATAACATTTGTGGGAAGTGAAAGTATATACATTAAGGAAATATGTGATGTCAAAATAATGATGATGAGTGAAAGATATTATTGATCACAAGAAAGTGAATGACCATTAAAAAAATAATAACCACAAAACCATACACTAATGATTTTTGAAAAAAGGCAATCGATTCAATGAAACTGAAGGTAATAGTATAACATTTGTGTAGAAAGATACTTGTTCTAAAGTTGATGAATTCCTTTACCAACAAGAATAAGGACATAAGTAAATAGAATTTATTGAAATGTATAATTTAATACATTAATCAATTTCCACAACCATATTATATTTTCCTCCAAACGAAGAGTGTTTAAGAAGATGTTTTCATGAAAGAAGAACTAAAATCAACATTTAATAGTTCAAATAACTCAAAAAAATGATAACAAGACATTCCTCTTACATTTAAACATTAACAAAAAACCAAATGGATAGAAAAACACAATTACCAAAATTAATAAACCATAATATGAGGAAATATAAAATTAATCTCCAGGTCCATAATAGTAACAACCAATGTTCATCATAGATTATTTAATAAATAACTAACCTTAAAAAATTTCAAAATATTTCTAATAATGTTCTAAAACCAAAAATAAGAATTATTTTGTCATAATATTTTATAATATAAATTTAAAAATATCTCCAACAAAAATTAGTCACTCAAAAGTTCTTATTGCCTAATTATAGAGTCTTTAAAATATAATAATCATTTCTATAAATAACCTATATAACCTAAAATCTAAATTAAACTCATTTATGATTTGAAAAGGTAAATCAAACTTTATTCCTCAAATAAAATTCCATGTTAGCCAGACATAATTCCATTTAACTTAATCATATAATTCTCACAAATATAAAGTGAAATTATCCGGAAATAACACTAATTATTTAGTCACTAAATCACATTTTAATCCCATGTTATCATTAAAATTAAAAAAAAATTTCCCAAATTTAAAAACCCTATATTTACTTCAACATAAAATATAACATAAACACTAATGTATATAAATACCTTTAAAGTTATTTCTACAAAATAACAAGGCATTTTTCCTCAAACAATATTTTCACACGTTAAACATAAGTGGTATATATAACTCAATCCAATAAATTATATTTGAAAATACCATTAAACACATAAGAATACTATCACTTAAAACTCTAGAAAATGGAATTGTAAGAATTTTAAATTATTATCAACGATAAAATTATAAACCCATTATGGTATGAATAACTCCCTAGTTAACCTTACATGAATAAATCATAATATAGAATGTTATCTATTCATTTCATATGATACAAACTATATGGAATCTATATTATATCATTTCAAAATCACGATTTTAGTCATGAATTCACTTTATTAAAATTTTAGGATCTTTATGGTTTTGAAATAATGATAATTAATTCAAAAATATTACTTAACGAACCCATATATTACAATATGATCACTTGTACTATGTATCCACTTTTCCCAGAATATAAATCTTCTTAAAATGAACACATTTTTTTTCATGTAATGTCTGTACAATTTCTAACTTGACCTCATCCTTTTCCAAACTAGTCTATAAAACCACATGAAATATTTCTAAAACTCAGAATAAGTACAGAAAGCTCAATAAAGGATATAAAAGAAGAAATCAGTTAGTCTAGAGAAAAATAAGAAAACCCATAAAATGCACACCATTATCACATTATTAATTTATTTTATTACATCAATCATTTCTATATGGAGAACAAAATTTTTTACATATATAAAAAATTTAAAACCCATAGAAAATAATTTGAAATACATTTTAGGAAACAAAGAGAAACATATTCTTAAATTGTGTTCAACCTATGTTAGGAATAATTAGAACCCAGTTAAATCCATAGGAGAAAAAAACTGATTAACCCTACCCATTCTTACATTTATAGAAAGGAAACATTACCTAATTAATTAGAGATATATAATGGTGATTAACCATAATATAAGTTTTATCAAGATCACTTGTCCCTTATATATAACTATCATGTACCATATCATGAATAATGTTTTTTATAGTATCACATTTACATTAAGAAACCCTTGGAAAAATCATTTGAACTCGTATGAAAAAATATTTTGGGTGTCGAAATACATGTTCCTTTTAATAAAACATTTTTAAAATTAAAATAACAAGAGAAAATGGAAGAGGGATTTTATTTTAACAAAACAATATATCTGGTAGAGTAATCCAAACATAAAATAATGGTTGTTGTATTTATAAGTACACTATTGATGTCGTATATATTAAAGTAGAACATAAATTTTTTTCTTTTATAAAAAAACTGTAAATTTTCTATATAAAATATATAAACAAATACATTTGAAACGATTTGAAAGAATGTAAAAAAGAGTCATAAAATTTCATTTATTATTATTTTATTTCCTTATAAATATTTACATAAATAAAATATAAGAATATGGTCATGGTAGAAGAATATTAATAAAATAAATATTTAAAACATGTTAAATGAGGGTTTTTAAAGTAAAAGATTCCTAACATCAAGTTTGACTAACCAAATATGTTTTGTTTCATCCTAAATAATAAATTTTTTATGAATTTCCTTTAAGAAAATTTTTAATTTTATTGTTCCTCTTATTTTATATTACCTTGTTATATTCAATTACTCAACCATTTAAGTTAATATAGGACATTTTGATGATATTCGATTTATATGTCAATGATATCTTTGGTAAGTTGAATATGTTCAAAGGGGAAATTATTAAATTATATAAATATTAATAATCATGAAACAATTATTTTCTTATACATAAATTTAACTTTTAAAACCAATCATAAAATATTGTCATACTCAATAAACTACCTTACAATAATAGAAATTGTATATCCTACGTACGCATGAGTAATGATTAACTTTTTCAACAATCATGATAAAAAAAGGTAAAAACTATTTTATATTTTTATAATTATAATTTTATCATAAATGACAAAATATTTATTTAAATAAATTTATATATATTATCAATGCGATGTGGTGATGGAAAATATATCACATCGATTCATGGAGGCGGTGGTCTACACATACACACGAATTACATTGTCATTTTGCATTGGATAGAAAGGTAAAAATTTAGATGATATATTATTTTTACATATTGAAAAATATTTCATTAATATAAAATATAAACCTTAATTAGATCATTATAACCTTCTGTGATATGCAGTTATGGGAAACAAATTATATCATTTCGTGAGGTAGTAGTCCGCTGTACACTTGAATGATGGGTTCATTTCCCATTTAATGGAATAGAAAATTGATATAGGTTATTAAATTAATAAAATAAAAAACATTTATATTTAATATTCAAATGTTATGATATAATTATTGTTTGAGAATATTTGAAGGTGATTGAAGAAGAAAAAAAATGAAACATTCTTGGTTAAAAACCATACATCTTCTTTAGAAAACATCTGTTTGTTTGTACCTAAAGCCTTCCTAAGATGGATTTATGTTCAGAAAAAGGATTTTAAGATATGGGAATCGATGTGAGGAATTCATTTTGGAAGTTATTGTCTAAAAAAATGTTTTTGAAGTATGAAGAAAATAGGAGAGGTGTTCCCATTTTTAATTTGGGGAGGGGCATTCCGGGGTTTTAAAAAAGTATTAAATTAAAATAATTTAATTTTCATGTTTAAAGGGATATAAATTGATATAATTTAATTATCATATGATTATTATTCTAAATAATATCATAAAAAAAACTGGACATGTTTATTGTGGCACCCACAGTTTAATGTGTCCCTTCTTTTATGATTTTTTCATTATTAAAGTGTTTGTGCCAAGTTTGGTTGGGATTGGAGAGCGTTTAGAAGATTTATAGGGATTTATAAAGGTATAAGGTTGGTGAAAGCTTAGTTGAAACTATGAAACACCTATAAGAAATTGTGCACTAGAAGACAAAGTCTAAAGAGAAGTCGCACGAGTAGGTGTGTATTTTTTCCAAACTTCACAGCATTGTAGGAAAACCGTACAACTTGAGAGAGTTTTGTTTGGAATGGTTGGCACATGATTTGGAAATTGTGATAGAAAATCATGTGATGTTCCCACTTTAGGAAAAATCTGGGGAAACGTTAGTGCATAATTTTCCTAACCATGTGATGTACCGCGCACAGGTTAAAAACAAGACACACAAATAGTGGATCTAAGTTAGGTTTTTATATTAACCCCACTTTTTTTCTCAAAATATCCATAACTTTAATTTTCACCTCCCAATGGTATTAGTGGATTCTCTCTTCAATCCAAATGTGATCTATAAGATTCTATTGATGCATTGAAGCTGAATTCTCATGGTATGTCATCTTTCTTGGTGGCTTTACTTAGACCATCTTCTCTCTCTCTCCTAGTTTCATAGATCTACATTTTCTGTGGATATATCCATGGTATTTTATTCCAAATATAAAGATATTTTGTTTTTCTAAGATAGGGTAAGATATATAAGGCGTGTTTTTTGAGTTTCAACAATGTTTCGTGGGCTTTTAAGTGATATTCTTCTTTTTCTCCATAAATCTTGTGGTAGGTGGCTTCTCTGCCAACTCCTCTTTTAGAATGTGAAATATTGATTTAAAATTAGTTATTTTTCTTGAAATTTATTTTGAATTTTCTATGAAATAATTTTTAAAAAATCTCCTAAGTGACAGTGTGTGGAATCAAGGATTTTTGGTGTTTTTGTGGTCATTCCTTTGCTTCCTTAATCTTAAAAAATTGATTTTTAAAATGTGGATTTTATAGAATTGTGGTAAATGGTTAAATAATTTTTTTTCAATAAAATGATAGTTTTATTGTAATGAATTGGAATGGTTGATTTGAAATGGTTTGTTTAATGTTTTCCCATAAAATAATGGATTCATTGAAATGGTTGAAATGGTTGTTTGTAATTTTTTTTGGAATATTAAATTGTGTGTGTTCATATGAATTGGGATTGATAAGGGAATAAATTATCCCATCAAAAGGATGGGATGGATATGGGCCTGATGTACCCCCATCAGAATGGTATACTAGTTAACAAATTAGTTAAAAGATGACTCACCATTCACAAGTATAGGGAGGCTCAGGTTGGATGCATGGTTGGACGTGTGAATATTTGGAAAGGAATGGATTATGTGAAATGGAATTTAAGAAATGGTTTTAGGGATTCGTTTTCTTTACATGGAGATTGATATTGTTTTGTGAAAGATTCTTGGTTATGAAACTTGTTTGTGTTTTGATATAAACTGTTTATAAATTTTTTTATATAAAATATTTTATATAAATGTCATCACATGTTATATCATACTGGAGTGAGTTGGAGGTCATTTGGGGAAAGCCTATCGTATTGTAGTACTCACCCCAACTTTGTTATATTGGTACTTCTACAGATATCATTTACCAGGGCATGATAAAAGGTAAAGTTTCACACTTCTCTAGCAGTGCATAGTGATACTTGGGATGTATGTGGAGTTAGAGCATAGAGCTTATTGAATCGTTGAGTCTTTTCATCGAGCCTTTGAGTTTTTTTGGTTATGTATTCCATGATGTACTTGGTTGTTTTGGGGTCTTCAACTATGGTACTCGTTGGAGTCAGTTTCAATATAAATGATATTCTTGACTGGTCTTTCCTTTTTATCATGCATTGTGTAGTGTTTTTTTTGGTCATGTAATGTTTGGTTGGTTGTTTTATTTTCAAAGGGAAACCCATCACCCAATTGTTAATGAATTCTTTGTCATTTATTTCCAGCCTTTGGTGTCTTGGGGAAGTCTCTTAAGTCCAAGTAACATTCCACTACCTTCTCAAGCCGATGGCCAGGGGTAAGATGTCACAAGTGGTATTAGTCCTTGTACCTATAATTAACATTATGGAATAAGTGGAATTAAATGTTGTAAGTCTTGGAGTTGATATTCATTTTTTTATTCCTTTTTCTAGGTGGGTTGAAAGGGTCATGATTTTTTGGGGCATGAAATGTAGATCATAAAACTATATAGATAACCATTTATGATGGAAATCATTTTTCCAAAGAGTTTATTACATAAGTGTTTTAGAGACACTTATCAGAATTATAATTTGTTTTTCAAGGGTTTAACCGAAGAGGCAAGCATGACATTCATTAGAAAAATAACAACACACTTCGAATGCATATTTCATTTTGATTAATGATATATGATTTGGTCTAATGTGTTGATTTATGAAAATGGAACCCGTTACGAATCGTCGGAACCAACCAGAAGAAGATTCTGAGAATGTGGTTTTAAATAAGGAATAGGTGAACAAAAAACTGGCTCATAGTATTGTCCAAGCATTTCAAACCATGGACAAATATAATAGGATGGATGATCCAAGGAAAGTGTATCATTCTATTCAATTACAAAAATACAATCCACCCATCATTCAAGGTAATTCTAAACCAGAAAAGGAAGACATGTGGGTAAACCGTATGAATAAAATATTTGATTTCATTGGCACATCATCAGAGTTGAAAGTCAAGATGGAATTTTTTTTACTAGGGGATATTATAATCTAGTGGTTATCCTTTTATGCTAAATTAGACCAAGGAATTTCATGGGACTATTTTGAATAATTTTTTTAACAAACAATTCTACCCTCACTAGGTCAGAATTCAAAGAACAAAAAAAATTGTTCATCTTAAAGTATTAAAATATTTCTTTCCTGGAGTACATGGATAAATCCATGATTTTAGTGTGGATTTCACCCATGGATGCTGTTAGTGAATTCTTGAAGGAACACATATTTTAAACATGGATGATAGGGGAGATTCACTCAATGATAGTGGATGAAATAGATGTCTCAGAAGCTATGGGAGGAGGAAGTATATTGATACCCATTGTAAATGGTGGAAACATTAATACTAGGAGGAGGCAGAAGAGGGAAAATAATTTCCCAGGTAGGAAGATGATTAAAAATTAGATAGTGGGATTAATAATATTTTCTCCACGAACTCAGAGAAAATCAAGATTTTTCCAATGTGGTTTTCTGGACCACATAAAGAGAGTGTGTAGGAAACAACCTATAGCATTCGAAAACTACTATCAGATGGGGAATCTTTAGTGCTATTTTTTCAATTCTGTAAGGTTGAGTGTTTGGTACACTCCTCAGGTGTCGTAAGATTCTTATTCATCGATGGGGTGAGGTCAGTAGAAAAAACCTCTTCAATAGAAGAAATCTCACTATGGTGATTCTAGGAATACCTGGAGTCCTCAACATGGACAATCTCAATAGTAAAATTGAGATTAGAGTGTAGTTAGCAAGAAATTATATGGAGTGGAATTGGTTATTGTGGATGATCAGTCTCGACCGTCGATGGTTAGAGGTATTATTCTTTTTAATTCTATCCTATTGAAGGACTTTTTTGATATTGGTTCATGAAATTCCTTTATTACTTATCATACTATTTATTTACTGAGTTTAAAAGTTGATATGATTACTTCTGTGTTAAAACATCAAACTTATCACGGTCATAGAGAATTTCCAGCCATTGTGTGTAGATCATGTACCATAACTGTTGATGCTACTAAGTTGATATGATATTTCTCTATGATGGAGAATAATGTGTATGATAAAGTCTTGGGTATGGATGGGTGACAACGTACAGGGTTCAAATAGACTGTTATAGTAGAATAGTTAGTTTTATGAATGAGTATAGGGTCAAGCTTCTCTTTAGTGGAGAAAGGAACATAAAGGTCAGTGAAATTGGTTGTTGGAAACAGCAATGGGAATGTTCTCATACTAGTTGATATTATTTTATTTGGAATCAATGTACTAGATAGAGAATAACATTTTTTCAGAAGTGGTTGATAGGTTTCTAGATGGGTTGCCTGAAAATTTCGCTGGGTTTCTACAAATGAAAGAAGTTGATTTTACTAGTCCTACCTCAATTTGTTCTTATTGAATGCCAACAAATTAATTAATGGATAAGTAAAAGGATTTGGATGTTCTATAAAGTAAAGTGTTCATTTGGCTAAGAATGTCATTGTGGGAACCACCAGTATTGTTTTTCAAAAATGTGGATGGAATTATTCGGTTCTATGTGGATTATCCTAATCCTAACCATGTTTTGATAAAGAATATGTATCCACATCCATGGATCTATGTTATGTTCAAGCAATTATAGGTATCTCATTGGTTCTATAAGTTTTTATTGCAATAAGGATATCACCAATTGTGATTTTGGAGGATGGATATTCTAAAGTCAACTTTCAAGAGTAGATATGGCTATTATGAATGTGTGGTAAGTATTTTTGGTCTTACAAATTCACCAGTAGTCTTTATGGAATTGTTGAATTGAATGTTTCATTGGAATGATGATTCTTTCATGGTAGTCTTTGTGGATGAAATATTTTTGTATTGAAGGACAAGGGCGGAGAATGAGATACACTTGGATACAATATTGGGAATCTTAATAGATCATCAGTTTTATGCTAAATTCTCAAAATACAAATTTCAGATAAAATAGGAACACTATCTTGTCCATGTAATCTAAAAAAATGTGTTTTTTATGTACCCAAAAAATATAGAGGTTGTTATCTCTTGGAAACATCTAAATATTGTCTTTAATATACGTAGTTTCCTTGGATTGGATGGTTATTACTGGCACTTTGTTCAGGATTTTTCATGACTAGAATCACCAATGATATCTTTTATAAGAAACCATTTTCAGTTCTAATGGGGTGAGGAATGTCAAAATTCTTTTCAAGATTTGGATGTTCACATTACTTCACCACCTATCTTAATATTTTTGGAATCAGGACAAGTGTATGTAGTGTATTATGATGATTTGGGATCTACATTGGGATGCGTTCTCATGTAGGGGGATCATTTTATTACATATGGATCAAGGATGTTTCTGGTGGATGTGAAAAACTACACAAAAAATGTTTTGGAGTTAGCTGATGTAGTCCATGCTATGAGGACATGGAATCATTACATCTTTGGTGAGAAATTTACGATGTTTACAGATCATAAGAGATTGAAACATATTTTTCTCACAAATTTGTTTGAATCTAAGACAGATAATATTGATGAAGTATCTACAAATGTTTGACTTTTACTTTATGTATACACTGGTCAAGGGAAATTTTGGGGAAGATGTAGTAAGAAGAATTTCATACACTCAGTAGGCAAAAGAGGCTTTAAATGAAAGACAATTGATGTTGGTCCTAGTCGACATGCACAAGAAATATAAAGACTGAGGTGATGTTGTAGTTTTATTTCCAATTTAATTGTTCATTATTTGATGAATATGGTCCAATAGGCATAAATATTTGATGTATAATGCATGGATATTTGCTCAAAACTCAAGGTTGGTGATACCATTGTGGAATGAAAGCTGGATTATAGTTAATTGTTGTGGTTTAGAAATCAGATGGTCATACCTATGGATTTTCACAAACTAACTATTCATACATACCACCATTCTATATGGGATGTTCATCCTAGAATATAGAATGTGTATAAGGAGTTGAAAGAAAAGTTTTTTTGGGTTAGTATGAATAGAAAGATGGATGAGTTTGTTTCATGATGCTTAACCTTGTTAGAAATTTAAGGTAGAACATTAGTGACCAATAGGTATGTTAAAGTCATTACATGAATTTTTTAGAAATGGGAGTAGATAGCTATGGATTTTTCAGTAGTTATCCCAATAATGATTTAGAAACAGGATTCCATATGGGTGATAGTTTATCAACTCACAAATTAATATCATTTTATTACGATTTGTGAATCCCATACGGTTGAGGAATTTGCAAAAATCTGTATCTAAGAAGTGGAAAAGAGACACAGTGTACTAGTGTCAACAATATCAGACAGAGATACCAGGTTTACAAATCATTTCTACAAATACTTATAGAATTACCTTGGGACTCAGTTGAATTTGATTATGGTGTATTATCCCTAGATGGATAACCAGTCTGATCGGAAGATACAAACATTGGGAGAAATGTTGAGGAATTTTGTAATCTATTTTTGGGGATCATGGGTATAGAAAGAGTTATTAGTAAAGTTATCGTATAACTAAAGTTATAAGGCCTCGATACATATGGATCGTTTTAAATAATTATATGGGAATCTATTCCATTCTCAACTTTGTTTGGTGGAAATAGGTGAGACATCATTAGTCGGTCATGATCCTTGTCCAAGAGACAACTGAGAAGATTCCATTGATTAAAAAATTAATGGAGATGGCATAGAGTGGTTAGAAATCATATGTGGATCATCATCGACAGCATTTATCAGTCAAGGTGAGTGGTGATGTCTTATTTAGGATCTCTTTTAGGAATGTGCATCATCATTTAGGGAAGCATGATAAGTGATCTTCTAGATACATATGCCTTTTCTATATACTTGAATGGGTTGGCGAGCTGGAATATCAGTTGGTAATGCCACATAGGTTTAGTGCGGTTCATAATGCATTTAATGTATCTCATTTAAAAAATTATTCGCCTAATCCTAAACATGTGATTAGATGGTATCACATTGAATTAGAGCCATATGTTTTTTTGGTTCACATGCTTCTGCATATTGTGGATAGGTAGGAGAATGTAATATATGTAAAAAGAATTGGTCTAGTGAGGGTTATGTAGAAATATAGTTAGATTCTGTAATAGACATTGGAACTTGAGAAGGAAATGAAAGTGAAGTGGTTAAAACCCTTTTTGGGAAATGTTGATTTTCCACTTTTTAGGGATGGAAAGTTCAATGTTTGGGAGAATTTATCCCCCTTAGTTTCAAGTAAGTAAACATTATTTGATGGTTTTTATGTATATAAAGTTTATGGGTAAAGTTTGGAAGGATTTGGCGACCACTTAGATGGTTTTAAGGATTTTTAAAGGTGCACAGTTGGTGCATCATTAGTGGAAATCATGCAACAACTATAGGAATCCCTGAACAATGAGATAGAGGTTAAGGGGAAGGTGCATCGACAAACACACAGTTTTTCCTAACATAGCGGCCACCCATGAGAAACCATGCTACTTGAGATAATGGGATTTGACATGGTTGGATTGCATGGTTTGGGAACTGTGTGATCAAATAGTTTTAGGTTCTTATGAATTTCTTTCGAAACCGTGCGACTAACTGTGAAAAAGTTAAAAAAAAAGATCCATAAAAGAGGATCTTTGTTGGGTTTTTAACCCAAATTTTCCTCTAAAGTGGTCGTGACTAAAAGTTTTATCCTCCCAAAGGTAGTAAAGGGTTCTTCTATCGATCTGATGGTGATCCAGATGCTTCTCATGGTGCATTGAAGCCGGATTCATGTGGTATGTCACCATTCATGGTGGTTTTGTGTGGTTTTACTATGATATACTTCTCTATCTCTCTTGATTTTTTATTTCTATGTCATCTATATATATTTAAGGTAGTTTATGCCATATACGATCCAATTTTGATGTTTTTGTTATAGAGGAAGATATGTAAGGAATGATTTTGGAGTTTCATTTCGGTTTCGTGGGAGTTTAAGTGTCATTATTCTTTTTCACCATAAATCATGAGGTATGTGACTTAATCTCAACTCCTTTATTTAGAATATGTAGTCTTGATTTAATTTTTTTTTGTTTTTCATGAAATTTAAAGTGAATTTTCTATTCAATAATTGTTGAAAAAACTATTGGGTGGTGGTTTTTGGAATCATGGATATTATCTATTTTTATGGAAAGTGGTTCGGTTCACACATTTATAAATATTTATTTTAAAATGGGGATTTTCTAGAATTATGGAAAATTATTTAATCAAATTTTTTTAAATAAAAGTATGGTTTTATTGGAATGAATTGGAAAGGATAATTTGAAATGGTTTATTGAAAGGTTTTTAATAAAAGAATAGTTTAATTGAAAGGGTTGAAATGGTTGTTTGACATTGGTTTTTTTTAACAATGATTGTTTGGGTTCATATGCATTGGGATGGATAAGGGTGTGAATTACCCACATAAAAATGTTGTGATGGATATGCACATGATGTATCCCCATCAAAATGGGTCATTAAGTTATGGATTAGGGATAAGGTAACTCACCGCTCATGAGTATAGGGAGGTCCATGTTGTCTAGATGGTTGGATGTGTGGATATATGGACACGAATGGATTATGAAAAATAGAATTTATGAAATGGTTTTAGAGAATTTTTTGGTTTCTTTCCATAGAGCTTGATATTGTTTTGTTAAATCTATTTTTTATGGAAGTTGTTTATATTTTTTTATCAACCATTTAGGAATTGTTTTATATAAACTTTTTTGATAAATGTACTAACATTTTCTATCATAGAAATGTGAGTAGGGAAGTAATTTGGGGAGAAGCTACATAGTTTTAGTACTCACCAATACTTTTTCCCTTTGGTTATTTTTCATATACCATTTACTATCAGACATGTAATGGTAAACTTTCACACTTATCTAATGGTTTTTAGTGATTTATGGGATATTTTTGGGGTTGGACCTTGGAGCTTGTTGGAGGTTAGGGTTTTGTCTTAGAGTATTTGAGTTTTGTTGGTTTTGTCTTCTGCTTTGTATTTGGTTGCTTGGTAGTGTTCTGTTATGGTAGTATTTGGAGTCTGATTTGATATAAATGATATTAATCTACTCAATTTAATATTTATCATGAATAATGTAGTGGATTATTTGGTTATGGCATGTTTGGTTGGCTGTTTTAATTTCAATAGGAAAACCATCCCCTAATTGTTAGTGAATACCTTTGAATTTATTACTAACATTTTGTGTCTTGAGGATGTGACATAAGGAAAAGTAATATTCCACCTACTTCACAATCCAATAAGGATGGGTGAGATGTCACATTTATGTGATGTTTTGACCCTTATAGTTTTTAACCTTCCATTAACCCTTTTTAGGATTACAGTGGTAAACAATATTTTTTACTCTTTAGGGGTCATGATAGTTACAATAAAAGAATAAATGGACTATAAATGGAACATGATTTATATATTAGTTAACATCCTAGTGAATTATCTAAATATAGAATTTTTATAAATTTTAAATCATTTAATAAAACATTATTTATTATGAAAGATAATTTATGTCATTTTCGGAATATCATGAAAAACTATAATATGATATTTCTGTAAATCTTGTAAAATGGTTCTAAAATGACATCGATTATAATAATAGGAATATATGGTATTTTAATAATAATAAAATAAAATTTTAATACATTTTGATTTCATTTTAATATGTACCATTTAGATTTTCCACATAGTTATTTTTAATATTTATTATGACAATGACTTTTCAATATTAAAGGGTCATAATTTTTCTTATAAGGTAAAAATTCTATCATAAATGGACTATTTTTTACATTTTATACCATTTATATTCATAATTTTACAATTTCATGATTTTTGTGAATTTTAAATAATCTAATGAAATATTATTTAACAAAAAATATCATTAATGTCATTTTTGACGCTATTAGAAAAATTTACATTCAAGAAACAAAAACAATGAAATTTAAATATATCAATTACACATACCCCTAACACTTTATATTTATCTACAAATTTTTTGGAACATACTAATTCATTTAAATTATTTTATTTTTAATATTTTTAGAATAATTTATTTTATTTTCCTCTTGATTAAATAAATATCATGTTAGAATTGCATAATCATTTATGGTAATTATTTCATACCTAAAAATTAGAAATTAATTAATATGGTAAACATTAATATATCTTAAAAATTATAGTTTATAAGAAATAATATTTTGTTTTTTATCCTTTCGACTAAATATTATATATATTGGAAGCTAGAAAGTGACATTTTTTGCATTATGTTTTACATAAATATTATAAAGTTCAAAATCAAATAAATGTGGTACCGAGTTTCCATATTTTATAAAAATATATGGAAATGTAAAAAATAAACTCATATAATAGTATAAAGGAATGTTTTATGGCCATTTCAAATTATTTTTAACCTTAATTACCCGATTTACCCATATTGTGAGGATAATTATCAACCTTGATTACTATTCACAATCACAACAAATAAAAGGGATCCATTTATCAAATTTGTACCTCTTTATTCAAAATATTGAATTAGGATTTCCATATCCAATTTCAATAAGTGTAATGTTTTTAATATTAAAATGAGAAATGTAAAGTAAAATAATTGTTTCAAAAAATACCTTTTTTTGGTATGAATATTTTTATACAAAATTAAACCATATAAATTATTATAATAAAATAAATTATAATTTTAAAAATATAAGAAAATTAGTTTTTATTTTAAGTATTTTTTATTAAAAATTAATCTTTTTAAATTTTTTAAAAATAAATACTATTTTCATTAAAAAAATGTATTTTTTACTATTCATTTGAATGTAAATATTTTCGGAAAAATCGCAAAATATCACTCTAAAATAAATTTTGAAAAGATTATATTAAAAGATTTATCATTTTATTAAATAATGTTTCTATAATTTCTTGAAAATAATTAAAATATTCATTCAAAAAAATCAGTAAAAAACCGTTGTTGAAGAAAATGTATTTTTGAAGAATAAATTATTTTTACTAAAATTAAATGATTTTTTACATATAATTGGTCAATAAATTTTAATTAATTATAAAATCAATATTTATTTCATAATGTTCTTAATAATATTAATTCCTATTGAAAATAAGGGTTTTCTTAGTGGGAAACATACTATTTTTTTCTATTATCAATCCACACCAGGTTGATCAATGAGTTTAAAATCCAAGTGATCTTATGTTGTTAGTTGGATTAGTAGTGAAGTTAGAATCATTTACATGTGTTTTCCAAATTTTGGAAGTCCAAACTTTGGAGTATGGATAATTTTTTTTGATAAAGGAAATATTGTCACATAAAAAAGAATAGTTTTATAAAAAGGTGAAGGGGGATTCTAAAGTTTCATGAAAGGGAAGATATCAGGTGATTCCACCAAAATACGTCAAAGGATTGGGTTTCATGCAATTTATGAAACTTAATTAACGTCATAGTAGTGCAACATAGGATGCGTTTCACAAACCTAACAAAATATATGTGATGTTACATGATGGTAGGGAATCATGCGCTAAAGGAAACATCAACATGATTCAAGTTCAACGCCTATATAAAGTAATGCACATAGTCAAAGGATCTCAAGAAAGTTATGAGAAGGGTGATTAATGTCTAAAAATATGTGTATACCTAAATTATTTGGGGAAAATTTTTCAATGAAGATCCATATCCCTTGATTTGTGAAAGAGTTACATGAACTAGAAATGTGTGAAGAGACCAGGTGAGATTTATGAAACTTTCAGTTTGTGTGAAAATAAGAACTGTTATACAAACCAGAAGTTGAATGAAAACATAGAAGATTCATGAATGTAAAAAAGACATGTAAAACTAATGTGTTTCGTGAAGGCTAAAAAGTTTCATTAAAATCGAGGAGTTGTGAAAATTAAGAAAATTTTCATGACAATGAAAGAGTTGTGAAAACAGAAGACTTTGATCAAATTTTTTAGTGAACAGTGAATTCAAGAGCATCAATTTTGTAGAATAGTGCAAGGGGAGTCTCGTTATAAGAAGTGGAAAGGACTTATGTTCATATTCTATTGATGTGAACTTAATGTTGATAAACTGAGTAAGAGTTCACCCATTGTGGTGAGAAATGTGGAGTCGAAATAAGTGTTCCGAGGGAGGTGGTGTGTTATCCATAATATTATTGAAATGATAGTGTTCCTGGAATGGAGTGAATTTTTCTAATATTTTTTATCTACAATATATATTTAATAATATTAGTTAATAGTATGACTAAAAAACTATCGATGTATGCTCATTGGACTATCCCATAGTGGTGGGTCAAATAAAACTGATGTATTGTGTTTCTATTCTTGTATATGGGTGTCTAATAGTTATATGATTCCATTTGACATGATTAAAATGTTCCTACCAACTTAGGGACAAGATCCATCTCATTGAAGAAGCTTTTGACACCCTAATTCACCCCTCATATCTCAGGGTTTTCTAATGTCTTATAATACCTTTCAATTCAACAAATATGTTATAAGAGAGATATTTAAATAATAATATTATGTGGTTTGTTTAATAACAGTGTTGCGTATCTTGTATGCTATTTAATATAGTCTTTATTTGAAAATCTCGGGGGGGGGGATTAAGACTTCTATTTTGAACATTTATGTGTGAACATTCCATTACTCTTCCATTGTAGTTTTATATGGAGATTTATATCTATATTTTCATGGTTCCCAATGAAATTATTTATCTCCATGTTTTATAAAATATTTATATTTAATAGATTTCAAAAGATAAATAATATTTTTTCCTCTGTGGGTTTCTAAAACATAAAAAAGTTGATTTAATCAAATTGACAATTCTATGATATTTCTAATAATTGATCAAGGGTATTATTCAAATGATCACATCCACCTTATTTATATGGATGTATTATTTAATTTTGATTCTCTTTTGGATGAATGATACATGATATTATTTTTCATTCTTAATCATCCAATTTTTATAAATATGAGTTATCTTCCCATGTTTGTCCTCTACAAACACTCTAAAATTTTCCTCTTTTTGATTGGTGTTTACATAGATTTGATACATGGATTTATTGGGGAAATTATTTTCATAACTGTATAACCTATTTCTATATGGTATAAATAAATAATTTTTATTATTATTATCTTGATTTAATGTTATATACCCAGAAAGTTACATTATTTTATCAGATACCAATTTATTTTCTATGGTATTTTCATGTTTTTTTGATTGAATTTTTATTGATTTCAATATTTTAATCCATTTGAGAAGGATACGAAACCCATTTTCATTCCATGTGATATTTATGATGTGTTTAATAAAACCCATTTCCCTTACATGTGTTATTTATGCCATAAAAAGTGAATGATTTTCATTTAAAATATTTGAAAAATCTACATTACTTACATGGGTCCTTTATGATGTAATAAGTGGAAAATTTTTATGTGGTAGATGGAAATGTACATAAATGATTGGTGGGGTCCTATTTTATCCTCCAATGCATTGGTATAGCATTTATATCTCCAGAGACAAGTATCTATGAGTACATTTTATTTTCATATAAGTGTGGGTGCTAATGATGTGAATCTTGAATGTTATGATTCCCTATATTAACGTTTGTTCCATATTTATAAGTTTTCATAGTTTTATACATATTCTCACTATTATTTAATGTTCTAATGTATCTTGTTTATTGAATCATTCTTGTGATATGTTGTGCCAAGCCTTATTCTATGATGTATTAGCTATGATTTATATTGTATAATATTCTTAGGTATATATTTTTTTTCTGAAAGGTTAGACAAAAATTTGTCTCCCAAAACATATCCCTACAGAATTTATTAAAGAAGGGAACAATTACATGAAAATATCAAGGTGTAATGATATTACAACCAAAAATTGTAAGTAAATACATGAAGAATGAAAGGGGCATACAAAGTGTTAGAGGAAAAAGGAGAGGATAGTTTAATCCTCAAGAAAATTTATCCTTTTGAGTTTTGAAATCCAAAAGCTGAAAATATTCATAGTAGATCACCACAACATAAAATAACCACTATAGCTTCCATTAATGATTTTCATAAAATCACCTTTAGGCTATTATAACAATTGTCCAAGTATTTAAAGAGAACAAAATCAAATAAATCTTGTTATTCAAAAGTAGGTTCCTAATTCAAGAGTAAGAACTTGTGAAAGAGAAAACAAAATACATTGAAAGTGTGATGCTAATCCAAAATCAAAACATGGATTATTCAAAAATAAAAAGAAATTTATCTACCAATAACTAAATAGGAATATCCAATAAGATATCTTTTTACAAGAAACATATCAGGTGAACATGATGAAAAATAGATCATGAAAAAGTCCAAAAAAAACCAAAATCAGGACATACAAAATTCTAGATACGGGATAAATCCAAATACATATTAAAGAAGGAAAACATGAGGTGAGACAAGGAGAATGAGTCAAATACAAAATCCTAGCTAATACCAATACAAGAATAAACCAATTAGTCACCAAGAAAACTTGAGATCTAAAAAGTTATTAGACATATAGATCCAGTTAAAGAGAAATGTAGATTCAAAATCATTTTAAATTGAGCTACCACATTTATAGAATATAAAACAAGGATAATTCATTCTATGTGACTGAGTTAAAATCATAGTTTGGATTTTTCTTAAATTCCTCTACTAAATTGATGATTTCTTTGAGTTGATGGTTGTTCTCTAGGGACACATAACTATTTTTATATTGATGGAAACCCGTAGTATCATTTTCCTCCATCCAATATTCTAGTTATATAGATGAGTCCAATTTATATTCAATTTCATAAGAATCCCTCACCGTGGGGTCATCATCGTCATCATTACTATAGTTCTAAGAACCAGATTCATTATAGGATGTATAAATATGTTCAACAACCATATATTTTTGGGATACGATAATATTAAGATTAATAGAGGCCTTTAAAGATATCATGATAATTGTTCTATCTACATTAGTGTAGTATCTACATTTTCAATACATTTTGTATTTGGAGTGTTGAAACCATCTATATCAGCCATTTATTTTTACTTTTTTGTCCTCTATTTCAAGAAGCTATCCTAAATATAAATAGATTTATCATAATATTCATATGGAGACTCACAATAGTCTAAGTGATATGTCTTTTCTTCTCTCTGATAGGTGTGATCCATTTTTGTGGTTTTAAGAATTAGAGGATTAGATTTATTAGGAAGAAACATATCTTCGATTTTAGGTTGGTAGTTGTGCACAACCCCTATGAAATCCTAGATATTATTATATGGGAATTGATTAGTAGAACTAGAGGTATTCTTATAATAAATCTTATTACCAGGAACCCCCTTTTGACCTAAGAATGTAATTTCTATCCCTTTTATTTCTTCTTTTTAGACATAAATTGAGTTAAAATGTGAAATGTGGAATTTAATAGGAGTCTTACCTTCACATTCATTTGATTCAAGAAAAATTGAACAACATTCAATGAAATAAGTTGGAACATTTTCAAATAAAAAATCATGAACAGAACTATAGTTTCTATTTTGGATCCAAAAAAACGGAATGGAAATGATTGTGAAATATCTACTTTATCATATATTATAGTGATAGAAGTTCATGAAAGATTATTATTTGATGAATATAATTTAAGGGGCTTCCCAAATAAACAAAGAATAGAATATAAACATCATTATTGAAGAGATGAAGTGGTAGAACAAGAAATTTGATCCAAATAGAGACAATAAGGGGTTTATAAAAAGTTTAGAAATCTGAGGAACACTTCAAAACATTTATTAAAAAACTGAAAGATTAAGTTCCAATCATCTAGAATAAGAAGTATTCATTTTTATCTTTAAATAAAAAAATGACATAAATTTTTTTTAGAAGTCCTATATGAAACTTCATGAACCTTCTATTTTATTAGGATCATTCTGAGAAACATAAGTGATGATATTTGTTTTATGGACATTCCAAAAATAAAAATATGAAAATATGAAGATATATTATGTACCTCTTCCTTTGAAAATGATATCACTAAGACATCTTTGTGTTGGAATATCTTTGGATTGACTAATGAAGCCTTTGTAACCTATTTAACCAATCGATTTTGTCATGGGATGATGTCTTCGAAGGATTGATGGCGAGTCATCCATCATATATGACATATATTTAAAATTCTTAGGTATATTGATTATACCTATATTATCATCTAACACTCACTATTGTTATTTGATTTTTATCTATTATATTTATGCACACTGAGCATCTAATCTCAAACATTTCTTATGTTTCCATTTCCAGAGGTTATAAAGATATGAAAAGTGTGAAAAATGCAGAAGAGATTCTTCAATTTAGAATTTTTGGGAGATTTTAAAGACACAACAAGGATTTGTTAGTTTCATATATAAAGTGAAAAATTATCAAATGGTACAAAGAATATCAGTTTTTTAATGTTTATTCTTATTTTAATGAATCTTTAAACAGAAAAGGTCTTGAGAATATATTATAATGAAATATTTTAATTAAGTTATATAGATGAGATAGTCCCATATGTGGAGTTCTATTGTAATATACTGATTATTTTCTTTTTTTTGAAATCCTACCCAAAGGATCTTCACAAAACATCTACAACCGGTAAAAATTAATCTTTATATCTTTTTTTGATCATTTGTAATAGTTCAACTGAATAATACATTTAGATTAAAAAACATAGCATGATCGAACTAGTATTTCTAATAATATTCCACTCAAATCTACAACTTTAATTTATCAAAACTATATAATTATACGACCTATATATCATGTTATAGAGAATTCAATAAGATTCATTGTGATAACATCCATGAATATTTTACAACCATTAATCTAGGTTTTATACACATAATCAGCATCTCAAATATTATTAAATTTCATTCAATTATCCCTAGATAACAATGATTTTAAGAATAAACAAATAGTTAGGATTTGATGTATTTATATCAAAATTAATCAAAAATTGATTATAATTACATTTTCTATAAAAATTATTTTTAGTGGACCCTTTCATTGATCCTTCTGATAATAGGACAAGATCAAGGCTTTCTAAAGATTCATGAATTTTTTATATTGAATGAAAAAAATAATAATCTTGTGATTTTTTATTTATTATTCTGAATAAATAATTCATGAAATCTATATTTTTTCACTTAGCACATTAGAGAAATTTTTTATCATGAATTTTTACTTTTTAAATATAGATCCATCTGTGTGAATGATTCCATTATATGGGTATTCATGTTTTATAATTTTGATTTGTGGTGCTCCTATGAAACTTTTCCTATCTGTGTTTTCATTTTCATGCATGGATAAGAATTAAAATATATAGTAGACTTTGGTTACTTGAAGGTTAGATATTCAACATAAATACCTTAAATGAGGAATTCATCTATATATTTGGATTCAACTAGGTGGATCTCTATTCAGAAAAATAACTCCAGATTCTGAATATGAAATATAATTTTTCTATGTGATTATTCAGGTACATCGACTGAATTTTCTTACAAAGATACTTAAATATGAAAATATTTTCATATAGAGTGACTTTAACTATTTGGATTTCCCAATTCAAGATTTCAATTACGAGACTATTTTAATATGTAGAGTTTAGACTTAGTCATTCTTATAGAATTACTATATTTTGATCCCTGAATCCTTCACTTCATCTCCAAACGATCTAAATCACTCTCAAAAAATTAAGAACTATTTTGGGAACGTATGAAACATCTAAATTTATTTAAATAAAATCTAATGAACTTTATCAGCATATGAATACTCACTCACCTCTTTGGGTTATTCAACATTTCACAATTCTCCTATGATTTCATTCAACCCAAAACCACGTAAAAGACCATGTTTTTACTATTTTCAGAGGTCATATGACACAAAAAAACTAATATGGAATTCATTCAATTCATTAAATCTTAAAAACCCAATCAGTTATACTTTTGAATGATTATTATAAAGTCTCATACAAAGCTTCCCAATATCCATCAATATTTCTATTCCAAACTACAATAGATAGAGATAGAAACAAATCCTCAACAATTTTCATGATGTATTCATGAAGTTTATCACATAAATAATTTAATTTATTTTACATTGGACTCTTTAATTTGTCTGTATAGTTATCCAAGGGATGATGTCTCCATTTTTATCTTTTACTAATATACGGGAAGAAACTTCTCAATCACCTTACCCATGTATCCATCACGAGAGTACCTATGAATATCTTTAACCAAAACCATTTGTGTAGTCACTAATTCCTCATTGGATAGATTCTTCAATACATCTCCTTAATCATATTTATATTTAATACATTGACAATCCTATTTTAAATCAGCCTAATTGATAATAAACACAATAAAAAACCTTTTGGTAGTTTTCTAAAACAATGAATGTTTTTCTTGGAATAGTTTAACTAGAAGAATCTATAAATCCTTTTTAAAGATATGAAAAGGAACTAGAATCATATTGATATTATCATGATTTCTTCTACAAATTTATCTCATAGTTTCTTTCTATATGGGTAATGGATAATTCCATATATTTTACAACAAACCATGCCAAATACTTGTGACCGTTTTACTGAAAGAATAATGGGGTTAAAAAAACCCAATACATTTTAAACAACATGATATTCAATGTTCAATAAGTTTTAAGTACAAACATTTCCTTGAAAAGTCTCCATGGGGTATTTTCTTTAGACAGACCATGATGTGTTTCTTATAGCCCCGATGGGCTTCGTTAATTCCCTATGGTACTATGCAAAACATTTTTTATAAAACCAAAAATATTCTACTCAATTAAATAAAATTTAGTATAAGAAATATTTGGGATTGAAACCATAGAGGTAGTGAAATTAGTTTGATTATAATTTCAAAAGATACATTTTATTAAATTTATGAATGCTATGAGAAAAGGTTGATTTGTTTGATTAAATTAAAGACAAAAAAAGAGAATCAAATTCATTAGTTGTAATCAGATTCTGAAAGTGTGATTGGGTAATGTAATATAAGGTCTGGAGTAATTGGATTTTTGAAAATAGATTGATTGACTCATTATTGGTGTTAGAGTTCAGATGAGGTAGATCAAATGGTCTTAGTGTCTCCTCATCAATGCAAAAATTCTCTATTTCGTTTGGTATGGTAGTATATGATATCACCAAATCATGTTTGACTTGATACTATATTTATACATGATTTCCCCCAAATTTGACACTGGTCATGCCAACATCAGGCTAATAAGTTTTAAAATTTTAATGTTAATTTTTATTAAATTATCAGAGTCGTGATAAATTTATAAGAAAGGGATTGGAAGTTGGAGAATAAATAGTACAAAATACATACATGAATAATTAAAATAAAGAAATCTAATGCATATTCTGCATACTATATAAATCAACATTGCACATAGTGGGATTACCCCCACATACTAGTTATTAGTGGTTTAGAGGGAAGCATAAAAGAATAGAAATTCATAAAGGAAGATAGAGAATGAACTCATAGATGAAAAATGACTTCACTCTCCAACTATGATATCTGGATGAATCTGAATGACTTAAACCAGTAGGAAGCTCTTCTATTTATAGGTGCTGGATGAGATCTTCCCAACCCATTAGAAAATTTTTAATAGGGTTACATGTTGTGTAATCCTAATTTGATTTTCCCTTCGCTAATGTGAATCTTATGGGAATATATTTTGTGGAATTTGACCACTAACTGATTTCATGACATGTGTTTGAGACTCAATACATGTAATGATGAATCATGCTGTGTAATAACTTCATGACATGAACTAAAGGCCGCTATTTCCATTGATTACGTCACTATGTGTAGTGAAATTATAGGCTGTGTAATATTATTTTTCCATTTTTCATCTCTATAACATACTCAAACATCCAATGTCATGCCAAAAGTGAAAACAAAGAAATTAAAATTAAATTAAATATATGCATGAATAACACATATTAGTTTCATAAATATACCATGATATGGTTTTGTGCTAATGTGAATTCATTGTCAATTTCCCTATGTGTAAACCGTTATAACATCTTCCAAATTCTATAACATATATAAAATGTTCCAATATTAATAATTAGGTCTTTAAATAATATTTCCCTCAACATTCAATTTGATCTTTAATAACCATTCCCTAATTAAACACCATCGATGCCGAACATGTAAATAATAAAAAAAAACACTATTGGAAACTACTAGGATTTCCTTAGAAGTTTATATATGAGACATAAAAATAAAATATATTTATATGATGTATATTAATGGATAATAAACTCTCCATTAGGGGTAAAATCCATTGAAATATTATTTTAGAGTATCTTACACCACAACTTTGGATTTGATAATGTTTGTAAGGAATATCATTCTTAAATTATGCCATAATTATTATCGATAATGGAAAATACTTATATAATCATAAGGGATCAAAAAATTATTCTTAATCATCAAACACCAAGTGAATCGTCATTGATAGAGTTATAGTACCCCATAAACATCTATGGAATCTGATAATATCAAAACAATTTCTTTGACTATTGTGGATAACCTAAAAACCCCTTCCCTGACCATCTCTTAATTCATGAACTTCATTAAAATTCATAAAAATAGCGGAAATATAATAAATTATTCAAATTATTTTATTATTTTCCCATAATAATTCAATATTTAATTCAATAAATCAAAAGTTTCAAATCTAGAATGAATCAATTAATGAAATATCTAGTATATCATTAATAATATCCAAAACATTATTCATGGACTTTATCAATTTTTTATTCATATTATTCATAGGAACTTCAATCTTCCTAAGGTAAAATAAATATCACAATTTTGAATTGTTATAAATCCATATAATCCCTGGTCACCACAAATCATTTTATTATATATGATTCATTATTAAATAACATTAAATATTTTAAGCACAAAAATTATTCAATTACTATTAAAAAATCACTATAAATTCAGAAAAATATTTTTGATTTGAGAATCATTCCCCAATTTAAAACATAATACAATTAAATAAAAATAGGGGTAATGGATTTGGGTTTTACCTTGATCTCTTCCACTTCAATGTGTTTAATATTTTTATCTATCTTTTTGGAGTATTTATTCTTCATTATTATGGGTATCCATACTTTTTAACCCCTATAGATTTAGTCCCCCTTTTGATAGGATGTAAAAGCTGTCTATAGAGACCTAACCCTTAAACACACATTAATTCATGATTTATTACATAATTTCATGAAAATACAAAAGAAGTACCTAGAGGTCTAGTTTATTTGGATGATTAGATACATAAGTTCAATATATTAAATTTAAACACAACATATTTATTTAAAACTCTACATAGTGATCTTAAATCCTAAAGGTATTCTAAAACTGTATAGGATACCCTAGGGAAAATACACAAGGAAAAGAGTGAGATAGAAAGCCTAATAATGGAATAATCATTGAAATAAAGCATAACATGAGAGTCAAGAGGCATAATATGATATTATAAATGGAATGATCCTAAGAATGTAAACCTAGAATAATGAAATGAAATAATAATATCTTGGAATCATATAATATGTGGCAACCACATAAGGCATGGAATTAGAAACATAAATCTATGGTCACTCCCAATACCATAATCATAACATGGAAAAATTCCCATAGTGGATTTGGATCACACCGAATTCCCATAAAAATAGTAGAATTAGTCTTATTATGTACTAGGTTTAATCCATAATCAAATACATAACATATCATGAGATATAAAGTTTTTACTAATGCATTGTGTGATTATATATTTTTGGACCCACCCATCACATAAGGAAAATCATTTATATGCACTCCACATGAATAAAAGTAATGATACATAAATTATGATAATGATCAAACTCCTGAGAATGAATTGGGTTTCATAATTATGATATATAGAATAACGAGAGGCTAAATTATAAGGATTTAAAAGAGAAGAAAGAATTAAGTATTTTTTAACTTTAAAATTTGAAAATGGGATATAGGTCATTTACAAGGTGTTTCAAGGTATAAAATTCAGGACAAGGATCTTTGAGATGAACGAATAAAAATATAGCACTTCGGTGAATATTTATGAAATATGAATACGAGTGATTAAAGAAGGAAATATTATATTGTTTTCCATAAAACTAGAATTCATCCAAGAAGGTTACCTATAAAATATTGAGTTTTTAGAATATATTTATGCTTTAAAAAAATATATCTGGGAGATTCTTAACGCGATTCAAGAAATATGAATATTCTCTTAAATAATGTTTACTTAAATGTGATAATTTAAAAGGGAACTAAATATTTGTATAACCCCAAAAATGGAAAGGATATATAACTATGTATATATTTATGGGACATATATAGAATATTATAAGAATTTAACTATAATAAGGTTTTATATAATGGTTGAAAAGGTATAAAATATGTATCTAATAAGGAATGATGGTTGTATAGAAAATACCATTTTTTGTTATAGAACACTTTTTTTCAAATCCAAAATTATATAATAAGATAATAAAAAATTATTTTAAAAATTTAAGAATTTAAAAATGATTCTCCTATGATTTAGCACATAATTAGTTTTCTAATTAAAAATTAGAACCTTGATGTGAAGAGAAATTATGGACAAGGTGAGGAAACTATCGTTTAAATGGATTAAAATTATTCTTAAAAGATTTTCATTTTAAAAAGGGTTATGACTAAATATTATAGAATATTTTAATCAAAAGTTTTCTCTCAAGACAGAAAAAGGGTATACCATATGAAATGAAAGATGAAACTCAATGATAAACACAATGTTTTGTGAAATCATTTTGAATTATAAACAACAATTATATTTTAATAAAGACATAAATAATATCTCATAGAAAGAGGGAGAATGAATATATGTAAAGTTCCCTTGTTACACAATTATTTATGATAATATAAGTCATGTGGGAACATTTTACACCATAGAAATGGATATTGGTGAATAATATCAATGAGTACCTCAATAAAGTCCGATTGAGTCCAAACCCTTAATTGGTTTCGAAAACTGCTATGAACTTATACATAACTTCCTAAATAATTGAATAATTTTCGTTAGATATATTAAAATTATATTTATGAAGATATATTTAATTTTATAGGGCCCATATATTATTATTTTTTACTTATATTTAACATTGTATTCACTTATTTTGGTTTCTCATGGTCTTTCTATTAATTTCTGGTAACACTTTGAGTTTGTTGACCATGGTCAAAGGTGTTGAAATACAGATTCATGATATAAAAAATATAGAGTTACATATCATTTATTTTAACATTATATAAATACTTATACAATTTTAAAGGTCATCCCAAAATATAACCAAATTAAGAATGATTCATTCTTAAGTCCATTTAAGGTGATTAATGTTACTACATCCACTTCTTAGTAATCACTCATACAAAACAACCAAAATTATTTTCCAAAATAGTAATGTTTGTGAAAAAGATCATATTAAAAAATTAATTAACATTTTAAACCAAAAATATTAGGTGGTGATGAAAAAATGGCCACATTGTTCATGGTGGTAATAGTCTACACACACACATTACATCATTTATATTTTTATTAACAATTTTTGAGTAAGATATTAAACGGATATTCCATTATTATAAAAACATCAAAATATAGTAAAAAATCTGGTGTAAATATAATTTCATTTATTTTGGATATTTTAGGGTTCTAGATGAAGAAATGAGCTAGATAAGTTGGGTTGAGAGTGTTACCTCTCACTTGGACATTCTCCCTTAGTTTGGTCTTTTGGTGATAACAAATGTTCAATACCACATAGAGAGTTTTGAATTGATAATTAAATAGTTTTGTTATTTATGCCAATGATTTGGAATGGGTGGAGAATTGGGTGGATATTATCTCCTTTAATAAATAAATAAAAAATATCATTTGTAAAAACTCATTATTTCTCAACCATATCACTCCATTATTCAAATAAAAAGTCTCTAAAAATGAAAAATATTGGTTTTATGAGATATAATTTCTATTACCTCTCCAAAATAAAATAAAAGAAATGTTTTTCACATGTTTTAACCTATTTCACGATGTTAAACCACTTTTACAATAATTTATCCTTACCGTGGTAACTCAAATTTCACTGCTGAAAACTAAATTCAGTAGGAAAAACTAAAATTAAAATTATTTACTTTTTTGAACATAGCGATTTTAAATATTTAAATCACATTATAAAATAATCTTTTCATGATATATTAAAATTAATTTTAATGTTAGCACATATAAAGCATAAAACAAGTTTCTTAGAAAATGAACATTTTGACCATTATGATTATATATAGAATATGATTATCACTTTTTATGATTATAAGGACATAAATTGGTTTATTATAAAATAAATTAATGTTATTTCTCTTCCAAATCATTCAAAAACATAATTTCTAAAAAAATAAAACATATTTTTCATTTGGATTAAAATATTTCTTTTTTATAGGGTTAAATATAGGTTTTATGAATTTATAACTATATAATAGAAATGAGTAACATTATTACCAAAATAAATATTTAATCAACTAACTAGTTTTATAAAATTTTATGTCTCTTTTATATAGATTAAGAAATAAATCTCCATATTTTTGAGAAACTATATTTTTCCCCCATTCATCTAAAAACAATTATTTTAGAAAAATAAAAAAAATTAAACCGAAGATAGTATTTACATTATGGAACAAAAAATGAAAGTCATTTTATTATATTCAACTTATTTATATAACAAATATATTATTTAAATTCTAATTGTGTAATGTATTAAAAATAATTTTTTGTGATATGTTACTTAATTTCTAAAATGTAAAATTTTATTTTTTAAATTAGAAACAAAAATTTTAAAATCACCAAGTCACTTATAAAATACATATGGGATCTCATAAAAATTATTAATACGTTTCCAATTCACACTCATATACTAATAATTTTATTAACGTTATTAATTTATAAAAATTGTATTTTTCATTATTCAACTAAAAATCTATAATTTTTTAAGAAAAAATTAATTTTAAAATAATAATAAAATTATATATTCAAAATGAATTTTATTTTTTCAAATTGAATATGTAAAATTTTCTATTTTCACTTTTTATTAAAATTATTAAATACAGTGATAAACTACTTTTAAAGGATACTAACTTTTTTAAAATATTAATTCTTCTTATTCCTAATTTACATAAATGCTAATAAAACTGCCATACATCAACAAATATTATATTCTATTAAAATCATCATTTATGTTTAATATAGTTATTTTTATTTAATAAAAAGTATAACACATCAAAAGTTATATTGTGAAACATAATTTTGAATTGTGTTAATTTATTTAAAATGAATTTAATACATAAATATATAAATTAATATATTTCATAATTTAGTTACTCATATTCAATCCTATAAATTAAAAAACAATTTTAGGGGTATAGTCATATCGGTATTTTATTTTAGTTCTATGTTGCATGTGTAGTAATCTAACAGACATATTTGACATAATTAAAGGAAATCGTATATTGAAATCTACGGTCGTGACATTATAACCCGTTAAATAAATTTTATCCTAGAAATTTAAATTATTAATTATTAATAATTTTATCTATAGGGGTCTATAATATGAGTTAATATTTAATTTTATAAATAGGTATCTGCCACATATATTAAATTATATCAAGAATAACAATTACAACATTTCTTTATAAGAATTTGAATTGAATACCACTCTAGGTTTGGTGTTAAGATATTTTTCCTAGAGTATGTTGTTAGGATTTAATTAAAAAATTATAATACATTCTCTATGGTATGAAATTTGGTTCCTTGTTTTCATAATTGAATCACTACCTACACCAATATACCATCACTCATGGTTCTTCAACTTGGCAGTGTAGTGGAATGTTGAGGTCAAATGATGAATTCGATAAGGAATCTTATTCTTATAATTAGGTTATTTGAGATCCATGTTTGTATCCCTTATTACCCTTTCTATAGTAGTCACCTCCACCACACTAACCTATACCCCCTCTATATTTTCCGTCATATGTGTTTCTATCTTAAACATATAAACTCCAATCTATTTATTCGCTTGTTGCACAATTTTACACTTTACCAGCCTCATGAAGCCCTTCCAACCTAAGGATAGAGAGGGAAGGATACACCCCCACATATACTCTAGGTGGATCTTCATTATCCCAAATATGGACTTATAATACCCAAACTATTACCCAGGCACACTACGTTAACATTCATGATAGTGGCAGAAAACCCAATTATTAAACTACTCTCATCCATGAGGTCACTAAGAAGCCTCATCATTTTAATTTAACAAACATTTACTATTGTAATAGAATTTTTGTTAGAGGTTTTTAATCTATATCAACCATTGGAATGGTGATTTCAACATTTCATGAAATATTGAGGCCTAGACATGGAGGTGGTGCATTGATGGGTGATGTAAAATGTTATATTCCTATTGTCTTATGTTATTTCAACATTAAGATCTCTTAGTGGTAGTCTAGTGGGTTCTTCTAGTTTTTGTAACTACCCCATCCAATGTTTTCAATTTAGAGGTTGTTGTGGGTAATATGAACATGATCAGTGAATAGATATTATTCGATTAAAATGTCAACAAATTACTAGAATCACATAAAATCCATGAAAAAGATCCTTTTAAGGATTTATATTCCCATAATTCTCCTCATCTGTAGTTATTGAACCAAATTTACTTTTTCCCATGGTTTTGGTGGTTTTATTCTTATTTTTCTTATTATTCTTAGATTTATGAAATTTTTGTCAATGATGTACTTGTTTTTAACACTTAAGTTGTCATACCCTTTGTAGATCTTTGAGATTCATGTTTTCCAATAACATCATGCTAACCAACCCCTTCATATTTTAATGACAGTTTGATGCTCAAAGACCCCCTCTTCTAGTAGTAAATAATTTTCTAGACCCCTTAAGGGAATTTAATTAATTATTTCTCCCACATGTTTAAAATATAGGTGGTTGAGTGGCCCGTTTATCATCTTCATTAAATGGATTTTCATGATCCCCTCCCCTTATCTTCATAACTTCATGAAGGTTTTGAACTATGGTTATATTTTTAATCATGTTTTTTGATAATTGTTTTTTAATAATCAACATAATTCTCATTCCACCCCTATTCTAGTTTGTTGATCATTGAGGCCATCATCAATTTTTCCCTCACACCTTCAGTTAACTCATTTTCTTATGGTTATATCCATTACTAAAACATAAAATGGTCAACATTTGTGATGATAATATAACATCATAGGGGGACCATAGCAATAAATAATATAATGGTATTAAACATTAAATACTTTTAGCCTTTTAGAATAACATTTTATCTCATAATTCTTTCAGATCAAACTATAAATATCTTAGTTTAACCTAGTTTACATTAAGTTGTTCTATCTTATACTTCTCAACCAATTCCCTCAATTTAAATAGGAAATAAATCCTTTACGATAGTTTATCGATAACATATGATCAATCAAATCGTATCCCCAAGGAGTTTCAAAGTCGTTGTACACATATAACCATTTTTGATGCACCAGGTGATGATCGAGTTAATAATCATGTTCCCTTTTCTAGTTTATTACCTCTAGGTACATCTATTCCAGAGCATGAATCAAAATTTAGTATCCAAAAATGGATGTTATTTTTTTAAAAAACACATAATTTATTCTTTGAAAAGTTGAGGATGTTTTCTTATACTTATTCTTATCCTTTTCCCTATTTTTTCACTATTTTTTTCTAATCCTAATCTCTAAAAAATATTTTTATCTTTCTCTAATACCAACTAAAAGGACCCAATACTAAAATAAAACATTAATTCATGATTTATAACATACATTCCTAAAAATACAACTAAATGATCTTGAGGTCTAGTCTATTTGAGTTATTAGATATATAAGTAAAACATCTTTAACATAAAAACTAAATCACTATTGAAAACACCATAGAGTAGTCATACCTCTCATTGATAATCTAAGATTATACAAGATACACAATGGATAATACAAAAGATAAAAGGCGTGTAAAAAAACCCATTAGGGTAATAAACAAGAGAATAAAACATTACATTAGATACATGTGAAAAAACTTAATATCATTAAGAGAATGATAATAAGCATGGAAACATAGAATATGGACATGACATAATTATATCTTGGAATCATTGAATATGTAGAGACACCATAATATATGAAATCATAAAAATAAGTCAATGGTCAATCCTAATATTATTTTAATGTAGTGGATAAAGTCTCATGGTGGATTGGTTGAACTACCCATTCACATTAACATAGTAAACAAATTCACATGGTAGATTAGGTTCACTAATTAATCTCTTGCATAAGATTTCATGACATATTTAAAGATTTAGACAATTAATTTTAGGGGTATATAAATTCATCCCAACCCATAACTTAATTAAAATCATATATATTTACACCAGATGATGAAATTAATCCATATAAAACATATATACATGATCAAACCCATGATAAATAAGTGGGTTTCATAATGCTTATTTATGGAATAACCAAATTTTAAATCATAATGATTCTAATGAGAAGAAGGAAATAAATCATTTTTATAATTTATAATTAGATAGAGGGATATAGGTTTTTAAAATGGATTTCAAATTTAGAACATTCTTGAGAAGGATATAGAAGAAGAATGAAAACAAATATACAAAATTGGTGAAGTTTTTTGAAAAAGCTAAAGAATATTATCAAGATGGAAATATAATATTATTTTATATAAAATCATAATTGAACCAAGGGATTTATAAATTAAATAATGTGGATTTAGAATCTCTTAATTGTTTAGAAATATTTTATAAATGTGATCTGTGATATGATATATGATATTGGAAAGTTCCCTTAAACACAGTTTCATAAAAGTGGGAATTTCAAACGGAACTAAAAACATGTGTAACCCTATAAATGAAATTATATTAAACTAGGAATATATTTAAGGAATATGTACAATAATATAAGACTTTTATGAAAATAACACTTCATAAAAGGGGTAAAATAAAGGAAATGTGTATTCAACATGTAATGTGGGTGGTACAGATTATCACATTTTATGATATAAAACACATTTATTGAAATCCCATAATATAAAATAATTTATTTTTTCAAAAATATGAGAATTTAAATTTGGTTTTCTCATGATTATTCACTTAATGATGTTTCAAATATAATAGGTGAATATTGAAGAAAGTGGAAAATGTGGAAAAGGAAGGGAAACCAACGTTTAAATGGATGGGTATTTTTCATGAAATAGATTCATTTTAAAAAAGGATTATAACTCACTAGTAAATAATATTTTAATCAAAAGTGTTATCCCTAGATAGAAATTAGGTAAACAATATGAAATTAAAATGAAACTCAAGGAGAAACATTATAACTAAGGAAATTATTTGGATTTATAAAACCATTATATTTTTGGGAAAACATCAATGATAACCCACATCGTGAACCACCTGGGTACCCGAGTAACCTATTAACTAAGAAAATCCTGGAATAGCTAAAAGGGAATTCTATATCCTCATAGGATGGTGATTTCCACATGGAATCACAAAAAATGAAAGTGATAAGGATTTTCCACCAACAATGGAGGATCAAAAAAGACAAGACAATATGCATATAAAAAGAAACTCCATTGGGATTAATGAACTAGAATAAAAATAGGTATAAGAAAGAAGAAATTACGGCAATAGAAGTTACAAAATAGGAAAATAACCCAAGCCCAATTGAGACACAACTCACTACGTCCATGAATCCATAGGTTGAACCACCTCCAAAATGCCCTTTTCTCATGCTCGATCCTAGAAGGAAGAAATATACAAACAAATGAAGGCACAATATGGGTGTGAGATAAAGCCTAGTAGGATTTTACCCAAATGTTCCATAAAATGTGGAAATTATCAGGTTTACTAAATAAATACTTAAAATATTTTAAAAAATAGTTTTTGGTATTCCAAAATCATATTTTAACAATTAATGCTTTCTAATTCAAATAATGGAAATAATTTATCCACTCATGCTTCACATTTAAATTTAAGGAAAAAAATTTAATAAAAAGATTGAAAATAAAATTGTTGGAATATTTTTACAACAATGTAACTTTTAATAATGCCTTAAATAAACACATTTATATAATTTTTTTATAAATTTACAATCAATGTAAAACAACATACAAAAATAATAGCATATATGATTTAAAATATAAATAATCTAGATACACGGTAAAATTCCAAATAGGGTATTATAATTAAAGTCTATAGAGACCTAACCCTATAAAGTGGAAAATATGTATATATGTCCCTTTTGACTAAGGGAATGTTGACTCATCTTCATTGCCTATGGGATGTGAAGTGCTGACATGATTTTTGAGAATATTGTAATTCGTAAAGTGCAACCCAAAATAAGTCACTAATACCTAATGCTTGAATGTACTCTAGTACAAAACAAGGATGGAAAATTTATTCGAATATTTCTTAAATTAAAATTAATTCCATTCTTCTTTTCTATATGCCAATTTTCCCTTTAAAAACTATAGTTTATTTTTAATAAAAAACATTCTTTTTCAAAAAGATGAAACCCTAAGGTTTCCATCAAAATCATTTTTATCATTTTTTTACACACAATGATTTGAAACCAATTGATGAAAGCTCACAATCCACCGTTAAAAATTAAATTCAACAATTAAATTTTCTATCAAATCCCATAAATTTCCTAACAACACCCCAATTCAATGGAAACATGGTTTTTTCAAAACATTTCATCCAATCGATTTTCCGCAATTTAATTTGAAACAGTAATTGAAATAATTTCCATCTAATACATAATTTAAATTAAATATCTAAATAACACAATTTTTTTAAAAATACCCCATTTTAATGGATTTGGGGGTTTTCCAATTTCAAGCAAGAACCATATTTTTTTCCACTAAAACACCAATTCAATGCAATTGTGTTTTTAATCAAATTAATAAAAACAAAAAATATTTATTTTAAATCATCAATTTAATTTAAAAAAATAATTTAGAGTTAAGATAAATTGGACATCTTAATGGAACCACCTATCATAATCAAAAGATCTCACAACGCCAAACCCTAATTAATATTTTTCCCTGAAGAATTATGATCATGAAAACAACAATCAAAACTAGTTTTAAGATCCTAGAACAAAGGTGATTAAATCCATAAATCAACACAAGTATCCATTTATCCCTATAAAGAATAAGAGAGACCACGAGAAAACGATATCGATATGAGAAAAATAACAGTGAGAAGATCGACAGTTGTTCCTATGGATTAAGATTTATTTTGGGTGGGATCTAATGGGTTAAAAATATTTACTAGGAGCTATAAGGATGAGAGAAATTGTTTTGGGTCGAAGGAGGTCTATCTGGGTCCTAAAAGAGGTGTTTGGAAAATATTAATAAAAAATCATATTAAGGAGAAACCCATCTACATGTTTCCTAGGAAGAGGCGCACAGTATAGTTTAACCATGTGAAATCCATCTGCCAGTTTTATATGGGTCTTATTGTTTCTCTATAGAGGGTGAACAAATTGGTAAACTATGCACAATCCATGCAAATACTATTGTGAATTTTTTACATTTTTTTACATAGCTAGGTTCATGGTTTGGAAACCCATGCGTCAAACCATGTACTAAACCATAAGCTTTAAAACAATTAATAAATTTAACCTAAAACATTCCCAAAAAAGACCCAAAAAAACAAAAATTGGATTTTAGGAATTACTAAAAATAGTAACACTATGTTATAAACTACCCACCAGATGAACATTCTCATTCTAGAAAGCCTATGACAAAGCTTCAATGTAAAAAGGATAAATACACTACTCACTTGTCATTACCTCTCTCTCCCATGTCTCATGATTATCAGAACTATGTTTCAATATCACATTAACAAAAGGTATCATCCTACCATGAAGTACCTTGGATTCAGAGTAAACTAACCCGATTGACTGTTCAGTTAAGGAAAAATTAGGTTCAACTTTACGATCACCCCAGCTCAGAACATGAGATGTTTCAGATAAATACATATGAAGGTGAGATACGTGGAACACATTACGCATCGACATTATCTATGGTGGACGTGCTAAATAATATGAAACTTTACCCACCTTTTAAACAAATTCAAAAGGCCCAACCAAACGAGTATCAGTCTTCCCTTACCTCCTTAGTCGTCGATGACTCGAGTGAGGTGAAACTTTCAAGAAAAACTTCTCACCAAATAGCAATGGTCTATGATGATGATTATAATAATATTTATATTAGTTATGTTTCATCTCCATTATTAGAGGAATCAAATAAATCCATGCTATCATCTATTGTAAAAAAATTGTCCTTACCAAGTAACATTCACCAATGTTAGACCAAAAAAACATAAATTAGAAGGAAAACCATACAAGGAATCAAAAAGAGCTATTTTGATCATGGAATGTCAACTGTTATTATAATAAAACATGTCACGAACCAAGTGATCATCCCAAGATCCACCAAAGTAGAGTACATAAGTGTGAATCATATCCTTAAAAATCCATATAGCTCATTCTCTTTGGATAACTAACTATGAATGATATGTTGTACTCTAATGGACATGAGATCTGATGGCCACCAAATGGGATGTCCAAAAAAAAGAAGTGAACTGATAATCCCTATCAGAGACTATATTAGATGGAACTCTATGAAAATTAATAATATCTTTCACATAGTGATTTCCCAACTAGTCAACGTTCTTTATACCAAGAATTGGAATAATGTGTACTAAGTTAGTATGCCTGTCAATCACAACCCATATCACATTCTTCGTCCTATTGGTATGCAGAAACTCAACCACAAATCCCATTATGATATAAAACCACTTAAAAGTAGGGAATTTAAGTGGCTGGGTAAAACACTATGGTTTATAGTACTCAACTTTAACTTATTAAAAAGTATAAAAATGAGAGACAAAATCAACAATGCACAATCTAAAACTGAACCACCAGAACATCCACCACATGTCATAGAACATATTCATGATTCCTGGGTACACATAATACAAGGAATTGTGTTAAATCCCCATCAATGATTTCCTAATCGAAGACGGTACCAAAAACCATTTATGAAAGGATAGATTTCCCTCATTATAGAATGAACAATCAAGAACAGTCTTCCAACAATAAAGAGAGTTTCTAGTGTTGTGTAACTCATTATCAATATTGGGTTTCTGAATAATAAATCAGAGAAGAGTGGATATCAACTAAAAACGAGCCAAAAATACCTTAGCACCTGATTCGTAGACTCCCATATGAAACTCTGAAAATAGACTATCAAGTTCCACTATTCTGATGATTCTTTCACTGATTGGGTCAAAAGTTTCCTAATAAAATAATATACAATGACATTCCCTTTGCATGGGGTATATGAAATGTCAAAATCTAAGGACTACAATTACTTCACCCAATGCCTCTGGTTGAGATTCAAATATTTTTTAGAGAAGATATTACACAAGACCGTTCATCTAAAACATGGAAAAACTTTATCCTTAAATGTAATAAAACCAAATATATAGTGAATGAATCATTATTGCATGTTTGAGGTCACTTCTTAGATAATTATTCTCATACATCCAAAGATGAATAGATCTATAACAAACCACATGATTACTCTTCATAAGAATGCAACCCAAGCCTGAACCGTAAAAATCACAAAAGACCACAAAACCCTATACGACCTTTAGAAGAGTCAACATTGATAAATTAGTCAAATGAAAATTCATCTCAACAAAAGAACTCTGAAATTTATCATCCCAAAAAAAACATTACTCCATTATGAGTTAGTGTAGTCATCGAAGATTCTAACATTGATAATTCCTTGAAGAATCAACAATAATATCCAGCTAAGGCCAAGAAGCATTGAATCTCAAAGACATTTCATGGTTGTTCCCAAGTCACAAAAAAATTCCCCTTATCAGGATCCATTGATATTCTTTGTTCTAACACCATGTGTCCGAAGAACATAACTTCCTAGATCTTGAAGTCCAATTTTGAATGCTTGAAAAAAATATGGTGATTTCTCAGTAAACTCAGAAATATTTTTAGATGATTCACATGATCCTCCTCAGACTTAGAGTAAACAAGGATATCATCCCCAATGACAACCAAAAATGTATCTAGATACTCATTGAAAATACTATTAATTATGTCTATGAAAACTGTAAGATATTTTCTTTGACCAAAGGGTAAGATAAGGTACTCAAAATGACCATACATTCTCCTAAAAAGGATTTTTGAATGTCATTTTTTATCCACAACTGATGGTAACCGAATCTATGTTTAATATCTGAGATCCAATTCACCCCTTTCAACTAATCAAGTAGATCATTAATTTGTGGCAATATATATTGTTTCTTTATGGTCACTCCATTTAGCTTTCGATAATCAACACATAAGAAAATAGAACCATCATATTTTGTTGAAAAGTGAACTAGTGTTTCCCAAGGTGATAAAATTGGATGTATAAATACTTTCTCACAAGGATCATCCAAATGATACTTAAAATCTTTAATTTCAGTTGGAGCCATATGGAAATACGGAATAGAAACTACTTTTGTACCAAGAATTTTGTCAATGGAAGACTCAACCTCCCTTATTGGGGGGGGGGACTAGAGAAATGTGAAGGAAACATGTCGTAAAACTCAGTGATGACTAGAGGGAGATAACCGTCCAAGGATTAAGAAGATTAAAAAATATAGGTTGAAATAAATTAATGAGATGCACCATTATCAAATATAGTATCCAGTAATGATTAATCTATAGTAATGTTACCTCTCACGGTCAATGGACCAGTATCTTCTTCCTCTTGAGACTCTTCCACTACGTGAATAAGCTTAATTCTAAATGTTGTTGTATAGAACCCTCTTTTACTATAGGCATATGATTTACCTATAGTTTTTGGAGTATATGATTATCCCATCCCACTATGAGGATAAGAATAAATATGTAATAATCAACGCAAGTACCCTGAGTATCCATAGGAGCCACACTTATTGGGTGACTCATTGAAAAATCTATTTAAATGTTGGTTGTTGGTGCATATGGCAATCCAAGAATAGATTTCATCATGACGAAGTATCTTCCTCTTCTTGTGCGATCACGATTAGGAGTAAAAACCTTTTACTCGATCTGGTCAGGGCAGTGAACACCAGATGGGAGACCCCCACCCTGCAACAATTCTTGCACTATCCTCATGGCCATGCACCCATTGGCAACAACTCTATCGGAAGATGGGTCAAAAGTCATCCCACGCTTTGGGTCCACAAGCTTAACACTGACTGTTCCTGTGTCACAGGGCTCATACGAGGCAGGGGGGCTTGTCTACTACTCCATCAGCTCTATAATTCTGGCCATCTCCACCCTGTTGGGCCATGGTTCTTCGCTTTTAGAAGAGGAAAACACCATGCTTTTGGGTATCTCAGTCTACCAGTAGAAGGGGGTCATCCTTGAGGAGGCTGAAACAGATTCTCTGCTTGTCCATAATGCCCTCAAGGGTCTTGGTGATACCATGTGGTCCATAGAGTACATCATCGGTAAATTCCATGACCTCCTTGAAAATAGTATTAAAGTATCCCACAATTGGTGGGAGGGTAAGAAGGCGGCATATTATCTGGATTATTTGGACCTTCATGGATTAGAGAGTCTCTTAAACATTACCATCATCGATTGACTACAATGGGTACTTATATTATCTAAGGGGATGCCAACCATATTCACTATTTTTGTCCCCTATAGCTTCATTTCCCTAGGAAATCTTTGTGATCCATTTTTAATAAAAAGATAGATGATAAAATATCTAGTTGAAGTAAAAAATATGTCCTTTATGTATACATCTTCTCATTCAATAAAATCTTAGGTGTGAAATGAATAATCTTAGAAAAATTGTCTCTATACTCTGTCATGGTCCTGTCAGCCTGCTCATGTTTGAAAAACTATGTATACATGGCCAAAATTATCAATTCAGGATAGAAATGGTAAATGGAAGGAACTTTAAAGTCTTTACACTCTAATAAATTGTGTTTCTACTATGTTATCATTGTGTCCCACCATTTTATACTCAATACATCCTGCAAGAAGGTGGAAAACATCACTTCGATCTCGTCAAGTGTCTCAAAGAACCCAAAAAACAATCCATTAAACTCAACCACTCCTCGTATTTTTTAGGTTTATTTGAGCCTTGGAATGTTTTATGATTCTGGAGAAGAAACTATTGAGAAAAAATATTAAGAACAACCCATTGTGGTTCCACATATGGAGCCTGAATGGGAACCTGGGGTGGTGCCTCTTCTAGATATTGGATAGTGTATAAAATCACATCAACCAGGTTCATTTCCATGATAAGATTTTCATACTGAGGATTAGTGGAAACTCCATCCTAGATCTGATTCACACATCTCCTTTTACCCATGATGATAAAAAAATATCTGAAGGCAACAAAAAATACATTATATTAATACTTAAATAGAGAAATAAGTAAAAATTAATCCCATCAGATAGATCATAAAATATTTGGACACCAATCTATACAAATCAAAATAAGAAAACTACATGAAATAATTGATGATTTGTCTTTCCCTAACCTCACATAGTGACTTAAGGTTCATTAAATTGAAAACTTTCATTACACACAATCACAAATACTACTTAATTACCTATAAGATTTCGAAATGCATATTGAATTCAAGACAAAATCTCAACCTGGAGCTGTAATACCACTATTTCATGAATCAGCCCGGGTACCTTGCTAAATAAAAAATCAAGATGGTCTTGATATATCCTAAAGGGAATTTTTGATCCCCTTGGGTCGGTGACTAAAACCTATAATAATAAAAAATAAAATTGGGATGGAATTTACACTAATAATGCATAATTTAATGAAACAAGACTATATTCATATCAAATGAAATTCCACATGGAGTAATGTACCAAAATCCAAACAGGAAGAAATAATCCTAATGTACTACCTCAAGAGTACCAAAATTGGATAACCCACCAAGCACCTAAGAAATGAAACTCATCAATTCCTTGAATCAATAGCTAAAACAAGCTATAAATTTCCCTTTTCCTTTACTCGATCCTAGAAGGGGAGAATCTAAAAACACCCAAAGGAAAATTTAGGGTTCAAGCCTAATCCCAATAGGATATAAACCAAATATTACATAACAACATTTTGATATCATATTATCCAAATAAATGCTTTTAATTTTTAATTAATCTTATTTTGGCATTCCAAGAGCATATTTAAACAAATCATTATTTATGAGTCAAAATATGGAAATTATTTAGCCACTCATGGTTTAAATTTCAAATGCTTGAAAATAATTTTTAAGAAAACATCCAAAATACAATTTATGTAATATTTATAAAATGAAGGAAGTTTTTACAATGGATTGAATACACACTTTTATATAATTTTTTTTTATAAATTCAAAGGGCAGGTAAAACAACATACAACACAAGTAGAATATATAATTTCAAATATAAAACGTTTATAAACATGGTCATATACATAATTGGGTATTATAGTTATAGGATATAGTTTCCCGACATAATGAAATGAGAAATTTTTATATACACCCCTTGGGTCCTAAGGAAAAGGGGACTCATCACTATCACCTAAGAGATGTGATGTGCTAATATGAAGTTCTAAAACATTCTATGTTGTAAAGTTCCATAAAAAATAACTCAATAATTACCTAATTCGTTTTGTGATATAGTAAAAAACAATAGTGAGAAACTTATTTCAAGAAAACATGTGATAAAATTAATCCCATTATCCATTTTAAATATTCCAATTTTCCCATTAAAATCCATAACAGGTTTTTAATTAAAAAATTTACATTTTATAAAAATTAAAACCTATGGTTTCCATAAAAACCATTTTTATTCCATTCCTCGAAAACAGTTATTTTAAACAAATTCATGGAATTTAATAACCCATTGTGTAAATTAAATTCAATAATTAAATTTTCAAACATATTCCATAAATTTCATAACAAACCACCAATTAAATGGAATTAGGGGTCATCAATATTTCCATCAAATCAAATTTCCATAATTAAATTCAAAAAACTATGTGAAAAAATTTCATTCAAATCCACAATTTAAATTCAACAACTTAAATCTCACAAATTTCCTTAAATATACCCCAATTCAATGGAATTAGGGGTTTTCCAATTTCATTCCAGAAACCTATTTTTTTCCCAAAAGCCTTTATTCAATGGAATTGGGTTTTTAATCAAACCATTGAAACAAAACAATTAAAAGTAAAATAATTGGATTTAAAGCATCAATTGAATTTAAAATTAGAATTTATGGTTAAGATAAATTGAGATTTATAACAGAAACACCTACAAGATATAAATGGATCTCGCAATGCCAAACCCAAATATATTTTTTCCCTGAAGAAATATGATTAAGGAAATGGTACTAAAGCATAGGTTTAAGATCCCAAAATAGAGGGTATTAGATCCATCTTCAACATAAGGATCCATGAAACATTATAGAGATGAAGAGCGATTATCAGAGAACGATATCAGTGTGAGGAAGATAACCATGAGAAGATAAAAGGGTATTAATCTAGCTCTATATCACTTCTAAAAGGTATCATAGGGTCTAAGATTATATCTTGGGTTCACCAAGTATGCGAGAAACTGGCCTTGGTCATAGGATGTCCGTCCAGGACTTAAAATTGGGGTTTGGGAAATTTTAATAAAAATTAGGATTAAGGAAAAACCCACTGCATGGTTTCCTAGGCTGAGGCACACAATTTAGTTAAACCATGTGAAAGATGTGAACCCGTTATAAATCGTTCATCTAATTTCTACAGATATGGTGAATGGTTTGGTAAACTGTGCAAAAAAAATTATCCAATTTTTCCAATTTTTTGTAGTAGGGCGCACAATTTGGAAACTCATGTGCCAGCCTTGCGCCAACTATGAACAAGCCCATAAACATCAAAAAAATTTCACAATTTCACCCTAACTAATCCCATACAAAACACAAGAAAATAAAGTTCCAAAATAGGAGTTTATGAATAACTAAAAACGATAATAGTATAATACAACACAATAATAAAGATCATGTATGTAAGATATGTTTATAATTTAAAGAATAATATATGGCATTATTAGTCACAAGGGACTTGATACATCATATTAATGAATATTTGGTCATAATATCCAATAAATCCTCAATGAAGGGTGATTGAGACACAACCCTAACTAAATGTATGAATATTCAATATAACTACCCATAAATTCATAAATAATAAAAACAATTACTAGATATATCCCAAATAACCATATTCATTTCTATTTAATTTTCCAAAGTCTATATATTTTCTTTTGGTATTTTTTTAATATATATTTTCACTTACATCCATTACTCAGAGTTGTTCAATTAATTAATTCATAAAACTTTGTATCTGATGATCATTGTAAAAGGTGTTTAAAATAACTTCATTATCTCTATAATCATAGATGTTTCTATCCTTTAATATTCTACTAGGTAAATACATATACAGTTTTAATTGTTATCAAAAAATTAGATTCAAATTAAGAAAGGTACCTTGATAAAATGGATATTTCATTTATATAATAAAGCATCATCATACTAAATATTTTGGTGTTATAATACCTTTATGGATAGAGTGTATTTTATGAATATATAGAGTGAAAATAAATAAAGAAATTGGGTTGAGATGATTACCTCTCTCTTGTAAGTTCTCCCTTGGGTAACTCTTTATGGGTCATTTTCATGGACTTTTGGAAAGAAAATGAATTTAATTACATGGGTATGGTGTTTATGAGGTATTAGGGAAGAGTTTTTGTGATTACTAGTTTTTAATAGGTGGAGAAATGCGGAGGTGGTGTTAAACTTCTATTAGTGATGAATTTTTTTTTGTAAAAACTAATTATTTCTCAATAATATTACTCCATTATTTAAGGGAAAAGGCTAAAAAAAGTCAAATAAATATGTGAGGAAATAGAAAAGACTTATACTCACTCAACAGAAAAATATATATTGTTTTATTCCCATGTTTTAAAATACTAATTTTTAATATTTATATCATTTTTATAAAATAAAATATTCTCGATTAATATAAATTAATTTTTGTATTGACGCATATAATGCATAAAAAAGGTTTCTTAGAAATAGTTCATTTCATTGTTAAAATTTAATTATGGGATATTATCATAAATACATACGATCTTAAAGTCATATATTGGTTTATTATAAAATAAATATTTTTTTTCGTCCTTCAAATAAATCCAAAACTAAATTTATTAAATATTAAGAATAATTGTTTTTATTAGGATTAAAATATTACTTTTTTTAAGCTTTAACTTAAGATTTATAAATTCAAAATTATATTTTTAAAATATGTAATGTTTTTCGTTAAATTTATTTTGATCAATTAAAATATTGTATATAATTTTAAATCTCTATTATATACTAATAATGTTATAAACGTCATCATTTTGGAAAAAATTGATATTTTTCACTATTCATCTAAAAATCAATTATTTTAGGAAAATCCAAAAAATTAATCCTAAATATAATTTCACTTGATGAATCCAAAAATGGAATTCATTTAATTACATTAAACTTATAGAAGTGATAAAATTTAATTATAAAAAATACTAAATATATAATGTATTTAATTTTCTTTGCTATATATAACTTATGTAATAAAATGTGAAATATCAATTTGTTAATTAAAAACATAATTTTAAAAAAATAAACTCTACTATAAAATAAATATTTACATTTATAGAAATATTTAATGAATTTAAAATGCATAATTATAGAGTAACAACAATATAAAAGTCATGTTTTTTATAAAAATATTATTTTTCATTATTTACCTAAAAATAAATCTTTTTTAGATAAAGGAATAAAATATTTATCATAACCTAACAGTTAAATTTGAAATCATGAAATGATGTTTATTTTTTCAAATTGCATTTATAGAATTTTCTAATTTAGATATTAATTAAAACTATAAAATACAATGAGAAACTATTTTTATAAGAGAATAACTTTCAAAAATACTAGTGATTATATTCATAATTTATATAAAATAATAATAAATATATAATCAATCAATTAATATTATATATTAACAAAATCATCATTATCGATAATATAATTAGTTTTCTTTAATAAAAATTTACAAGGCCGGAAAAAATACTAACTTAAACATAAGAATGAATTGATTAAATTTGTATAAAATAGCTATTTATAAATAAGTATATAAATTTATAAATTTCATAATCCAGGTAGTCCTATTCATAAATGAAAAATAAATATATAATTTCTAACGTCTTAATCATTTATGGGTTTTTTTAGTTTAGTGTTTTGGATGGAGTAAACTATCGATCCCATTTCACTTAATTAGATAAAAGCATATATCAAAATATTGGGTTGTTACATTCTCACCCATTAAATAATTTACCTAATTTTAATTAAAATTATTACATAATAAAAAATTTAGCTGGGTATATATAAAAAATGAAGAATTAATTTCTTAAAGAGGTACTAATCACATCTATTCCCCTAAAATAAGAATAATCCTGATTTTTTTATTTCCCCAATGATTTGTGTAAAATACCTCTCATGGTTTGGTGTTAAGATCCATTTTATAATTCATCAAGTCTATTGTCTGGATTGTTATTAAAAATTATCATAAATGGGATTGTGGTATAAAATATTATTCTTTATATTCTTTATATATACACCAAAAAACCTATCTCTCATCCCACGTGACGCTTCGACTAAGTTGCACTGGTGGATAGTTGAGGTTGAATGATAATATCAAAACATATTGTACCTCTTTATCATAAGGATCCTTGAGATCCATTATTTTACCAATCCAAAATCTTTTTTGTGATGTCACCATCACTATATTGGTCCACTCCCTCTCCAAAATACCCCTCTTCTACATCAAAAACCTCAACAAATAACCACCCATCTCTTTCCCTGTTTATTAAAATAATCCAAATTTTGCTACCTCCATGAATCCTTATCGGGTAAAGGATGGTCTGGGATGGATTCCCGGTTAAATACATTATGGGTAGCTCTTCATAATCTCCTGAAGGGCCTTCTATGAACCTAAAAATTTCCTACAAATTTTATATGTGCTTGTATGCTCTAAGGAATCTAATTTGATTGTAAAACTACTCCCATCCCCAAGTACACTAGGATACCCCCTCATTTTCCTCAAACCACCATGTCATGATTCACTAGAGGTGATGGAAATGGGATTTATTCTATGACCATCATTGACATGGTAATTTCAGTATCTTTAATAACAATGGGGCCTACACATGTCGATAGTGAATTGACATATGATGATGAAGAAAATCCATTAATTGTGGTTGTTGTTTCTACAACGATAAAATCTATTAATTAATTTTTATGGTTGTTTTCTATACTCCCATCCATTTTTTTTCCAATATGAAGTTTATTTAGGGTAATCTGACTGTGGTCTATGAATATGAACTCTATGATGAAATAGTTAATCCTCTACTATAACCACATCAAATCCATTTAAAAGTCTAATAATGTAGAGACCCAAAGCTTGACGTACATGGAAATTACATTACATTTGCAGAATACTTAGTACACAACAAAAACACACACACAAGGATCTTAATAGTTTAGTTTCTTTGGAAACTCGGAATATAATCTTCTAATCGTGGTGAAAGATATTCAACATATCCCATAAAGATATTCCTTTTTTACCTAAAACCTTTATTTATATCTAGGGGAAAAGAAAACATACAAGGGTGAGCTCAAATTCTCAGTAAGGGTAAACACACGAAATATCAATCACATCATATTCATAAGAACATAACATTTCGGAAATCATAACCTGCAAAAGAGAGCATAATTTCATAACATGGGATAAATCATAGTAGTGAAATGAAATCCCAATAATCATAACATAAAACATGAAACTTTTTGGAATACCCACATAATCATAGAGAATCAATTCTTATTTGTCAAGACTCATTGCCAAGACTATCTTAGTGGACGCAGTCCATTTCTGAACCGAGTCACCCTCGTTTCAGTCCTGTTTCACTGAACCGGTTTAACCTACCGTTCCAGAAATGTCTATCTCATGGGATATAAAATCTTTACCCAATGCATTGGAGGGAGATATAGGTCCCACCCATCTAATAATGATACCATTCTTTTGTGTGCCACAAAATCATAAATCATACATCATTGCATAACCCATGTAATAAAAATGGGATTCTTAAACAACATGACATCATAAAACAATTAATATAAGATAAAGGAATTCATAAAAATAATTCCATCACAACATAATCAAATTAATTTAATAATAGGGACCGAAACATAACCCTATATTATCTTAGATGGAAAACAATTTCGATAAAACACTTGAACTCCATTCTTGAGGAAAATATCCTTTCTACTTCAAAAACATTTTTCCTTTATTAACATGTCATACAATTTTAAACTAAAAGAAGGTGATTAAAAATAAACTTGAAAAATTGTAAAGGAATATTATTGGAAATATTTTTTTTAAAATCCATTCATGCTGTATAAGTTTAAAAAAATCATTCTTCTCGTACTTTTGTCGGAAAAGTCAAAAAGTAACTCCTACGAAAAACGACAAAAGATTCCTTTCATATCTTTTACTAAAAACTCACCGAAGGGTAAAATTGGATTTAAAAAATTGTAGTGGACAGAAATAATATTACATATTGAGTAAACATGGATATGGATGATAAAATACACCCCAGTAAATACCAAAGTATAAACAATCTCGGATAAAATGAGATTGTGATATTTTCCCTTACCTTAGGTCCGATTTACTGCGTAAGTGTCCGGACCTCCTATATATTGATTTAAATAATGTCATTGACTTATTCCAGAATCATATTCATCGTTATGATATCATATATGTTTCACTTATGACTTTATATTACCCTTTCTTTTGTAAATTCCATGTTAAAGAGCGTTTTGGGTAAAATCGTCTCATTTGTCGTTCGTGTTTTAACTTTTAATTATTCATATGATTACTTAGATCATGGTTACATAATTCCAGAATATAAAACATGATTTATATATAATATATATTCATAATATACATATATATAATAGATCTATAAATAGAAAGAAATACACCGTTCATAGAGACGGTAGGCCGTACGTACGCATGAATGTTGTTTTCGTTTCCTCATTGAGTTGAATGGAATTAAGTAGATGAAATACATATATACATAAATCCAGTAGCTTTATAATGTCATATATTTCATTATTATTTCTTTTATATAATTTGTAATCATTCTTAAATGGTTAACATGGAGAAGGAATCTCATCGCGTCATGGAGACGGTAGTCCGTACGTACGCATGAGCGATGTTATCATTCTCATGATCGTGGGATTTAATTGGAGTGTATGTATACTATTAAAGAATCAATATCACTTTAAAATAATTATATATAGTTATTATTTACACCATTATACCCATCCAAGTAAGGTGGTGGTGGAAAATAGATTACACCACGACGTGGAGACGGTATTCCGTACGTACGCACGCACGATGATTTCGTTTTTCGTAGGATGGATAGATGGTGAAATAGGGTTGTTTCATACATAAAATAACATATCAGTATATGAGTGATACTTTTGTTATTACATAATAATGAAACATCTAAATAAGAATAAGTGGAAGAAGAAATAAAGATGAAAGAATCGGTAACAGACATTACCTCTTCTTTAAAGCGCCTCTTTGAGATCTCATTTTAGGGCACTAAATTTGGTCTTTGAGGAATACAAGAACCTCTAGGATGTTTCTAGGGAAGTGGAGAATATAATTTGTCAGGGGTTTTCCGAGCATGAAGGCTCAAATTGGTGTGAGGAGGAGAGGGAGGAGGTGCCCTTTTATAAGGGAGGAGAGGGGCTCCTTTGGAAAAACTAAAACTATTATTTTATTATAAGGTCAAGTTCGTTTTTAAATAGCTCCAAATTGATTTATTTCGAAGATAAGGTGGGGATGGGTCGATATACTCTCATCCAATAGAATTTAGACAGGTTTAGGTTCCTATTTTAACCTTATGATTTATATTTAACATTAAGTTAAATAATTTTACTTTTACCGTGTCTTCTTGTGTTCCTATACTATAAGGTTAATAAACATACTATAAGAAGCCAAAAGAACCCAAAGTTGTTTATTATTAATATATATAACCTTATCTAAGTCATTTTTTCGATCCTTAGATTTTTAGAAATAAAATAACAATTAATAATATAATATTTGTTCTAAACAATATTTTATGTCAATTTTGACACTATTTAGTAATTGAATTTTCTGAAGATCATAACAGAATGATTAGTTCATAAAAAGTAAATTAAATCACTAATAACATGTCATATTAACCTATAAAATTTTTTTAATTCATAAATAGTCTTAAATTACATTTATTTGGGTATTTATAACATCAATTATGTCAATATTTCATTAATAAGACAATTACTGTATTATCTTTGTGTCATAATAAATGATAATTATTTAATCCCTAAAAATTCTAAATAAATTCCTATGATGTAGATAATTTGATTATATTTCAGGAGACTATTCATGTTTGAAGTTTCATGAAGTTTATCACTAAATTAAAATTATTATACTTATAAGATTTAAGAAAGTGAAATGTTGTCACATTCTTTGGTTTTAATAATAATTAAATTATTTTCATGGACCAAAGTCCATTAAATGAATATAATCCAACCCTAAGGTGATATGAGTCGACTTTTAGACATCAAATAGGATTTTGACATGTGTTAGGGTAATTTTATAATATTATATGTACCCTTAATTACCTGATTTACCTTTAACTATGGTAAATAAAATTTACCGTAGTTACTATACATAATTTCTAAAAAAAAGTAGATTATTAACATAATTTGGATCCACTGATTCCAAATATGGAATCCATTTTTCCAAATTCAATACAAAAATGTTGTAGAAATTAAATTGAAATTAATCCCGTTGTCAAAAGAAAATGGGTTTTTCTTTAAAACATTGCAACAGATTGAATTGATTTATCCTACGAATTTATGGTAGAATCAATGATAATGACATATATTATATTAAATGGTAAAAATATATTCTATTTATACTTTAAAACCATTCAATATTATAATTTAGCCATATAAATTATTGCGATGAAAAAAGTTGTTTTTAATTAAAATATAGCGTGTTTTTTCTATTCATCAAAATATGAAACTTACCAGAATAATATGAAAAATTTATCCAAAGTAAAATTTTATTTCATGATTCCATAGAGAAATTTTATTTTGTCAAATTGAACTTATAAACATGTCAAAAACTATATTTAAAGTGGGTGCGCCATCAAAAGGCGGTAAAACTGCACTTTTTGAAAAATACTTATTTTACCCGAAAAATTTATTTTGTTCTTATAACATGTTTCAGAAAATGTGTAAGACGAATAATAATGTTATAAGATTCAATATTTAGTTAATACTATTCATAACGGCTAGTTAATAATAATATTATAATAATATATCGTTGTTTAGTAAAACCCAGTATTGCGTACAACACACGTTATCGAGGAAGGTCAGGATTGCGTGTAAGGGTTGTGTGCTGTGCAAGAATCATTCGTTGTTTCGTATAACATAATCCAACCATATTTCATTTATACATTGAATATATATATATATACACTCAATGTTTCGTAGAATAACTACTATCAAAATTGTGTGTAACACGATCCAAGAAAAGTGTTGTGTATACTGCAAGCTAATACGGTGTTGCGTATAGTGCAATGTAATCTTGGTGTAGCATACAGCACAAGACATTAATGAAATTAAAAGAATCATTTTCATAAAATATTGGGGTGTTACATTCTACCCCCCTTAAAAGGAATTTCGCCCTCGAAATTCGTCGGGTTTATAAATGGTTTACTATTCGAAAGTTTGATTAATAGAAACCCACATCGTAAAAAGGAATACCAAAACATGGATTTAAAAACTAAAGTATGAAATGTAACAATTACCCAAATTAACTCATCACTGGGTTTCCACGTAGGAGAACATAGGTGAAAATATAGATGTGGAAGAAAAATCTAACCATCACGTTCTGATGGAGAGTGGTAGAGAACATGGCTATGGAAAAGCCAGGAATCACAATGCCATAAATTTGTGACGATCTAAGGTACCATATGATTCATCAGATATAAGAGCACTAGGACAACAATTTTTGTTTTCAAGATCGTTTCCCTAAAGTTGATGAAATTGGAATTAGAAGAAATACTTTCGTGAGTTCGGTATAGTCTCACCATTGGTCATTCTTTGGACAATTTCCACTTCATCTCTTAAATAAATGAAGTTGAATTTGTCATTCGTAATGTGTTAGCAGATCATGTGATATAATTATGGGTCATTCCATCTGTCTCAAACAAAAGGTTATAAAAGTTATCAAAAAACACATAAGTCCATCTATAGTGAGATTAATGATATATGGTTCCTAAAATGGACTTATACTTCATATATCATACTGCTTAATATAATAAAACTAGTTTATACTAAATAGGGTCTTCCTGTTGGCCAGTGGTAGGTGATAAAGGCCAGTCTCACTTCGGTTGTGGGTTCGATTCCCACAGCCTTGTCCAACGCGATGGTCTATCACCCGTCCTGCAGGTTGTCCTTTTTCTAAAGCTATATTACTATAACATCCCATCAACAATATCAAAAAAAATTTATCCTTAAACAATACTAACTTATGTCCAACATAATCCATTCCAATCATTAGGCTTATCTAAAATACTTCGGTCCAAGCTCATAGTATAAAGATAATGATCATGTTAATGCCATCATTTATCCCCCATATATCATAAGATATATCTTGTTGTTCAAATTACAAACATGTGAATACCTTAATCATGTATTCTCTTGAAGAATTAATATCCATTGAACCTTAGTGAAAACAAGAATGAGTTAAAAGGTAACACTTTCCACATACTGAAATCCTCAAAATTATATATCCTCAAACCATGATATCACTTAGTTCTTATATCAATCATGAGCTCATGAATACTATCAAATATTTAATTTTCTCGTTTTCCCTTCATTATGCGAATATTATCTTTTTTTTCAAAAATATCTCAATCACTTTCCATGGTTATCGGTACCATAAAATTATTGAAAACCACAATAGACCAATACATAAATATTCCAATATTCCATGATACTATATACAACAGTATTTTGGAATCCCATTACATAAACACTTAATCATTCCACCACATCGTTGTCATATTCAACATCGCCAATGGTGATCGAATTTGACTTCCCTTTGTCCTTTGCCTTAAGTGGTTGCTCATGTCGATCATTTCTAACCCTTGGATTAGGGCATTTATTATCATAATTCCCCATTTCCTTGCACTTGAAGCATTGAAGTATAGTAGGTTCATTCTGTGTATCCCTTCCTTTGTTTGCATCATTAGGCATCTTCTTCCCATCATTGTGGCATTCAAATGCCCGATGACCTTCATTTCCACATTTGAAACATTTACTTGTCCCTTTAATACAATCTCCACCATGCTTCTTTCCACACTTTGAGCATAAGGAAACATTCATCTTCTTTTCACCATTATTCTGAGATTTCTCCTTGAACTCCATCTTTCTTTTCTTATCAAAACTATGAGATGGATATGTAACACAAACTTCCATTTCTACCTTGATAGCACAACACAAAATTTCTTCATAGCTACTGAAGTCTCTTATAGCTAATGTCCTTCGAAGATTTTTTTTAAGACACTGAAGAATTGATCAACTTTACTTTCAGGTTGGATGATAAATCCAGATGCATACCTTGCAAGCCTTGTAAAATTTGCTTCGTATTTACCAACAGATTCATCATCCTTTTGCTTTAGTTCAAGAAACTCCTTCTCCATCTTTGTTCTAAGAATACGAGGGAAATACTTATTGAAAAATAAGTTCTTGAACTCATCCCATTCCATGGACTCAATTTCATATCATTGCCTCCTATTCTTGATAAGATTACACCATTGATCAGCTTCACCTTCCAAACGATATACCGCTAAGATGACTTTATCATGTTCAGAAAATTGAAGAACTGAAAATATCTTTTCAGTGCTACTGATCCATTGTTCAGCAACAAGTGGATCAGAAGACCCACTAAAAGAAGGTGGACATTGCCTCATGAAGGACTCAATAGAATGTTATTCCGTTCTCTGCTCATTTGGAAGTACAGAATGATTCATAGCTTGTGTAAGTATAGCAATAAGATTTTTCACTCCATCTCCCATAACATTTTTTTGTTCAGGAGGACAATCATTGCATTGTCCATTACATTGATCAACACGGTTCCTTCGGGTTCCAGCCATCGTCTAAAACCCAAAAAGAATAGTGTGAGAGGCAAAAATCATGCTAGGAAAAAACAACATAATAAAGGGGGTGTATCCTCAATATCTAACATCTTAGGTTAAATTCTATGATCATTACCGTAGTTCTAGGACTGTATCCTATACGTATACTTATCCTTAGGGACATCCCTAGACATACCTTAGAAATATCTCTAGGGATCTCACTAACGTTTTCGTATCCTAGTTTCCAAAGGTTGACTAAACATTTCATCTGATACCAACTGTAGAGACCCGAAGCTTGACGTACATGGACATTACATTACTTTTGCGGAATACTTAGTACATAACAAAAACACACACACACAGATCGTAATAGTTTAGTGTCTTTGGAAACTCGGAATATAATCTTCTCATCATGGTGAAAGATCATCAATATCTCCCCTAAAGATCTTCCATTTTTTTACCTAAAACCTTTCTTTATATCCTGTGGAAAAGAAAACATAAAAGGGTGAGCTCAAATTCTCAGTAATGGTAAAAAAAAAGAAATATCAATCACATCATATTCATAAGAACATAAAATTTTGGAAATCATAACCTGCAAAAGAGAGCATAATTTCATAACATGGGATAAATCATAGTAGTGAAATGAAATCCCAATAATCATAACATAAAACATGAAACTTTGTGGCATACACACATAATCATAGAGAATCATTTCTTATTAGTCAAGACTCATTTCCAAGACTATCTTAGTGGACAATGTCCATTTCTGAACCAAGTCACCCTCATTTCAGTCCTGTTTCACTAAACCAGTTTAACCTACCATTCCAACCATTTCTATCTAATGATATATAAAATCTTTACCCAATGCATTGGAGGGAGATATAGGTCCCACCCATCTAATAATGATACCATTATTATGTGTGCCACAAAATCATAAATCATACATCATTTCATAACCCATGTAATAAAAATGGGATTCTTAAACAACATGACATCATAAAACAATTCATATAAGATAAAAGAATTCATAAAAATAATTCCATCACAACATAATAAAATAAATGTAATAATAGGGATAGAAACAAAACCCTATATTATCTTAGATGGAAAATAATTTTGATAAAACACTTTAACTCCATTCTTGAGGAAAATATCCTTTCTACTTCAAAAACATTTTTCCTTTATTAACATGTCATACAATTTTAAACTAAAAGAAGTTGATTAAAAATAAACCTGAAAACTTGTAAAGGAATATTCTTGGAAATATTGTTTTAAAAATCCATTCATGCCGTATATGTTTAAAAAAAACATTCTTCTCATACTTTTGTCGGAAAAGTCAAAAAGTACCTCGTACGAAAAATGACAAAATATTCCTTTAATAAATTTTACTAAAAACTAACCGAAGGGTAAAATTGGATTTAAAAAATTGTAGGTGGATGTAAATAATATTAAATATTGGGGAAACATGGATGTGGATGATAAAATACAACCCAGTAAATACTAAAGTATAAATAATCTCGGATAAAATGAGATTGTGATATTTTACCTTACCTTATGTCTGATTTTCTTCGTAAGTGTCCGAACCTCCTGTATAATGATTTAAATAATGTCATAGACTTATTACAGAATCATACCAATTGTTATGACATAATATATGGTTCACTTATGACTTTATATTATCCGTTCTTTTGTAAATTCCAAGTTAAAGAGCGTTTTGGGTAAAATCCTCTCATTTGTCATTCGTGTTTTAACTTGTAATTATTCATATGATTACATAGATCATGGTTACTTAATTCCAGAATATAAAACATGATTTATATGTAATATATATTCATAATATACATATATATAATAGATCGATAAATGGAAAGAAATACACCGTTCATGGAGACGGTAGGCCGTACGTACGCATGAACGCTATTTTCGTTTCCTCATTGAGTTGAATGGAATTAAGTAGATGACATACATATATACATAAATCCAGTATCTTTATAATTTCATATATTTCATTATTATTGCTTATATATAATTTTTAATCATTCTTAAATGGTTAACATGGAGAATGAATCTCATCGCATTGTGGAGACGGTAGTCCGTACGTACGCACGAGCGATGATATCGTTCTCATGATCGTGGGATTTTATTGGAGCGTATGTATACTATTAAATAATCAATATCAATATAAAATAATTATATATAGTTATCATTTACACAATTATACCCATCCAAGTAAGTTGGTGGTGGAAAATAGATTACACCACGGCGTGGAGACGGTATTCCGTACGTACGCACGCGCGGTGATTTCGTTTTCCATAGGATGGATAGATGGTGAAATAGGGTTGTTTCATACTTATAATAACATATCCGTATATGAGTGATATGGATGTTATTACATCATAATGAAACATCTAAAGAAGAAGAAGTGGAAGAAGAAATAAACACAAAAGAATCGGTAACGGACATTACCTCTTCTTTGAAGCGCCTCTTTGAGATCTCCTTTTAGGGCACTAAAATTGGTCTTTGAGGAAGACGAGAACCTCTAGGATGTTTCTAGGGAAATGGAGAAGAGACTTTGGCAGGGTTTGGCCGAACTTGAAGGCTCAAATTGGTGTGAGGAGGAGAGGGAGGAGGTTCCCTTTTATAAGGGAGGAGAGGGGCTTCTTTGGAAAAACTAACAATATTATTTTATTATAAAGTCAAGTTCGGTTTTAAATAGCTCCAAATTGATTTATTTCTAAGATAAGATGGGGATGGGTCGAAGTACTCTCCTAAAATAGAATTTTGACAAGTTTAGGTTCCTATTTTAACCTTATCATTTAGATTTAACATTAAGTTAAATAATTTTACTTTTACCGTGTCTTCTTGTGTTCTTATACTATAAGGTTAATAAACATACTATAAGAAGCCAAAAGAACCCCAAGTTGTTTATTATTAATATATATAACCTTATCTATGTCATTTGGCCGATCCTTAGATTTTTGGGAATAAAATAAAAATTAATAGTATAATATTTGTTTTAAAAACTATTTTATATCAATTTTGACACTATTTAGTAATTGATTTTTTTCAAAATCATAAAAGAATTATTAGTTCGAAAAACATTAATTAAATCAATACTAACATTTCATATTAACCTATAAAATTAGTTTAATTCCTAAAACTCTTAAATTACATTTATTTGTGTATTTATAACATCAATTATGTCAATATTTCATTAATAAGACAATTACTGTATCATCTTTGTGTCATAATAAATGATAATTATTTAATCCCTAAAAATTCTAAATAAATTCCTTTGATGTAGATAATAGTATTATATATTTGGAGACTATTTAAGTTCGAAGTTTCATGCAGTGTATCACTAAATTAAAATTATTATACTTATAAAATTTAAGAACGTGACATGTTGTCACCTTCTTTGGTTTTAATAATAATTAAATTATTTTCATGGAAAAAAGTCCATTAAATGAATCTAATCCGACCCTTAGGTGATATGGGTCGACTTTTAGTCATCCAATAGGATTTTGACATGTGTTAGGGTAATTTTATAATATTATATTTACCCTTAATTACCCGATTTACCTTTAACTATGGTAAATAAAATTTACCGTAGTTACTATTCATAATTCACAAAAAACAAGTAGCTTATTAACATAATTTGGATCCACTGATTCCAAATATGTAATCCATTTTTCCAAATTCAATGCACAAAAGTTGCAGAAATTAAATTAAAATTAATTCTGTTGTCGAAAGAAAACGGGTTTTTCTTTAAATCATTGCAAAAGATTGAATTGATTTATCCTACGAATTCAAGGTAGAATCAATGCTAATGACATACATTATATTAAATGGTAAAAATATATTCTATTTATACTTTAAAACCATTAAATATTATAATTTAACCATATATATTATTGCGATGAAAGAATTTGTTTTTAATTAAAATATAGCGTGTTTTTACTATTCATCAAAATATGAAACTTACCAGAATAATATGAAAAATTTATCCAAAGTAAATTTTTATTTCATGATTCCAAAGAGGAATTTTATTTTATCAAATTGAACTTATAAACATGTCAAATAATAGATTTAATGTGGGTGCGCCATCAAAAGGCGGCAAAACTGCATTTTTTTAAAAATACTTATTTTACCCGAATTTTTTTTTGTTCTTATACCATGTTTTAGAAAATGTGTAAGACGAATAATAATGTAATAAGATTAAAAATTTAGTTAATACTATTCATAATGGCTAGTTCATAATAATATTATAATAATATATCGTTGTTTAGTAAAACTCGGTATTGCGTACAACACACGCTATCGAGGAAGGTCGTGATTGTGTGTAATGCAATCCAAGTCAGGGTTGCATGCTGTGCAAGAATCCTTCATTGTTTCGTATAACATAATCCAACCATATTTCATTTATACATTGAATATATATATATATATATATATACCCAATGTTGCGTAGAATAACTATTATCAAAATTGTGTATAACACGATCCAAGAAAAGTGTTGCGTATACTGCAAGCTAATACGGTGTTGCATATAGCGCAAGGTAATCTTGGTGTAGCATAAAACACAAGACATTAATGAAATTAAAAGAATATTTTTCATAAAATCTTGGGGTGTTACAAATAACATGAATTATATTCCTAGAGAATTAAATTATTAAATAAAACCATTATATAAATAGTTGTTTTATTTTGTAAATGATACATAATGGTGGTATACCTAGAAAACAATCTATGAAATATAGGGTGTCTATAATAATGATCTCATTTTCACAATTCTGAAGTGGATGGTTTAGTTACCACAATCATCCTCATCAGTAGTCATTGTATCAACTCCACATTATTCCCTTGGTAGTAGGGGTTGGTCACACCTATTATTATTATTATCCATTTGTTTATGACATTCAATTGGTTAATGTCAATTTTTTAAAAACTTAAAGAATTATACATTCAATGGTTCTTTTTATTAAACACTTTACTCTCCCATCATGGAAATTACATTCTTCATATTCCCATGGTAGTTTAATTCTTAATAACTGCCTAATCCACAAGTAAATAATTTTCATATTCCATTTTGGAAATTTCCTTAATTATTCTTCCCACATTTTTAACATATAATTGTTTAAATTTACATTCTTTCATCATCTTCTTTTCCTAGTTTTTTAGGATCCTCTAACCTTGTTTTATGTAGTGAACTCAGGTTTTCAGATTTGGTTACCTTATTAATCATGTTTCTCTATATTGTGTTTGTTATAATCACCAAATTTATCATTTCATATCTCATTATAATGGGTTTATTACTGAGGTAATTATCACAATGTCTCTTGTAGCCTAGATTAACTCGGTTCCTTTTTTTATAGACATCACTAAAACTAAATGTGTTAATATTATTGATGAAAATTTAATATCGTAGGTGGATCATCATAATCACCAGCCAAAAAATATATTCCATCTTAGGAACGTCTAACAATTTACATCACTACATTATTATAGAGAATAATAGTTTTTATACATTGATATTACATCTTAATAATTGAATATTGATTTCATAATATTACAATCCTTTCTATAAAAATAAAGGTTTTGTGTCTTTAGAGACTAGATAAATATACATATTATTAATGAATGACCTTCGAAATATCCCATAAATATCTCCTCACATAGAACACTTCTTTGAAATACCCTACTTAAATCCCTTATTCATAACCCAGGGAAATGGAAGATAAGAAATGGTGACCTAAAATACAAAGTAATGGTAAACAAATAAGATTAAAATGTTCAAATAGGAATAAAAGTTTTAAAACATGAAAATATCACCTAAAAACTATAACTTGAAAATCGTAGACTATAATCATGAGTCATGGAATAGAGCATCGTAGTTTATCATACATGAATCATCAAAGAATCATTGAATAAGAGCCTTAAGAGTATATCATTAGACTTGGAAATATATTTTGTCTTACACATAATCATATAAAAAAATTCCATAGTCAAGGATCACTACAACGACTATCATAGTGGATTGGGTTTACTCCACATTCCATGATATCCTTATTTAATGTTCACTCTCAGGAATATCATAGTGGACAAATTCTTTTTATGAACTAAGTTGACACCCTATTCTAATACTTTTTATCTCATTAAATATACATATTTAACTAATGAATTAGAGGGACATATGATTATTTTCCCACCCATAATATAAACATAATAAATTTATATTTGTTACATAATATCACAAGTCATTAATTGTATATTATAACTGATGAAAAGTAAATGAGTTTCATAAACCCTTCAACAATTCACCATAGCATGTCCTCTAAAAAATAAAAAGGGTTTATAAATATCTCATTATCATTATAATAAAAAATAAATATAAATAATAAGGATGGTATCATGGGACCATATACCCAATAAAACACATGTATCATTAATGGATGTCAACTTAGATGAAAATGCCTTTAAAAGATCACATAGAATATTTCTTGAGGAATGACCAATTTAATTTGCAACAGTTCTCAAAAATCTGAAATTTTTAAAATTATTATGTGAAATATTTTATTTGAACATAATTAAAGATTATAAATAGTGAGAAGTCAGGATGGTAAGAAATTTTTTGTCATTCCATGTATGTTGAAACCAATATTTCTTTCATATTTTAGATAAAAAGTCAAAAGTACCTGATTCAGAAAAAGAAAAGAAGATTCTTTTTAAACCATTTATTTAAAATTAAAAAATGGGTGAAAATAAAATTTAAAAAAATCATTGAATAAAATAAAAATATTCTTTAAATTACTTTTATAAAACACGGGAAAGGATGAAAAATCATTTTTTTACAAAGCAGAGATTCAAAGTCAGTTTTCCTTAAAAATGTTATTCATCTCTATGAAGTTCATAAAGAGATAAAAATTAAAAGAGAACATATTATATCTATATATAAATATATTATAATAAAATTAAATAGTTTTTGAGAGTTTTTTCTTGAAATTTTGTCATTGTAAACTTAATAGGAAACAATCCTGTTAAACAATTAGATTATATCATTAAACTCTTACATGAAATTCAACTTTAATACAAGGTTCTATAACCACGTATAATATATATTTAAATTGATTATAAATATATATTAGAGTTATTTAACTCTTCCACATATCTTTTCAATCTGACGCTGGTGGCTCAACTATGTTTAGCGCCTTCAGATCTTAACTCTTCCACATATCTTTTCAAGCTGACTCTGGTGGCTTGATTTCATCAAAGTCGTCCCTCAGTTGATGCTTTTGATTAGTTTGTCTTTGAAGCCTGGAACCTGAAAGATCGTGCGGTGATTGGTCTTCTCGATCGATGGCACATAATGATTTGTTTTGGGTCTATGGAGGATCTCATCACGGCGTGGTCTAAGGCTCCTCGACGGTGTGGAGGTATACCTTTATTTCTTCTTTGGTGGAATTTTTATTTCCATATGCAGCTGGATAATCCGAGTATAGCGATTTGGATACGTTTCCCGAGCCTTCCTCTCCAATTCCAGAACCCTTCCATTCTATCGATGCTTGGGAACATGGTCGGCCGCTACCTATGCTCAGATATCAAAACTGAGACTGTGTGTCATCCCATCTGCCCTCGCATATGTGTAGAGATTGATGTCTCCAAGACACCGGTGGACTGGGTGTGGATTACTGATGAGCATGAATTCCGATGGAAGCAGGATGTTAAGTTTGAATTGTTGGTTGCTTATTGCAGTGTGTGCCATCGGCTGGGACATGGTGTCTCTGCCTGCATAAATGGATCTCTGAATAGGAGGGTGTACAGGAGGGTGAGGGATGGTTTGTGTTCTCATGAAGCGGCTGTTGTGGGGAGTTTGAGGAGACATGGGCTTTTGGTTGATGGTGGGGTGAACGTAGACCAACCCATACTCCCTCGGCATGAGATGGTGAACTTAGTGGATAGTGGGGCTCTAGGAACAGGGAATGAATTATAGAAGCCAGGTGTGGAGCCTCCTGGAGTGAAGGTCAGTGATGTTTTTAATAGGTTGAAGTGGGACTTGGGTAAGGTTGATATCCTGAAATGCAGTGGTGAGCCTTCTTCTACAGTTAAGGATGCAGAAACTCCTATGATTTAGGTTCCATCCTTGATGGCAATCCCCCGAAGGGAAGTGAGTGCTAGTGCTGAGAGGAATGTTCATGTTGAACGAAGTTGTGCTGCTGTGGAGAAAGATGTGGACCTGGGTGGGCAAAATGGTGGTGTGGATTCTCTCTGCCTGGAAACTGTGAGGGCACCTGCAGCAGTTGTCGCTTTCCATGATGAGCAAGTTGTTGCTGTAGGTCCTAATGCCCCAGCTCAAGAGGGGATTGAGAGGCACTATCTACACATGGATCTTGGGAATGTGAAGCTGACTGGGAATCAAGAAACCCCTATCAAGGAAACTGCTAATGACATTGGTGTCGTGATGACAGTGGATGGGATGCAGGAAACACCTGGGAGGTAGGCAAACAATATTGAGCTCGGCAATCGGTTTGCATGCCTGGTGGATGCTAATTTGGTCCTTGATCATGAGAAGGATGCTGAAAGGACTTATGAGGATCAAAATTATGTTTCTTTACGTGCTGATATTGAGTCAAGGGTTGCTAGTGTTGGCACTTGTGACCAAGATCTGGGGAATGAGAGGACAAATATTGCTGACAAGGGCTCTAAAGCAAGTATGGACAATGGTTCACTACTGGACAGCTTAGTTGGAGATTGAAATGTGAAAAAAAGGCATGCATGGTGCCGGTGATGGGTATCGGGTGGTGCACATTTCTGGTAAATGGGGGGACTGCTCTGATAGTGAGAAAGAAAATGATGGTGGTATGGTTCAACCCTCCTATAGTGATATGGTTCAGGGATGAAATAATAGAGTGTCTGTGGTGGAGAATGTGAAGACTGACCCACCTCGAAGAAGGCCGCGGAAAGATTATTCTCACTTTCCAATTCCTATGACTATGAGAGCTTCTAGTGGGAAGGTTGGACGTATTGCAAAATCTTCTAAGGAGCTCCTTTATTTGGAGAAGTGCAATCTTAGAAGGAAGTATGCCAAGATTCTAAAACATTATGAAAGTTCAGAGTGGGAATCGGCTACTGCGGAGGAAATGGTGTATCTGGGATGTGGCGATGGGTCTGACTTTTATGATATGTAATTGTTGTTCTCACCTTGTTGTTCTTTTCTGATGTACTTTTCTTTTTCTTTTATTTTAAATAAATGTTCAGAGGTTTGCCTCTGACTAAACTTTTCTGTATATATTAGAGTTTTATAAAAAGTAATAATATCATATAGGATCCACTTTTATATTTTCAAAACACATTTATTAATAATTCCTTATTAAAATCGTCATTGTATAGCGTTAGCACTTTCATTATTCATAATAATTTCAGCTTGATATTTCTAGTACTTGTTCTTTTATCATGGATACATTATAAATATAATAACCAGGATATAAATATCAAGTATATTCAATATATATATATATATATATTCATCTACATGTGGTATAGATAGAAAAATAAATTACAACATTCAACGAGACGGTAGGTTGTATGTACGGGAACACTATTTTCACTTTTCGATGGATGAAAAAAAAGAAAGATAAGTAATAATTCAACTTTATAGTATCATTATAATATCATATATATTATATATATAACTAAATTCATGATAACTACCATCCATGTGATACAGAAATGAATAACAAATTACATCACTTCTTGGAGGTGGAAGTCTTCACATACACATGAGCGGTGTTATCATTTTACAATAGATTGAAAGATAAGAAGTTAAAAGTGATATTATATTTATAGAAAAATAATTATCTTATAAATATCATTTATAAAAATTTATAAAAATCATGATATCCATTATGGATATAAGGTCATGGAAAATTAACTGTATCACTACGTAGAGGTGGTAGTCCACCGTACATATGAGCAATACCTTCACAAACCATTTGATAGAAAATAAGATAGAAAATGGTGGTTACATAATCATAATAAAATTTTATTATATTTTTTATACTGATTTTATTACATTTTTATGAATACCACTAATTTATAGGTGGTAAAATAAGAAATAAATTTAAAGGGTTCATGTAGGAAGATTAAATTTTCTTTAGTAGGACTCCTTTACTTCCCTTTTTGAGGACCCATGGAATGGGATTTTAATAAGACCATCAGATCTAATTGTTTAATTTATAATTTTATAATATAATTGGGGTGTATTTTGATGACATAGAAGGATCAAAGTTGTGTAATGAAAATAGAAAATGGGTGTACTTTCATAAAGTGGAAATGAAAAACTTGGAATTATAATTCTTTATAATATAATTAAATAATTTTGAATGAATAGTGATAAAATATTTCCATGAATTATAAGAAAAAGTTTATATGGTTGAAATTTAATAATATAATGAAATTGAGGACAGTTTGGGAGTCATTTTAGACCTTTAATTTTGGTTTAACCGCTTTATGAACAAATTTTTACCTTAGCTGTAGTTACGACCTTTTCAATTGTAAAGGGTTATAATTTTCATTATGTGTTAAAAATTTTCTAAAAATGGGAAAGGGTTGAAATTTTTTACAATTTATCATCCAAATTTTCAATTTTCTGAATTTTTATGTTTTTTAAACAATTAATGAAATATTGTTTTCCATTAAATATCATTATTGTTATTTTGGACACTATTTACTTAATTTGAATTTAACAAAACCTGGAGAAAAAAGGAATTCAAATATAATCCATTAATAATATATAATATGTCATATTCATCTATAAAATTCATGGGGTTCTATAAATGAACAAAAAATATTACTTTTAGGGTTTTTAGATTCATTTACATGATTTTTCATCTACTGTTATAAGTATTGTGTTAGTGCTATGTAAGTTTTTAAAGTAATTATTTTATCACTAAAATAAAAAAATATGATAAAATAATATTTCATACTTCCAATTTCATTTATAACAAAACATATATTATTTTTATCCTTACTTAAAAATAGATATATTCATGTCAAGAGAGTGGTATTTTAGAATTTTAATTTCATAAAATAATATAAATATCATTTTCAAGGGAAAATGACACTAAAATGACCTATATTTTATTTATTAAGGATATGGTAAAGTATAACACATTGAAATAAATAAAATAATGTATCGGGTTGATTTTGTGACCTTATATCACGGTTTTAACCCTATTTTTTCCTTTTAAACTTACTGTGGTGACAAGTTATAGAAACCCTACTTTTTATTACATTATTGTTACATCATTTTAAATGTAACCAATAATAATAGTGTTAAAAATATAGGATATAAAGATTTAGTATATTGGAAAACATAGTTTTGCACATAAATGTTATATATTAATACATAAAAATTATTTAATTCCACATTATCTAGCTTCTTAGTATCTATCATTAACACCTTAGTAAAAGTAGTCACTTTAGGATATACATCATTTAAAGGGGTAAGCTAAAAGCCCAGTTGGAGGATAAATAAGAACATGAATCAATATAACATGGGTGAGAATAATACTAATCATCATAACTTATGTATGGTATCATAATCATAATCATGAGAGGCATAATTAGAATAAGTCATTGAATGTGGTAATGTATAAAAATTAAACACCATGTATTAGGGGTAAGATAACACACATAGTTGTGAACAAAGCTAGAGTCATGTTCATGCATAACATATGTGAATAATCTTAAAATCATCATCGCGACCAAACCTATAATCATTTTCACACATATTTCACATAATCCCATGAGGTACATCACATTACCCAATGTATTGGTGTGCTATATAATTACAGGCACACCCATGACATACTAACATTTACATAATCATGCATGCCACTAAGAATGTATATCAATCATGTAAATATAACAAACCATGGAAATGGATGGGATTCATTTCTTACATCATAAATTCATTAATATACATTTTCTTGTAAATGAGAAAGTGATAAACACATTTTGTATAGGAATAATCAAACATCAGTGAAGAAGAAACAATCTTAATAGAAGTAAAAATTTGTTTTATAATGAAGAGTTCTTTCAGAAAATATTTTTATTTTCCCTAAAATCGGTTAAGGAACATGTATATACTATATAGAAAAAGGAAGGTACAATGAAATTGTATTTAATGAGTATTAAATGGACATCCAAACTAAGATTTGGAATGAAAGAAGAATAACCCAATGAAAGAAAACTGGGTTCAAGAATCCCCCTATCTTATGCCCAATTTTTTTTTCACTTTAATATATTGGATAATAAAATTAGAATCATTAATTAATAAATCCACAACCTATAAAACTTTTTTTTATTTGTCATAATTTTATTAAGTTCATTTGTGGACATTATTATATGTCATTGAGTTCAATTCCATCATTCCAAGAGTGTTCGTTTCATGGTTTCAATGATTTTTTCACTTGTATACAAGTTTACAAGTTCATGTAAGATGATAATAACTATCCATGATGGAAATTTTAAGTTATTAGTGAAATTAAATAAATCTAATTGGTCTTATATGTTATTTTGTTTTAATATATGAGGACGATTCATTATATAACTTGTTAATGATAATTGTTATATTAATTTTTGTAGTTTTCCATCACAACGAACACCGTTTGTTTTATTATGTAATATTATTCATATATAGTTTTTCCAAAACAATATATGAAGGAGGTATAGTAAAAAAAATAAAAAATATATTTCAAACAGTCATATGATTTTATGAACAGTCTTGAAGGAGGTAAAGGAAAATAAAAACTTTTCATCCTCGAAGGCTATTAATCAACACCACATGGACCATGTTTTGGTTTTTAGAATAAAAGGTAGAGGAATAGTGGGTTGATGAAGGATTATTCCATTAAAAAAAATAAAATTACAATATATTTATAATAATAGAGTTATCATTCCACTTGAGTGAGGGTTGGTAATAAAAGAAAAGAAAATAAAAAAAATGTAAAGAAAAAAAGGATTGTACCTCTTGAATTGTTCAACATGGGAGCCTCTTAAAGAAATTTATTTTTATCTTTCATTGAGAAAAATGGATCCCTGACATAGAAAAGAGGATTTGTAAGGGGAGATTTTATAATTTCTCTAAGATTAAATTCTTGAAAGGTCTTAGGAAGAGATTTGTTGAGGGGTTGTATTTATAGGGGAGGGGAGGGGTGTTTTTTCATTATTTGTTTCATTATTTTATTATTTTGTATCACCAAAATCTATATTTTGAACCTTATCAACAAATATTTTAAAATAATTAAGGATATTTTGATATTATAGTGTTAAATAAACCATATATCATCTGTGACTCAATAATTCGGGTATTTGTTAAATAACGTAAATTACCATATTTTATTATTCAAAAATATTAAATTATTTTAGGAAATTCTCAAAAATTAACAATAACCAATTCTTGACAAGAAAAATTACAAAATGAACTCAAATTTATGAATTTTTTTTAGTTTTATGAATTTAATTTTTAGTTTAAATCATAATTTATTCAAAAATTATTTATTTAAAATTATAATTAATGTTATGACACTTTGAAAAATTAATTAATGTCTTCTTAAATTATATTAATATCTTTTGAAAATAAAATATTCATTTATGAATATATTTTATGAAAATAAATTTTCTTTTAAGTCATTATATGAATTAAAATATTTTAAATTACCAATTATGCTTTACGAAAATATCAACAATTAATTTATCATTTTTAAAACATTTATTTACATATACTATGATATAATTATATCATATTTTCATTTATGAGATGCATAAATTTTAGTTATAATTTTAGAGGTATTGTTAATATACTATTGTCTGAATTTCTTTTCCTAACGGTGATGTTACTGTTCCTAGGGTCATGTTATTATTTTATTGGTCTTGGTTTATTAACATCTAGATATACATATTATTTCATTTATTCTTGATTTATAATGTTTGTATTGTGTTATCTATGTGATTTTATGTGATTTAAACTATATGGATGAATTATAAGAAGACGTTTTCTACTAAAATATAATGTGTTTTTACATTCTCCCCACCCCCAATTGTCAAATATCTCCATTGAAATTGAATTTTACATACTATTGTGAAAACAAATGGGGTTAATTCTCATTCATCACTTACATCGGCTCCCATATTTCTTATACATAATTATGGTTCTACCATAGTAATTTTATCCATTGATTAGTATTGTTGCGTATAACATTATTTCTATGGTCAAAGATCTTCACCGACTAATCCTCATAAGAAAGATTTTTTCCAACTGTACAACCTTTGGATTCAGTACATGTGAAGAATCAGGTATGTACTTCCTCCAGGGTGATACACGGAATAAAATTTTTACTTGAGACATGTTAGGTGGAAGTTCCAGTAAATAGGCCACAATAATGACTCAATCAAGAATCCCGAAGGGGCTGATGTACTTGGGACTCAGCTTTCATTTATTCTGAAATATAATGATCTACTTTCTTAGAGACATGAAAAGGAGTACCATGTCTCAAGACTTAAACTCTATGTCTCATCAATGATTTTCATTGAAGATATTTTGACGTCTTTGACCAGCATTGATTTGATGAAAAATGTTTTTCACCATTCCCATGATTTCTTAGAACATTTTTGTCCTAGGAGCTTACGTTCACTGACTTCATGACAACACGGGAGTGTTCTGCTTATTTTCTCATAACGGGATTTATATGGATCCATTTGGATCCATGAGTTGAAAATATTGTTGTAAGAGAACTCAGCCAAAGGAAGTTGTTGGTCTCAACCTTCTTTAAGGTCCATAGAACATTCCCATAACATGTTTCCAATGTATGAATAGTACAATCACATTGTCCATTAGTTTGAGGGTGATAAGTTGAAATGAAGTTCACATCAATGATTACATCTGATTGGAGACTTTTCCAAAACATAGAGGTGAATCTCATATCTTGATCAGATATAATTGATAGTGGTTCTCCATATATCGTCACCACTTCATTTATTTATATCTATGAATGTTGATATAGTATGAAGTCCTCTTGAATTAGGATAAAGTGAAATGTCTTTGTAAGATGATCCACAACAACCAAGATATCATTGTTTTCAATGGGTGTTCCTATAATTTTGGTGAAAAAGTCTGTGGTGATGTTTTACCATTTTCATGTTGGTATAGGTAATGGTTGCACCATCCCCTTAGACTTTTTCCTTTTAGAATTCACTTATTGACACACCATGCACTTTGATGTATATTCAACAATCTCTTTCTTCATTTTTCCACCAATAGTTATCTCATAGATCTCGATACACATTTGTGATCCTTGCGTGAGTAGAAAAGGTTAAGGTATGTTCAACACTTAAAATCTCATTCTTTATCTCTTGATTAGATGATACACATAGTCTTGACCCAAATCATACAACTGATTCCTAATCCATTATAAACTTTGGGGATTTCCCTTTTATCCTAACTTCCACCTACTTATGAATTTCTATATCATTTATTTAGGAATCCATTATTTTATCCATGAGGGAGAGTTGAGAAATCATTTGATAATGTATTGGTGATGTTCCTTCCTTAATGATTCCCAAGGCCATCCTTTGAAAATCAAAGTAGTTTGGATCCTTCTCAATTCTTATCATTGATAATGTTGTAGGATCCTTTTTACATAAAGCATCCATGACATTATTTTCTTTTCTAAGATGGTAGTGGATTACAAAGTCATAACACTTGAAAATCTATAACCATATTTGCACGAACACATTAACATCATTCTGTGTGAATATATATTTTACACACTTATGATGTGTATATATTTCACAGTTCATCCTATAGATATAATTCTTTCATATTTTCAACACAATGATCACATCTTCCAACTCTATACCAATAATTGGATAGTTTTAGTCATGGATTTTCAAAATCCTTGTGACATAGGTCATCAATTTATAATTTTGAATCAGTAAATAGTATAATATATTATTTCAAACATCAGTGTATACCACAAAGAGTTCCCACTTCATGGAAGTGTGAGTACTGGATCAGTGATAAGCCTTTTTATGTCTTTGATACAATCATCACATTCACTAGTCTAAACATGATTTTCTCCTTTCCAAGCCATCTTGACTAGTGGGTTTGAAAATTTTTATAATTGATTAAAAAATCTGTAGTAATAATATAACACCCCGAGCTTCCACGATACACTTCTCTTTCAATAATGTAATAGCTTTCATTGTACGCAAGTTTGAGATTCTAACGTACCGCGACCAATCAAAGTAGCCATTATGAATATTAATACCCACTTCTTAAAATTATAAACATTTTTTATTTCAAAATGGACTCCATTTTTGTATTTGTAATATCAAAATTATCCTAATTTTAATTTTTTGTAACTTTCTGAGAACTTCCAATTTTTTATGAATAGTGAAAAATACTTAAAACAAATTTTTTAATAAAAATTATTAATAGTGATAAATTATAATATTTAGTGGTTTTAAAGTATAATTAGAATATATTTTTTACCATTTTATCCAATTCTGGTCATTATAATTAATTTAACATTGAAATTGGACATGAACAATTTTCAATCTTTTGATATATATTGTTTATTAAAAACACACTATTTGTTGTGATAGCGGAAAATAATTATAAAATTAATTAATTCAACATATATGTTTGGAATTTTTTAAAATAGAAATCACTTTTTAATTCGTATTATCAATTATAGCTTAGGGTGAAATTTTGGCATCTTTCTGAAAAGCTTCAATTTTTGATGAATATTGAAACCACTATGTGGTAGTTAAAAAAACTGATTTTTTGTTTAAATGAAACATTACCACTTCTGTGATTTGATTTTCAAAAATCCGACATACATGGTTGTCATTTGGAAGTAAAATGTGGTTCAATGGGATTAAAATAATTTTTTGGTGAATAGTAACTTTTAAGTTTAATTAAACACGATTAAAGGTAATTAGTGAAATTTAAGGTAAAAATGATATTATAAAAATATGAAAATACCTTTACACTTGTCCTACCCCACTGGATGAGTCATGGCCGACCAATACAATCCATGGGTCAACTTGGGGACCCCATGGAGCCACTTTGGTAAGAAAATGACATAAATAACTTTTTATTTAATGTTAAAATAAAAATGTCACAAACATGAGTTGTTTTACTAAAACAATTTTTAAATGGGGTTATACAAATCATATTTTTGACTATAAATATTCATTATAAATATAAAAAGATTTCTTACATCATGATATTTGTTTTATAATTTTTAGACATTAAATAAATTAAATTTTTAATGACACCATGATGATGCAGCGATTAGCTCATTAATTAATGATTTTAACAAAATGGAAGGATAATGTAAAATATAAGACCTAAACTTGTCCAAAGCCTATTGGATGAGTATATTTCGAACCCTTATCACCTTATCCTAGATATATATCATTTTGGGACCTTTAGAATCCGAAAATCATTTCATAATAAAGTAAATTTCAATCTTTCCAAGAGTGCCCCTTCTCTCCTCTTATAAAAGGCCCCAACCTCTACCACCATATTCACACCATCAATCCTTTTGACTCGGAAAACCTCTACCCAAATACTCTCCCAACTTCCCTCTCTTACTCCTAGAAGCCTCAATTTGGCCAGAAGTCTTCCCAAGGAAGCCTTTGAGCTTAAATAAAAAAGAGTTACCCGTTTTAAAGGTAGTGTTTTCTCTTGTGTTCTTCTGTTTTATTTTGGTTCTAAAACCCCCTAAACTCTTTTTATTCATTTCATTTGTAACAAAACAAGTATCCTCAATATACTAGGATGTTGTTATAATAAGGATTTAATCTACACATACACACACCTACATCTAATGGTTAAAGAACATACAGTTTCTGTGGATGGAAAATTTATGCCTCACGAAACGATGATTGTTCAACACTCATATAACACCTTCAAAGGTGGACATTAAGATGTCACTATATTTATATACGATACATAATATGTTTATGTTTTACTTAAGATTATGTATTTTTCATTTATGTCATACCATTATGATTTCCATTATGGGTAAACACGATAATTTCATTTTAGGAAGTGCGGACAACCGCCCCCTCAAAGTGATTTGAATCGTTAATGCCATATGTGGGATGTATAAAGGATGAAGTAAATGGTATTATAAATTATATTATACTGGAATTATATTTCACCTTTATATCATTATTATTTCATTCCATTAAATACAAAATAGAAACGAAAGTAGCGTTCATGCGTACGTACGGCTTTCCGTCTCCATGAACGGTGCATTTCATTTCTTACCTCTAAATGTTATGTAATAATATAAACGCATTTATATACTGGATATATAGAATATATATGATATCCACATCATGAATATAATTATGTATATAATGGATATTTTACCACATGAACAACGTGTAATTATAAGAAGTTTATTTTTGACTCAAGTACCCAAGATCGACAAAATGACCGTTATTAACTTAAATAATTACATAATGTCCATAACATGGTAATAAGTGATATAAAAGGAATAATTAACATGAAAAATGTTATTAAGAAAATATAAATTAACTCTAGTTTACTATTCAGGAGATTAAAGAACGATCGAGTCAAGTCGGACACGAGGTAAGGGAACTTCTTAACCCAATTTCCATTCTTTGGGTTAATCTCCTACTTTCAAATTATGTCTTGATATTATTATGTCCTATCTTGTATTTGTACTTCATTTATGTGTACTGAATACACATAATATATCTATTTCATTTAGAAAAATTATCTTTGTAAAGGACTTTGTCTAAATCTCCTTTCATTGAGGCATATTTTGTTTTATACACAACTTTCTTTTATACGGTGTATAAAACCCTTTGAATTTTACTTTTATTCAAAAGGAATATTTTTATATGAAGCATTTTACTAAATGACAAAAGGGAATGTTTTTTTGTGTTACGTATGTGGCAACAACGACTTCTCTGCCGCCATGACCATTGTTTTAGTTTTGGCTTCCTCTACAAGCCATAACTTTTTTTAAAATGAAAAATAATTACAAAGTTTTATATTTTTTTATTTTGGTATTGAAAATGGTTTTGAAAGTGTTTTTTTTATTATATCAATGTGTTGTATTGATATCTTGTGATTGAAATGTGGAAATGTTATGTTTCCTTTATGCATGTTTTATGTGATACGATTATGTAATGGTTTATGATATGTTTAAACCTGTTCATATGAGGAATGCATTGAACTTAATAAGTGACGGGTGGAGCCCGCTATAGCTCCTCGATGCATCGGCAGGTCTAATGAGACAAACCGATGTCTTGGCATGAGGCCTTGACAAAATCTTATTTGTAGTCTTGGCACGAGGCCTTGGCTATGTGGTTATGATAGTCTGGCATTATGCATTCCATCATTATGAAAGTGGTTATTGATATTGCATGTGATTATTCGACCAGTAGAATATCAATGTGAATATGTAAATGGCATTATTTCATTCTACCTTTTCCATGTTATTCTAAAGATCAAGTTTAAATGGATTTTGTTTTAGTTATACATTGCCTTAAATGTTTATGTTTATTTATGAAAGCTTCCGCTATATTATTATCCTTACTGAGCATCCGAGCTCACCCCTTTCAATGTTTTGTTTTTCCCAGGATGTGAAGAAATATTTTATGACTGACCTACAGGGATAGTCTGAAGGGGATATGAGTGTGGAAAATGGAGACTATGTTATTGTAGTTTTCACTTTATGATGTAATGTAACATTTATGAATGTATCTAGTGTTTCCAAGGCTACTAAACTAATCGGTCTTTCGAGACTTGATCTTTTGTGATCATGCCAATGTTACGCAATAATGCACCAACCCTGGGTAGCTGGGGTCGGGGCGTTAAAGTTGGTATCAGAGGAAGTTTAGTACTAACCTTGGAAGCTAGATTTAGATAAACTCTTATTAGAGCACATAGCCCAAAGATGTACTTTGAGGATTAGTGTAGAAGAACTTCCTAGAATTTTGGTATTATATAAATTTTGTGAGTTTTCCGAGCAATACATCTCTGTCTGGATACGATTAGGTAGAGGCGGCTATGGTACCGATGTACCTAGGGTTAAAACCCGAAAACACCGCTTTGAGCTTGACTCGAATGGGAACTGGTGCACGAGAACGGGCCTTGATGTACTCTTGGTTACGACACTCCCAGGGGATATGCTTAGGATAATTCTCATTTTATTTACAAACCACTATGAAGGGTAATGAGTATATACTTCCTCAAAGAAAACATTTTTATGATTATTGATTATATCTATAAATAGTTCAATTTATGTTAAGTGTTTTACAAGTAGGGAATTATGTATTTTGATTCATAAACTGATCTAGTTGATGCCATTGTTTAGAAATGGCGCCTAGTGGAAGGAATAGAAACCATATCAATGCAAGAACTCCATGTAGGGATTTCTCTCCTGCTCCAGATAATTATTGTGGATCTGGAGATACAACTGGTGCTGATCAACTTATTACCATACTGGGACAACTCACTCAGGCTATGAATAATAACCTTACTCGTATGGACCACCCTGATCAGCATCATGGAGTATCAATGTTAGACCGCTTCATGAGGCAATAACCACCAACATTCAATGGAATTAAAAATACCTTAGTAGCTGATCAATGGATAAATTCCATAGAGAAAATATTCCATACCTTGGGAAGTAGTGAAAGGGAAACGTTTATCATGGCAGTTTACCGCCTCACTAGAGATGCTGACCAATGGTGGTCATTGATTCAAAATACAATGGAAGATGATGAAGTATCAAATATGTAATGGAGGGAGTTCAAAGAGCTTATCTTAGAAAAGTACTTTCCCCGTGACCATAGAGCAGATATGGAAAGGCAATTTTTGAGTTAGTGACAAAAAGAGGATGAGAATGTCACAAAGTATGAGGCCAACTTTACAAGGTTAGCGAGGCATGCTGGAGATTATATACGTAACCCAAGAAGTAAGATCGATCGTTTCATAGATGGGTTAAAACCGTTTCTCCATCAAGAATTAGTATCACAATCTTTCCCAATGTACGAATACATAGTCTCGTGTTCTATCAATATAGAAAAGGAATTCTCTAAGTCTTATGAAAACCAAGTAAAGCAAGAGAAGAAGAGAACGATGGAACAAGAGATAGATAAAGGGAAAAAGGGAAAGACGGATTTTCCATTATGCGATAATTGTGGGAAGAATCACCCTAGTACTTGCCTAAAGGGAATGGGAGTTTGTTACAAATGTGGAGAAAAAGGTCACCAGGCTCGTGATTTTAAGGGAATGAAAGAGGCTATCAATTTTGAGTGCTACAATTGTAGGGAAATGAGGCATTATGAAAATGAATGTCCTAAGCGTCAGGGGAACTTACCTCAGAAAAGGCCAAGGGATCAAGGAAAATATTATGCTATTACTACAGTAGAATTGGAATAATTAATGTATTAGTGCTTTTGGACTGAAGGATTATATTCTGGTTATAAGGATAATGTGATATATATAAGGATTGTACTGCAGTACTTGTTTTTTTTTCATTAAGGTTTTAATATGATGAAGGTAATCATATTTTTAGTATGTGACAATAAGAGAAACATTACTTTGTTTGGGGAATCTGATAAATTGATTTTGGAATTAAGAGACCTTTTAGAGAACGTTTGGAAAGAGGTATTTTGGATAACTATAAAGGTTGGGATGGATTAAGTTGAACTTTCAATAGTATTGTTTAAGGTTAAAACATTTCTGAATAATATTTTTGGAATATTATAATACAATAGTTTTAGGAAAAGGATAACCTGCAGGGTGGGGCATACCCCATCGCATCGGACAAAGCTGCAGGAATCGAACCCACAACTATAGTGTGAGAGGCCTTTATTACCTACCACTAGCCTACAGGAAGTCCCTGGTTGTTACGAAATAGTTTTCCTAATCTAAATGGTTGGAACCTTGTCCGAATAGGATAAATATAATATTTTTGAGTTCTAATATCTTTTTGAGTGAAAGATGGGTTTGTGGTAAACATTTATTAAAGAATGAAAGTCTACATGACAAGTATGTATATTTCCATACGTTCTTAGCAAATCCCTTAAATAAATTCCTCAACATTATGAAAGGTAACATAAAACAAAAATGTTGTTTGTTCACTTTTCCAACTAGGGATTCAATGAACATTTAACCAATAACAAGTTTGTGATTTTATTGTGGTTAACTTTCTCTTAATCCTGATTTCTACAACTCTCCATCAGACCTTGATGGTTTGTTTCTCCTCCATATCCGTATTTTCATAGAATCCAAGTATGGGCTATCTCAAGTGACCTTTGTACTTCTCTTTCTTTCTTTTAATGTGATATTTTTATTAACATTATTTCTGATATGGGTTTTCCACAAAGGTATTTTCTATTTTCAACCTTTTATTTTCAAACAAAAATATCAAATTGCGAGGACGCAATTTATTGAAGGAGGGGAGAATATAACACCCTGAGCTTCCACGATACGCTTCTCTTTCAATAATGTAATAGCTTTCATTGTACGCAAGTTCGAGATTCTAATGTACCGCGACCAATCAAAGTAGTCGTTATGAATAGTAATACCCACTTTTTAAAATTATAAAAATTTTATATTTCAAAATGGACTCCATTTTTGTATTCGTTATATCGAAATTATCCTATGTTGAATTTTTTGTAACTTTCTAAGAACTTCCAATTTTTTATGAATAGTGAATAATACTTAAAACAAATTTTTTAATCAAAATTACTAATAGTGATAAATTATAATATTTAGTGGTTTTAAAGTATAATTAGAATATATTTTTACCATTTTCTCCAATGCTGGTCATTATAATTAATTTAACATTGAAATTGGACATGAACAATTGTCAATCTTTTGATATATATTGTTTATTAAAAACACGCCATTTGTTGTGACAACGGGAAATAATTATAAAATTAATTAATGCAAATTATATGTTTGGAATACTGTAAAATAAAAATCATTTTTGAATTCGTAATTTCAATTATAGCTTAGGGTGAAATTTTGGCATCGTTCTGAAAAGCTTCAATATTTGTTGAATAGTGAAACCACTAAGTGGTAGTTCAAAAAAACTGATTTTTCATTTAAATGAAACATTACCACTTATGTGATTTTATTTTCAAAAATCTGACATACATGGTTGTCATTAGGAATTAAAATGTGGTTCAATGGGATTAAAATAATTTTTTGGTGAATAGTAACTTTTAAGTTTAATTAAACACGATTAAAGGTAATTAGTGAAATTTAAGGTAAAAATGATATTATAAAAATATTAAAATACCTTTACACTTGTCCTACACCTATTTTATGAGTCATGGCCGACCAATACAATCCATGGGTCAACTTGGGGACCCCATGGAGCCACATTGGTAGGAAAATGAGATAAATAACTTTTTATTTAAAGTTAAAGTAAAAATGTCACAAACATAAGTTGTTTTACTAAAACAATTTTTAAATGGGGTTATACAAGTCATATTTTTGACTATAAATATTCATTAGAAATATAAAAAGATTTCCTACCTCATGATATTTTTTTTATAATTTTTAGAAATTAAATAAATTAAATTTTTAATGACACCATGATGATGCAGCGATTAGCTCATTAATTAATGATTTTAACAAAATGGAAAGATAATGTATGCTCTAAGACTTAAACTTGTCCAAAGAATATTGGATGAGTATATTTCAAACCCGTATCACCTTATACTTGAAATATATCATTGTGGGACCTTTAAAATACGAAAATAATTTCATAATAAAGTAAAATTTCAATCTTTCCAAGAGTTCCCCTTCTCTCCTCTTATAAAAGGCCCCCACCTCTACCACCTTATTCAGAACGTCAAGCCTTTTGGCTCGGCCAAAATCTACCCAAATACTCTCCCAAATTCCCTCTATTACTCCTAGATGCCTCACTTTGGGAAGAAGTCTTCCCAAGAAAGCCTTTGAGCTCAAATAAAAAAGAGTTACCCATTTTAATGGTAGTGTTTTCTCTTGTGTTCTTATGTTTTATTTTGCTTCTCCAAACCCCTAAAATCTTTTTATTCATTTATTTTGTAACAACACCAGTATACTCAATATACTAGGATTTTGTTATAAGAAGGATTAGAGTTACACATACACACACCTACATCTAATGGTTAAATAACATATTGTTTCTGTGGATAACGACTTTCTGCCTCACGAAACCATGATTGTTCAACACTCATATAACACCTTCAAAGGTGGCCATTAAGATGTCACTATATTTATATATGATACATAATATGTTTATGTTTTACTTAAGCTTCTGTATTTTTCATTTATGTCATAACTTTATGATTTCCATTATGGGTAAACACGATAATTTCATTTTAGGAAGTGCGGACAACCGCCCCCTCAAAGTGATTTGAATCGTTAATGCCATATGTGGGATGTATAAAGGATGAATTAAATGGTATTATACATTATATTATACTGGAATTATATTTCACCTTTATGTCATTATTATTTCATTCCATTAAATACGAAATAGAAATGAAAGTAGCGTTCATGAGTACCTACGGCTTACCGTCTCCATGAATGGTGCATTTCATTTCATACCTCTAAATGTTATGTAATAATATAAATGCATTTATATACTGGATATATAGAATATATATGACATCCAAAACATGAATATAATTTTGTATATAATGGATATTTTACCACATGAACAACGTGTAATTATAAGAAGTTTATTCTTGACTCAAGTGCCTAAGATCGATAAAATGACTGTTATTAACATAAATAATTACATAATGTCCATAACATGGTAATAAGTGATATAAAATGAATAATTAACATGAAAAAGGTTCTTAAGAAAATATAAATTAACTGTTGTTTACTATTCTGGAGATTAAAGAACGATCGAGTCAAGTCGGACACAAGGTAAGGGAACTTCTTAACCCAATTTCTATTCTTTGGGTTATCTAATAATTTCAAATTATGTCAGGATATTATTATGTCCTATCTTGTATTTGTACTATATTTATGTGTACTGAATACACATAATATATATATTTAATTTAAAAAAATGATCTTTGTAAAAGACTTTGTCTCAATCTCCTTTCATTGAGGCATATTTTGTTTTATACACAACTTTCTTTTATACGGTGTATAAAACACTTTGACTTTTACTTTTATTACAAAGGAATCTATTTATATGAAGCATTTTATTAAAAGAAAAAAGGGAATGTTTTTTTGTCGTACATATGCGGCGACAACGACTTCTTTTACACCATGGCCATTATTTTAGTTTCGGTTTCCTCTACAAGCCATAACTTTTTTTTAAATGAAAAATAACTACAAAGTTTTAATTTTATTTTATTTTGGTATTGAAAATGGTTTTGAAAGTGTTTTTTTATTATATCAATATGTTGTATTGATATCTTGTGATTGAAATGTGGATATGTTATGTTTCCTTTATGCATGTTTTATGTGATACGATTATGTTATGGTTTATGATATGTTTAAACCTGTTCATATGAGGAATTCATTGGACTTAATAAGTGACGGGTGGAGCCCGCTATAGCTCCTTGATGCATCAGCAGGTCTCATGAGACAAACCAGTGTCTTGGCATGAGGCCTTGAAAAAATATTATTTGTATTCCTGGCACGAGGCCTTGGATACATGGTTATGATAGTCTGGCATTATGTATTCTATCATTATGAAAGTGGTTATTGATATTGCATGTGATTATTCGACCAGTAGAATATCCATGTGAATAAGTAAATGGCATTATTTCATTATACTTTTTCCATATTATGCTAAAGTTCAAGTTTAAAAGGATTTTTTTTAGTTATACATTGCCTTAAATGATTATGTTTATTTTTGAAAGCTTCCACTATATTGTTATCCTTAGTGAGCATCCGAGCTCACCCCTTTCAATGTTTTTTTCCCAGGATGTGAAGAAATATTTTATGACTGATCTAAAAGGATATTCTGACGGGGATATGAGTGTGGAAAATGGAGACTATGTTATTTTATTTTTCACTTTATGATGTATTGTAACATTTATGAATGTATCTAGTGTTTCCAAGGCTACTAAACTAATCGGTCTTTCAAGACATGATCTATTGTGATCATGCCAATGTTACGCAATAATGCACCGACTCTGGGTAACTGGGGTTGGGGCATTAAAAATAACATGATAGACAAAGGAAGTTATGGACCATTTTTACAGATGCTTGCCTATTCCACTGTTTGATTTCATTTTTCTTGGAATGGTCCAAGTATTTTCTTCTCTTGGTGATAACATTCCCCAATAATGATACTTCCTCTACTAGAACACACATTTTCTGCACTTTGCATACATATTTTCCCTTCATAATGTTTTTATCACATTATTAAAATTCTCATCATGTTCTCCCTTTCTCTTGGAGTATATTATAACAGAATCTATAAATACTAGAACAAAATTGTCGAGATAATCCCCAAAGAGTATTTTAATTAAGTCCCTTCATATATCTAGATCATTAGTGATTCTAAACAGAATCACTACGAAGTCATTGTGCTTATACTTTTTTTTGAAATGTAGTATTTAGAATATATTCCTTCCTCACCTTTAATTGGTGATATCCCGTCCTAAGGTTCACCATATAGAAATACATGGAACCACATAGTTGATCAAACAAGTCATATATATGTGGTACATGATACTTTTTCTTTACCTTTATGTTGTTAAGCTGACAATAATCAATGTAGAGGCACATTGATCCACCCTTCTTCTTGATGAATAGTACTAGAGAAACCCATAGTGAAGAACTTGGGTGTATAAATCCCTTCACTAGATTCTCTTGTAATTGCTTCTTAAGTTATTTCAATCCAAAGGTGGCATTATACAAGGTGTTTTTGTTTTTGGGAGTGATCCATGAATAATTTCAATTGATAACTCAATCTCCTGGTTAGTAGGAAGAACATAAAATTATTCAGGGAATTCATCAATTTAGTCCATCACAATGGGAATTCCCTTGAGCATTATTTCATTGTTTTTATCAATCATTTGATCTATATATACTTCTCATAAGGCAATAATATCAACACCTATGATCTTGACTTAGAAGGAGATTAATCAACATCCTTACAATTGTACATATTTGGAGGATGTATCAGGATATGAAAAGTGATCTCCCGTTCCCAATATTTGGTGTCTTAATTGAATAAAGATACCCAATCCATGACCAATATAGAATAAAACATCACTAAAAGAACTCGAATAGATTTTATAGTAGTTAAGGAAAAAAACATAAGAGGGTAGGAGTTATATACTTTGGATGAAATAATTTCCCCATTTTTTGTGCTCAAATATGACTCAACCTTCATATTTGGAGGGGGTGTTTGAATAGTTTTACTAAAATTGAGCATATAAAATAATTCAAAATACCATAATAAAATAAAACGTTTTCTATTCTTGGAAGAAATAACCAGCCTACCTATCACTATATCATTATCTAGCTTCACATCTGTAGTAGTGATGGAATAGGCTTTCCCTTGGTCCTTTGTGTTTGATGGATTCTAAAATTAATACCCTTGAAAACATGAGGTTTAGTGCACTGGTTTACATAGTTCCCTTCCTCCCTACAATTTAATGATTATACCACAAGTGGTTCTCCCCTTTCATACACCACATTGTCCAACTTCCTCATATCTCATTGACATTCATGAGATTAGTGGCCTTATCTCAAACACTTAAATAATTTCATTGTCCCTTCTAGGCAATTCCCATGATGCTTCTTCCCACATTTTTTACATGTGAGTGGTTGAGTTTCATTGCCACCTTTATCATTAGATCCACTATCTTGAAACTCTATATTTTCTTATTATCACCATATCTATAGGACAACTCTCCAAACTCTATATCCACTATGAGATAAAATCTTACAACTTCTTCATACCTCAAAATGTCTCGAACTGATAGAGACTTTCAAAGGTGTGGTTTTAAACCACTAAATAATATATATATTTTAATTAATTTTTAAAACAAAACTCGAGGCATACCATGCATGATTTGTGAAATTTTTTGCAGAAACCTTGATTGATTAAACATTTTTTCTCCTGGTCTATGAATTATCTATCCATATTTTTCCTAAGAGTTTGAGGGAAATACTTATTAAAAAAAATATTCTTAAATTTCTCCCTCTCCATCTCTTCAATTTCATCCTTTGTCTTGGTGTTCCTAATAAACACCAACCATTTTTCGGCCTCTCAATCTTTGTTATCAATGGATATAGTCATCTTCTTCATCAAAAAATAGTGAAGCACAGAAAAGAACTTCCCAATTCAGTTGAATCAGTTTTCTATGACTAGTAGAACAGAAGATCCACTAAATAGCGATTTCTATTTTTGTAGAAAAGGATTGATATCCAGTTTCTACCTCTTTGGTGAAAGAGGATGTTCCATATTATTCAGGTGATTATTCCAAGACTGAGCGAGATGGGTAATAATCTCTATGATATTTTTAAATCCACCTACCAAGGCTTTGGGGATGTCTTCGGGCACACACTCCATTTTCTATAACATCGATTTTGTCCTAGTTTCTCCACATTCTAACCATATTTAAAAATAGGAAAGTGTTGAACAATATAGTTATCAACAAGTTTTGAATAAATAATTTATTCCTTTTTGAAATTAACACTAAAGGCAAATATTTTGGGATCCCTATGTTTATCATTATCTAAAACAAAGCTTCTTAAGTTCATTCATATACTTAGTCTAATACTAAGGGTTTTCACTAATATTAACCAATCCAAATTCCTAATTTCAATAAACTGTGCCCTCATACCAACTATAAAGACACTATTTTTTATTACAGTGATAAAACATCATTTTAAAGATAAAAAACATAAGAGTTTTAAAAATCCAAGATCATAAAATTTAGTATCATGGGAAAATTAGGCGTATACATTACTATTACATAATAGAAAATGAACATTTTTTAATTAATCATTCTTTAGCTTATTATCATCCCTCGTGAAATCCTTTGAATATGTAGTCACCTGAGTATATACATAAAAAATTGTGTGATGTAAAAGCTCTGTAAGTGGATAAATAAGAACATGAATCAATATAACATGACATAGAATTATCATCATCCTCGTAATATAAGTATGGGATAATTATAATAATCATGAGATGATGGATTATAAAAAAGAGTGGAATATTAAAATGAATAAAAATGAAACTTCATGTCTTAGTGGTAAATAACCACACATAGTTGTGAAAAAAGCTAGCTTCATTTTCACACATCAAAGATGTAAATAATCATGGTAGTATTATTATGCTAAAATCTAGCATCATTTTCATACATATTTCACTTTTGAGTGCAATTTAATTTTAAGAACACCCATCACATCATAAAATTTAAATAATCTTGCTTTCCAGTTAGAAAATATATCAATATTGGACATAAAATAACCGATGAAAATGGATGGTTTACTTTTCATACAGCTTTCATTCCTGAATAATATTTATATTCCAAAATGATATTGATAGAATTATATTATGTATGATAATAATCATTGTTTAGTGAGGAAGAATAAATCTCAAGACAAGTCAAAATGTGTCATAGAAAGAAGGGTTATTTTTGAAAATCAATGAATTTGTTATAGAATAAGATTGGGCATATTTATATACAACAATTAAAATCTGAAAGACAATAAAATTATATTTTATGAGTATTAAATGATCATCCACACTAAAATTTTTCAGGAAAGATGAATAACCCATAGAAAGAAAATTGGGTTTGAGAATCCCCTGAACATATGTATGAATGATTTTTTTCACTTTAATATCCTAGGGAATAAATTCATATTCATTAATTATTAATAAAGAACTACTAATTCATTTATATCCTAAGGAATCAATTCATATTCAATTCATATTAATTTTATTAAGTTAATTTATGGCCATTATGATGTGTTATAGAGGTCAATTTCTTCATTTCTAGAGTGTTCGTTTCTTGGTTATCTTGATTGGTTTTCTTGTATACAAATATATAAGTGTTTGTAAGATGATAATAATACTTTAGAATTTGAATTATATTTTATTATTTAACTTATAGATGTTTAAATAGTCTTAAATATTATTTTCCCTAGATATGAGGATGATTGATTAGATAACATGTTAATGGTAATCATTTAGAATAATTTTGGCAGTTTTGGATCCGAATGAACTCATTTTGTTTTATTTTTTAATATTATGAATATATGTTTGTTTCAAAATGTAGATAAGGTTATAATATAAAATATAAAATATTTTTAAAGAATTATTATGGCTTTATTAATATCTTTGAAGGCAGTAAAGGAAAATGAAAACTTGTCATCCTTGAAGGTGATAAATAGACACATCAGAGATGAATTTAACATCTTAATAAATAAGGGATGGGTGAAGATTATTGATGATGGATTAGGACATTAACATAATTAAATTCCGGTATATATAAGAAAAAATGGAATTTTACCTCTTGAATTTTTCTTCTTGAGAACCTCCTTAGGGAAATTGGTTTGGGTATTTTTTTGAGACCAAAGGATCCTAGATGTGTGGAATATGATTGGAAAAATTATTGGTAATAATTTAACAATCTTCATATCTTTTATGTTTTGAGGAGAATTGTGGTGAGGGGTGGTATTTATAAGGGAGGAGAGGGTTGTTTTTTCATTATTTTATTATTTTGGCTCATGACTATAAATATTTTTAATATTATCACTATATATATAACTAATTAACTAATTTTTAATATTATGGGCTTAGATCATCCATACATCATCTATGACTCAATAATTCATATATTTCTTAAATATTGTAAATTAACATATTTCATTATTGACCCAAAATTAAACTATTTTAGAAAAATAACAAAAACTTACCCTAACCATTTTCAGACCTTTAATATTGAAAATAGAACACTATTTTATGAATATAATTTTCTAAAAATGAGAAATTTAAATTTTAATTGAAATAAACTTTTATTTAAAAATTATGTTTGTAATGATATAACTTATTTTATGACACCTTAAAAAATTAATTAATGCCTCATAAAATTATATTTTAATCATAGGACAAAAAAATATTAACTTATGAATCTATTTTTATTAACTGAAATTTTCATTTAAAAATATAATTAGTTATAAAATAATAAATAAAAATTTTGGTTTTTAAAAATACAAATACTTTATTTATCATTTTTAAAGAATCTACATACTTATAATATGATTTAATTATATCTTAATTTCATTTATGAGATTCATAAATCTTGATTATTATTTATTTGGAGGGGTTACTAATTAAATGACTATTATTTTTGAACTGGATGAAAATCCAAGGGAAATTGATTTTTTTTTGCATTTACTGGACATGCTGTTTTACAAACCATGCATCAAAATGATATTAATAGAGATAGAAAAAATAAGTGTATTGTTTTTGGACTTGGGTAAAATCTTGAAGGGTTGTTATGGTGTGTCATTGTGTTTTGAGAGTTTCAATGTTTAGAAAACCCATGTTTTTAGGGTCTTCTAGGGAACAAGTTTTTCTAAAACCATATGACCCCTAGTAGAAAAGCATGTAGTTACAAAAGGTGATCAGATGTTTTCCACACTTGATGCACACAATTCATCCAAACTGTTTACCTAGATCACACATTTAGTACCACTAAGGCAGTACCATAACACTATTCATAGTATAGTTTGCATAGGTTTTGGCTAACTATGTGGGAAACACCATGTGAGGGGAGTTTTAAGACAGGCGTTCCACACAATTAGCACACTGTTTGGACAAATCGTGCGGCTAAACCATGTGACCCAACTTTGAAGGTAAAATTACATTTTTAAACTGAATGAAACATTATATTTCTTCTCCGTTTTGTTTCCTCCTCTAGTGTTTGAAACCATCACCTCTTCCTCCATGGGTTTCTTCAATGCCTAAGATATGATCCAAGATATATCCCCCATGTGTTGTCTAAATGAAGTGATGTATGTATCTACAGATCTATATTGGGAAGATCTTGATTCCTTTTGAATCATTCTTCATTTAGTTTCTTCATGATTATATTATCAAAGAGATATCTCATTATCCCTATTTTCAGGGAAAATATATATTTTGTCGCTTTCTTCCAAATCGGATCAAATAAGAGTTTTGAGATTGGATGAGTAATATGGCCTTAGCATGAGGTAGGTGGCTTATGACTTTCCACAAAATTTTATGCCATTTAGTATCAAGCGTTGTTGCGATGGAAACCAACAATTTCCGCATGTTGCTTTATAATTAGTTCTTCAATATTAAATTAATCCTCACCCCATAATACTTGAATATTGGACATTGTTTAGTTAATTAGATGATATTGAACACATTTATGGACACCCCTTGAGTGTTCCATGTAGAATTACCCCTTTTTAGATAAATGTGGTTATGGATGGAACACATTCTAAGTATTCATCTTAGACTATAATTGGATCTTTACCTTTAATGTAATAGTCTAAATGATAATGAAACAGTATTAATTCCATTTTTACTTGTTTGAATTGAACCACCATGTTTTGTACTTATTAGAAAATTATTATTTAATGTGAATTTTGTCATGATTCTTATATTTGATACTTAATTTTAGATTAATGAAATGTTGATAAACAATGATAATTTTTATAATAAAACCCTTCAATGGAGGTACAATTCCTTCTAAATTAAAATGTATTTATTAGTGATATAAACGATGCTTATCATTTTTCATTGGATTTCATTTATGCATTGATTTCATTGTTATGGATATTTTTGTGGGATGTTTAGATCATTTCCCTTAGAGATTTCCCTAAATCAATTTCCCCTAAATGGTCGAATGTTTATTTCCCCAAACATCTAATTATCTTCCATATTAGCCTTAAAATATATTTCATCAGAGGCATGAGTATTCAATGGTATCAAATAAACCTCTTAGGAGATTGACCCACTTATGGTTGGAGTTTTCCAAGTAGGTAATTTACTTAATTGACTATGTGTCCTTTTAAATAGTTCATTTATATTTATGAATTTTTATTCTTTGTTTACATGTATAGGAATGGATAATTTGACTAATGGGACATCTGAGAGGTTTTCCATCACATGTTATACTTTTAATAATAATATGCATAATTCATTATGCTGGATATTGTAATTGGTTATGAATAATATATATATGTATAATTTGGATTTATAAATATGTTTTTAAGAGGTTTTGGCTCATGCCTTATGTAATGAATTCAGAGCATGAGAGGTATTTCTTCATAACACCTCTTATTATTAAAAATACATTGATTCCATTATATAATGGGATTATTAAATGAATGGAAAGAGAGGTATTACCTCATGGACATTTATTATAACCCTGATTACACCATATACATTGGCTATGGAGCAATGGTAGAAATTATGTTGAGTATAGTGATACAACAATCCCTTACACTAGGTGTTAAGTTCATGGCCTCTCACACTAGTGATAGTATATGGGTGATGGGCTTTACGTTCCACATTCCACGAATAAAGTTTTTCAATGGAGGCTCACTCAACATATCGAGTGTTATTTCATGGCATATATCACTCTATTAGTATGTAGGGAATGTACCCTATTGCTTGATCTTTTAGGATCATTTAGGAAAGTTACTGAAGTTTGAGTTACACCCTGGTCCATCCCGTAGCTAGTATTCCAGGTATTTGGCCATTAGGCATTAACACAAATGTGGTTCATATAAATGGAAGTAATATATAATTTTATATAATTATATTACTGTATATATAGTTACTGATCATAATTTTTCATTCTAGTAGTGATCCGTAGTATGTAGAGTCGTCCAGGATTCCAATTGGAAACTGATCTGACCTGTGTTATTATTTGAGTACTTTTAATTGTCTCATATTACCAACACACTACTTGATTTACATTGAATGAAATGGATTGGGTGAGACGTCATTGGTGATAGCCTACTCAGACTCTATCCCAAACCGTATTTTGGTACCATTAGTAACCTACTAAAACTTATCTCTAATGGTATTGATAAAGGGAAGTATCTAGTTTGATTTGTTTGATTCACATTACTTGGATGGATTTGGGTAGAGGATCGAGCCAGTGATCAAGATACTCATGTATCTAGTCCTTGGGAATTTATTTTTTAACTAGATTTTATTTCTTATTGTAATTCACACTACATGTAATTGTAACACCATCTTCCATACATGCATTTTTCTAAATTGGAATTGACCACTTTTATTTATTTATTATATTATTCTTCCTGCTCTGTATTGTTTTATGTGCTACTTCTTCTATATCATGTTAGTTCATAATTTATTATACCATTTTGCTACTCTAACAAGAAGGTATTGGTATTCCACTGTCACCTCTTAAAACCCTCACTGCTAGTCAATAGCCTATAGAATATGGAGAGAAATGATTAAGGCCATGTGGCTCACGAGTCCTGCAACCAGTTTAGTGGTAATTCATGAATGTTTAGTGGTAATTCATTTTAAGAATGTTTCAGTACATGGTAAATAACATGTTTGGGACTGATCACCCCACCAATGGGGAAATGACCAAGGGGCCAAAGATGGGAATTTTTGTTCTGTCCTATTGATATTACGTTTGATTATTATTTTAACAATACTAAATGGTGTAATTTATACTACATATTGAATCATAAGATTTATTTTATAACACCCCATGATTTCAGAGTATGTTATCTCTTCAATGTAATTCAATAATAGATGCAACATGAAACACCGATTTTGAACACACCACAACTTACCAAAATAGTCATTCCAAAAAGCTGTAATGAATAGTGTTAATAGAATTTTGAAAATGGGATTAATTTTAAATTAATAAATTCATCATGTAGGTTTTTAATTTCATAAAATAAACTTTATTTTTTAATACTGAATATCAAAATTAGCATAGGGTGAATTTTTGGTATTTTTCTGAAAACATTCAATTTTTGATTAGTAATGAAAAACACTACGTTATTGTTTAAAACCAAATTTTTTTTAAGTAATTAGTTATTTTATGTTAATTTATTTTAGATAAAAATAGATATATAATACCTATATAAGTTAAATGTAATTCATTAGCATCATTTTATAAAAATTTTAGATATATAAAATTTTATTGAACTTTTTATTGTCTTTTACTAGCCTCGTTGGAGCATTTCCATAATGGTATAAAACTTAATTTTATCGGTTCTGTCAGTTGAACATCAAAAATCCAAGAGAAATGGTTAATATCAGTAAGTAAAATGTGGTTCAATAAGATGAAAATAATTTTTGGTGAATGGTAACTTTTGACTATTATTTACCACAGTGAAAAGTATATAGAGTAATTACGGGTAAAAATGATATCATAATTACCATAACTGTAGAGGCTCGGTGCTTGACGTACATGGACATTACATTAATTTTTATAAATACTTAATACATAACAAAAAACAGACACACAAGGACCGTAATAGTTTTGTGTCTTTGGAAACTTGGAAAAATAATCTTCTAATCGTGGTGAAAGATCTTCAACATCTCCCATAAAGATATTCCCATTTTCTTTTCTTACCTAAAACCTTTCTTTATATCATGGGGAAAATAAAACATATAAAGGGTGAGCTCAAATTCTCAGTAAGGGTAATCATATAGAACATAAAACAATCCATAAACATTTGAATGAAAAAACATGAACATAAAATCTAAACATCAAAATCTTGAGCAACGACATAAATCATGGATGTACATAAGCCATAGATCATAATAAAACATCAATCATGATAAAATATCTTGGAAATAAAACTTGTAATTGTGTAAAAACATTAATCACATGATATGATTTCCATAGTATTGAAGGCATTACTGCCAAGACCATCTTAGTGGACAATGTCCTTTACTGAACCAGGTTTACTTGCCGTTCCAGCCGTGTATTACTGAACCATATTTACTTGGAGTTTCAGCCATGTCTATCTCATGAGATATAAATCTTTACCCAATGCATTGGAGGGAGATATAGTTCCCACCCATCTCATAATGAAATCATTCTTTCTTGTGCCACAAAATAAACATAAAACATTTATCACAACCCAAAGAATAAAATGGGTTTCATAAACATCATCCCATCATAACATAATCCATATAAAACAAATGGATAAAATTTCATCATAAGAGAAGTAAAACCATGTAAATCATAGAGACATTATTCTTGAAACTTACAGATATGAAATAATGTCATCTTAGATGGAAAATGGTTTCGATAAAGAACTTGAAATGAATTCATGAGGAAAAAATCCTTTCTTCTTGAAATCATTTTCTTTTCATAAAATGCCATGAAATTTTAAAAGAAATAAATTTTGTTGAAAATAGTCATGAAATCCTTTGTTTGAAGATTCATGAAAATAAGGCTTTATAAAACTGTAAAAATCCTTTCATGTCGTATAAGTAAAAAAACAGTCTTCTTGTACTTTTGTTGGAAAAGTCAAAAAAGTACCTCGTAATGTAAACAAAATAAAGATTAGTTACATAACATGTAGTAAAAGTAAAAAATGGGTAAAAATGAATTTAAACATACATGAAAACATATTTAGAAAACCCAGACATGGATGATAAATATAACCCCAGTGAATACTTACGAATAAACAATCTAGGATAAAAACGAGATTGGAGAAGTTATCCCTTACCTTAGGTCCGATATGCTTCGTACGTATCCAAAACTCTTGTATAATTATTTAAATAATTTCATTGACTTTTTATAGAATCATATTCATTGTTATGATATCATATATGGTTCACTTATTACTTTATATTACCCGTTCTTTTGTAAATCCCATTTTAAAGCAACGTTTTTGGTAAAATCATCTTATTTATCGTATGTGTTTGGACATGTTGTTAATGATGTTATTTTTACTTATATCATGATTTAATTACTTCCAGAATGTAAATAATGATTTATATATCATATATATTCATTATATATCTAGCATATACATGTATTTATAATAGTACATAACATATGGAGGTAAGAAATGAAATGCACCGTTCATGGAGACGGTAAACCGTACGTACACATGAACGCTACATTCATTTATATTTATTATTTTAATGGAATAGGTATATTATAATTCCATTATAATATCATATATAATATCATTAACTCCATCATTTATACATCCCACATAATGCATTAACGAATCACATCACTTTGAGGGGGCGGTAGTCCGCACTTCCTCAAATGAGATTATCGAATTTACCGACTATGGAAACCATAAAGGCTTGATATAATTAGGAATTAAAGAAGAATAAGGAAATAATAAACATAATATATATCATATATAAATACAGTTCCATCAAAATGGCCACAATGAGAGGCGGTAGGAGAAAATCGAACAATCATCGTTTCGTGAGGCGTTAGTTTTCCATCCACAGAAACATTATGTTCTTCATCCATTAGATGGAGGTGTGTGTAATTTTAGTTCTAATCCTTCTAATAAAAACATACTACTATTTTTAGGATACTGTTTTTGTTACAAAATAATGGATTAAAAAGAGTTTAGGGGTTAGAGAAGTAGAATAAAAGAAAACAACTTAAGAGAAACTATTACCTTTAATTTGGGTAACTTCTTTTGTTTTGAACCAAAAGGACTTCTTGAAGTGCCTTATGCATAATTTAAGGATTCTAGGGGGAGTAGAGGGATATATGGAGATTATTTGGGCAGAGTCTAGATGAGACAAAAGGCTTGAGAGGTGTAAGGAATAGCATAGAGGTGGTCTCCTTTTATAAGGGAGAGGATGGGCTCTTTAGGAATGTGTGCAAACATTATTTTATTATAAACTTATATTCAGTTTCAAGAGGTCCAAAGCACATTAATTTCGATGATAAGATGAATAATATTCGAAATAAAATCATATAATAGAAATTGGATAGGTTTTGGATAATAATTTATTCATTATAATAGTATTTATTTAAATCATTTATTAATGAGGTAAATACTGCAATATTATTGTGTCATAAATAATTTAATTTATTTGATGTCTAAAAATTATAAAACAAATACAAACATGTAGCAAATAATTTTATCTATCCAATTAATATTTATAGTCGAAAAGATAATTTATATATCCCCTTATAAAAATTAATTACTAAAGGATTTTTGTTAATGCCAATTTTGTCTTTACATTAAATTAATTAATCTAATGTGTCATTATCATTCATTAGTGGCTCCATGGGGTCCCAAAATCGACCCAAGGATGACCATGGTCGGAACTTACTCATCCAATAAGGTTTATACAAGTTCTAAGGTAATTTTGAATTATTATAATATTCTTTTAATCTTGAATTACCCTATTTACTTTTAATCGTGGTAAATAATGTAAAAAGTTAGTATTCACAAAAAATTATTTTTATCTAATTAAACCACATTTTAACCCTTTATATTAACCATGTCTCTCAAAGTTTCGAAATTCAACTCACATAAGCGGTAAAATTATGTTTTATGAACAATTGCAAAAGCTCCTAGGAGGTGGGTAAAAGAAAGTGAAAAGTTCAATACAATTTTTATAAATATAAAATTATTATAAAATGATTCCAATGAATTTCATTGAACTTATATTATGTATATATTTTGACCTAAAAAAAATTTAAATCGAATAAATTATTATTTAAATAAAAAGTCGGTTTTAACAAAAAACTCAGTGTTTTCACTATTCATCAAAAATTAATGTTTTTCAGAAAAATAAAAAAAATTCAGCCTAAGCTATACTTGATATTCCAAATTCCAAAATGATGTCTATTTTTCCAAATTAAAAACATAGAAGTGGCATTAATTAATTTAAAAATTAATTCATGTTATTGAAACAAATAGCGTGGTTTTAAAAAACAATACCTATCAAAAGATCATCACTTGTTTATGTCCAATTTCAAAGTGAAATTAATTCCAATGACCAAAATTAGATTAAATGGTAAAAATATATTCTAATTAAACTTTAAAACCAATTAAAAAGATAATCCAGCCATATAAATTATTGCAATGAAAAAAGTTGTTTTTAATAAAAACAGATCGTGTTTTTACTATTCATCAAAATATAAAAGTTATCAGAATAATAAGAAAATTTTATCCAAATTATATTTTTATATATTGATTCCAAGGAAGAATTTTATTTTGTCAAATTTAACTTATAAACATGTCAAAATATTGATTTAATGTGGGTGCGCCATCAAAAGGCGGCAAAACTGCATTTTTTTTAATTACTTATTTTACCCGAAAAATTTATTTTGTTCTCATACCATGTTCTAGAAAATATTTAAGATGAATAATAATGTTATAAAATTCAAAATTTAGTCAATACTATTCATGAAGGATAGTTCATTATAATATTATAACCATATATTTTTGTTTAGTGAAACCTAGTATTGCGTACAACACACGCTATTGAGGAAGGTCGTGATTATGTGTAATGAAAGCCAAGTCAGTGTTGCGTGTTGTGAAAGACTCCTTTGTTGTTTCATATAACAAAATACAACCATATTTCATTTATACATTATAAAAAGTCTATACTTAATGTTTTGTAGAATAATTTCTACAAAACGAACTTGAAATTGTGTGTAACCCGAGCCAAGAATAGTGTTGTGTATACTGCAAGCTAATACAATGTTGCATATAGTGCAAGGTAATCTTGGTGTAGCATACAACAGAAGACATCAATGAAGTTGAATGAATATTTTTCATAAAATATTGGGGTTTTATAGTAACACATGTCCTAATTCAATTGGATAAGTTTAATTCAAACAAAAACCACTTAAAGAATTATATATGATCCTTTAGGTCCACTTGGATTAGATTAAGAAATTTATTATTATTTAATTTAAAGAAGAGTTAAAAGTGTTAAAATCAAAGGTTAATAACTAAAACATTTTTAATATACGGTAAACCGTAATATAAATTCGACTATAAATATTCATTAGAAGGATAAAACTATTTCCTACATAATTGAATTTTATTTATAATTTTTAGAGATTAAATAATTAAATTTATTTTGGACACAATGATGATGTAGTAATTACCTTTTTAATGAAATATTAAAATAGTTTATATTATAAATATTAAAATAAATATAATTTAAAAGGTTTTATAACATCCAAGAATTTTCTAGGTGAATATGACATGTTTTGGTGGATTAAATATATCATGTTCTAAGTAATCAAATTGGGATGACTTTCACAAAAACAAAATACAAAATAGTGTAAAAATTAACATAAATTTATTTTTAAAACAAATACTATATTATAGGTTGATATAATATACCTAAAAATATAAGGTTAGGCCAAAGGAATAAAATAATATTATATATGTCATTAATAAACCACTTGTGCTTCTCTTGGAAGTTTCGAGTAAGTTTATTTACCATATACTGTAAGAATACAAGAATACACGGTAAACGTTAACCTATTTAACCAACAGTTAAATATAAAATATAAGTTAAGAGTGTAACCTCAACATGTCTTAATCCTATTGGATGAGTGATTTGTGATCCATAACCCCATTATCCTTGAAATAAATCATTTTTCTTCGATTAGAAACTGAAAATGATTTAATTATATAATAATATTTCGAGATTTTCCTAAAGTGACCCCACCTTTCATATAAACGAGAACTTCCCCATATCTTAATCTGACACATCCAAAGCCTTTTGGCCATACCAAAACCTGCCCGAATATCCTCCAAATATTCCTCCCTTCATCATAGAGGCCTTCCTTTGGTCATAAATTCTACTTAAGGAACCGTTTTGATCAAATCAAAAGGAAGAACTTGAAGAAGAGGTAAATATTTCATCACATCTTTCCAGTTATTTTCTTCTTCGACTTCCTCTTTATTTGTTGTTTCCATTATAAGATAATAAATCAAGTATAGTTTATATACTGTGATGTTATTATAAAAATGTTACAACCATTTTCATTAGTCTATCCATCATATAAAAGACAAAGTAATCATACGTTCGTACGTACAGATTACCGTCTGCACGTCGTGGTGTAGTTTGTTATTCAAACACTTCATTATATGGATGGGTATAATAATGAGTATAACTGATGTAAATAAAAAATATTAAATTTTAATTATTCTGTTTATTTGATATATCATCCAATTACATACGAGTTCACCATCAATATAATGATATTGTCACTCGTGCATACGTTCAGATTACCGTCTCCACGATGCGATGTTATTCCTTCCCATGTTCACTATTCAATGATGATTATAAAAAAATATACCATCAATAAGTATTTAATATATGACATAATAATTCTACTGGATAAATATATATGTACTTACATATATCTTATTCACTTATTTCCGTTCAATACGATATGAAAACGGAAACAACATTTATGCGTATGTACGGCCTACCGTCTCCATAAACGTTGTTTTCCATATCATATATATGTCTATTATACATATTTGTATTCAAAATATATATGATATATAAATCATTTTTTATATTTGTAAGTTTTGAAATCATGATCCAAGTGATACAATCAAGAGTAACAAGTTAAAATACGTATGCTATAGAAAGCGATTATTACCCGAAATGTTAATTTAACATGGAAATTATAATTAAATGGGTAGTATAAATCATAAATTAATCATGAATGATATCATAAATATTAATATGGTTCTGGTATAATTTAATAACATACTATGGTCTTTATACATGAGGATAAACATACCCTCTACTAAATGAAGTACAAGGTACGAGTTAATTTTACAATCTCTTCATTATCCAAGTTTGTTTTTATGTAAGTATCTATGGGGACATATTTATTATCCATGTCCATTTTTCATAAAAGAGTTTTCAAAGGGATTATTTTTAAGGTACTTTTTTTACAAGAACATCATTTTAAATGATTTGAATATTTATTGTTTTAAATCAATCTCATTAATATCCATGTTTTCAAAATGTTTTTTAAGGATTTATTTATATGGAAATGAATGTTTTTATATTTATAATTTGTTTCAAAAGATTCAATGTGGTATGGGACACTTTGATTTAAAAATTTATTTAAATGTCTTCCTTTCTAAATTTTGTGAAATTTAAATGTTTTCATGAAAAATGGATAATTCTATCAAAGATATTTGTAAATCATTTTCATATATGTCAACATCCTTTGAATAATTTTTTAAACTTGTTTGAAGTATATTTTTTATGATACAAATCTTTAATATTTTATTGATGGTTTTGTGATATTTTTTTACTGTGGATGTGTTATATTTATACCATTCATGGTTTATGGATAAAGTATTAACATTTCATATGCTAGTTTTAATATGAATGTTTATGTTATGTTTAAACACTTTAAAATGAGGAATGTATTGGACTTAGTAAGTGACAGGTGGAGCCCGCTATTGCTCCTCGATGCATCAGTAGGTGTCATGAGACAACTAATGTCTTGAAAAAATGCCTTGAAAAAATATTATTTGTAGTCTTGGCACTAGGCCTTGACTACGTAGTTATGATGTCTGGCATTATGCATTCCATAATTATGAAAGTGGATATTGATATTGCATGTGATTATTCAACTAGTTGAATATCCATGTGAATAAGTAAATGGAATTATTTTACTGTATCTTTTCCATATTCTTCCTATGTTTATGTTTAAAAGCATTTTATTTCATTTTTATACATTTCATTAAGGGTTTATGCTTATTTATGAATGTTTCCGCTATATTTTTATCCTTACTGAGCATCTGATCTCACCCCTTTCTATGTTTTATTTTTCCCAGTATTGAAGAAGTATTTTATAGTTGATCAGCAAGGATAGGCTAAAGGATATGATTGTGTTCAAAAGGGGAAAATGTTGTTGTTTTTGTTAGTCATTTTATAATGTAACATAACGTTCATTTGTGTAATCTATTTTCTGAGACTACTAAACCGATCGACCTTTTTGGACTTGAGTCCTTGTAATGATGCCAATGTATTAAAACAATGCACCGACTCTAGGTATCTAGGGTTGAGGCGTTACAGTTGGTATCAGAGGAAGTTTAGTAATAAACTTGGAAACAATATTTAGATAAACTCTAATTAGAGAACATTACCATAAGATAGACTTTGAGGATTAGTATAGAAGAACTACCAAGAATTTTGGTAATGTATAGATTTTGTGAGTTTTTCATGAAATACATCCATATCTGGATACGAGCAGGTAGAGGAGGCTCTAGCACAAATGTACCTATGGGTAAAACCCAAAAACACTGCTTTGAGCTAGAATTGAATGGGAACTGATGCATTACAACATTCCTTGTTTCAATCTTGGTTATGACACTCCCAGGGGATATGCTTAGGATAATTCACATATTCATTACAAGTCATTATGAAGGATTTAGAAGTAAATACTTCATCAAAAAACCTTTTATTATTATAGATTATATGAATAATCTTTTCATACTAGTTTATGTATTTTACATGTTCGGAATTATGATTGAGATTAATAAACTAACCTAGTGTAAGTCATTGTTAAGAAATGGTGCCGAGTAGAACGAATGAAAATTCCAGCAATTCACATGATTGAATGATTAAGAAGGATCATATCTTTCATGGTGTTAAGCTAAAATTTAAAATAGAAATAGTCTCCCAAATATTCTCATCATATGAATAATTTGTATCATGTGTTAGTAAGATATGTAAATAATTCTCGGAGTCCTATGGCTTTGATTGGAAGCAAGAGAAGAAAAGGATAGAGGAGAGAATGATAGATAATGGGAAGAAGGTAAAGAAGGATTTTTTATCTATGATAACTGTGGAATGAATAATCTTGGTATATTCTTGAAGGGAATGAGAGTTTGTTAAAAGTGTGGAGAAAAAGGACACCATGTACATGATTGCAAGGGTTAGAAAAATGTTTCAAATGTACAATGCTTCATCTTCATGGTTTTGGGACTCTACACGAATCAATGTCCAAATCATCAGAGTATACCCTAAATGATGCTATTGGATAATAATCATGTTATGATACTATATAATATGAAGAGGAATTATTAATAGTTCTTATGTTGTTATTAAAGTATTGTTCCATTTGATTATTGTATTAATGATGTATATGTTATAATAATTATAGAGTATATAAGGATTGTACAGCTGTACTATTTCATTAAGGACTTGAGATTGTGTGGAACCAAGAAAAGTGACTAAATTTAAGGTTATGTTTTTGGAAAATATATGGTTGAAAAAATGATAAGACTTAATATGATTCTGATACTAAGGTAGTCATTTTTGGAATAATATATCATTGATTTGGATAAATTATATTGGATATTCTTGTCTACCTTAAAACTGATTAAGGATTTGTATATTCCATCATTGTTGGAGTTTACAACATTTTTGGATATAAGAAGTATATCCAATATTCTATAAGGAATAACATAGAATGAATGTAATCAATATGGTTATATGATAATTTAGGGTGTCATCGTGTTTTAAAGGAATACATGATGATGGTATTCACATGTTATTATGTGGAAAAAATATATTCATTGTGTTTACCTTCCTTATAAATTTTTTATTGTGAGTCTGGAAAGAAGTATTTGGGATAAGTCTAAAGGTTAGAATCTATTAATTTTGACATTGCATACTAATGTTAAGGTTAAATCATTTCTTTATATTATTTTTGGATTTTCATAAAAAGGACAACCTGAAGGTCGGGCGAAAACCCTTCACGTCCGGAATGGCCATGAGACTTGAACCCACAACCGAAGGGTGAAAAACGCACATCACCTACCACTGGCCTAGGTGATGTCCTAGTTAGTATAATTTTTTTATAAATAGTCTGACAAATGAATTTAAATTAATTTTTTTTAACCCTATGCGATTAGAATTAATATAATATTTGGTAATTCTATTATCTTTTGGAGTGAATGATGAGTTTGAGGTATAAATTAGTTTTTGAAACTCTACTTGTCAAGAATATATATATATATATATATATATATATAATTTCTTCCTCTTATTCTATGAATAAATTAATTTTTAAACTTTAGAGAAGGGATCTTAAAACCAAAAATATTTAATCCTAATACTTTATGATTTGTTGAACCGATGATATTTTAAATCATCATAGATTGATGCCTTTGAGACTCTCAATTTTACCCATGTTTGGGATTTATGACCTCAATCACTTCCTATAAATATTTAATTTTCCCCTCCAATTATGTTTCTCTAATTTCTACCAATGTTCTCTTAATTTAGATCATAATATGGTGGTGACTTTTTCAATTATCTTTCCCACTTTGTAAGACTAAATTTTCATAACCTAATTTTTGATGTGGTTTTTACACAAAGGTATTTTATATTTTTAACCTTTTATTTTTGAAGAACAATTTTAATTTCTGAGGATGCAATTTATTGAATGAGGGGAGATTTTAACACCCTAAGATTTCATAGTATGTTATCTCTTCAAAGTAATTCAATAACTGGCGCAACACGCAACACTGAGTTTGGACGCACCACAACATGCCAAAATAGCTGTTCAAAAAAAGTGGTTATGAATAGTGTTAATAGAATTTTGAATTTTATATAAAATTTTAGAATACATATTATGTGTTTCTTAGATAGAATATTAGAACAAATTCATGTTTTCAAATAATAGAAGTATTTTTCAAAAAATTAAAATTTACCACCTATTAATGGAGAACCATTTTTATATATAATATTTGACACTTTTATATATTAAATTTTACAAAATAAACTTCCTCTTTATAATCGAGACATAAAAATTTAGTTTCGATAATTTTTTTGGTGTTTTTCTGATAACTTTCATATTTGGGTGAATAGTTAAAATTACTAAATTTTAACTGAAAACAACTTTTTTAATCAAAATAATTTATAGTGTTAAATTATACATTATAATGGTTTCTGAGTATAATTATATTTTATTTTATCATTTAATACAATTTTTGTAATTATAAGTAATTTCACATTTAAATTTGACATAAACACATGTAAATCTTTTGATAGTTTTTACTTTTTTAAAAACTCGTTTTTTGGTTTTGACAACGAGAATTAATTTTAAATTAAAAACTGAAACTTCTATGTTTTTTAATTTGGTAAAATAGAGTTCATTTTTCAATTCGGAATATCAAAATTATTATAGGGTGAAGTTTTGGTATTTTTAAGAGAACTTTCAATTTTTGATAAATAGTGAAAACACTACGTTATTGTTTAAAATCGACTTTTTATTTAAGTAATTAGTTATTTTATTTTAATTTAGTTTAGGTATATATATATATATAATACATATATATTTTCAATTTAATTCATTGACATCATTTTATAATAAGTTTAGATATAAAAAATTTTATTGAACTTTTTACAATTTGTTACTAACCTCCATAGAGCATTTCCAAATTGGTATAAAACATAATTTTCCCGCTTCTGTGAGTTGAATTTCAAAACTCTAAGAGACATGGTTAATAACAATAAGTAAAATATGGTTCAATAAGATGAAAATAATTATTTTGAATAGTAACTTTTGACTTTTATTTACCACAGTTAAAATTAAATAGAGTAATTAAGGATAAAAATGATATCATAAGTACCCTAACACATAACCTAATTCTATTGGATAAATTAAATTCGACCATAAAAAACCTTAGGAATAAAATATGATCATTTATGTCTACTTGTATTAGATTAGGACATTTATTATTATTTAATTTTAAAGAAGAGTTAAAAGTGTTAAATTCAAAGTTCGATAACTATACCATTTTTAATATAGGTTTACACATAAGATATACCCGACTATAAATATTCATTATAAAGATATAACTATTTTCTAAATAATGGTATTTTATTTATAATTTTTAGAGATTAAATAATTTAATTTATTTTGGACACAATCATGATGCAGTGATTACCATCATAATGAAATATTAAAATAGTTTATATTATAAATATTAAAGTATATATAATTTCAATGTTTTTCTAAAATACCAGTATTTTATAGGTTAATATAAAATATTAGGGATGATTCAATGTATCTTTTTTGAAGTAATCTAGTTGTGATGACTTTCAAAAAAAAATACCAAATAGTGTCAAAATTGACAGAAATTAATTTTTAAATCAAATACTATATTATTGGTTGATATACTATTCATAAAAATATAAGGCTTGGAAAAATTACTTAAATAATATTATATATGTCATTAATGAACAACTTGAGGTTCTCATGGATGTTTAGAGTATGTTTTTTAACTCTACAATGTACGAATACTATAAGACATGGTAAAAGTTAAACTATTTAACTAGGAGTTAAATCTAAACAATATGGTTATAATTGTAACCTAAAACTATATAAAACCTATTTTTTGAGTGGTTTTGAGACCCATAACAACCTTAACCTATAAATAAGTCATTTTGGATCCATTATAAATAGAAAATGAATTTATTATAAAATAATATTTCAAGGTTTTCCTAAAGTGACCCTCGACTCTCTTATAAAATGGAACTTCTACTTCTCTAAATTTCACACCTTAAAAGCCTCTTCTCTCAGGCAAACCCTGCCCCAATATTCGAAAAACATTCCTCCTCTTATCATAGATGCATAACTTTGGTCAGAAAGCCAACCTAAGGAGCCCTTTTGATCAAATCAAAAGGAAGAACCCGAAGAAGGGGTAAATATTTCATCACCTCTTTCCAGTTCTTTTATTCTTCCACGTCCTCTTTCTGTCTTGTTTCCTTTCTTAGATAATAAATCCATAATCTTCTATATACTATGATGTTATTATAAAATTTTTACTACCATTTTAATTAGTATATCCATCCTATAAATGACAAAGTCACCATACGTGCGTACGTATGGATTACCATCTCCACGTCATGGTGTAGTTTTTTATTCAAACAATTCATTATTTCGATGGGTATAATAATGAGTATAACTGATGTAAATAATAAATATAACATGTTAATGATTATTTATATATCCTATACCAACCAATTAAATACCATTTACCAATCAATATTATGATATTGTCGCTCGTGCGTACGTACAGATTACTGTCTCCACAACACGATGAGATTCATTTCCACGTTCACCATTCAACGATGATTATAAAAATATATATCATTAATAATTATGTAATATATGACATAATAATTCTACTTTAGATATATATATATATATATCTGCTTACATATATCTTATTCACTTAAATCCATTCAATACGATATGAAAAAGGAAACCGTGTTTATGCGTACGTACGACCTACCGTCTCCATAAACGGTGTTTTCCATATCATATATATGTCTTTTATTCATAATTTTATTCTGAATATATATGATATATAAATCATTTTTTATATTCTGGAAGTATTTCAATCATGATATAAATGATACAATCAAGAGTAACAAGTTAAAACATGTATGATAAAGAAATCCATTATTACCCGAAATGTTAATTTAACATGGAAATTAATATAAAATGGGTAGTATTAAGTCTTAAATTATTCATTTATGATATCATAAATATTAATACGGTTCTGGTATAATTTAATAACATACTACGTTCTTTATACATGAGGTTAAACGTACCCTCGACTAATGGAAGTACAAGGTAAGGGTTAATTCACAATCTCTTCCTTATCTGAGGTTGGTTTTACATAAGTATCTACGGGGACATATTTATTATAAATTTCAAAGTTTCCTAAAAGGGGTTTCAATGTTATTATTTTTAAGGTTGTTTTTTTACTAATACATCATATTAAATGTTTTAAATATTTATTCTTCTAAATCATTCTCATTAATGTCCATGTTTTCAAAATGTTTTTTAAGGATTTATTTATATAGACATGAATGTTTTTAAAATGTTAATTCCTTTAAAAATTTTCAATCTGGTATGGTACACTTTGATTCAAAAATTCCATTAATTTTCTACCTTTTTAAATTGTGTTACATTTAAATGTTTTCATGAAAAAGGGATATTTCTCTCAAAGAGTTTTATAAATCATTTTCATATATGTCAACAACCTTGATGAATTATTAAACTTGTTTGAATTTTATTTATTATTGTAAAAATATTCCATATTGTACTGAAGGTTTTGTGATATGTTTGACTGTGGATGTTTTATTTTTATACCATTCATAATTTATGGATAAAGTATTGACATTTCGTATGCTAGTTTTAATACGAAAGTTTATGTTATGTTTTAACCTTTTCATACGAGGAATGAATTGCACTTAGTAAGTGATAGGTGTAACCCGTTATTACTCCCCGATGCATCGGTAGGTCTCATGAGACAAACTATTGTCTTGGCACAAGGACTTGACAAAATCTTATTTTTCTTCTTGGAACAAGGCCTTGACTATGTGGTTATGAAGTTTGGCATTATGAATTCAATCATTATGAAAGTGGCTATTGATATTTCCTGTGATTATTTGACTAGTAGAATATCCATGTGAACAAGTAAATTGAATTATTTTATTGTATCTTTTCCATATTACTCTGAAGTTTAAGTGTAAAATGCTTTTGTTTTAGTCTTATACATTGCCTTAAATGTTTATTCTTATTTATGAAAGTTTCTGCTATATTGTTATCCTTACTGAGCATCTGAGATCACCCATTTCAATGTTTTATTTTTCCTAGATTTGAAGAAGTATTTTATTTTTGGCCTACAGGGATAGGAGAAGGGATATGATTGTGTTCAAAAGGGTACAATTTTGTTGCTGTTGTTAGTCATTTTATAATGTAATGTTACGTTCATGTATGTAATCTATTTTCTAAGACTGTTAAACTGATCTGTATTTTGGGAATTGATTCCTTGTAATCATGCCAATGTATTAAATAATGCACTAACACTAGGTATCTGGGGTAGGGGAGTTATATATATTATTTTCCATTGGCTCGGTATGTCAAGGTTAAAGTATGACCTACATCATTGTAGGCACAAATTAATTCACATGTCAGGCATATTCCATTCCATGTGGTTGTATTTATATGTTTCTTGAAGATTTGAATTCTGTACCTTGATTGATATGTCATGTTAGGTATTTAATACTATGGTAGATTTATAACAGTTTAGGTAATTCTTATATTTCTTTTTTTATAACAATCTTGGGTGATTATATTAAACACTTCCTATCTCTTTATCATGCCTTGCCTATTTATATAACTGTGATATGCATTTGAAAAAAGTAATACATTTAAAACATTACTAAAGTAAAATATTAAACTATACTGATTTCAATTAATGGGAGCTATATTAATGACCACAAAGTGCATGGTAGATTTTTGGATCGGTAGATTACCAACCATATAACTGATCCATTATGGATGAACATGGTATATTTTCAAATGGTTATAAATGTAATGGTTGTTTAATTTTTATGTAAATTATTTGATTAAAGTTACTAAAAATGTGCAAATGGACACAAGTAGGTCAATTAGGGCATGTTTCTTTAATATAACTGAATTTGGGTGTTTTGAAACTTTAATAATGAAGAAAACACTATTTCATTACATTCTGATGAAACCATTTTGGTTAATGGGACCCTCTTCAATCACCTTATCTGATTAAAGGAATTTATATGATAATGCTACTAATAAATATGGGATATCTATAAATGTTTAATTTGTTTTAAAAAGTTTTATAATACTTTCCTATATCGATATATCTATAACCAAGTGGCTTTGTTCTACAAATGGTGTTTGAGGTTTTGATTAATTTTTTTAAAGTATTAAATATTAAAATAAAATCTATCTAATGACTTGAAAATGGAACCTAAATTAGTTTCCTTGGATTGAGCCCTCATGTAATGGTACATTAAACATCCTTTAAGTTGTCTAGGAATGGAAACATGAGCGTTTTATATAGTGAATTTTAATTTATAATTGGATAAAATAATAGGATCTTGATCCTAGTGACTTTTGTTTAGGGAGACCTAGTGATAGGTTTGAAACTTGTGATTTGTATGGCGCTATCATGTGGTAGGTTTCACCCTTAGAGAATAAATTCCATAGTAATTATGTGAGTTTTTTAATGTTTAGTGTTTTCGTTTGTCATTGTTCCCTATAGGAATCATAGCCTCATAATGAAAAACATGTTCGATTAGGTCTACATTATATCACTGACTCTTGATATAGGCATGAGCATTGAGTAATTCTCTGTTTCTGTTGATTAGACATACCATGGGAAAGGTTTGTTGCTTAGCAGGTCCTGGAAAAACTTCTTCTTCCTCAGTGATTCTCGAATTGGTATGGCATCCTCTAGGTTTTAGGTCATATAGGGGTATACGTATTTGGGATAAATATCTTGTATGGAAAATATTATATTTGAATTCATAGGGAATAAATCCTATTATTAGTATCGAGAATGTTTCCTCTTGTTTCTAAATCCTCAGGGTAGTGTTCGTCCACGTATGTGGTACCCATAAAGTGGTAAATGTTATGAAGAACTGGTTGAGTTTGGTATAATATTTGAGGGTTGTGCTACTGATTACATTCTCAGGTCATATATTTAGTAGAGTGACCTATCATGTAATGATATCAGGATCATCCCAATGCTCAGGAAGGCTTTCTAGATACAGGGGAGTTTTGACACACCTGTCAGTTTGGTTTGGGATTTAATGCCAAATTCCTTACATTTGTGTTTAAGGTGAATATTACCTAGTGCATTTGTGAGTGGCTGGACTACCTATCTCTTTTACTATGATGGCTAGGTCGCTCCTAAGGTGGGGATCATTGCATTAGATTTAGTGAAAATGTGTTTGTGTATCATCGGTAGAACAACATTGAAGTGGTATGCTCTATATACGACCCTGGTGGAACACCATTGGTCTCAGCTAAACTTTAGTGTCTATGTCTGAATGACCTTGTGATGCCTTGGGTGGTAAAGGATTATGATCAGTTAATGGTGATGCATCTATAGGTGAAGCTAAGCTTCTTCTAAGAAGTCAAAAAATTCTGGCTTGACTATTCTTTTTTCAAGTTATTGGGTTTGATTTACTAGAAGCCATGAAAATACTTTTAGTGTTTTTAGATTAGTGGATAAAATGTACCCAATCGTAATGTCATCCTTGATACACTAAGTGATAACTAGTCTTACGTCATTCTAATGTTTTAAAATCTGTTGGTACTGTCTCAGTGGTTTTCTCATTATTTCACACTGATGCATGGTCTTCTTTGAGGTCTAGTTAGTTTATAGTGATATGTCGTTTCCCATGTTAGTGAAAATTATATAGACTCTAAGAGAACTATCATTTTCATCTAACTTGAATGACATGCAGATTCTGCTCTAGGCTTAGTCTTAGTTAATGTATTGATTTGGATGTTGGGGCCTTGTTCCAATGTCTAACATGTATATATAGAATGAACTACATTTGGATAGCTCCATAGAGTACAATTATTTGAATCCACAGTTACCCTGGTCTTGTGTCGATATCGGAGGTAATGTTATAAAGGGTAATGGTTTATGTGGGCTGGAACAAGACAACAACCTTACTCATGTTTTTCCATGAATGTTCAATACTTCAAGTGGTGATTTAACAAGGCAACATCACTACATGTCATGTATAGGATTTGGTGAATGGACTCGTAGTAAATGATATTTTCCTTGGAAGAAGGCGTTACAGTGTAGTTTTTGATATCCTGGCCATCTAATCCATAAATATTTGAGAATGGTCAAACATAGGGGGAATGACTTATTAACATTCTTTTCAACTATATAAGGTCGAAGAGAGACATTTGAATGACACGTCTCTAGGTTAAGGTGGGTGTGGTTTAATGTTCGGTGTTGATATTCAAGGAAATAATTCATAGACAGTTTCTGTTATGTCAATAAATATTAGACTATTTATTTTCAATGGGGTCCCTGATATGATCCTACATATAATCAGGTTCACTCAGATAAAGAAAACACATCTAGAGAATCTTTATAATTCATAAAACATGCTTAGAAAGGATATTCCAACAATGGTGGTACCGTGGCATGGAATTGGACAATTTATAATGTGACGACCTTTGGTGTGGAAAACCAATTACCATATTTCTAATGATACGATGATGTGATTCTGTCTCTAGATAATCAGGTGGATTAATCACTCCCTATATGTTTTTTTGGAAAACAGGTGTTTTATTGGTTTTTGACAGCTTATGTGTCTTATGATTAAAAAATTATTGAGTTGTATTGGGAATTTGGAAACATAACATGGCCATTTGAATGAGGATTCATGACCCTTAAAAGACTATTGATGTTTTCATTTTTCCTGAATGATTATTGGGGATGAGAAGTACAATGGTGGAGAGGTTTTAATGAAATATTTTTTTTGAATCGGATGAAAATCCAAGGGAATTTGAATTTTCCCATTTACCGGACATGTTGATTTGCAGACTGAGATTCTGAATGCTATTATGAGAGATGGAACAGATTAGTGTGTTTTTTCTTTTGACTTGGTTAAAGTCCAAAAAGGTCCTTGAGGTGTCTCATAGAGTATTGGGAGACTCGGGGTCCAGAAAACCCAAGATTGGAAGGTCTAATAGGGTGCACGATTTGTCTGAAACCATGTAGCCCACTACAAGAAGTCATATAGTTATATATGGGTAACAAATGTGCCCCACACGGGATATTCACGGTTTTCCAAAACCATGTTCCTAGACTGCATGGTTAGTTCCACTTAGTAGGTAACCTCACACTCTTCACCACATTGTTTTCGCAGAGTTTGGCTAACCGTGAGGGAAAACCATGCGAGAGGGGTTTCTATGGTAGGGGGTTTTGGACTCCTCATGTGTTAATCATGTTTTAATGATAAAAGATCCTATTAATTCAATGAAAACTTCTTAAACATATGCAATTTATCTTAAATCATGTGTATAGATGATTAGTATATTTATGCTTTAAATAAACCTTGTGCACTATATCTAATTTACTTTATAATGATTTCATTGATGAATAATTAAGTCTAACCAATTCTTTGAATATCACTTCTTATGTGTAAATACAGATATTTGGCTAAGCCTGATAAAAATGACCCAACCACCAGTTGTGTTTTTCTGGATAAGGAACCATAAACCGTGACTATCCAAACACCGTGACCATCCAGACATTGTGGCCATCTAGAAACTGTGACCATCCAGACACCTCGGCCATCCAGTCACCGTGACTATATAGACCCTATGACCATCTAGACACTATTACTATCTAGACACTGTGACTATCCAGACAATGTAACCATCCAGACACTGTGACGATCCAGACACCATGACAATCCAGACATCGTGACCATCAAGACACCGTTTCACGAAGACACCATTTCATGAAGATACTATTTACAGAGAAACTATGACATAGTTTCTTAATCAATTTTTTTGTATTTCAATTTAATTTCGAACAGTCATATTTGAAGTTTTTAAATTCACTGAAATAATTAATGTTTCATTGTAGACATATCATCTGATAGTACGAGGTGCAGAATACATGCATCCTGTCATCTCCAACACATTTACACCATGAATAAAAGAGAAGTGCGCCCTAGATAAAGATATATAATAATAAAGAATTACACATGAGTTTTTCTAAAAACAAGAATAGACACAGGAAACTAAACAGTCATGTAGAGAATAAGAATATACCATGAATCAATAAGCTGGAATTCATAAATCAGAATCATCGAGCACATCTTTGCATAGTCAAAACCATAATGAAAACGAGCCAGATCTAGCTGACTTACGATACCTTATTTTCCATGAGAGTACTTGGTTTCTGTATCTGCTTCATCCTAGAAGTCCGGAGATACATAGACTAACACTCAGAGCACTTCTAAACTTATATCATCATTTCTGTTCTATTGTGCAGTATTTTTTTTATCTTTTGAGAAGTGTGTGTGTCTATATATAAACACACACTATCTCCTACATCAAACTGAATGATACAGGATATACTTTATCTTATATTTTTTATACCTGTGTATTCCCACATATAAGTGTTGAAAAAGTACCTATGTGACTTGTTAGTGTTTAACCATGAAAAAATATGGAAGAGGTCGTGTGTCCTGGATAGTCCTGTGTGTTGTTCTTAACATTGATCCAGGGTGTGGATCATGTTTATTTATATAAACTGCTTGGTGGAAAGTGATCACCCAGTAGAGTGGATTAGGTCTCGGCATGAGACTGAACCACTTGTTTTATATCATCCATGATCTTTATTTTAGTTGTCTCTGTTTTACTGTTTAATTCAGAATTAACTACATTTACTTTGATAATTAATCTTGGAATGAATTTGTAATTGTATTGCCTTATTATAATAGATTAAAAATTAATGTTAATGAAAAATATTAAGTTTACTGAGAATTAATCAATCTTCTAATAAGTTATTTAAACATTCAAACGTTTATAACAGTATAACCTTTATTAACTAGGCTGCATTTAACTTTATTGGGGAACCCTTTCAAGAATGTCTTTTAAATAGAAATTTTGAATAGATACTCAATTCACCCCTCTCTTGAGTACTCTACTCTGACTAACATTTGGTATCAGAGGAGGTTTTTAAAGACTCTTTTTTAACCATATTCAACTATGATTGTAGTTGTACTTTAAAGATCTGTAAATTTATGTCAATTCAAAATTTCTAAATCTTTTAAGTTATTTCATTACCATGGATAATAGATTGGAAGGTGATGCAATAAATAAACCACCATTATTTAATAGAAACAATTATGCTCAATTGAAAATTAAAATGAAAATGCATTTATAAATTATGAGCATTGAAATCTGGTCATCAATTATTGATTAATGTAAGATTTATGATACTGATAGAATTATTTGGGATGAACCTACCAAAACAACCTATAATAACAATTGAAAAGCTATGAATGCTTTATACTGCTCTTTAGGAGATGAAGAATTTTTTAGAATTTCAGCTTTTAAAACTGCCCATGAAATTTGGGATACATTATCTATTTCACAAGATGGAACATCTACTATTAAAGAAATGAGACTTAAAACCTATACTATTAAATATAAAAACATTAAAATGAAACCTAATGAGCCTATTTCTGACATGTATCTCAGGTTCAACGAAATTGTCAACATAATGATTTCTCTTGGACGAGAATTCAATGCTAAGAAACTGATCATGAGAATTCTCAGATGCCTACTTGACAGATAGAGAGGAACCTCAGTCTTTATTTGTAAAGACCCGTAAAATTCAAGGGAAATTTTTTCTTAATTTGCTTTAGAATTTTACAAGAGCGCGGTTTCAGACGGCACCTGATTCCGAGGCCCGGAGTGCCCGGAATCAATTTCCGAAGTTTGGCTTCGGTACGTTCAGTGAACGAACGAGCGGGAATTTCTAACTTTTGATCCGGTGCTCGGAATTGAAATCTGAGGGCACCGATGAACTCGCAGCGCCGATATTCGCTTAAAGAGACCTTTTCGGGAGTTGCGTTTGTTTCAGGTTGAGAGTTAGTTTTTGGGAGATTAGAATAAGTTAAATAAAAATATGTAAACCCAATTTTTATTTAAACTTAATAGTTAACTTCTCTCAAAGGAAGTTAGGTGTGGGACCCACACCCACATAACCTACCTTGAGAGGATTAAGTGTGGTGGGGCCCACACGAAACCTAACTTTACATCTTCCCTCAAACTCCCTTAACCCCTCTTTAATTAACATGACAATTTGTTAATTAATGTGGAGTTATCTCTTCTTTGAATTTCAAACTTTTGAAATTCTAGTGTGTTGTTGTGTTAATAAAATAAGATAGAGTTTTATTTTATTTTGGGTTTAGTTTTGTCTCCTTGAGAGAGTTGGGAAGGTTCTTCTTGTTTCTTCATCTTCTTCAACCTCGACGAAGAACATGAAGAACGCCGTTCTTCAACGAAGAACTTCTTCGCCGAAGAACACGGTTTTTCCGCGACGCCATATCCGCGACGTGACGTTCTTCTTCCGCATCATCTCTTCCGCGACGGTTTTCCACGACGAACGCCATCAACAACGACTCTTCCTCCGACGTCAAAGAAATCGACACCGATATTCCACGACTACGTCAACGTGCGACTATCGAGGTAGGGGTTCTTGAGTTCGTTGTTTTCTTTTTATTTGACTTTCCTCAAGACTTGACGAAGAACGCTCAAGTTCCGACGAAGAACGCCGCTATGCTCTTCTACGTCTTCCGTGTCAACGAGAGAGAACACCGCTTCTTCCTCGGACAACCTTCGTCGGCGTACAAGGTTTCGCCAACGACGTGCCTCTTCGGACGCACCTCTTCGTCATCGAATTTGACGAACGACGACCGCGACGCCCGACCTCCGCGACGTCGTCTTCCGCGGAACGTAGAAAAATATTCGAACCTTATACCCGAGGTAGGGGTTGTTGTATTTTGTTTATATTTAACCTTGTTCGTGGTTCATGCTTGTCTAACGTGTGGATAATTTATATAAGTGTTATTGTTTAACGTGTGGGGGGGGACCGCATAAACATGGCCGAACCCCCTCCATCGTTCTTGTTGTTTAATCTTGCGGGTGGAAGCAAGGTGGCGTGGTGCCGTCGCACCACGCGGTTAATCGTGCGTTTATTTTACGCAACACCGTCGCGCGCGCCCCATGAAGAAACATCTTGAACGCGACGCCGTCGCGCCGCGTTGGAAGAAATCAAGGCACGGCGGAGGGGCGCGGTGCCGTCGCACCGCGCCGGACGACGAAAATCGCGGCCGGTTCCGGGCCACGGCGGAAAGAGAAGACCGGCGGCCGAGCCGCCGGCGTCGGAAGCCGAAGAGGGGACCGGATTTTCCGGTCCCGTTGGAGAAAACCGGCCGGCCAACTGGCCGGCCGGATGGCATTAAACCGGGGGAAATTAATCCCCCGGCCGGCTCACAAACCCCCCCTCTTAATGAGGGGGGCGGTTTCCTTGAGGGGGGCAGGAGGCCCCCCGTTTCTAGCCAATCAAGCCCCCCACGATGGGGGGGGGGGGTTTGCAAAGGGCGCGGCATTTAGCCGCGCCACCATCCAAATCAGCGGGGGAAATAAATTCCCCCGCATGCCGCCTCCGTGCGCGCCGCCAGGCCGCCGCGCCACCGCCGGGCCGCCGCGCCACCGCCGGGCCGCCGCGCCACCGCCAGGCCGCCGCGCCGCCGCCGCGCCGCCGCGCCACCGGCCGGGTCGGACCCGGGACGGGTCAATCCGGTTCGGGTCGACCCGGTTCGGGCCGACCCATGGGGGGTCGGGCCGGGTCGACCCGGACCCGGACCCCCCGTTTCGAATCAGTTTCGGTCTTTTGGCCATAACATGAGCCACGGACCTCCGATCGACGAACCGTCTGCGGAAACGCGATCCTTGGATCGAGACGGTCGTTTCGGTATATCGCACTCAAGGTTTCGGATTACTTTGAGTTCGGCCGGGTTGGTTCGTTCACGAAACCAACCGGGCCCTCGGAGCGGAAACGCTCATATCCTGAGCTACGGACGTCCGATTGACGTGCCGTCAGCCGCGTTGTGTTCCACTTAGTGAGACAGATCTTTTGGCATACTCCGCCCGAGGTTTGGACGCAGGTGGAGTACGGTCGGGTTGGTTTTGCCTTAAAAACCAACCGGGCCCCGGGGACGAAAATGCCAATAACTCTCAGACCGGGCGTCCGATCGACGCGCCGTCTGTTGCGTTGAGTTCCTGTTGACGATACGGAACTTTTGGATACATCAACTCTGGAATTTGTGACAGTTGATGTATCAGCCTCTCGGCTCGTGGAGCAGACCCTCCGAATGAGCTTGCTGTGTGCGGGAACCCTAGTACTGGCTGCGACTGTTACTGTGTCTACTACTGCTACTACTGCTACTGTGACTGCGACGACGACAGTACAGAGATCCTGTGTGGATTCGACGACGACGACTATAGCACTCAGCGATCCTACGTGGATCAGTGCTATATGTCCTGTGTGGGCCCGATCCTGTGTGGATTCGACGACGACGACATCAGCACTCAGCGATCCTACGTGGATCAGTGCTACAGGTCCTGTGTGGGCCCGATCTTGTGTGGGTCCGATCCTGTGTGGGTCCGCGCTCAGCGGTTCTGTGTGAGCCAGCGCCTACAGGTCCTGTGTGGGCCCGATCCTGTGTGGGTCTTTGCGGGGGTTAGTTACCTATCGATCCTTCGTGGGTCCGACGACTTAGATGGATCAGAGATCATCTTTATCGTCCTTTGGTTAGTTACCCATCGATCTTTCGTGGGTCCGACGACATAGATGGATCAGAGATCATCTTTATCGTCCTTTGAAGAAGTATACCTGTGTGAGCTGAATCCTTTTTCTTTCCTGTGTGGATTGTGTTGTGCAATCCTGTGTGGATTACGTTTTTCTTTCCTGTGTGGAATACGTTTACTTTCCTGTGTGGACTGAGTTGTACTTGGGCTCGGAGGTTGGAGCGTATTTGAATTGATGACTTAGGTATATGTATGGGCATATACCTAAGCAGTGTCGGTTGTTACTTCGTGATTATACCTTTCTTCGTGGTTTATCCTTTGTGGATTTGAGAGACCTTCAGGGGTCTCGGGGTCCCTACTGAGTAGCTTATACTCACCCCTGCACGGGCTTTGCCCGCACTACGTTGTGTTGGTTGCAGACGACGGACAGCGTTGACCTTAGCTGAGGCTTGCAGAGCGGGACGGTACCCGGAGGTGGACCACTGGGCGGGACGTGCACGAAGCAGACGACGGGACCTGTGGAGCAGAGGAGCTATCTGTACCCACCCTTCAGGTGGGATTTCTAGTGGACAGCTCGGTGTAGCGGCATTTAACTTTCAGTTGCTGTTTTCCCCTTTCGAGTTGTACTTTACTTTCAGTTTGGGTTTGTATTATGGCCCATTTACTTTTCCGCACTTTCAGTTGTACTCTGCTTTTGTTTAGTGTTTACTTTCCGCTTGCTTACTCTGTGGTGTTTGTTTACTTTACAAAGGCAATGCCTTCCCTTTTTACCGGGATTTACGCCTTGGTGCTAGTCGCCAGCCCCTGGCCTATGGAAGGCGGGCTTGGGGTAGTCACGGCACGGACCCCGAGGGCGGGTCGTGACAAATTGGTATCAAAGGAGTTCGGTTCTACCGCGAACTCTGATCTTTTCTATGTGAAGCAATAATGTTTAGCGTATTGAGTGTGGTTATCAGTCCAGGGAGTCCAGTGTTGGTGTGGCGGCCGACGTATCCGTACACCAGGACCCTGACTTCTGATTTCCGACTTAATGCACGAAAACATTGATTGCGTGTGTGTTTCAAAGTTTTCTTTGTGATTTATTTGTGTCAGCTCACCAGGTATACTGTTTGATCGTGGCGCACCTGTTTCCTATTCAGGATGGCCCCACGACGGCAGCCAACTAGGGTTCCGAGAGTTGAGTGTGACGACAGCCCACCGAGCGACGAGGCCTCGGTGCAGGTCCCTTTGTCAGCAGTGGCACCGGCGGTAGCACTACCCGCCGAGCCCCCGATACTTCCAGCACCAGCCGCTGACGATGCACGTCGCCTCAGCGCACTGCATGAGTTTCAGCGCCAGCGACCGCCCAGGTTTCGCGGGGAGACGGATCCCCAGGCAGCAGAGGACTGGCTGGAGGCAGTGGTACGAGTGTTTAGGCTAGTGAGGACACCAGCAGACCTCATGGTGATCCTCGCTGCGAGCCTACTACACGCAGCAGCAGGACGATGGTGGAGCTTGATGCTCCAGGTGCACGATGAGGCATCTCTTCTTTAGACGGACTTTGAGAGCCTCTTCCACTCGGAGTTCGTCCCAGCCACCCTTCGTGCGGTGCGTATCCAGGAGCTTCTACAGCTGCGGCAGGGCAGCATGACGGTCGCTCAGTACTCGGCGAGATTTACCGATCTCTCGCGCTACTCGACCGACATGGTACGGGACCCATTCTTCCGGGCCCGGACCTTCGAGCAGAGTTTGAGACACGAGATCAGGTCATCGCTGATCTCCCTCAGCATACCGACTCAGACAGGAGTACTGGAGCGGGCCCTTCTGATCGAGAGCTTCCTTGCTGAGTCTACACCAGCACAGAGACCCACCGCAGGGCGGCACGTAGCGGAGTCTTCGGTAGCAGGTAGCCGACAGATGACTCAGGGGTCTAGACAGACCAGACCTTCAGGCAGACGACCTCAGGTCACTGGCTCAGCAGTGCAGGGCACACAGTGCGGAGCCAGTCTTTTGAGTGGAAGACAGTGCTTTGCATGCGGCGGGCAAGGCCACATGGCTAGTGACTGCCCAACCCGCCATGCGGAGGAGCAGCAGACGGTTGAGGAACCACCTAAGCAGAGGCAGAGGTTCGACCGTGGCGGTCTGCAGGGAGGAGGCGGACGAGGCAGAGGAGCTGGCCGAGCAGCAGGTGGTGGACGACGCTTTGAGGCTCTACCACCACCACCACCAGGAGGTCCACCCCGACCGCAGGGGAGAGCTCAGCTTCAGGCAACCGAGGCCTTCGATCATGGAGCTCTGGGAGCCGATGGACAGGAGCAGAACTAGTGGATACATCCTTTGTACTTCTGGTTCCTTGTTGCTTTTGTGTAGCGTCTTGTATTATGAGCTGCAATAATAAAAGACGCATACCTTTGTGATATTTTCGTTCCTGTCCTCTTTCGTGATGTTACTAGGAGGTTCCAGTTTTGGCTGTTGACTTGACCCTCACTTGTGAGACATCTACTGGAGGAGACCCAGTTACCACACACTGATGCCGACAGTGTGACTCAACCCTTGGAGGCGAGAGTAACGGTTGAATCTCTTAGTAGTAGCGTCGAGGCCTTACGACGTCATCCTTGGTATGGATTAGTATCTTCTATGTTAGGATTGACTGTTTTAGGCAAAGAATGTGGTTCATCCAGGGGATGAGACCAGATTTCTCTTTTCGGCAAAGAAGAAATATTACAGCTCTTGTGGGACCTGTGATGGTCCAGGCCACGACAAAGAAGGTTCAGGTCATCCAGGAGCGGATGAGTACAGCTCAGAGCCGGCAGAAGTCATATGCTGACAGGAGGCGGAGGCCACTAGAGTTCGAGGATGGCGACCACGTCTTCTTGCGGGTCTCACCTCGACGTGGTATTCGGAGTTTTGGCTGAGGCGGCAAGTTATCTCCGCGCTTCATCGGACCCTTCTAGGTCCTCAGCAGGGTTGGTGAGGTGGCTTATCGCCTGGCTCTACCACCTCAGTTACACCGGGTGCACGGCGTCTTCCACGTGTCTCAGCTGAGGAGATACGTGCACGACCCGACACACATCATTGACCATGGGGAGCTTGACGTTGACGATGGGGCGACTTTTTCGGAGGTTCCAGTGGAGATAGAGGATCGACAGGAGCGGGTCCTGCGTGGGCGATCGATTCCTCTTGTGCGCATCAGATGGCAGCACAGGAATCTCCAGGAGAGCACATGGCAGCGGGAGGCTCAGATGCGTGCTCAGTACCCTCATTTGTTTCCCTAGTTTTTGTTGTATCTTTACGGGGACGTAAAGCCCTGAGGTGGGAGTAATGTAAAGACCCGTAAAATTCAAGGGAAATTTTTTCTTAATTTTCTTTAGAATTTTACAAGAGCGCGGTTTCAGACGGCACCTGATTCCGAGCCCCGGAGTGCCCGGAATCAATTTCCGAAGTTTGGCTCAGGTACGTTCAGTGAACGAACGAGCGGGAATTTCTAACTTTTGATCCAGTGCTCGGAATTGAAATCCGAGGGCACCGATGAACTCACAACGCCGATATTCGCTTAAAGAGACCTTTTCGGGAGTTGCGTTTGTTTCAGGTTGAGAGTTAGTTTTTGGGAGATTAGAATAAGTTAAATAAAAATATGTAAACACAATTTTTATTTAAACTTAATAGTTAACTTCTCTCAAAGGAAGTTAGGTGTGGGACCCACACCCACATAACCTCCCTTGAGAGGATTAAGTGTGGTTGGGCCCACACGAAACCTAACTTTACATCTTCCCTCAAACTCCCTTAACCCCTCTTTAATTAACATGACAATTTGTTAATTAATGTGGAGTTATCTCTTCTTTGAATTTCAAACTTTTGAAATTCTAGTGTGTTGTTGTGTTAATAAAATAAGATAGAGTCTTATTTTATTTTGGGTTTAGTTTTTTCTCCTTGAGGGAGTTGGGAAGGTTCTTCTTGTTTCTTCATCTTCTTCAACTTCGATGAAGAACATGAAGAACGCCGTTCTTCAACGAAGAACTTCTTCGCCAAAGAACACGGTTTTTCCGCGACGCCATATCCGGGACGTGACGTTCTTCTTCCGCATCATCTCTTCCGCGACAGTTTTCCGCGACGAACGCCATCGACAACGACTCTTCCTCCGACGTCAAAGGAATCGACACCGATATTCCACGACTACGTCAACGTGCGACTATCGAGGTAGGGGTTCTTGAGTTCGTTGTTTTCTTTTTATTTGACTTTCCTCAAGACTTGACGAAGAACGCTAAAGTTCCGACGAAGAACGCCGCTCTGCTCTTCTTCGTCTTCCGTGTCAACGAGAGGGAACACCGCTTCTTCCTCGGACAACCTTTGTCGGCGTACAAGGTTTCGCCAACGACGTGCCTCTTCGGACGCACCTCTTCGTCATCGAATTTGACGAACGACGACCGCGACGCCCGACCTCCCCGACGTCGTCTTCCGCGGAACGTAGACAAATCTTCGAACCTTATACCCGAGGTAGGGGTTGTGGTATTTTGTTTATATTTAACCTTGTTCGTGGTTCATGCTTGTCTAACATGTGGATAATTTATATAAGTGTTATTGTTTAACGTGGGGGGGGGGGGGCGGACCGCATAAACATGGCCGAACCCCCTCCATCATTCTTGTTGTTTAATCTTGCGGGTGGAAGCAAGGTGGCGTGGTGCCGTCGCACCACGCGGTTAATCGTGCGTTTATTTTACGCAACACCGTCGCGCGCGCACCATGAAGAAACATCTTGAACGCGAAGCCGTCACGCCGCGTTGAAAGAAATCAAGGCACGGCGGAGGGGCGCGGTGCCGTCGCACCGCGCCGGACGACGAACATCGCGGCCGGTTCCGGGCCGCGGCGGAAAGAGAAGACCGGCGGCCGAGCCGCCGGCGTCGGAAGCCGAAGAGGGGACCGGATTTTCCGGTCCCGTTGGAGAAAACCGGCCGGCCAACTGGCCGGCCGGATGCCATTAAATCGGGGGAAATTAATCCCCCGGCCGGCTCACAAAACCCCCCTCTTAATGAGGGGGGCGGTTTCCTTGAGGGGGGCAGGAGGCCCCCCGTTTCCAGCCAATCAAGCCCCCCACGATGGGGGGGGGGGGGTTTGCAAAGGGCGCGGCATTTAGCCGCGCCGCCATCCAAATCAGCCGGGGAAATAAATTCCCCCGCATGCCGACTCCGTGCGCGCCGCCAGGCCGCCGCGCCACCGCCGGGCCGTCGCGCCACCGCCGGGCCGCCGCGCCACCGTCGGGCCGCCGCGCCACCGTCGGGCCGCCGCGCCACCGCCAGGCCGCCGCGCCGCCGCCGCGCCGCCGCGCCACCGGCCGGGTCGGACCCGGGACGGGTCAACCCGGTTCGGGTCGACCCGGTTCGGGCCAACCCAGGGGGGTCGGGCCGGGTCGACCCGGACCCGGACCCCCCGTTTCGAATCAGTTTCGGTCTTTTGGCCATAACTTGAGCCACGGACCTCCGATCGACGAACCGTCAGCGGCAACGCGATCCTTGGATCGAGACGGTCGTTTAGGTATATCGCACTAAAGGTTTCGGATTACTTTGAGTTCGGCCGGGTTGGTTCGTTCACGAAACCTACCGGGCCCTCGGAGCGGAAACGCTCATATCCTGAGATACGGACGTCCGATTGACGTGCCGTCATCCACGTTGTGTTCCACTTAGTGAGACGGATCTTTTGGCATACTCCGCCCGAGGTTTGGACGCAGGTGGAGTACGGTCGGGTTGGTTTTGCCTTAAAAACCAACCGGGCCCCGGGGACGAAAATGCCAATAACTCTCAGACCGGGCGTCCGATCGACGCGCCGTCTGTTGCGTTGAGTTCCTGTTGACGATACGGAACTTTTGGATACATCAACTCTGGACATTGTGACAGTTGATGTATCAGCCTCTCGGCTCGTGGAGCGGACCCTCCGAATGAGCTTGCTGTGTGCGGGAACCCTAGTGCTGGCTGTGACTGTTACTCTGTCTACTACTGCTACTACTGCTACTGTGACTGCGACGACGACAGTACAGAGATCCTGTGTGGATTCGACGACGACGACTACAGCACTCAGCGATCCTACGTGGATCAGTGCTATAGGTCCTGTGTGGGCCCGATCCTGTGTGGATTCGACGACGACGACATCAGCACTCAGCGATCCTACGTGGATCAGTGTTACAGGTCCTGTGTGGGCCCGATCCTGTGTGGGTCCGATCCTGTGTGGGTCCGCGCTCAGCGGTTCTGTGTGAGCCAGCGCCTACAGGTCCTGTGTGGGCCCGATCCTGTGTGGGTCTTTGCGGGGGTTAGTTACCTATCGATCCTTCGTGGTTCCGACGACTTAGATGGATCAGAGATCATCTTTATCGTCCTTTGGTTAGTTACCTATCGATCTTTCGTGGGTCCGACGACTTAGATGGATCAGAGATCATCTTTATCGTCCTTTGAAGAAGAATACCTGTGTGAGATGAATCCTTTTACTTTCCTATGTGGATTGTGTTGTGCAATCCTGTGTGGATTACGTTTTGCTTTCCTGTGTGGAATACATTTACTTTCCTGTGTGGACTGAGTTGTACTTGGGCTCGGAGGTTGGAGCGTATTTGAATTGATGACTTAGGTATATGTATGGGCATATACCTAAGCAGTGTCGGTTGTTACTTCGTGATTATACCTTTCTTCGTGGTTTATCCTTTGTGGATTTGAGAGACCTTCAGGGGTCTCGGGGTCCCTACTGAGTAGCTTATACTCACCCCTGCACGGGCTTTGCCCGCACTACGTTGTGTTGGTTGCAGACGACGGACAGCGTTGACCTTAGCTGAGGCTTGCAGAGCGGGACGGTACCCGGAGGTGGACCACTGGGCGGGACGTGCACGGAGCAGACGACGGGACCTGTGGAGCAGAGGAGCTATCTGTACCCACCCTTCAGGTGGGATTTCCAGTGGACAGCTCGGTGTAGCAGCATTTACCTTTCAGTTGCTGTTTTCCCCTTTCGAGTTCTACTTTACATTCAGTTTGGGTTTGTATTCTGGCCCATTTACTTTTCCGCACTTTCAGTTGTACTCTACTTTTGTTTAGTGTTTACTTTCCGCTTGCTTCCTCTGTGGTGTTTGTTTACTTTACAAAGGCAATGCCTTCCCTTTTTACCGGGATTTACGCCTTGGTGCTAGTCGCCAGCCCCTGGCCTATGGAAGGCGGGCTTGGGGTAGTCACGACACGGACCCCGAGGGCGGGTCGTGACATTATTAGAGAATCATATGATATCCGCAGGCTACCTATAAAAGAAATCATTGGGAAACTAATGATGTATGAAGAGGAGTTGAAAGTAAACAAGGAAGAGGAGGATGAACCAAAAAGAAAATATATTGCGTTCAAGACCTCCACCTCTAAAAATAGAGAAAAATGGAAAGTGGAAGTTTCTGTAGAAATTTATAGTAGTGAAAAATCATCTCCTGATAATTATGTGAAGATGGCACAATTATCCAGAATGTTTAATAGATTCTACAAGAAGAAGAAATTTTTTGGAAATCCTAATTTCAAGGGAAGATATGAACAAAAATGAAGTTGGAAGAAGGTTTGGAAAAGAAGTGACAGGTCTAATGAGATTTTCTACTATGAATGTAAGTGAAAAGGACATATCAAGGCCAACTGTGCAAATCTCAAGTAAAAAACGAGATTTGAAGGCAAATATAGAATGTATAAAAAGGAAATGAATTCAACATGGAGTGCTTCTGAGGATAGGTCAAGTGAAGCAAAATCTTCAAATGATGAACCATCTAACAAAGATAACATGTGTTTTATGACAAACACATCTAAGGAAACACAGGAATCTCTTGTACACAATTAATACTATTCTGGAGATGAGAGTGACTCTGAAATTATGTCCAATGAAGAAATGTTTGAGTATTATAATATTCTAGAAGATACATGAAATGAACTAAAATCTAAATACATGTCTTTAAAGAAACTACATGATCTAACCTCAACTGTTAAAACAGAACTCACTATAGAAAGAGGGAAAAATTATCAATTACTCAAAGTGAACAATGAACTAAAACTATCTAATGAGAAATTGAAAATTGATCTTGAAAGTTTTACTAATGTTAAGGATACATTGGTTCAAATTCTATGTAAATAGATTGCACTTAAATATACTACTGGCATTGGATATCGACCTGGTAAAAGAAATTTTGGAAGAACTAATTTTGTTTCTTAATATAGGACATACAACATTACTCCATGTTCTGGAAAATATTCAACTAGTTCAGGTTATGATACAATTTCTACTATTTCATGATTTTCTAGACAAAATAGAGTTTATTTTTCAAATACTTTACATAATGATTATAGGAAATCTATAAGGCAGATATGGGTTTCTAAATAACTTATAACTAATATTATTGGACACAAACAAGTGTGGGTACCAAATTCTATTTTTATTTGAATACTTTGTAGGAAAGATACTTAAAGAGTTATTATAAGACTATATGGTTCTTAGACAGAGGGTGTTCAAGACACATGACACGTGATTACTCATGATTTTAGAATTTAATTAAAATTGATGGAAGACATGTCATCATTGGTGACAATGCCAATGGAAAGATCATTGGCCTTTGCCAAATCGTTAACCCCATCTCAGTTTTGATTTCCAAAGTACTTTTTGTTGATAGATTGAAATATAATCTACTTAGTATTTCACAATTATGCGATGATGGATTTCATGTTAAATTCTAAAATGATTCTAGCAATTTTTTTAATTCTAAAAAATAATTAGTGTTTTCTACATTAAGAAATGAAAAGTTTTATTCTGTTAACATATATTATTTATCTTCTCAAAATGATTTATGTTTATGTGTGTTTCAAAATGAGTCATGGATTTGGAATTGAAGACTGGGACACTATAACACTCACTCCCATAAAAAGTTGACAAGAAAAGGATTAGTCAAATACCTACCAAAACTTGAGTTTCTAAATGGTAAAGTGACTAATCCATGTCAAAAAGGAAATAAACACAAAAGTTTCTTCAAACCAAAGAAATAAGGGTCAACTTCTTAACATCTCAAACTGGTTCACATGGATTTGTTTGGACCATCTAGAGTTTCTAGTCTAAATGGGAAGCACTATGTTTATGTTCTTTTATATGACTATTCCAGATATACTTGGACTTTATTTTTGGCTAAAAAAAGTGAAGACTACTCTCATTTAAAAATATTACAAAACTATAGAAAATTTTATTGGACATAAAATTAAATCCTTAAGATGTGATTAGGGCTGTGAGTTTGAAAATCAAGAGTTTGAATCCCTTTGCTCACAAAATGGCTATAGTCATAATTTATCTACCCCTAGATCACCTCAATAGAATGGAGTTGTAGAAGGAATAAATAGAAACTTGAAAGAGATTTCTAGAACCATTCTTAGTGAGTATGACCTACCTATTCATTTTTGGGATAAAGTTGTAAATATAACATGCTACATAATCAATAGAGTGTTGACTAGACCAATTCTTAAAAGGAAACCTTAAGAAATATGGAACAATAGAAAACCCAAAGATAGCTATTTTAATGTTTTCGGTTTCAAATTCTATATCCTTAATAATAAGGACAATCTTGAAAAATTTTCATCTAAGAGTTTTGATGGAATATTTTTAGGATATTCAATTTCTAGAAAATCCTATTGAGTGTTTAATAAAAGAACTAAATGTGTTGAAGAATATGTCCATGTCAAATTTGATGAAACAGATCCCCATTAACTTAATACCACTCTTGGGAACCTGGAGGAAGATATATAAAATCTAGACATTAATTTAAAATCCCCCAAACATCCTGTAAAGCAATTTGTGAAAACTCCAATTCTGGAAATTCTTTCGATTCTGGACACAATGAACCAGATCATGTTGAAGAACCTAAAATCACCATTCCTTCTTTTTCTAGAGCTATTAGAACTATTAAGAACCATCCTATAGATGTGGTTGTAGGAGACTCAAATAAAGGACCTCAAACATGGTCTTCTCTAGAAATCAGGCAGAACATCAAGTCTTCTTGTCACAACGTAATCCTAAAAACATTTATGATGTTATTAATGAAGAATTTGGGGGATGGATATACAAGAAGAACTTAATCATTTTGAAATAAAAATATTATGGAAACTTGTTGAAAGACCTGAAGACATGTTCACCAAAGGCACTAAATGGGTATTTAGAAATAAGGTAGATAAATCGGGTAATATAGTTAGGAATAAGGCTATATTCGTTGCATAAGGGTATAGTCAAGAAGAGGGAATTGACAATGAGGAAACCTTTTCACCTATATCCAAACTTGAATCCATCATTATTCTACTTGCTTTTGATGAAAATCTGAATTTCAAACTATATAAAATGGATGTTAAGTGTGAATTCCTAAATGGGTACCTAGCTGAGGATGTCATTGTTGACAAACCCCCTTGTTTTAGAAATACTCATTTTCAAAATCATGTTTTTAAATTATCAAAATAATTATCTTATATAAAACAAGATCCAAGATCTTGGTATGATAGATTAAATAATTTTCTTATTTCTAATGGTTTTACAAAAGGAATATGTTATCCTACACTTTTAAAAAAATGATTTTCCAATGATTCTTTTTTTATTCAAATCTATGTAGATGATATTATATTTTCTAATTCAAAAAATTCTTAATGTATTGATTTTTCTAAAATGATGCAAAACAAATTATAAATGAGTTTAATGGGTGAACTCAAATTCTTTTTTGGATTTCCAATATGTTAAAATAATGATGGTATTATTTTAAATCAAAGTAAATATACTAGAGAACTTATAAAACATTTTTGATTGGATAGCACTAAAAGTACTAACACTTCAATGAGTACTACTTGTAAGTTGGATCTTGATGAAGATAGAAAATGTGTTGATCAAACCACTTAAAGAGGAATGATTGTAAGTTTACTTTACTTAACAGCTAGCAGACCTGACATTATGTTTACTGTGAGTATTTGTTCTCGTTTTCCAGAAAAGCCTATGGAATGACATTTAAATTTTATTAAGAGAATTTTCAAATAACTCAAGCATACACCCAATCTAGGACATTTCTATCCTAAAGGATATTAATTTGAATTAGTTAGTAATTCTGATGCTGACATCATTGGTTGTAAGTTAGATATAAAAAGAACCTCTAAAACATGTCACTTTTTAGGAAAGTCACTAGTATCTTGGTGTAGTAAGAAACAAAATTCTGTTGCATTATCTACTGCAGAATCTGAATACATAGCTGATGGTATTTGTTGTGCAAAAATTTTGTGGATGAAGCACACATTAATATATTATGGATATCATTTCATGAATGTACTAATAAATTGTGACAATACAAAGGATTTTAAAATCTCAAAAAAAATCATGTTTCATACTCTAGGACAAAATATATTGATGTAAGACATCACATTTTGAGATATCATTATCAAAAAGTTGAAATAACTTTGGAATTCATTGGAACTAAATATCATATTGATGATATATTTAACAAACCACTAAATTCAGAATGAATACATTACATCATACATGAATTGGGTATGATAATTCTTAAGTAGTAATCTTACTGTTTTATATCTTACTATTTCATATCTTACTGATTCAAACTTTACAGTTTCACAAATCACTCTCTTGGGATTACTGTTTAACTCTAATATTTATATAATTTTACTATCTCAAAACATAATGTTTCATGTTTACAGTTTCATAGTTACTATTTCTAGGCTACTGTCTGAAACTGACTGTCTCAAACTATACAGTCTCACAGTTTAGAAATCACACTGTTACGGTCTCACCGTGAATGCTTGTCACTATCTCACCGTGAATGACTGTTACTGTCTCACCGTTAATGACTATTACAGTCTCACCATAAAGATGCTTTATTATTTATTTTATAAATTAGAAACCGTAACATGGTAATTACTAATTTTACCCTTTTACTTTTACGAGCATTTTTTTACGAAGCTTGGTATCATTAATGTTAAAATAAAATAAGTTTCCCTCGTTATTCGCTTGAACCCTCTAATATTAACCCCTCTCAAAAAGTATACCATATTATAACACATCTCTATCTCGAACCTTCAGTTAATTCCCTAGATTAAACACCCTTGGTCGTTAACTCTTGAGAAACACAGTTCATATAAGAAGAGGAAAAATCGTGCCGAAGATACTACCCGGAGGTCCTCTGAATCTGACTCTAGTAGATAAAATAGTGGTTACTGAAAAGAAGATTTGACCTAGGTGGGTAATCTCAAGTAAGTTTCTGGTGTTGAATTTTTTTGAAAGAGAAAGGATTGGTATATTTGTTTACAAAGGATGATCGACCTATTTACCTGAAGTTAGTTTCACAATTTTACCAGTATGTTCAGTTTTCTTTCAATAAGAAAGATGGCTACGTTGTGTGAAGTTGGATAAATGGCCAGAGATGCACTTTTTCTTTGAGGTTATGGGATGCATGTCATAGGATACCTCATGAGGTATTATGTAAGGACTATCATAGAGGTACTACACCTCCAAGTGAGATATTTGATTTGGAAGATGCTTTGGGAAGAATAAATGGAAATACAACTAAGAGGAGAACAATAGTTTTAGAGCTGGATAGAGAAACCAGACATCAGTTTAAATTTTTTCCGAATTTGATTAGCCCCAAAAAGGTGGTTTCACTATAAATAAGTATCAGGATGTATTTTTGATACATCTAATGAAAAATGGAAATAAGATCAATATATGAATGTCTATCATACTCCATATGTGTTAATTGATCACGACCACCTCCTAGTCAACATACCTATTCTATTCGAGGTTTATTTCATATTATCTTCATTCCAAAGGTTTGGTTGGACATAAGGAAGATGTTATCAAGGATTATGAGTTTTGTCTCTCAAAATTTATAGTAAAGGGGATGAAAATCAGTTGGAATCCTCACAGAAAAGTATGGGTGAAAGACAATGATAGGATTTATAAAAAGTTCAATCTGTTGGAACACCCTTCAAGACCTAAAGATTTTTCTGATCCTGGTTCAGAACCAGATGAATTTGTTGAGTATCCTAAAGAAGAAGAATAAGAATAAGAAGATGTTGTTTCACCCACAACAGAAACTGTCTTGAATAAGGAGTACAATGAACATGATCTTCAATAAATATATGTGAAAGAAGTGCCTTTTCCTGAGAATGTTGTAGATTTGGAAGATCAAACTTCTTCAAAAGAAGATTATATTCCTGTTGGAAGAGAAAAAGATGTTGTTGAAGAGTATATAGAAGTAGATATGCCTCTTGTGCAAGAAGCTGCTGGTGAGGAACATGTAGAGGAAAAAACTGCTCTTGAAGTTATTCCTACTACTAAAGAGAGAATGAATCTAGCCTTTTAGTTGGCTAAATAGGGAATGGATGTGTAAATTAGGGTTGAAATCAATGAAATAAATCAATTACCTAAGACTATCAGTCCTGTGAAAGATACCCTTATTGAGGATGGGCAGACCCATTTTCTATAAAATGTTGAAATACCAAATTCGGCAGATCCAATCTTAGTGGATACCTTGTATAAATTTCCCAGTTTTATCGATGTGAATGATTTACAGGAAGTCACAGTCAATGGTCTGGATCTGTCCACTATGTTTTAGTTCAAAATGGCATCATCTCTTGAAGGTATCTCTACAAAATAACCTGAGCCTGTCTCAGCTTCTATCACTAAGCCTTCACAAGAACCTTTAAACATGATAAATAAAGATGATCTATAAGAATTGAGAGCTACCCTCTTGGCTGGGGTAAAAAATCTCATGAATAATCAACATACTACAAAAATTAATTTGTGTGAAAGGAATGATGTCCTATTATTGGAAGACATTATATAGCAGATTCAGCCAAAAATTCTCTATGAGATTCAAGAAACTAGAATTTAGAATAAACATATTAGTGATGAAGAAAATAATCTAATTTTTATTGTTAAAGATTTCCAGAAAGTGCTGAACTCGAGACCGGAACCCGCTTCTCATCCTACTGCTGATCTTGGTAGTTAGATTCCAGGAGAAGTAGCCTCCCTGATTCACCGTAACCTACATCTTTAGCAGAAAAAGTAGATGAATGATATAAGAAGATTGTTCAAGAGATGCGTGAGCTTGTTATTGGACATTACAAGTTAACTGATGTGTATAAAGGGTGCCTCTAGAAAGTTATCAGTCAACGGGAATATCTTACTTCAACTGTCACTACTTGTCGTACTACTGAACACTATTCTCAACCTTTTTTGGTAGTGATATGCTCTGAAAAGTTTTCAACGAAGAACTTCAGGATGTGCTTAGTATATTAGATAAAGAATCACTATCTGAAGTTATCAAGAAGTGGGAAAAAGTTATTGATTTGGTGTGCATCCGTTACAATATTACTAATGACTCTCAATAAGAAATTTCTAAAAAAATGGACTTCTACAACAATCAGATCTTATCTAATAATGACATGACAAACCACTTCAAGTATCTTGTGTGGAATATGAGGATTCCTTCTGTAACTCAAGCGTTCAAATATCATGTCCAAAAGCTTAAACATTTTACTCCATTGTTGGATATGTTTATGGAGAAAATAGATGACGTTGAGAAAGATATGTAGTATGGTGGAGAGATTATTTTTGATTTTATCAAGATTTTTTGGCCTTATCTTCATGTTCTGGGTACTGCCATTGTGGCCCCTAAAGCTATACCTCTAAGATCTGTTTTTCCGACATTCTTATCCTCTGCTCTAGACTCTACATCTATGTATGTCAGTTAGGACATGAGCCAAACCAGGCTTGTAATCCTTGACCAACTATTAGTTTGGTCTTCTACCGCACCTACAATGGCCCCATCTGTTTTTGAAGGAATCCCTTTAACTTTCTATCTACTAGTTTAATCCCTTCTTCAACTTCATCCACTTCTCCAATGGCTTCTTCTTCTAATGTTGTAACAAAGGACAAGGAGAAAACCATCCAGTGATAAAGAATAATGATTAATATCTTTTGACAGGTATGTTTTTTTCTTTATTGTGATATCTAGTCTTTGTAATGACACACTTATTTATCTAATACATTGTGAACTTTTGTTGTATATTTCATATTCACTCTTTTTGATAATCCCAAAAGGGAGAGAACTATGCACATTTAAAAAATAATAGCGAAATGTGAATTTTATATGTACATTGGAGATATAAACACTATAAATACACACTAAGGAAGAGCCACTGTAGATACTCGAAGCTTGACGTACAGGGACATTACATTACTTTAGTGGAATACTTAATACATAACAAAAACAGACACACAAGGACCGTAATAGTTTAGTGTCTTTGGAAACTTGGAACGTAATCATCTAATCGTGGTGAAAGATCTTCAACATCTCCCATAAAGATCTTCCTTTTTTTTCTTACCTAAAACCTTTCTTTATATCCTGGGGAAAATAAAACATAAAAAGGGTGAGCTCAAATGCTCAGTAAGGGTAAGCATGGATAAAATAAATCATACCATATACATTTGAACTTAAAAACATGAACATAATGTTTAAACATCAAAGTCTTGAGGAACGACATAAAACATGGAAGTACATAAGGCATAGATCATAATGGAACATAAACCATGATAAAATAGCATGGGAATAAAACATGTAACTGTGGAATCCATTAAGCACATGTAATGATTTCCATAGTAGCCAAGGCATTGCTGCCAAGACCATCTTAGTGGACAAAGTCCCATTCTGAATAGAGTTCAATCATCGTTTCAGTCCTGTAACACTGAACCGGATTAACTTACCGTTCCAGCCATGTCTATCTCATGAGATATAAAATCTTTACCCAATGCATTGGAGTGAGATATAGGTCCCACCCATCTCATAATGAAATCATTCTTATGTGTGCCACAAAATCATAAATCATACATCATTGCATAACCCATGAAATAAAAATGGGATTCTTAAACAACATGACATCATAAAACAATTCATATAAGATAAAGGAATTCATAAAAATAATTCTGTCACAACATAATCAAATCAATGTAATAATAGGGATAGAAACAGTACCCTTTATTATCTTAGATGGAAAATAATTTTCCTAAAACACTTGAACTCCATTCTTGTGGAAAATATCATTTCTACTTCAAAAACACTTTTCCTTTCTTAACATGTCATACAATTATAAAATAAAAGAAGTTGATTAAAAATAAACATGAAAACTTGTAAAGGAAGCTTCTTGGAAATAATGTTTTAAAAATCCATTCATGCCATATTAGTTAAAAAAACATTCTTCTCGTACTTTTGTCGGAAAAGTCAAAAAGTACCTCGTACGAAAAATGACAAAAGATTCCTTTCATATCTTTTACTAAAAACTCACCGAAGGGTAAAATTGGATATAAATTATTGTATAAGGATATAAATATTACATATTAAGGAAACATGGATGTGGACGATAAAATACACCCCAGTAAATTCCAAAGTATAAACTATCTCAGATAAAAATGAGATTGTGATATTTCCCTTACCTTAGGTCCGATTTTGCTTCGTATGTGTCCGAAACTCTTGTATAATGATTTAATAATGTCATTGACTTATTCCAAAATCATACGCATTGTTATGATATCATATATGGTTCACTTATGGCTTTATATTACCCGTTCTTTCGTAAATTCCATGTTAAAGAGCGTTTTGGGTAAAATCGTTTCATTTGTCGTCCGTGTTTTGACTTGTAATTATTCATATGATTACATAGATCAAGATTACTTAATTATAGAATATAAAACATTATATATATAATATATATTCATAATATACATATATATAATAAATCAGTAAATGGAAAGAAATACACCGTTCATGGAGACAGTAGACCGTACGTACGCATGAACGTTGTTTTATTTTCTTTATTGAGTTGAATGGAATTAAGTAGATGACATAAATATATATACACATAAATCCAGAAGAATTATTATTTCATATATTTCATTATTAATTATTATATATACTTTATAATCATTCATGAATGGTTAATGTGGAGAATGAATCTCATCGCGTCGTGGAGACGGTAGTCCGTACGTACGCACGAGCGATGATATCGTTCTCATGATCGTGGAATTGTATTGGAGAGTATGTATACTATTTCAGAATAAATATCACTTTACAATAATCATATATAGTAATTATGTAAACCATTATACCCATCCAATTAAGGTGGTGGTGGAAAATAGATTACACCACGGCGTGGAGATGGTATTCCGTACGTACGCACGCGCGGTGATTTCGTTTTCCGTAGGATGGATAGATGATGAAATAAGGTTGTTTCATAATTATAATAACATATAAGTATATAAGTGATACTGATATTATTACTTCATAATGAAACAACCTAAGAAGAAGAAGTGGAAGAAGAAATAAAGATGAAAGAATCGGTAACAGACATTACCTCTTCTTTGAAGCGCCTCTTTGAGATCTCCTTTTAGGGCACTAAAATTGGTCTTTGAGGAAGAACAGAACCTCTAGGATGTTTCTAGTGAAGTGGAGAAGATAATTTGGCAGGGGTGTGACGAGCTTGAAGGCTCAATGTGGTGTGAGGAAGAGAGGGAGGAGGTTCCCTTTTATGAGGGAGGAGAGGGGCACCTTTGGAATTCTAAAAAATATTAATTTATAATAAATCTAACCCCACATAAAAACCTCCAAAAATGACTCATATTATTATATAAGATTATATAGGGTTGTAATAGCATCAACCAATAAAATTTAGACATGTTAGTAAATTATTTTAAACATTATCAACTTGATTTATCCTTACTTAATCAATTTAATTTTATTTGTGCTAATAAAATTCTAAATTTTAAATTATAACAAAAAATTACCTATTTGAAGTGAATTTTCCATAATTGGATAATTTAGAACATTTTAGACCATATAAATTTAAATTTATATGTTTTAAATATTTTTGTGATTTTTAATCAATTTTATAATATGTTATTTTTATAAAATAACAATTGTGTCAATTTTGACACTATTCATTTATATGAATTTAAATAAAATATATACAGACGATATGTTCGAACTAAAATCTTTAATAGATTAATAAAATTCCATATGTGTCTAGAAATTTAGTGGAGCACATTAAATAGTTCATATAATATTTATTTTGTTATTCTTAAAACCATTTCTTTGGTTTGTCTCTTAATAAAATAATTACTACAACATTTTTGTATAATTATTTAATATACTTATTTGTTGCATAAAAATTAAAAATAAAATCCTATGATGAATATAAATCTATTACCTTTCACAATAATACTTTTACTCGAATTTAGCATCTTAAAATCAAAACATTTAAATTGTTATATTTATTAAATTATGAAGGTGACAACTTTGGCATCATTTAAAATAAAATAATATAAGTGTCATAATCACCTTAATAAGGATCCAAATGGTCAACAATTGGGCCGGTGGATGATTAGGATTTATATATACACTAATAATAAGTTTTTTTCAGATTTTTGGGCCTTTTGATATGTATTAATATTTCAATAAAAACAATATTATTGATTTTTCACTAAATAAATAATTTCTGCATCATTAATATATAAGATAATAAGGTAAGTAAATAAGTCTTAAAAATTACAAATAAATTACAATGACAGAGAAAAACATTTTATATTTCAAATGAGTATTTATAACTGAATTTATATTCTGTATAAAATTATATTAAAAATACTTTAATTATTAATGTTGAGTGAGACATATTTCACTTTCCTTTAAATAAAATAAACTAAAGGTCTTAATCACCTCTGAGTGGGTTTTAATGGATTCCATTTCGACCAAAATATGACATAGGACAAATTATAATCATCCAATTGTATTAAGACAAGTATTAAGATAATTGTATAATATTATATTTACCATTAATTACCCAATTTACATTTTACTATGGTAAATAAAATTTACCGTTGTTACTATTCATAAAGCCCAAAAATAAAAAGTATTATATTAATATAATTTGGACCCACTGATTCCAAATATGGAATCCATTTTTCCAAATTCAATACACAGAAGTTGCAGAAATTAAATTAAAATTAATCCCGTTGTCGAAAGAAAACGGTTTTTTGTTTAAAACATTGCAAAAGATTGAATTTATTTAACCTACGAAATCAACGTAAAATCAAGGCTAATGACTTGAATTATATTAAATTGTAAAAAAATATTTTATTTATACTTTAAAACCATTCAATATTATTATTTAACCACATATTGTATTACGATGAAAAAAGTTGTTTTTAATTAAAATATAGCGTGTTTTTACTATTCATTAAAATATGAAAGTTATCAGAATAATATGAAAAATTTATCCAAGGTAAAATTTTATATCCTGATTCCAAATAATAATTTTATTTTGTAAAATTGAACTTATAAACATGTGAAAAACAAGATTTAATGTGGGTGCTCCATCAAAAGGAGGCAAAACTGCATTTTTTGAAAAATTATTATTTTACCCGAAAAATTTATTTTGTTCTTATACCATGTTCTAGAAAATGTGTAAGATGAATAATAATGTTATTAAATTCAAATTTTAGTTAATAAAATTCATAATGGCTAGTTCATAATAATAATATAATAATATATCGTTGTTTAGTAAAACCCAGTATTGCGTACAACACACGCTATCGAGGAAGGTCACGATAGCATGTAATGCAAGCCAAGTCAGGGTTGCCTGTAGTGCAAGACTCCTTTGATGTTGCATATAACAAAATCCAACCATATTTCATTTATATATTGAATATATATATATATATATACAGTCAATGTTTTGTAGAATAAATTCGATCAAATGAACTTGAAATTGTGTATAACACGATCCAAGAATTGTGTTGCGTATACTGAAAGCTAATACGGTGTTGCGTATAGCGCAAGGTAATCTTGGAGTATCATACAACACAAGACATTAATGAAATTAAAATAATATTTTTCATAAAATCTCGAGGAGTTACATTCTACCACCCTTAAATTGAATTTCGCCCTCGAAATTCGTTGGGGTTATAAATGGATTGCTACTCAAAAGTTTGTTTGATAGAAACCCACATCATAAAAAGGAATACCAAAACATGGCTTTAAATACTAAAGTATGAAATTTAATGGTTACCCAAATTAACTCATCACTAGGTTTCCACGTAGGAGGACATAGGTGAAAATATGGATATGGAAGAAAAATCTAACAATCATGCTCTGATAGAGAGTGGTAGAGAACATGGCTATGAAAAATCAAATAATCACAAAGCCATAGATTTGTGATGATCTAAGGTACCATCTGATTCATCGGATATAAGATAACTGAGACAACATTTTTGGTTTTCAAGATCATTTCCTTAATGTTTATGAATTAAAATAAATACTTACATGATTTTGGTACAATCTCACTGTTGTTCGTGAATTGAACAATTTTCGCTTCATCCCTTAATGAAATGAAGTTGAATTTGTTATTCGTGATGTGTTAGCAGATCATGTGATAGAATGATGGTTCATTCCATCTCATTCAAACAAAAGGTTATAAAAAGTTATAAGTCCATCTTATGGTTAGATTAATCGTATATGGTTCCCAAAATTAACTTATACTTCATATATCATACCACTTAATAAAATAAAACTAGTTTCTACTAACCAGGGACTTCATGTAGGCTAGTGGTAGGCGATAAAGGCCAGTCGCACTTCGGTTGTGGGTTCGATTCCCACAGCCTTGTCCGATGCGATGGGCTATCGCCCGTCCTACAGGTTGTCCTTTTTCTAAAACTATATTACTATAACATCCCATCAATACTATCGAAAAAAGTTCTATCCTTAAACAATACTAACCTATGTCCAACATAATCCATTCCAATCTTTAGGCTTATCTAAAATACTTCGGTCCAAGCTCATAGTATAAATAAAACGATTACATGAAATGTCATCAACCAAGCATGTGAATACCATCATTTATCCCCCATATATCTTGTTGGTCACATTCCAATCATGTGAATACCATAATCATGTATTCTCTTGAAAAATTAATACCCATTAAACCTTAGTAAAAACATGAATGCAGTTAAAAGTTAACACTTTCCACATACCAAAATCCTCAAAATTCTATATACTCAAACCATGATATCACTTAGTCCTTATATCAATCATGAGATTATGAATACTGTCAAAAATTTCATTTTTTCCTTATCCCTTCATTATGCGCATATCATCTTTTTTCCAAAAATATCTATATCACTTTCCATGGTTACCAGTACATTAAAATTATTGAAAACCACAATAGACTAATAGAAAAATATTCTAATAATCCATAAAAGTACCCCAACAACATTATTCTTGAATACCAATACATAAACACTTCAATCCATCCTCTTCAATGATTGTCCTGTAATAATTACTTCCTTGATTTAGAAGTAACTTTTTAGCTCAGGGCATTGAGTTGGGTAATGCCCATGTTCTCCACAAATAAGACATTGAACTCCATAACAGTCTGTCACTCTATGATCCTTTTCTCCACACAGATAACATATGTCCCTCCATTTGAGGTATTCCTCAAGGTTCTTCTTCCCTTATTTAGAAATCTCAATATTTTTTTCTTTATGCTCCTCCACATGCGAACATGTATAAAAGTCTATCTTCCTTTTATTTGATGAATTAGGCATACCACTAAATTTCACCTTGTTAATCATATATCGCGATGACTGATTCGGCATAATCACAATATCTTTCTCTCTAGGCATTACACAATTTTGATGCTCATAGTCACCAATTTTTCCATTGGATTTAATGATAACCGAATTCCTTCTGGTACCCTCCATTAACTAAAACACAAAAAGAATTCTGTGAGAGGAAAAAATCATGCAAGAGAAAAAAACACAGTAAAGGGGGATTACCCTCAATATCTAACATTTTAGGTTAAATTCTAAGATCGTTACCATAGTTTTAGGACTATATCCTATACGTATACTTATCCTTAGTTACATCCCTTGACATACCTTAGAAATGTCTCTAGGGATCTCACTAACATTTTCACATCCTAGTTTCCAAAGGTTGAATAAACCTTTCCTCTGATACCAACTGTAGATACTCGAAGCTTGGTGTACATGGACATTACATTACTTTAGCGGAATACTCAATACATAAAAAAACAGACACCCAAGGACCGTAATAGTTTAGTGTCTTTGGAAACATGGAACGTAATCTTCTAATCGTGGTGAAAGATCTTCAACATCTCCCATAATGATCTTCCTTTTTTTCTTACCTAAAACCATTCTTTATATCCTGGGGAAAAGAAAACATAAAAAGGGTGAGCTCAAATGCTCAGTAAGGGTAAGCATGGATAAAATAAATCATACCATATACATTTGAACTTAAAAACATGAACATAATGTTTAAACATCAAAATATTGAGCAACAATATAAAACATGGAAGTAAATACGACATAGATCATAATGGAACATAAACCATGATAAAATAGCATGGGAATAAAACATGTAACTGTGGAATCCATTAAGAACATGTAATGATTTCCATAGTAGCCAAGGCATTGCTGCCAAGACCATCTTAGTGGACAAAGTCCCATTCTGAATCGAGTTCACTCCTCGTTTCAGTCTTGTAACACTGAACTGGATTAACTTACCGTTCCAGCCATGTCTATCTCATGAGATATAAAATCTTTACCCAATGCATTGGAGGGAGATATAGGTCTCATCCATCTCATAATGAAATCATTCTTATGTGTGCCACAAAATCATAAATCATACATCATTGCATAACCCATGAAATAAAAATGGGATTCTTAAACAACATGACATCATAAGACAATTGATATAAGATAAATGAATTCATAAAAATAATTCCATCACAACATAATCAAATAAATGTAATAATAGGGATAGAAACAGTAGCCTTTATTATCTTAGATGGAATATAATTTTGATAAAACACTTCAACTCCATTCTTGTGGAAAATATCCTTTCTACTTCAAAAACACTTTTCCTTTATTAACATGTCAAAAAATTATAAACTAAAAGAAGTTGATTAAAAATAAACTTTAAAACTTGTAAAGTAATATTCTTGGAAATAATGTTTTAAAAATCCATTCATTCCGTATAAGTTAAAAAAACATTCTTCTCGTACTTTTGTCGGAAAAGTCAAAAAGTACCTCGTACGAAAAACGACAAAAGATTCCTTTCATATCTTTTACTAAAAACTCACCGAAGGGTAAAATTGTATATAAAATATTGTATAAGGATATAAATATTAAATATTGAGGAAACATGGATGTGGACGATAAAATACACCCCAAGAAATTCTAAAGTATAAACAATCTCGGATAAAAATGAGATTGTGATATTTCCCTTACCTTAGGTCCAATTTGCTTCGTATGTGTCCGAACCTCCTGTATAATGATTTAAATAATGTCATTGACTTATTCCAGAATCATAATAATTGTTATGATATCATATATGGTTCACTTATGGATTTATATTACCCGTTATTTTGTAAATTCCATGTTAAAGAGCATTTTGGGTAAAATCGTTTCATTTGTTGTCTGTGTTTTGACTTGTAATTATTCATATGATTACTTAGATCATGATTACTTAATTCGAGAATATAAAACATGATTTATATATAATATATATTCATAACATACATATATATAATAAATCAGTAAATGGAAATAAATACACCGTTCATGGAGACAGTAGACCGTACGTACGCATGAACTCTGTTTTCTTTTCTTTATTGAGTTGAATGGAATTAAGTAGATGACATACATATATATACACATAAATACAGAATCATTATTATGTCCTATATTTAATTATTAATTGTTATATACACTTTATAATCATTCATTAATGTTTAACATGGAGAATGAATCTCATCGCGTCGTGGAGACGGTAGTCCGTACGTACGCACTAGCGTTGATATCATTCTCATGATCATTGAATTGTATTGGAGTGTATGTATAATATTTCAGAATCAATATCACTTTACAATAATCATATATAGTTATTATGTACACCATTATACCCATCCATGTAAGGTGGTGGTGGAAAATAGATTACACCACGGCGTGGAGACAGTATTCCGTACGTACGCACGCGCAGTGATTTCATTTTTCGTAGGATGGATAGATGGTTAAATAAGGTTGTTTCATAATTATAATAACATATCAGTATATAAGTGATACTTATGTTATTACTTCATAAGGAAACAACCTATGAAGAAGAAGTGGAAGAAGAAATAAAGATGAAAGAATCGGTAACAGACATTACGTATTCTTTGAAGTGTCTCTTTGAGATCTCCTTTTAGGGCACTAAACTTGGTCTTTGAGGAAGACCAAAACCTCTAGGATGTTTCTAGGGAGGTGAAGAAGATAATTTTGCAGGTTTTGGCCAAGATTGAAGGCTCAATGTGGTGTGAGGAAGAGAGGGAGGAGGTGTCCTTTTATAAGGGAGGAGAGGGGAACCTTTGGAATTCTTAACAATATTAATTTATAATAAATCTTACCCCACTTAAAAACCTCCAAAAATGACTCATATTAGTATATAAGAGGAGATAGGTCTGTAATATAATCAACCAATAAAATTTAGACATGTTAGGAAATTATTTTAAACATTATCAACTTGATTTATCCTTACTTAATCAATTTAATTTTATTTGTGCTAATAAAATTCTAAATTTTAAATTATAACAAAAAATTACTTATTTGTTGTGAATTGTTCATAATTGGATAATTTATAACATTTTAGACCATATAATTTTAAATTTTAAATTTATAATTTTTTTTGTGATTTTTACACAATTTTATAATATGTTATTTTTATAAAACAACAATAGTGTCAATTTTGACACTATTCATTTATATGTATTTAAATAAAATATATACAGAAGATATGTTTGAACTAAAAGCTTTAATAGATTCATAAAAGGCCATATGTGTCTAGAAAATTAGTGGAGAACATTCAGTAGTTCATATAATATTTATTTTATTATTCTTAAAAATATTTCATTGTTTTAACTCTTAATAAAATAATTACTACAACATTTTTGTATAATTATTTAATATACTTATTTGTTGCATAAAAATTAAAAATAAAATCCTATGATGAATATAAATCTATTAACATTCACAATAATACTTTTACTCGAATTTATCATCTTAGAATCACAACAGTTAAATTGTTATAATTATTAAATTATGAAGGTGATAACTTTGACATCATTTAAAATGAAATAATATAAGTTTCATAATCTCCTTATTAAGGATCCAAATGGTCAACAATTCGGCCAGTGGCTGATTAGGGCTTATATATACACTAATAATAAGTTTTGTGCTGATTTTTGGGCCTTTTGATATGTATTAATATTTCAATAAAAACTATATTATTGATTTTTCACTAAATAAATAATTTCTGCATCATTAATATATAAGATAATAATGTAATTAAATAACACTTAAAAATTACCAATAAATTACCATGATAGATAAAAACATTTTATATTTCAGATGAGTATTTATAAACGAATTTATATTCTGTATAAACTTATATTAAAAATACTTTAATTATTAATGTTGAGTGAGACATATTTCACTTTCCTTTAAATAAAATAAACTAAAGGTCTTAATCACCTCCAAGTGGGTTCTAATGGATTCAATTTCGACCCAAATATGACTTAAGACAAATTATAATCATAAAATTGTATTAAGACAAGTATTAGGATAATTTTATAATATTATATTTACCCTGAATTACCCAATTTACCTTTTACTATGGTATATAAAATTTACCGTTGTTACTATTCATAAAGCCCAAAAATAAAAAGTAGTCTATTAATATAATTTGGACCCACTGATTCCAAATATGGAATCCATTTTTCCAAATTCAATACACAGAAGTAGCAGAAATAAAATTAAAATTAATCCCGTTGTCGAAAGAAAACGGGTTTTTGTTTAAAACATTTCAAAAGATTGAATATATTTAACCTACGAATTCAACGTAAAATCAAGGCTAATGACATGAATTATATTAAATGGTAAAAATATATTCTATTTATACTTTAAAAGCATTCAATATTATTATTTAACCACATATGTTATTACGATGAAAAAAGTTGTTTTTAATTAAAATATAGCGTGTTTTTACTATTCATTAAAATATGAAAGTTATCAGAATAATATGAAAAATTTACCCAAGGTAAACTTTTATATCCTGATTCCAAATAATAACTTTATTTTTTAAAATTTAACTTATAAACATGTCAAAAACTAGATTTAATGTGGGTGCGCCATCAAAAGGCGGCAAAACTGCATTTTTTGAAAAATACTTATTTTACCCGAAATATTTATTTTGTTCTTATACCATGTTCTAGAAAATGTGTAAGATGAATAATAATGTTATAAAATTCAAAATTTATTATATACTATTTATAAAGTCTATTTCATAATAATAATATAATAATATATCGTTGTTTAGTAAAACCCGGTATTGCGTACAACACATGCTATCGAGGAAATTCGTGATTGCGTGTAATGCAAGCCAAGTCAGGGTTGCATGTAGTGCATGACTCCTTTGTTATTGCGTATAAGAAAATCCAACCATATTTAATTTATACATTGAATATATATATATACACTCAATTTTGCGTAGAATAAATTTTATCAAATGAACTTGAAATTTAGTATAACACGATCCAAGAATTGTGTTGCGTATACTACAAGATAATACGGTGTTCCGTATAGCGCAAGGTAATCTTGGTGTAGCATACAGCACAAGACATTAATGAAATTAAATTAATGATCACACATCTTATTCATTCTGTAAAAACATGTTAATCTAGTGTAATTTAACTTAAATCATGTTTAAAGATGATTAATATCTTTATGATTTAAAAAAACCTTGTGCGCTAAATTTAATTTACTTTATAATGGTTTATTTGATGAACGATTAAGTCTAATCCATTTTATGAATATCACTGCATAAGCCTGAATACATATATTTGGCTACATCTGATACACCTTGAGTCTTCTACTAGTTGTCTTTTTATGGAAAAGGATCTAGAAACCGTGACTATCCAAAAACCGTGACCATCTGCACACTATGACCATCCGGAGACCATGACCATCCAGACATTGTCACCATCTAGACATAATGACTATCTAGAAACCATGACCATCAAGAAATCACGACTATCCAGACATCATGACCATCTAGAAAATGTGACCATCAAAACATCGTGATTATCTATACACCATGAATTTCTAGACACTATGACCATCCACACACCATTTAAAGAAGACACCGTTTCATGAAGACATCATTTACATACAAACTGTGACACCATTTTTTTAATCTGTTTTTCGTTTTTCAATTTAATTTCTAACACTCATATTTGAAGTTTATAAATTCATTAACATAATTAATGTTTCTTTGTAGAAATATCCTTTGACAATACAAGGTACGAGGTGCAGAAGAAATGAATCCTATCACCTCTAACACATGCACTCTAAGAATAAAAGAGAAGTGTGGCCTAGAAAAAGATAGAGCGTAATAACGAAGTACACATGATTTTTTCCAAAAATAAGAACTGACACGTGGAACTCAACTTTCTATAAGAACACAAGAAGAATTGTTGAATAAAAAAGCTAGACATCATAGATCAAAAATAGCAAGCACATCTTCATAGATTTACTACCTCCAAGACCACAATATTGATTTAGCTGACTTACGATACTCTATTTTCCACAAGAGGACTCAATTTCTTCATATGATTCATTCTAGAAGTCCAGAGCCACCTAGACTAACCCTTAGAGTACTTTTAAACTTATCTCATCCTTTATACTCTATTGTGTTTTTGTTCTTTCATGTAGTGTGTGTGTCTATAAAAAAACAAACACTGTCTCCTGCATCAAACTGAAGGATACAAGATACCCTTTCTCTTAAATCATTTTACACAAGTGTATTCCCATAGATAAGTATGGAAGAAGTACCTGTGTGACTTGTTAGAGTTTACCCACAAAAAATTGTGGAAGTGGTCGTGTGACCTAGATACTCTTGTGTGCTATTGTTAACCCCGATACACGGTATAGATCAAGTTTATTTATATAAACTTATTTGTGGTAGGTGATCACCAAGTTGAGTGGATTAGGTCACGGCTTGAGACTGTACCACTTGTTTTATATCCATTGTGCTGTTTATTTTAGTTGTCTCTCTTTTAATGTTTAATTTAGAATTAACAAAATTTTCTTTGATAGTTAATCATGGAAATAAGTTATAATTGTATTTGCATATTAGAATATCTTCAGAAGTGATGTTAATAACCAATATTAATATTACTGAGAATTATTCAATCTTCTAAGAAGTTATTTAAATAGTCAAACTCTCAAAAAAATATAACCTTTATTAACTAGGCTGTATTTATATTTATTGGGTAACCCTTTTAAGAATACTTTTTAAATGGAAATTTTGAATAGATACTCAATTCAACCCCCTCTTTAGTACTCTACTCTGACCAACAGGGGGTGCTACATGGTTGGGGCATGGTTTGACCAAACTGTGCGTCTTAGTTTTGAGGATAAATTTACATTTTTACACTTATTGAATATTTATGTTTATTTATCAATTTTTTTCCTTCCTACTCAAACATGTACACCCCTATCATCTTTTTCCATGGGTTCCTTCAATGCCTAAGGTAGGTTTCAAGAGATCTCGAATATTAGTTGTCTATATCAAGAAAAATTGTTCTCTATGGATTAGTATTAGTAAGCTCTCGATTCATTTTGAATCATTCTTTATTGAGTTTCCTGTTGACTATGTTATCAAGGTGCAAGCTTATTCTCACTATTCATAGGGAAAATGTTTATTTCATTGATTTATTGAAAACTAAATCAAATAATACCTTGATATTGGATGAGTTATATGTCTTAATAATGTAGTTCATGGTTTATGAATTTTCCCCAAATTTTCTCTGGCTTTATAAGTAGCATCACTATGTTGCTTGTCGACCTTTTCCAAACACTGTATTGTACCTTGTTCTTCCATATTAAATTGATACTTACACCATAATACATTCATATTGAACCAAGTTTAGTTAACTGGAGGTATTTGATCACATTTATTGACACCCCTTAATTGTTCAATGACGAATAACCCCTTTTTATAAATGTGCTTATGTCCGTAACACTTTCTATGTATTTAGTATAGATAAAAATTGGATATTCATCATGTATATATTATTTAAAATGATAATGTAACCTTCTTAATTCCATTTTAACTTATATGAATTGAATTTCCATTTTTGGTAGATATTCTAAAATGCCTCTTTAAAGTGAATGGAGTTGTGATACATATATTTGATGCTCAATTGTGATTGAATGAATTTTTTATAAATAATGAATTTTTTAATAATAAAATGCCTTGATAGAGGTGCACTATATTGTAAATTAAAAAGTATTGGTTAATGATATTAACCACTAATATCTTGTTTCATAGGTCTTCCTCTATGCTTTGATGCCTATGTTATGAAACATTTTCTGGATTGTGTAGAACATGGTCCTTAGAGATGTCTCCAAATGAGTTTTCACTTAATGTTTAAAAGCATATTGCCTAGAACACTTAATTAACATCTGTTATATCCTTAAAATATAATTTCCTTATATATATTAGAATTAAATAGAACTATATGCACCTCTTAGGTGATTGACCCACTTATTGTTTGATTTTCCCAATTAGATAATTTCCTTCTGCAACTATGAATCCATTTAAACGGTTCCTTGAGATTTTTGAAATGTTATGTGTTGTTTACAAGTGTAGTATTTAAGAATTTGATTAATGGGACATGTGAGAGGTTTTTCCTCATGTTTCATACTATAAACATGAATATTCATAGTGCCTAATGATTGATATTATAATTGGTTATGACTTATATTTATATGTATATTTAGGCATGATAAATATGTTTCATGAGAGGTTTTTCATCATGAATTATATAATGAATATAGAGAATGATTAGTAATGCCTGGTGGATCTTGATTCTATTATACATACAATGTTTACTTTATATAATGGGGTTATTAAATTCAAGGCGTGAGAGGTATATCCTCATGGGTGTTTATTATAAATATGATTACGCCATACACATTGGATTTGGAGTGATCGTAAGGGTTTTATTGAGTATGGTGATACCATGCTCTCTTATATTTTCTGTTAATTTCATGGTGTATAAATCCAGTGATACTATTTGGGTGATGTGATATACATGCCACGTACAATGATTAGAGTGTTTCTATAGAGGATTACTCTCTATCCCATGTGTTCTTGAATGATGTATCTCACTATATTGTGTTGTAGTTTATTCACCATTTTTCTTGGGTTTATAGGCTCATTTATATTGGTTATAGATGTATAAGTTATGCCCTGGTCCATCCATCAACTATTATTCAAAGTATATAATGATTAGGCATCGATAAACGCTTGGTTTATATAGGTGGATAAAATAAATAATTATAATATATATAAATATATATATATTATTACTATATATATATATATATATTTTTTTTTTCTAATCATAGTTTTTCATTCCCACATTGAGTTGAAGTTGGTAGAGTCGTCCAGGTGTCTGATTGGAACTGTAGATGACCTATTTTTTTATTTGAGTACTATTTATTGTTTCATATAACCTGACTGTGCTTAACATATGTTACATGAAATGGATTAGGCTATACACCATGGGTTCTAACCTACTATGATTGAATCTCACACGCTACTCAGGCACCATTAGTACACGAGTTAACCTTATCGATATAGTTATTAATAAACAGAATCATCTATCTTCCAATGTTTGATTTAGATTAGTAGGATGGATTTGGGGTAGAGGAATGTGATGGTCCTTGAGATGCTCGTAAAGCTAGTTGTTGGGTAGTTATTCTTTCACTACATTTTATTACTTGTATTTTTAACTACTTGTACTTGTATCATCATCCTTCATACATAAATTATTATAAATTAGCATTGGCCAATTTTATTCAGTTATTATGTATTTCTTCCACAACTCTTTCTTTTATTGTCTACTGATTTCAATGTTATATGTTACTTCATAATTTATTATATTGTTGTCCTACTATGTAAAGAGTGTATAGTCTCCCCCCTATCATCTACAAATACCCTCACTGCTTATTGGTAGCATTTGGTGTATGATGATATGTGATTGAGGCCATGTGACCGACTGGTCTGGCTGCTGGTTTAGGGTGAAGTCATGTAGAGACGTTACAACTATTTTATAAGCATGAATACTATTTTAATGGTCATGTTACTATTCCATGGGTCAAGTTACTATTTAGTCAGTATTGGTTTCTTGACATCTATAAATATCTCTTATTTTATTTATTCTTCATTTATAATGTCTTTATTGTGTTATCTACGTGATTTCATGGGATTTATACTATATGTCATAATTATAAAAAGGGAGTTTCCATTGATAAAATTCTTGGTTTTTACACAAATAATCAGCATGATTACTATTTAAAAAGAACGAAACTGAAAGTGAAATATATAAATAGTTGGTCCATGTAGTTAAAAATATGAAATCTAGATTTAAATATTCAATTCACTATTGTGGAAGAATTAATTTAAAATTAAAACCATAAAACAAGATGAAAATCAGTTTTCCATGGAAAAAATATTTTTTGAAGTAAAGAAAATTATATGCGAACCAAATCAAATTCTAAAAAATTTACTCTAAGTAAATTTTTACACACTGATTTAAAAAATATTGTTCATTTTTTAAAATATATATTCTAAAAGTGTTAGAAATTAGGTATATTATTTTTTCAAAAAAATAAATAGAAATCATTTTTAGGAAAAATGTAATTTTTAAATTATATAATGATTTTTTTTCTAAAAACAGAGTACATATTTTTTGAAATATTCATTATACCAATTTAATGGATAATTTATAGTGATATAGAATATTACTGTTCGTTTTGACTCGAGGTTGTATGTATCATAATATATTTAAGAAATTAATTTTATTTTAATATAAATATATAATAAAATATTGGTGTTTTACTTTCAAACATACATAAAATGACATACACCCTCTAATTTCTTTTGACTCAAATTAAAAAATGAGGACATCTTTATTTCATCAAGTCTTATTGTAACCATAAATCTCTTATGAATTTCTAATTCATCAAGTGTACTTTAACTAGGTCGGTAGTCTTATTTTGTAGAAACTTATCTCTGTGATCCAAGATTTATATAGGTTGTAATTTATGGGGGTGATCATGATCTTGTGGTATGATGCTTGAGTTCAAAACATGTAATGTATCATGTATTTATTTATTTAGGAGAGATAAATAGATTAAATAATGAACATGATAGAGGTTCGGTGGAAGTGGAAAATGATAAGTTATTGTCCCTACTCGATTAATAACATCAAAGTGGCGAATGAACTTAGGGATCACATTTAATTTTCTGATAAATCTCATAACCTTATTCCATATATGAATTACTATGAAGAACTTCTAACCATATTCTGATTCCACAATTCACTAATGATTTTCTAACAAACATTTTTGTTGACTATGAGTTGTCCAGATGTGTTGATGAATGAATTTAACTTTCTCTTACATTTCCTCAGTACGATTTGGACCCAATAGATTCAGTTGTCCAAGTATATCCCAACATGTAGGATTTCTACACTTATTTCCATAGAGGGATTAATAATGATCCAACTGAATTCTCGAGTGAAATTTATTCTTGTAAGACAACTCTACCAGAGGAATGAGTTGATCCCAAGTACCTTTGAAATCTATAGAGTAAGTCCTCATCATATCCTCCATGGTTAGAAAGGCACTATTATACTGACTATCTACCGAAGGATGATAAGTAGTACTTAAATAGAACTATGAATATAGATCTTGAAGAATGATTCACCAGAACATTAAGGTAAATGTAAAATCTCAATTAAATACGATAAATTATTGTACTCCATATAACCTCTCCACTTTCATAATATAAATTCTGTCATTTTGATCAAGAAAGTAATGTTCATTAATATTAATGAATTGTGTAGAATTAATAGGGATGTAAAATAAATGAAAAATAAAATTTCTATTGTTAGTTGTTTTGGGGAGTCTAACAAAAAAGTCTATGCTAATGTTTATCTATTCTAGTATGTGTAATAGTTGTCTCATATCTTTATGATTTTGTATCATAGCCTTAAATATTTGACAAAGCATCCACCATGATACATAATCATCAATTTATCTTTTTATGTTTTTCCACTATAAATACTCTTTTTGAACTCTATACATCTTTTTACTTCTAGTATAAATAGGTAATGTTGAACTGTAAGCTTTATATAGTATATAGTTATTCGAATCCATTATAGAAGGAACAAATACACTGTTAATGAACCATATAATTCTATTACAATCAAAGTGGGGCTCTAGAATATTTCTCAACTTATTTTTTAGCTTTATATCTTCCATATGCACCACTTTAATCATAAAATGGATAAATGGTTGAAGATTCATTTGCGAAGGATATGATTTTCCCTACATTTAATATATATATATATATCAATCCTTTATAGATTAAGAAATATTATGTATTTTTCAATCATCTTTATAGGTTGGATAAAATTTCCTTTCAACTCTAATAATATTACACCTCTTCTAGTTTCCCATAGAGGTAATTTATTAATCATTCCCAATATTTAATCAACTCCCACCATCTTATCTGGAACATATTTAGCTATTAATGAGAGAATATTTAAATTGAAATTATATGATGAGTACATATATAACACCTTTCACTAAAAAGACAATTCTTCCACATATTTATTGTAGACATTTCTAGAGATAAATCTAAATCAGGTGTTGGGTAATGTTTTTCTTGAATATTCACTTTTCACGGGGCCTAAAATATAATTGTATCATTCATCATGAAGATTCATCCCAGTCCATTCTTTAATGTTTCATTGTAGATTACCAAACCTTCTCCATAGAACAGAAGAGTAAGAACATGTTTTTTGAAAAACCTCTCTTTAGTTCTTTGATTTTTTTTCACATTCATCTATCTAATGTAACTTGGCTCTCTTTCAAATTACCATGGTTAGTAGAATGGAAATACCATATAAATTATCTATAAAGTGTTGATTATATTCATCCAAAATAAGAAAACTATATATCTAAGTCATAGTGGTTGGTCTATGCCAATGTTGTTTAAAATACACATTTGATGTATCCACATATATACCCTCACATGAGAATATAAGACCTAGAAATAAAACATTATGCACCCAAAAACCAGACTTAGTGAATTTTTCATTAAGCTTCTCCTTCCTTAGGGTCTTCAGTACAATCCTCAAGTGATCATTATGTTTTACCTAACTCTTGTTATATATATATATATTATAATATCATGTAGAAATATAACCATAAAATCATTAAGGTAAACTTTAATATCTATATTCTTTAAATACATGAAAATAGAGGGGTAATTAGTGAGACCAAATAGAATCACTACAAATTCATAGTGACGATATCTTATATGGAAGGATATCTTGGATATGTATTAACTTTTCACCCTCAATATATAGTATCCAAATAAAATATCAATCCAAAAAAATATAGATATCCCCACAAGTGATCAAATAGATCACGAATTTGTGGTAGATTATACTTATTCTTGGTTATTATCTTGTTTAGTTCCTAAAAATCAATATAGAGCCTCATTGATCCATATTTTGGTTTAGAAAAAAGGTCTGCTGCTTCCTATAGTGACACACACTTCTGAGTAAATCCATTGTAAATATTATTCCTAAGTTTCTTCTTCAATTTCTAAACTATATTGGTTCTATTCTATATATATTCCTTGAAATATATCCATACCTAGGTATTTGTTCTATTTAAAACACAACTTTCTGATTTAGAGAAAAAAATGAAACTCCCCTAGAATGATATCAAACAAATCTTATAAAATAATTATATTATCTATGTTGATGTTGTACATAACCATCTGATATACTCACCCATTTTAAAGAGGAATAAAGATCTATATAATGGATGTAATTTCCATTTTATGTTCATATTTATCAACGTACCGACTGAAGATCATAGGTTTATTTTTAATATAAAATGGTACTTCCCTTATTTGGAAGTTGATATGGGATTTATATATAGAGAATACAATAAATATCTTAAAAAACACTAAATTCCACATCATGTAGAATGAAGAGATTGATAGGATGCACATTCCCACAAACATTATTCAAATAAGAATCATATAATTATGATGTGATCATCAATGCATTAAGGGTTTTACTATCTCATTTAGCCTCTAATTTTAGAAGATAAAAATTTACATTCCTGTTGAATTTTCATGATATAATGGAATTCATATCACTAAGGTAAACTAAGATAATTATTTCATCGTTAAACATTAAAAATAAATTTATATGACAACAAATTTAATTCATATTTCAAATATACATTTTGAATCAAACTTATCAACATTTAATCCTTATATAAGAAATTGCATATATTAATGTCAAGAGAGTGAAACTTCAGAATTATCTTTAGATAAAATAATATAAATGAAACTATCAAGAGAACATGTAACTAGACTAAAACATGTTCAAATTTTCTAGAGAGATAGTCTAATTTAAACAATTCAATGAAGAAAAGGCATGAATTTTGTTTTGTTTGAGACCGTATCTCATGGTTCTAACCTTATTTACCCATTTAAAAATTACCATGGTGACATATATTTAACACGATAACTATCCATAACAACCAAATATAAATGAGTAATATTTAATAATTTTGATTCAGACGATTATAAATATGGAATCCATGTTTTATGATACAATTTAAAAAATGTGTCTAAATTTAATTTAAAATTAATAATGCAAAATGCAACGAAAGACTATTTTCTTGGAAAAGAATTTCTGAAGTATATTGTATTTTTTATAGTAAAATACAACTTACAATTAATTAAAATGAAATTAATTCAATCAAAAATAAAATTAGTTAACTAATATTACTTGTAGATCTATTTTAGAACAATATAAAACTTTATAAATGCTTAAATCTAAAAGGTTATTTAAAAAAAATCAGAATGTCTTATTATTCATCAAAAAATAAATATTTCTAAAAAATTATATAAAAATTAACTCAAAACTATATTTTATGTGATTATTTTAAAAATAAGTTTCATTTTTAAAATTAATTTTCTATAAGTGGAAATATTAATTATATTATTATATGAAAGAAATATTAATGACCACTTTTTAGGAAAAATTAATTTTTAAATAATATAATAGTTTTTTTAAAAAAATTGAGATCATTTTTTTTAAAATGTTGTCATTCATATTAATTCCAACAATTCAACATATTGTTTATAATGATATATTATATTATGATTAATTAAGACTCGTTATTTCTTGTATCACAAGCTATCAAATAAATTAAATTTATTTGAAGAGAGATATATCAAAAAATTTTGGTTGTTATAGTTAGATCATAATTCCTATAGTTTAAATAATATCAATATTGGTTTAACTAAGGTTACCTTATGTTATGTTATCTTATACTTCTCAACATAGTATGTTAATTTAACAATGATATCAATCATTCAAATAAGTTTGTAATGAGTATATGATTAACAAAATAATATCCCTAGGAGAGCCAAACCAACAGTGTCATTTGGAGTCCTTGTCATGTTGTAGGTAATGAATGAATTTATACACAATAATATTTTTTGAGGATATTAACCCAAATTCTATCTAGTACATAGTTTTTTTAAACTTTTGGAATACAGACAAAGGTGTTACTTATCGGAAAATCACGTAACCTCCAATTTACCAAAATTTCATGATGTTATCCTATATACAGAATTTTCCCTTATAATTTTACCTAGGGTTTTCACATATTATCTCTTATTTTAATCTCGACAAACTAAAACATTATTTGATACTAACTATAACTACCCAATCCTCAAACAATAGTTAATTAGTGATATATATCTTAGTTTCCTAACAATAAAATCCTTGTATATAGAGGTCTATAGTCTTTGCAGGATTAAATAAATATGTTTAATATCTTAAACATAAAAACAAAATATATTATTAAATATCTATATAGTGATCCTAATTACCATATATCTTAAAAATCTACATAGGATACCCTAGGGAGAATAAAAAAGTAAAAGGGTGATCTAAAAGCCCCACTAATGGAATAAATGTGGGAATAGATCATAATAGGAGAGTCAAGATGTATAAGATGACATCATAAAGCGAATGATCATAAACATGTAAAGAGGTATAATGAAATTAAATTACAAGATCTTGTAATATGTGAAAAAAACATAAGACATGACTTCATAAACATACGTTAATGGTCACACCCAAGAACAACATCATAAAGTCGATAAATTGTAACACCCCAAAATTCAATAGTACGCTTCTCTTTGAATAATACAATAGCGTGTGTTGCATGAAACTTCGAATTCTAACACACCACAACCAAAAAAACTAGACGTTATGAATAGTAATACCCACTTTTTGAAATTTTATAAATTTTATCATTCAAAATTGAATTCATTTTTGGATTTGGAGTATCAAAATTAGCTTAGGGTGAAGTTTTGGTTTTATTTTTGAAAACATTCAATATTTGTTAAATTGTGAAAAACACTGAGTTATAGTTTAAAACTGAATTTTTATTTAAATAATTATTTATTTTAGTTAATTTTTTTTTTCAGAATATATACATAATACTTATATAAGTTCAACGTAATTTATTGGTGTCAGTTTATAATAATTTTAGATATATAAAAATTTTATTGAACTTTTTACAGTGTTCTACCCACATCCTAGGAGCATTTGAAAACTGACATAAAATTTAATTTTACCGCTACTGTGAGTGGAATTTTAAAAATCCGAGAGACAGAGTTGATATCAGTAAGTAAAATTTGGTTCAATGAGAAGAAAATAATTTTTGGTGAATAGTAACTTTTGACTTTTATTTACGATGGTTAAAAGTACATAGGGTAATTAACGATAAAAATGATATTATTATTACCCTAACACATGTCCTAATTCTATTTAATAAGTTTAATTCTACAAAAAATAACCTTAGGAATAAAATATGATCCTTTAGGTCCACATGGATTAGATTAGGACATTTATTGTTATTTCATTCCAATAATAGTTAAAACTGATTAATTCAATGTTTACTAACTAAAACATTTTTAACATATGGTTAAACATAAGATAAATTCGACTATAAATATTCATTATAATGACAAAACGATTTACTACATAATGGTATTTTATTTATATTTTTCAGATATTATATAATTTAATTTATTAATGACACAATGATGATGCAATAATTACCTAATTAATTAAAAACTAAAATAGTTTATATTATAAATATAAAAATTAATGTAATTTGATACTTTTTATGTATTCCACTAATTTTATAGGTTAATGTGACATGTTAGGGTTGGATAGATTAATTTTCTTCAAAGTAATAATGCTGTTTCGAATTTATAAAAAATAAAATACCAAATAGAGTCAAAAATGACATTAAAGAGTTTTTAAAACAAATATTATAATATTAATTGATATTCTATTTATTAAAATATAATGTCCATCCAAAGGTCTTAAATAATATTATATATGTCATTAATGAACCACGCGATGTTCTCTTGGATGTTTATAATAAGTTTATTAACCATATAATATAAAAAAACTATGAAACATTGTAAATGTCAAATTATTTAACTAAGAGTTAAATCTAAAATATAAAGATAATATAGTGACCCAAACCTGTCTATAACCAATTGGTTGAGTTTTTTTCGACCAATCCCAACCTTATCCTTTAAATAATTCATTTTTAAGCCATTATAAACCGAAAATGAATTTATTATAAAATAATATGGCTCACTTTTCTGAAGGTTCCCCTCACCCCACATATAAAAGGGAACACACCCTTCTCCCTAATTCAAACCTTCAAAGACATTTGGATTGGACAAACCTGGCCCAAATACCCTCTCAACTGTCCTCCCTTCATCTTAGAGGCCTTCCTTTAGTCATAAATTCAACCAAAGGTTCCCTTTTGATCAAACCAAAAGGGAGAACCCGAAGAAGAGGTAAGTATTTCATCACCTCTTTCATGTTCTTTTCTTACTTCACTTCCTCTTTCTTTCTTGTTTTCATTCTAAAATAATAATTCCTGCATATTCTATATACTGTGATGTTATTTTAAATATGGTACAACCATGTTCATTATTCTATCCATCCTTTGAATGACATGTCACCATACGTGTGTACATACAACTTACCGTTTCCACATTGTGGTGTAATTGTTATTCAATACATTATTATTTGGATGGGTATGATAATGATGTGTAATTGATGTAAAAAATAAATATAACATGATAATTATTATTTATATATGATATAACATTCAATTATATATTATTTTAATATCAATATAATGATATTGTCGCTCGTACGTACATACGGATTATCGTCTCCACGAACGCGGTGAGATTCATTCCCCTTCGTATCCATTCAAGACTAATTTTCATTAGATAATTAAACATAATGTTTAAAGACTTCATATAATTCTGAATATGAATAATATACATCCTATCCATAACAAACATTACTTACGTAACAAACATATAAAGGAATACGAATAAGTTAACACCCAAAACGACGATAATACTGAGATATTATCAACAAATAAATATTAAAAGATCATATATGATATCATATTAATGTATATGATTCATGTATAATTTATTAATAATTATTTAACCATTATACATGAGTTTAACCTACCCTTGATAAAGGAAAATTACATGGTAAGAGTTAATTTCACAATCTCTTCATTATCCAAGATTGTTTATAAGTAATTATCTACTGGGACCTCTTTATCATACACATCCATGTTTCTTAAAATTTTATTCCAAAACATTTTTATTTTTTACTATAATATGGTTTAAAACAATTTATTCCCTTGTTTGAATTTTTATAAAATGTTTTGATTGGAATCTTTCCGTCATTTTCCAAACAAGTACCTTATGACATTTTCTACAAAATTAAGGTAAGAATGTTTTTTTAACTATCACGGTTGGTGTGGCTATTTTCCACCATTATAACATCAACAATGCTTCCCTTAAAAGCTTATAAGAATATTTAAAAAATAAAGGTTTTCTTTTATAATTATATTAATTTGAAATGATTTCAAAATATAAAGAGATATTTCACTAAAAAAGGTTTTGATTTCATCTATATCAACATCCTTTGATGGATTTTAAGCTTATTTGAAGATGATTTATTATAATACAAAACTTCCTTATCATATTTAATGTTTTGTGATATGTTTGACTATGGATTTATTATTTTTACACCATTCATGGTTTATGAATAGATTATTGACATTTAGTATACTAGTTTTGATATAAATGTTTATGTTATGTTTAAACCTTTTCATATGAGGAATGCATTGGACTTATTATGTGATGGCTGGAGCCCACTATAGATCCTCGATGCATTGGTAGGTCTCATGAGACAAACTAGTTTCTTGGCCCATGGTCTTGACCAAATATTATTTTTTGTCTTCGCACAAGGCCTTGACTATGTGGTTATGAAGTCTAGCTTTATTCTTTCCATCCATACGAAAGTGGATATTGATATTGAATGTGATTATTAGACTAGATGAATATCCATGTGAATAAGTAAAGGGAAATATATTTTTTATCTTTGCCATATTATGTTGAGGTTCAAGTCTAAAAGGATTTTGTTTTAGTCTTACATATTGCTTTAAATGTCTAAGGTAATTTATGAAAGTTTTTGATATATTGTTATCCTTACTGATCATATGAGCTCACCACTTTCTATGTTTTATTTTTCCCAGGATGAGAAGTAGTATATGACGACTGACCTGAATGGATAGTCTATGGGATCTCAGTGTTTTCTATTGAAACAATTTTGTTTTAGTTTTCTATTTTATTATGTAATGTAAACCATATGAATGTATCTAGTACTTCCAAGGATACTAAAATAGTCAGTCTTTCGAGACTTGATCTTTTGTGATCATGCCAATGTAGGGTAATAATGAACTGACTCTGGGTAACTGGGGTCAGGGCATTAGAGTTGGTATCAGAGGAAATTTATTACAAACCTTGGAATCTTGATTTTGATAAACTCTTATTAAAGCACATTAACCTAAGATATACTTTGAGGATTAGTATATAATATCTTTCTAGAATTTTGATATTGTAGAGATTTTGTGAGTTTTTTAAAAAATAAATCCCTGTCGAGATACGAACAGGTAGAGGACGCACTAACACAGATTTACCTAGGGGTAAAACCCGAAAACACCGCTTTGAGTTAGACTCAAACGAGAACTAGTGCACGACAACCGACCTTGCTGCACTTTTGGTTACGACACTCCTGAGGGATATGCATAGGATAATTCTCATTTTCATTAAACCCATTATAAAGGGTTTATTATTATATACATCCTTAAAGAAAACATTTTTATGATTATGGATTATATCCATAAACTGTTCAATTTATGTTAAGTGTTTTAAAAGTTTGGATTTATGTATTGCGATTCATAAACTAATCCAGTGTTTTCCCTTGTTTATTAATGACGCCTAGTGGAAGGAATGGAAACTGTATCAATGGACGAACTCCATGCAGGGATTGCCCTCCTACTCAAGATAATTATAGTGGAGCTGGTGAAGCAACTGGTTCTGATCAAGTTATCAACATACTGGGACAACCCACTCAGGTTATGAATAATAACCTTACCTGTATAGAGCACCCTGATCTTTAGCATGGATGATCAAAGTTAGATAGCTTCGTGAGGAAACAACCACCAACATTCAATGGGGGTAAAAATCCACTAGTAGCTGAGGAATTGATAAATTCCATAGAGAAAATATTCCTTTCCTTGGGGAGTAGCGAAATGGAACAAGTTTTCATGGTAGTTTACCACCTCACTGGAGATGATGATCAATAGTGGTCATTGATTAAAAACACAAAAAAGATAAAGAAGTATCAAGTATTGAATGGAGTGAGTTTAAATAAATTTTCATAGAAAAATAAATTCCTCATGACCATTGAGTGGATATGGAAAGACAATTTTTTGAGTCTGAGGTAAAAGGAGGCTGAGAATGTCACAAAGTATGAAGCTAACATTACAAGGTTAGAGAGGCATGATGCATATTATATACGTAACCCAATAAGTAAGATCAATCATTTATTTTATGGGTTAAAACCATTTCTCCGTCGAGTAATAAGGTCACAATACTTCTCATCATATGAAGATATTATCTCATGTGCTATCAAGACAGAAAAATAATTCTCTAGGTCTTATGATTTTAATGCAAAGAAAGAGAAGAAGATATCTGTTGAACACTCTGGAAATGGAAATAACGGGAAGAAGGGAAAAGTGGAATATCCAACCTATATTAAATGTGGGAGGAAACACCCTGGTACTTTCTTAAAGGGAATGGGACTCTGTTACAAGTGTGGTGAAAAAGGCCACCAAGCTCGTGATTGCAAGGGGAAGAAAGAGGTTTTCAATGTTTAATGATACATTTGTAGAGAAAGGGAGAATTATGCGAATGAATTTCCTAAGTGTAAGGGGAAAATTCCTCAAAAAATTCCAAGGGATCAATGCCTCGCTTATGCTATCACTACTACTGAGGTTGAAGCTCCGAAAGATGTGGTGTAAGGTAATTTAATGGTTTCCTCAAGTTTAGAAAATGTTTTATTTGATTCTGGATCATCACATGTTTTCATATATTCCCATATTTCTAAGAAAATTATATATTTCCAATTTGATTTAACAAGGTAGTTGTCAGTCAAAACTCATATGGGAAGTATCATTGCAACAAATTTTTGTGAATCAGTTCCCATTAAGGTATATAAAAGTTATTTATCATTCGATATCATCATTTTTCCTGTGATTGTATTGGATATAATCCTTAGTATTGATTGGATTTCTGACCATGATACAAAAATTTATTGTAAGAATAAGGAGGTTACAATTTTTGATGATCATAAGGAGTACCTTATCTTTAGAGAAAAAACTTCCCCACCTAATTCTTATCTAGATCCACCCCCAGTAGCTCAACTAGATTAAATAATTGGGGGGGGGGAAGAGACTGAAATAACTATGGGTGAGGAAAAGAATGTTTAAATAGAGGATGTACCTATTGTGCAAGAATATGTTGACATGTTTCTAGAGGATTTACCTAGACATCCTCTAGAACGAGAAATTGAGTTTTCCATTAACTTAATTCCTGGTTCAAGGCCCATATCGAAGTCCCATTTTATTATGGACACTGTGGAATTAGTGGAACTAAATAAACAACTAGAGTAATTGAGTAATAAATGATTTATACTCCCTAGTGTTTCTCCATGGGGAGCCCCTGTTCTTTTAGTTAAGAAGAAAGATGTGTTTGTGAGGTTATGCATTGACTAAAGGGAGATCAATTCTATAATAATAATGAAAAAGAATCCCTACCACACATTGATGCTTTATTCTACCATATTCATAGAGCTCAATAATTTCAAATATTGACCTTCGATCTGGATATCATCAGTTGTGTGTGAAGAAGGAAGACATTCTGAAAACAGCATTTCGAACCAGGTACGAGCATTACGAGTTTACAGTAATGAATTTTGAATTGACTAATGCACCCTCTGTCTTCATGGATCTAATTAATAGAATTTTCAAGGAATATATTGATGACTCTGTAGTGGAATTTATTTATGATATTTTGGTATAATCCAAATTCTACGAAGATCATGAAAATCACTTGCGCATTATTTTAAGGACTCTTAGAAGACATGAATTATATAGAAAATTTAGCATGTGTGAATTATGGCTTCAGGAGATTTATATTCATGGCCATATTGTCTATAAGGATGGAATATCTACTGATCCTTATAATACATGAGCAATTAATGAATGGCCAGCACCAACGAATATAACCAAGGAACACAGTTATATTGGTTTACCTTGTTATTATTGATGTTTCATCTAAAATTTTTCCCAGTTGGATAACCCATTAACAAAGATCACATGAAAAAGGGTTAAATTTGTTTGTACAAAAGAGTGTGAATAATGTTTTGAAGAATTAAAGAAAATATTAGTCAATGCTCTTATCTTGACTCAACCGTTAGGGAATTATGGGTTTGTTATTTATAGTGATGCATCAAAGAATGGACTTGGTTGTGTCCTTATTCAAAATGATAGGGTTCTTGACTATGCATCATGGTAGCTAAAAAATAATGAGAAAAACAATCCTACTCATGATCTGGAGTTAGTATCTATAATATTTTCTTTGAATATATGGATACATTATCTCAGGTAAAAAATGTGAGATATATACCGATCTCAAGAGTTTGAAGTATATTTTCTCACATAAAGGACTCCACATAAGGAAAATGAGATGGCTTGAACTACTCAAGGATTATGATTACACTATACACTACCACCCGGTGAAGGTAAATAAGGTGGAAAATGCTTTGAGTAGAAAGGATCATGGAGTTCTATACAAGATGAGAGTTTAAAAATATCCTATATACATGGACCTAGTAAAGATGGATATGGGGATAACCATGGAAGGTGAAACATCAATTATTTTTAAAATGGTTTCCAAACCATATTTAATAGAAAGGATAAAGAGTTATCAGACTAATGAATAAGAGTTTCAAAAAAAAGATTAAAGGTGGGAATGATGGGAGATTGATAGACTTTGAGTATGAAGATGGAATTTTGAAATTTAGGAAGAGACTTTGTGTTACTGATATACCTGATCTAAAAAGGGAATTGCTAGATGATGATCTTAGTTCTAATTTCTCTATAAACCCTAGTAGAAATAATATGTATAGATATTTGAAGGATCTTTTTTTGGTGGGAAAACATGAAGAGGGAAATTGCAAATTTTGTGTCAAGATATATGGTTTTTTAACAAGTGAAAACTGGAAGGGAATAGCCTGGAGGAGTCATGAAACCTCATCCCATACCTGAGTGGAAATGAGATAATATTATGATTGAATTTTTCATGGGGCTACCAAATACTCCTTAGAGGAATGATGTAATATGGTTCATTGTTGATCGTCTTACCAAGTTAGCACATTTTCACACTATAAGAGATGATTTATTACCTGAACATTTAGCAAGACAGTATATTAATGAAGTTGTGAGACTTCATGGAGTACCCATATCGATTTTTTCTGATCATAATCCCCTTTTTACATCAATATTCTGGAAATGTCTTAAAAATCCCTGGATACAGATCTTCATTTGAGCACTGCCTACCACTCCCAAACTGATGGATAATCAGAACAGACTATTAAAACAATAGAATACATGTTGATATCATGTTCCCTTGACTTTCAAGGTATGTGGGATCAATATTTACTCTAGTATAGTTTTAATATAACAATATAGTCCATTCACGTATATAGACGGCACTATATGAAGAGTTATATGAAAAGAGATATCGCACACCAGCCTGTTGGGATGATGTAGGAGAAAGAAAACTCGTAGGTCCAGAACATGTGGAGGAAACGATGGAAATGATTAAGGTTATCCAAAACCACATCAAAGCAGCTCAAAGTAGGTAGAAGAGGTATGTTGATAATCGAATGATGGATTTGTAATTTTAGGTAGGAGATCATGTTTTCTTGGAGTTATCTGCATGGAAGGGTGTTATACATTTCGGTAAGAATGGTAAATTAAGCCCCAGGTACATCAGATCTCTTGAAATTCTAGAATGAATTAGGGATGCAGCTTACCATTTGGCAATGCCACCATGTCTCTCCAAAGTTCATGATGTGTTCTACGTACCACTGTTGAGAAAATACATGCCTGACCCAACACATGTACTCAACTATGAGGAATTACAACTGGAACCTGATCTGTCTTATTGTGAAGAGCCTGTCAAAAATCTTGATACAAGAGAACAAGTGGTGAGAAACTAGATGACTCGTCTAGTAAACGTTCTATGGAGAAACCATAAGATTGAAGAGGAAATGTCAGAACCCGAGGAACTTATGATGAAGAACCACCTGAGTCTTTTTATGGTGTAATATTCTAGAAATTTTCAGGACCAAATTATTTGATGTAGGGGAGAATGTAACACCCCAATCATCCATAGTACACTTCTTTTGGAATAATACAATAGCATGTGTTGTACGCAACTTCGAGTTCTAACACACCACAACTAATCAAACTAGCCGTTATGAATAGTAATACCCACTTTTTCAAATTTTACAAATTTTATCTTTCAAAATGGACTTCATTTTTCGATTCGGAATATCGAAATTATCTTAGGGTGAATTTTTGGTATTTTTCTGAAAACATTCAATTTTTTATGAATAGTGAAAAACACTGAGTTATAGTTTAAAACTGAATTTTAATTTAAATTTATTTTAGGTCAAAATATATACATAATACCTATATAAGTTCAACGTAATTCATTTGAGTCAGTTTATAATAATTCATGATATATAAAAATTTTATTGAACTTTTTACCGTCTTTTACCCACCTCCTAGGAGCATTTGAAAATTGACATAAAACATAATTTTACAATTTTTGTGAGTTGAATTTCAAAACTCTGAGAGACAAGGTTGATATTAGTATGTAAAGCGTGGTTCAATGAGATGAAAATAATTTTGGGTGAATGGTAACATTTGACTTTTATTTACAATGATTAAAATTAAATAGGGCAATTACAGGTAAAAATGATATTATTATTACCCTAACACATGTCCTAATTCGATTGGATAAGTTTAATTGGTCCAAAAACTACCTTAGGAATAAAATATTATCCTTTATGTCCACATGGATTAGACTAAGACAATTATTATTATTTAATTCAAAGAAGAGTTAAAAGTGTTAAATTCAATGTTTAAAAACTAAACCATTTTTAATATAGGGTTACACATAAAATAAATTCAACTATAAATATTAATTAGAAATATAAAATGATTTCCTATATAATGGCATTTTATTTATATTTTTTAGACACTAAATAATTTAATTTATTTAATACACACTGATGATGCTGTAATTACTTAATTAATGAAAACATAAAATAATTTATATAATAAATATCCAAATAAATGTAACATGAGACTTTTTATGAATTCCACTAATTTTCTAGGTTAATATGACATTTTATGATTGGATATATTAATTTCGGTCAAAATAATAATGTTTTTATGAATTAAAAAAACGAAATACCAAATAGTGTCAAAATTGACATAAAAGAGTTTTTAAAACAAATATTATAATATTAATTGATATTCTATTTATAAAAATATAAAGTTTGTCCAAAGGTCTTAAATAATAAAATATACGTAATTAATGAACCACTAGAGGTTCTCTTTGAATTTTATAGTATGTTTATTAATAATATAATATAAAAATATAAAGTAACATGGTAAATGTCAAAATATTTAACTAAGAGTGAAATCAAAAAGATAAAGTTAATATGGTGACCCAAACCACTCTAAAACCCATCAGTTGAGTAGTTTTAGACCCATCCCTACCTTAGAATTCAAATAATTCATTTTGGAGCTATTATAAACCAAAAAACGATTTTATTATAAAATAATATTTCTAATTTTTCTTAAGGTTCCCCTCACCCCTCATATAAAAGAGTACTTACCCTTATCTCTAATTCACACCTTCAAAGCCTTTTGGATCGGCCAACCCGAGCCCAAATACCCTCTCAACTATATTACCTTCATCCCAGAGGCCTTCCATTAGTCGTAAAGACAAATTAAAGAGCCCTTTTGATTAAATCAAAAGGAAGAACCCGAAGAAGAGGTAAATATTTCATCACCTCTATCAAGTTCCTTTCTTCTTCCACTTCCTCTTTCTTTGTTGTTTTCATTCCAAAATAATAACTCTAGTTTCTTCTATATACTGTGATTTTATTATAAATATGGTATAACCATATTCATTATTTTATATATCCTTTGAGTGACATGTCACCATACGTGCGTACATACGACTTACCGTCTCCACATCGTGGTGTAATTTCTATTCAATACATTATTATTTGGATAGGTATAATAATGATGTGTAATTGATGTAAATAATAAATATAAAATGATAATGATTCTGTATATATGATATAACATCCAATTATATATTATTTTAATGTCAAAAGAATGATATTCTTTCTCTTGTGTACGTACGGATTACCGTCTCCACGAACGTGATGAGATTCATTCCCCATCTTATCCATTCAAGACTAATTTTCATTAGATGATTAAAAATAATTTTTAAAGACATAATATAATTCTAAATATGAATAAGATACATCCTATCCATAATAAAAATTACTTACATAACAAACATATAAAGGAATTCAAATAATTTACACTACTAAAAATCCGGCCTATATCGACAACCATTGGCGGTAGCTATAGGATTATAGAGACCGCAAAACGACCGCTAATGCCAGTCTCTTTAGGCCCGATGTTGTTGGCCTAGAGCGACCGCCAATGGCGTTCACTGTAGCTGGCCAAAATGCCAGCCTACAGAGACCACCTTGCGGTTGCTGAAGTAGGTCGGATGGCAGCCTACAGCGACCTCCAATGGCGGCCTACAGCGACCGCCAATGGCGGTCACTGGATACGTTCGAAATTCCAGCCTACAGCGACCTCTGTTGGCGGTCGCTGAAGTTGGCCGATATGCCAGCCTACAGCGACCGCCATTGGCGGTTGCTAAACTGGAAATATTTTTTTAAATAAAATTTCATGCTATATAAAAAAAGGTTACAAATCATAAAAAATGGAAAACAAATCCAAACACCATAAAACATCAAGATCATCATAAAAAATAAATGATAGTTGTGCTTCAACGATCCAAAGCGATGTGATTTAGAAACCTACAATAAGATACGAAGAAAACAACTAAACAAAACAAACATAAATTTGACATATTTATTCAGTTATTATATAGAGATATTAAAATGATATCTGAAATATCATTGGTTCTATAATAGTTTAAAACCACCAATTGAAGACATTATATCATTTTTGAATTTGTTTTTTCTTGTTTTGGAGTCTTTGATTTAGTTTCTTAAATTGTTTTGTTGTCTAAAAAGGAATGTTTTCCAGATGCACCACATGACCGATGGACGTGCCGTCTCCTAATACATGTCACGAATAATATTCCTATCATTTTCATGGGGTTTCAAGTCATTCATAGCACCTTCGCTCTGAATTTGACCGTGACACGCTGTTTTGGTCTTTTATTACTTCGAAAATGTGTTTCCGGTCACCACGGTCAAACGAGACCTCCGATTGACATGCTGACTGCCCGACCATTTAAAAATTCACATCACGGTTGCTGTCGTATGATTTCATGGAATTCTGACATCATTCGGGTGGTTTTGACCACCCAACACGCCTTTTTAGAGCGCGCTGAACTGCAAAAAATGACACATTCGGTCATACTGTGCGCATCGCACATCCGATGGAAGTTCCATCTCCTTCTGTGTTTAACGAATAATATTCCTATCATTTTCATGTGGTTTCATGTCATTTGGAGTATGCTTACTCTGAATCCGACCGTGACACGACAGTTTGGTCTTTTATGACGCCAGAAATGCGTTTCTGGTCACCGAAGTCAAATGGCACCTCCAATTGACATTCTTTCTGCCCAAACATTTCACAATTGACGCTGCGATTGTTTTTGTATGGTTTCATGGAATTTCAACGTCATTCGGGTGGTTTTGACCACCCAACACGCTCTTTTAGAGCGTGTCGAACTGCTGAAAAAGACACATTCGGTTGTAACTCATGCAGCGCACATCCGATGGAAGTGCCTTCTTCTCCAGAATGTCACGAATAATATTCCTATCGTTTTTGTGTCGTTTCAGGTCATTCGGAGCACGTTTTCTCTAAATTCAACCGTGACACGCCGTTTTGGTATTTTATGACTCTGGAAATGCGTTTCCGGTCACCGCATTCAAACGGCACGTCCGATTGACAAGCTATCTACCCTAACATTTCACAATTCAGAGTGTGGTTGTTTTCATTTGATTTAATGGAAATCCGAGGATGTTCGGGTGGTTTTGAAAACCCAATACACCCTTTTAGAGCGAGACGAACTACTGAGAACGACACATTCGGTCGTATTGCACGAACCACACATCCAATGGACGTCCCATATCCTCCTGCATGTCATGAATAATATTACTATAGTTTTTGTGTTGTTTCCAGTCATTCAGAGAACATTTTCTCTGAATTCGACCGTGACACCCCGTTTTGGTATGTTATGACTCCAGAAACGCATTTCTGGTCACCGCGGTCAAACGACATGTATTAATGACGTACCGTCTGCCTGACCATTTCAAAATTCATATGGAGGTTGTTGGAATATGATTTCATGGGATTGTGAGGACGTTCGAGTCATTTTGACCACCCAACACGACCTTTTAGCGCGCGCCGAACTGCTGAAAACGACACATTCAGTCGTACTATGTGCACCGCATGTCCGATTGATGTGTCATCTCCTCCTGCATGTCAAAAATAATATTCCTATCATTTTCGTATGGTTTTAGGTCATTCAAAGCACGTTTTCTCTAAACTCGACCGTGACATGCCATTTTGGTCTTTTATGACTCCAGAAACACATTTCCGGTCACCATGGTCAAACGGAACATCTGATTGACGTTTCGTCTACCCGACCATTTTACAATTCACACCGCAGTTGTTTTCGTAGGATTTCATGGAATTTAAAAGATGTTCGGGTGGGTTTGACCACCCAACGCGCCCTTTTAGAGTGCGTCGAACTGCTGAAAAAGACACATTCAGTCATATCACACGCACCGCATGTCCGATGGATATTCGGTCTCCTCCTTCCTATCATGAATAATATAGCTATTGTTTTCGTGTGGTTTCAGGTCATTCGGAGCATGTTTGCTCTGAATTCGACCGTGACACACTATTCTGGTCTTTTTTTACTCTGAAAATGCGTTTCCGGTCACCGCGGTCAAACAGCACATCCGATTGATGTGTTGTCTTCTCGACCATTTCACAATTCACACCGCGGTATTTTTCATATGATTTCATGGAATTCCGAGGATGTTTGGGTGGTTTTGACCACCCAACGTGCCCTTTTAAAGCGTGCCGAACTGTTGAAAACGACACATTCGGTCGTACCATGAGAACCGATCGTCCGATGTATGTGTTGTCTCCTCTTGCATGTCATGAATAATATTCCAATCATTTTACTATGATTTCAGGTCATTCGGAGAACGTTTTCTTTGAATTCGACTGTGACATGCCGTTTTTTGTCTTTTATGACTCTGGAAACACGTTTCCGTTTAAAGCGGTCAAAAAGAACCTCCTATTGAGGTGCCATCTACCCGACCATTTCATAATTCACACCGCTGTTGTTGTTGTATGATTTCATGGCATTACGACGTCGTTCGAGTGGTTTTGACCACATAATTCTCCCTTTTAGAGCGCGCCAAACTGCTGAAAACAACACATTCGGTTATACCACACGCACCGCATGTCCAATGGACGTTCTGTATCATCCTTCATGTAAAAAACAATATTCCTATCATTTTCGTGTGGTTTCAGGTCATTCAGAGCACATTTTCTCTGAATTCGACTGTGACATGCCATTTTGGTCTTTTATGACTCCGAAAAGGCGTTTCCTGTCACCGTGGTCAAACGACATGTCTGATTGATATGTCGTATGCCCAACCATTTTACAATTCACACAATGGTTGTTTTCGTCTGATTTAATGGAAGTACGAGGACCTTTGTGTGGTTTTGACCACCCAACGCGCCCTTTTAGAGTGCACCGAACTGCTGAAAATGACACATTCCGTCGTACTGCGCGCAATGCACGTCCGATGGACATTACGTCTCCTCATAAATATCATTAATAATATTCATATCATTCTCATGTGGTTTCAGGTCATTCGGAGCACGTTTTCTCAGAATTCGACTGTGAGACACCAACTTGGTCTTTTATGATTACGGAAACGCGTTTCCAGTCACCACGGTCAAACAACATGTCCGATTGACGTGCCATCTACCCAAACATTTTACAATTCATACCGTGGTTGTTTTCCTATGATTTCATGGCATTCTAAGGACATTCGTTTGGTTTTTACCACCCAACGCCCCCTTTTAGGGCACGCCGAACTGCTGAAAACGACACATTAGGTCATACCATGCGCATCGCACGTCTGATGGATGTGACGTCTCATCCTTCATGTCACAAATTATATTCTATCGTTTTTGTGTGGTTTTAGGTCATTCGGAGCACATTTTTTCTGAATTCGACCGTGACATGCTGTTTTCGTCTTTTATGACTCAGGAAATGCATTTATGGTCAACGTGGTCAAACAACACATCTGATTGATGTGCTGTCTGCCCGACCATTTTACAATTCACACCACAGTTGTTGTCGTATGATTTTATGGAATTCTGAGGACGTTCTGGTGCTTTTGACCACACAACGCTCCCTTTTAGAGTGCACCGAACTGCTGAAAATGAGACATTCGATCCTATCGCTTGCACCGCATGTCCGATTGATGTGCCGTCTCCTTCGGCATGTCATGAATGATAATCCTATCGTTTTCGTGTGGTTTCAGGTCATTCAGAACACATTTTCTAAGAATACGACCGTGAGACAATGGTTTGGTATTTTATGAATCCGGAAATGCGTTTCCAGTGACCGCGGTCAAAAGGCACGTTCGATTGACGTACCGTCTCCCCAACCATTTCAAAATTCGCACTGCAGTTGTTTTTGTATGATTTCATGGCATTCCGAGGACGTTCGTGTGGTTTTGGACCCCCAACGTTCCCCTTTAGAGCGCACCAAACTTCTGAAAACGACACATTCGGTCGTACCGTGTGCACCACACATCTGATGGACGTGTCGTCTCCTCCTAAATTTCACTAATAATATTTCTATCATTTTAGTGTGGTTTTATGTCATTCAGAGCATGCTTTCTCTAAATTCAACCATGATACGCCGTTTTGGTCTTTTATAACTCTGGAAATGCGTTTTCTATCACCGTGGTCAAATGACACCTCTGATTGATGTGTCGTCTACCCGACCATTTCAAAATTTACACCAAAGTTGTTGTCAAATTATTTAATGGAATTCCAACGTCGTTCGGGTGGGTTTGACCACCCAACACGCCTTTTTAGAACTTGGTGAACTGCTTAAAACGACACATTCGGTCGTACCATACACACCGCACGTCCGATGGATGTGCCTTCTCCTCTCACATGTCACGAAAAATATTTCTATCATTTTTATGTGGTTTCACGTCATTCGGAGGACTTTTTCTTGGAATTCGTCCATGACACGCCGTTTTGGTCTTTTATGACTCCGAAAACACGTTTCCAGTTTCCGCGGTCAAACGACACATCCAATTGATGTGCCGTCTGCCCGAACATTTCATAATTCACACCGCGGTTGTTGTCGTATGATTTCATTGCATTATGAGGAAATTTGGGTGGTTTTGACCACCCATATCACCTTTTTAGAGCGCGCCAAATTGCTGAAAAAGACACATTCAGTCGTACTACGCCAACCGCATGTCCGATAAACGTGTCGTCTCCTCCTGAATGTCATGAATAATATTTCTATCGATTTTCTGTGGTTTCAAGTCATTCGGATCATGTTTGATCTGAATTCGACCATGACACGCCGTTTTGTTCTTTTATGACTCCAGAAACCCGTTTCCGGTCACCGCAGTCAAACAACACATCCGATTGACATTTCGTCTTCCCAAACCATTCAAAATTCACACTTCTATTTTTTTACTATGATTTCATGGAATTCTGAGGATGTTCGGGTGGTTTTGACCGCCAAAAACACCCTTTTAGAGCGTGCCAAAATTCTGATAACTACACATTCGGTCGTACCGTGCACACCACACATCCGATGGACATGTTGTCTCCTCTTGCATGTCATGAATAATATTTCAATCCTTTTTTTTTGGTTTCAAGTAATTCAGAGTACGTTCTCTCTGAATTCGACCATGACATGCCGTTTGGGTCTTTTATGACTCCAGAAACGCGTTTCCGGTCACCGCTGTCAAATGACACCTTCGATTGACATAACATGTGCCCAATGATTTAACAATTCACACCGCGGTTTATTTAGTATGCTTTCATGGACTTCTGATATCATTCAGGTGGGTTTGACCACCCAACACGCCATTTTAGAGGGCGTTGAACTGCAGAAAATGACACATTCGGTTGTACCGCGCGCACTGCACGTCCGATGGACGTGCCATCTATTCATGCATGTCACGAATAATATTCATATCATTTTAGTGTAGTTTCAGGTTATTTGGAGCAAGCTTTCTATGAATTCAACTGGGGGTTGCGGGGGGGGGGGGGGGCTGTCCGGGGTGCGGGGTCCTGTCTGGGGGTGGGGGGTTGTTCGAGGGTGGGGCGGGCTGTCCGAGGTGCAGGGGGGTGGTCCGAGGACTACAGATAGGGAACCTGAGCTCAGTCATAAAAACAATGCATCAGGACAAAACATTGCATCATGAAAAAACACAGATGAGACCACCAAATCACAAAAAATATCACTAGAAACCCAACCTAAGCATCAATAACAACCCCACCTGAAAAAAAAGAAACACACCTCATGAATATGATGTGTCATGCGTGGTAATCACTACTACCACAGTCTGGTGGGCCAGAGGCCTACAACAAATAAACATTATGAATATTTTCATAACAAAAATAATATAAAATAAATAAATAAAGACAGTATAAACCTGCGTCGTATGATCCCCTACACCATCACCTAGACACACATATTCCCGCAGTGCTCTAACCTCAACGGTCAATTGCGCATTTACCTCCTCGGAAGCGCGTAGTCGTGCCTCTAAATTTTAGAACTGTTGGGTCATCTGAGCAATGACAGGACTGAAAACCTCAGCATGTGACATTACAGAATGAGGAATCCCTGTTCCATTGGTCAAACTATATCCATGCTTGTACCGACCAATAATGCGATGAATGATCTCATCCATACGCATGGGAAGCTGTCGCAAGTCCTCTGGCAGATGTTCTAACTCAGCTTCAAATTGAGCTTGTGAAATATTTAAATATATACACATATATATATGTTAATATACAGATTTGTGTAAGTATTGGTATGTACAACAACATACTATCAGTGCTGCAGCCTCTGGATCATGGCGATCCTGAGTCCTCATCCACACCGACATTTTATCAGTCTATGCACCTTGCTCCCGCAACTATATATGAATATAATATAAACACAAAACCATATTAATTAATAAATTATAAAATTAATAATAAATATCTTGTGTCGGATCTGAGACATGTGACGAGTCCCAAGCCAGTGAGCTGGTCCCTGCAATGCTTGATTCTTAGAATGGCGTGCTGACACCTCCTACATTCAATTCATTCAAATTTAAAACAAATCACAAATTCTTGAGAATAAATATACACCAAAATAAATATACATACCACAACACTCTCAGTAGACCAATAGAAAACTATGTCAGGAAACTGATCTGGGAGGACACCTCTTGTGACTTTTTCCAGAATGTCTTGGGCACCCACATTTGGTACCCAGTGGTCCCTCTTCACTTTGAATTTATAATCTTTCCACATCTTACAACATTTTCTCATACACATGGCCCGAAACTCATTGGGTAATACTTTTATATTTTTCTATTAAAGAAAAAAACCACACATATTAGTATTGTTTATACATAGAGAATAATGTACAATGGTCTTCTTACCTGAACCTCCCTCTAAAGACGATCGAATGTGTCCTTTGGGATAGAAGCTCAGTCACATGTGGTCAATGGAAATCGATGTGTTTCACGTATGATGTGACCCATCTAACGAATAAATTCAGGGGAATTCAGTCCCATGGGATGAAATACCACATCAAACGAAACATCAATCGTCGTGTCGACATTCCATGATAAAATGCCACGAACGGGGCCTCCCTTGCGAGAGGAAGAACCAATCGAGTATGATCCTATTAAAATTTTATATATAATTTGACAGATGTTATAAATATATATATATATATATATATATATATGTATATCAATTACAAAAAAATAGAGACAATGACATTCAAACATACCTCAACCCTGAGATATAGATTCCTCATATGGATGATGTGGATCTGCTGCCTCTTCCCCTGACATGCGTGCAGTCATAGAAAACATTAGTAAAGGGGATATCCAAGGTTTTTAATAGATAAATTGGATTGTTCGTAAAAAAATAAAACATGTAACATTGTTAATCAGAAAAAATGGATTGAATAATTAGTTGTGAATAAATTTTAAAAAATCCTAAATTTAACAAAACATATATACAAATATGTACAAAACCAATCAATGCATAGCCATATTTCAGATTGAATTAATAAAAATTCAAGCAGCACATGATCCAAATGAAGAACAACTCAAATGGAAGATACACCGACAAGAACATCAATATACGATGAGTAAATTCACCATAAATATTTATAACTGAATAAACATCCAAAAGTGAGGATTAAAACTTACAAGGATTTATAAAATGGTTAGATAATTTATGATATCCTACGACATTTAATACAGAATAGCGGGAAAACAATTATACATTTCATTAAGCATGAAAATCGACCATTTCTCCTTCAACAACCGCTCTAACACAATAAATATATTCTTCACTTTGAACTACGGTATGTTGATCATGGTGTTGGGGAACAAATGGAATAGTCTCGGGTTTATCTTCTTCAAATATAAACACTCCTCACAGAGAAATTTTGAGAACAACTTGCCATCATGGATTCGAAGGCAAAGTAACGAAGAATACTTGTTCCGCATGTTATGTCAAAATGAAAGGTTCATTCTCAACTCTTTCGTTTCTATATAACATATAGTTAAAATTCACCAATGTAAATTGATATTGATAAACTTTACATCCACTCACTAGATCAACCCAATCACACTTTATCAATATGTACTCCAACCCGTGTTTGTATACAACTTCAATGATGTCTATCAATTGACCATAGTAATAACCAGAATCGACAAATGGACAATAGATGCCACTGTTTTGTGTTTCTAATTTGTCATCAACATCTTTAATGCGAAATCGAAAACCATTAGCATCAAAAGAATTATAACGACAAGCCATTATAGATGGTCCCTTAGCCTGTTGGATAAATTATTCAGTTTGCGTGGGGTCCCCTAACTCCCTCATCTTATGAACCTACATAATTTATAAAATTAAATACTGATATATGTAGAAAGAAATTAGTATAATAATTCACTCATAATGAAAATCAATTTATACGTACATAATCCTTGAACCAATCATGAAATGACGCATAATGAGATTGTTGAATTTTCTACTCAGTTGTACGATACATCCCTTCATTTATCTCATTAATGTGTTTCCTGTAAATAATAATGTGATGTTTAAAGGATCAACTTATGCAAACAAAACATGAAAAAGTTAAACAATAAATGTGATAAGATACTTAATGCATAAATGGTGCAACTGATGGAGTATTTAACAAGATATATTGATGTGCTAGTATCCACTCGATGTTTTCCACATAAAATGTGGTTCCTTCTCAAACTGGACCATAATGAATCCAAGATGGCTTATCTAATTTTGTTTCATCATCCGTAAGATATTCTGCATAAAAATTAGTACACTCATCAATCAAATAACCATTGTATATTGATGCCTACAGACGAGCTCTATTGTTTACAAATCATTTCTATGTACTTAAATACTGCTCAATATGATACATCCACATGAATTGAACTGGACCAACAGTCATTAATTCATCAGTTAGGTGAACTTCCAAGTGGACCATAACATCAAAAAATGAGGCGGGTGAAAGTTTCTCAATGTGACTAAGAGTAAGTACAATTCGGTCCTGCAAACTTTTTAAATCACTCATTCGGTGATTTCTTAAACAAAGCTGTCTAAAAAAATTACTCATCGCAATCAACGGCTGAACAACATTTGGGAATAAACAATCAAAAATTGTGATTGGAATCTAATACCGAATTAGTATATGATTGTCATGACTTTTCAACCCTTGTTATGTCTTGCTCGTCAGATTCACATACTTTGAAATATTAGAAGAGTAACCATCAGGGACCTTGAGCATCTTTAAAATGAAAAGAAATTTTTCTTTCTCCTTTGTAGTCATCGTATACTATGCAGCAGGCATATATTCCATGTTTCCCTTAGCTAACTCTAAATGAAACTGTTTACTTAAACCCATTTCTTCCAAATCACGACTAACATTAACAAGGTCCTTTGGTTTTCTACTGACACCAAAAATGGTCCAAAATATGTTATCACAAACATTTTTTTCAATGTGCATGATAACCAAATTATGACTCAGCATTTTAGTTTTCCAATACGGAAGATTATAAAAAATACTTTTCTTTTACTAGTTGTGATTGTGCTGCTTACCCGTAGCATGAATATTAAATACTAGAGGAGGCACCAAATCCTGAATTTCATATACCATGTGGATGTTTTCTTCCTCACTCTACGATAACAGTTAGACTCTTATCATGATCTTTGGTGCTAGGCTGAACTCTCTAGAACCATCAAATGCCACTCTGTCCTTTTTGAACCTGTGCTGAGGTGGTAGAAAACGTATGTGACCCATTAATGCCCATTATTTGGAATTTTTAAGCCATATATATATTTTAATTTTATTTCAACAAGGGAAATCAAATTCCCCTTTGGTACACCAGCCTGATAAATTTGTATAAGTTGGGAAGTCATTGATTGTCCACAATAAAGCAGCCTGCAGTTTGAACATTTCATTCGTTTCAAAGTCATATGTCATCACACCATCAGCCCAAAAATCATTCAACTCATCAATCAATTGCTGAAGGTAAACATAAATCTTATCCCCCAAACTTTTAGGCCAATCAATAAGAGTGGAAAGTAATATAAATTGTTGCTTTATAAAAAGACACATAGGACGATTATATGGAACCAACACCACATGCCATGTGCTATGAGTTGCACCAACCATAGACTTGAATGGATTGAAACCATCTGCTGCCAATCCCAATCGGACATTACGAACATCTTTAGAAATGTCGGGATGTCTCTTATCAAAATACTTCCAAGCATGAGAGTCTGTTGGGTGGGTTAACATATCACTTTCATGAACTCTTTATGCATGCCATCTCATTAAATTAGAAACATTATATGACATAAAAAATCTTTTCAACTTCGGGTTACAGGGAAATTAAGGCATTTTCTTTACGACAATCGTTTTCCCCTATATCAAAATCTGACATTGATGAGTCTTATTTCCCCTGTTCTCTTTCCACCTAGAAGCACCACAAACCATAAAAATATCCAAATGGGATATTTCATTTCAAAACAACAAATAGTTGTTTGCACATGAATCAATGGTCTCATATGTAAAACATAGGTTCTCTGTCAATATACGAGAATGGTTATATGACTCAGTAATCATAGCATCGACAGGAAGAATCTTTTTCAATAACACCAAAAGAATGCCGAATGATGTGTCGAACCAATTATTCAAAAGTCTTCAAATGCAAAAAATCCACGATAAATGACAGTTTATTGTAAGAAGTATATCCAGGATATAATTCTATTTTCGCATCATCAAGTGCTTCATAAAACCTCCTTGAATCACGATCTGCACTAGATTGAAGATTTATCTCACCGGTCTCAAGATTCTGGATTTCAATGCCTTCAGGATCAAACCCAAGTACCATTTGAGTAATAATTTCATGCATTGGATCATCCATCCTTCCATGAACATCTATCTGAACTGCATTTGTATTTTGACAACCAACATATTATTCTGCATGATGAGTCCAAATCTTATTATTTTTTAGAAATCCATTAAAGAATAGTTGCTTCCTCACAGTATCTCGTGTGAATTGATATCTTTTGGCACATTTTCTACATGGGAAACTAATATAGTCACTTTAAAATCATCTAGTGAAGTCAATAAACTGCATAATCCCATTGAAATATTCTCTAGACGTTCGATTTGAAAGATCAATCCAACTCTCTTCCATAATAATATCTGTATAACTAACATTTACACAATACTTATTACATTTACAATTTTCAAATATACTATATTTAAAATAAATACTAATCAATTGTTTGTGAACCATTGATAAAATAATAATGTTAGTGAAATCCCATGTCATACTTGATTACGCTACAAACCTGGAAGGGATGGGAGCCGAAGGTGGTGCTTCAAGGGAGAGGAGTGGAAGTGAATGGGATCCGGAGCTAGAGGCGGTGAGACGATGGAGGGTATGGGTGGCAGCAGCAGCGGGGAGCCAGAGCAGAGCAGGCAGTGAGGGGACGGGGGACGGGATGCGAGGGGGGGGGGGGGGGTCTGGGGGGGGGGGGGGGGCTGTTCGGGTTGCGGGGAGGGATGTCTGGGGTGCAGGGGGGCTCTACGAGGTGGGGGGGGGGGGGGGTTTCTCTCCAGGGTTTGGGGGGTAGGGGGTTGTTCGGGGTGTAGGGGGTGGGGGGCTATTAGGGGTGTGGGGGGCTGTCCGGGGTGTGGGGGGCTGTCCGGGGTGGGGGTGGGGGGCTGTTAGGGGTGCAGGGGTGGTTTTCCGGGGTGGGGGTCCATCCAGGGTGAGGGGGTGAGGGCCAAGGGGCCGGAGGGAAGAGGGGAAGGAGATGGAGGGGGCGCAGGCCGGAGGGTGGAGGCAAGAGGGCAGAGGGATGCCAGAGGGGACAGAGGGAAGGGCGGAGGATGGCCGGAGGGCGGAGGGAAGCTGGAGCCAGATGGAAGAGGGCAGAGGGAACATGGAGGGAAAGGGACGATGAGGGTGGAGGGTGGAGGGCGTCGAGGGTGGAGAGCGGTGGAGGGCGGTGAGGGCGTGCAGCGATGGGGGAGGGCACGCGGGGAGGGCATCGACGAGGGGGGGGGGGCTAGGTCAAGGGCGAGGGAGGGGGGATATAAAGCCCCCAGTTTTTTTTGGAAAATCTCATTGATCACCACTGGCAGTTTCTATAGAGCACCTATAGAGACTGCCAAAGGCAGTCGGCCGTTTCAGGGGGCTTCATAGCCCAAAATTGTAGTACTGTTTACACCCGAGACGATGATAATAATGAGATATTATTAACAAGGCAATTTTAAAAGATCATATATTATATCATATTAATGTTTATGATTCTTTTATAATTTAATAACAATTATTTCACCATTATACAGAAGTTTAACTTACCCTCGACCTAGGAAAAGTAAAAGGTAAGGGTTAATTTCCCAATATCTTCATTATCCGAGATTTTTTTATAAGTAATTATCTTCTGGGACCTCTATATCATCCACATCCATGTTTCATAAAAATTTATTCCAAAACATTTTTAGTATTTACTAGACTATGGTTTAAATTCATTTATAGGCTTGTTTAACTTTTTATAAAATGGTTTGAAAGGAATCTTTTCATCATTTTCCAAACAAGGTACTTTATGACCTTTTCGACAAAATTAAAGTACGAATGTATTTTTATTTTATATGGCATGTGCCGTTATTTTCCACCATTATAACATCATCATAGCTTCTCTTAGAAGCTTATAAAAATATTTCCAAAATAAATGTTTTCTTTTATAATTATATGATTTTTGAATGATTTCAAAATATAAAGAGATATTTCTCTAAAAAAGGTTTTGATGTCATCAATGTCAACATCCTTTGATGGATTTTAAGATTACATGAAGATGATTTATTATGATAAAAAACATTCATATCGTATTGAAGGTTTTTTGATATTTTTGGCTATGGATATGTTATTTTTAAACCATTCATGGTTTATGGATAAATTATTGACATTTCCTATGCTAGTTTTAATATGAATGTTTAGGTTATGTTTAAAACTTTTTAGATGAGGAATGCATTAGAGATAGTATGTGATGGGTGGAGCCCACTATAGCTCCTCGATGCATCAGTAGGTCTCAGGAGACAAACTAGTGTCTTGGTATAAGTATTTGACAAAATCTTATTTGTAGTTTTGGCACAAGGCCTTGACAATGTGGTTATGAAGTCTATCATTATGAATTCCATCATTATGAAAGTGGCTATTGATATTTCATGTGATTATTCGACTAGAATAATATCTATGTGAATATGTAAAGGGGATTATTTTTTTATCTTTTCCATATTATGATGAAGTTCATGTCTAAAAGGCTTTTGTTTTAGTCTTATACATTGCCTTAAATGTTTATGCTAATTTATGAAAGTTTATGCTATTTTGTTATCTTTAATGATCATCTGAGCTCACAAATTTCTATGATTTACTTTTCCTTGGATGTGAAGAAGTATATTATGATTGACCTGAAGAGAGAGTCTATGGTATCTTAGTGTTGCCTATGGAAACAATGTTGTTGTAGTTTTCCATTTTATGATGTAATGTAAACCTTATAAATGTATCTAGTACTTCCAAGGATAATAAGCTAATTGGTCTTTCGAGACATGATCTTTTGTGATCAAGCCAATGTTATGTAATAATACACCAACTCGGGGTATCTAGGGTAAGGGCGTTGTACTTAACATCAGAGGAAGTTTGTACAAACCTTGGAATATAGATATAGATAAACTCTAATTAGAGCACACTACCCTAAGATAGAATTTGAGGTTTAGTATAGAAGAACATCCTATAATTTTGTTATTGTAGAGTTTTTTGGATCTTTCCAAGCAATACATCCCTTTCTGGAAGGGAACAACCTTGAGGAGTCAAGAAACCTCTTCCCATACCAGAGAGGAAATGGGATAATATTATGATGGAATTTGTCATGGGACTACCAAAGATTCCTATAAGGAATGACGAAATATGGGTCATTGTTGAACATCTTACCAAGTCAGAACATTTTCTAATTAAAAGAGAAGATTTACAACATGAACTTTTAGCAAGAATGTATATTAATGAAGTTGTGAGACTTCATGGAGTACCCCTATTGATTGTTTCTGATCGTGATCACCATTTTACGTCATGATTCTAGAAAATTCTTTAGAAATACCAAGATATAGAACTTCTTTTGAGAACTGCCTACCGCCCCCAAACTGATGGAAAATCAGAATAGACTATTGAAACCATAGAATATATGTTGATATCACGATCTCTTGATTTTCAAGGAACGTGGGATCAATATTTACCTCTGGTATAATTTTCCTATAACAATAGCTTCCATTCAAGTATTCAGATGGTACCATATGAAGCGTTATAAAGAAAGAGATGTCGCACACCAACCTATTGGGATGATATTGGTGAAAGAAAACTCTTAGTCCCAGAACATTTTGAGGAAACAATAGGAAAGGTGAAGGTAATCCAGAACCACATCAAACCATCTCAATGTAGGTAGAAGCGTTATGCCGATAACCGAAGGAAGGATTAGAAATTTCATGTAAGAGATCATGTTTTCTTGAGGTATCTCTATGGAAGGTTGTTATACATTTCGGTAAGAAGGGTAAATTAAGTCGATGTTACATCAGATCTTTCAAAATTCTTGAACAAATTGGGGCTGTAGCTTACCGTTTGGCAATGCCACCAAGTCTCTCCCAAGTTCGTGATGTTTTCCACGTATCACAGTTGAGAAAATACATGCCTGACCCAATGCATGTACTCACCTATGAGGAATTACAACTGGAACCATATCTTTCTTATTACGAAGAGCCTATCATGATTCTTGATACAAGAGAACAAGTGTTGGGAAACCAGACGAACCGTCTGGTAAAAGTTCTACGGAGAAACCATAAGATGGAAGAGGAAACCTGGGAAACCGAGGAACTTATGATAAAGAACCAAATGAGTATTTTTATGCTTTAATATTCTATAAATTTTAAGGACCAAATTATTTGAAGGAGGGTAGAATGTAACACCCCATGCTTCCACGGTACACTTCTATTTGAATAATACAATTTCATGTGTTGTACGCCACTTAAAGTTCTAACACACCCCAACCAATCCAATTAGCCGTTATGAATAGTAATACCCACTTTTTGAAATTGTATAAATTTTATCTTTCAAAATGGACTTTATTTTTGGATTCATAATATCGAAATTAGCTTCAGGTTAATTATTTGTATTTTTCTGAAAACATTCAATTTTTGATAAATAGTGAAAAACACAGAGTTTTTGCTTAAAAACAAATTTTAATTTAAATAATTATACATTTAATTTAAATTTTTTAGGTCAAATTATATACATAATACATATATAAGTTAAATTAAATTCATTGGAGTTATTTTTTAATAATTTTAGATATATAAAATTTTTATTGAACTTTTTCCCGTCTTTTACCCACCTCCTAAGAGCATTTGCAAATTTACATAAAACATAATTTTACCACTTATGTAAGTTGAATTTCTAAAATTTGAGAGAAACGGTTGATATCAGTAAGTAAAATGTGGTTCAAAGAGATGAAAATAATTTTTGGGGAATAGTAAATTTTGACTCTTATTTTCCACAATTAAAAGAAGAAAGGGCAATTAAGTATAAAACTGATATTATTATTATCCTAACACATGTCCTAAATAACCAAATAAATGTAATTTGAGAATTTTTATGAGTTTCAATAATCTTATTGTTAAAATGGCATGTTAGGGTTTGATAGATGAATTTTTTTCGAAGTAATAATGCTGTTATGAATTTAGCTCAAACAAAATACCAAATAGTGTCAAAATTGAAATAAAAGTGTTTTTAAAACAAATATTATACTATTAATTGATATTCTATTTATAAAAATCTAAGGTTCGAAAAAAGGTCATAAAAAATATTATATATTTAATTAATGAACCACTTGAGTTTCTCTTGGATGTTTATAGTAAGTTTATTAACCATATAATATAAAAATACAAAGATACATGATAAATTTTAAACTATTTAACTAAGATTTAAATCTAAAAGATAATGTTTATGTAGTCACCCAAACCTATCTAAAACATATTGGTTGATTGGGTTTAGACCCATAACCACCTTTTCATTTAAATAATTCATTTTGGAGCCATTAGAAACTGAAAATGATTTTATTATAAATAAATATTTCTAGATTTTCTTAAGGTTCCCTTCACTCCTCTTATAAAAAGGAACTTCTCCTTCTCTCTTATTCACACATTCAATGCCATTTGTATTGGACATCCCCAGCCCAAATACACTCTAAACTATCCTACCATTATCCTAAAGGCCTTCTTTTATTCATAAAGCTACCATATGGGGCCAATTTGATCAAATCAAAAGGAAGAACCCGAAGAAGAGGTAAATATTTCATCACCTCTTTCAAGTTCCTTTCTTCTTCCACATCTACTTTCATTGTGGTTTCCATTCAAAAACAATAACTCTAGTGTCTTTTATATACTTTGATCTTATTATAAATATGGTACATCAATATTCATTATTCTATCCATCCTTTGAATGACATGCCACCATACATGTGTACGTACGACCTATCGTCTCCACTTCATGGTGTAATTGTTATTCAATACATTATTATTTGGATGGGTTTAATAATGATGTGTAATTGATGTAAATAATAAATATAACATTATAATGATTATTTATATATGATATAACATCCAATTATATATTATTTTAATATCAAAAGAATGATATTGTCACTCGTGCGTACGTACGGATTTCCGTCTCCATGAACACGATGAGAAACATTACCCATCGTATCCATTCAAGACTAATTTTCATTAGATTATTAAAAATAATGTTTAAAGACTTAATATAATTCTGAATGTGAATAAGATACATCCTATCCATAACAAACATTACTTATGTAACAAAGCATATAAAAGAAAATGAATCAGCTAATATCTAAAATGATGATAATATTGATAAATGTTTATAAAAGAAGTATAAAAAGATCATATATGATATCATATTAATGTATATGATTGTTGTAAAATATAATAAAAAATATTTCACCATTATATAGTAGGTTAACCTACCATCGACCAAGGAAAAGTACAAGGTAAGGGTTAATTTCACAATCTCTTCATTATCTGAGGTTGTTTATACATAATTATCTATTGTGACCTCTTTATCATCCACATCCAAGTTTATTGAAAATATATTACGAAAAATATTTACTATTTACTAGACTATGGTTTAAAGTCATTTATAACCTTGTTTGAATTTTTATAAAATGGTTTGAATGGAATCTTTCCATCGTTTTCCAAATAAGGTACCTTTTAACCTTTTCAACCAAATTAAGGTAAGAATGTTTTTTTAACTTTTACTGTGGGTGCCACTATTTTCCACTGGTATAACATCATCAAAGCTTCCATTGCAAGATTATAATAATATTTCCAAAATAAATTTTTTCTTTTATAATTATATGAATTTTAAATGATTTCAAAATAGAAAGAGATATTTCTATAAAAAAAGGTTTTGATTTCATCTATGTCAACATCCTTTGATAAATTTTAAGCTTATTTGAAGTTGATCTATTATGATACAAAACTTCCATATCATATTGAAGGTTTTGTGATATGTTTGATTGTGGATGTGTTATTTTTAAACCATTCATGGTTTATGGATAAAGTATTGACATTTCATATGCTATTTTTAATACGACTGGTTATGTTATGTTTATACCTTTTCATATGAGGAATGCATTGGACTTAGTATGTGATGGGTGGAGCTCGCTATAACTCCTCGAAGAATTGGTAGGTCTCACGAGACAAACTAGTGTCTTGGCCCAAGGTCTTGAAAAATATTATTTGTAGTCTTGGCACAAGGCCTTGACTATGTGGTTATCAAGTCAGGAATTATGCATTCCATCATTATGAACATTTCTATTATATTTCATGTGATTATCCGACTACTAGAATATCCATGTGAATAAGTAAATGGAATTATTTGTTTTTATCTTTGGAATATAATTCTGAATTTAAAGTCTAAAATTCTTTTCTTTTAGTCTTATACATTTCCTTAAATGTTTATGATTATTTATAAAAGTTTCCGTTATATTGTTATCCTTACTGAGCATCTGAGCTCACCCCTTTCTGTGTTTTATTTTTCCCAAGATACTAAGAAGTATATTATGACATACCTACATGGATATTCTATGGGATCTGAGTGTTTTCTATGGAAACAATGTTGTTGTAGTTTTCCATTTTATGATGTAATGTAAACCTTATGAATGTATCTTGTACTTCTAAGGATAATAAACTAATTGGTGTTTTGAGAATTGATCTTTTTTTATCATTCCAATGTTATGTAATAATGCACCCACTATAGGTAACTGGGGTCGGGGAGTTACATAAATTCCTATGGTTGATTGTATTCAACCTCTCTTCCCATAAACATGGTGAAAAATGTCCCATGGTGGATTAGGCTCGGTCTCTAATCCTATATATAACATCTAATGATATAGAAATATTTACCCAATGCATTTTAGGGATATATGATTCTTAGTATACATGTCACATAAGGTAATTCATACATATGCATGACACATGAATAAGAGAAACCATAAATAAATGATTTTCATGATAAAACCAATGAGGAAGAAGTGAATTTTATAATAATGATTTACATAACAATCTAATTTTTAATCATAAGGATTCCTAAGAGAAGGAAATAAAACATTTTGAATCTTCCTAATTTAAAAGGTACATAAGTCATGAAAATGGAGTTTTATTATTTAAAATCCATGAGATGGATCTTGTATAAGCAATCAATAAATGTACCACTTTGGTAAAGCTATATGAAATAAGTAAAGGATCATTAGGAAAAATTAAAAAGAATACCATTTTCTATAACACTATAACAGAAAAAATAGGGTTATATATAATGCAATTTTTTGATTATAAGTTATTTAGGATTTAGAAATAGTTAATGGGGTGATTATTAACATGAGAGAATAAATAAGAAAATTCCCTAAGATCAGGTTAACTTAAAATTGAGAGTTTCAAAGAGGACTAAAAAATTATATAACACCAAAAATAAAAAATATATTTCTTTAATTATATATTTAATTTATATATATATAACAATAAAATATGTTTATTAGATGATGTTTTTATAAAAAGTGTGAAAATGGAAGAGAACGTGTAACCAACAAGTAATGAGGTCAGTACATATTCTCCAATGTTTTGCCTTAAAACACCATTATTGACATATCAGATCATAAAATAACATAATAATTATTTATTTTTGAATATATGAGAAGTTAAATATAATATTCACATGAGTTATGAGTTACTAAGGATTCCTACTAAAATTGAGAACATTGGCTGGAAGGGAAATTATAGACAAGGATGGGAAACTATCATTTAAATGGATGAGATTTATTCATAACATAGTTTCATTTTCAAAAAGAAATACAACTCACTATAATAATAATTTAAATAAAAATTTAACATTAAATATATTAATAGGGTATACCATGTGAAATTAGTTTTCAAACACAAGGGGAATAATTTTAACTCAAAAAATTAGATTGATTTATGAAGGAAAATTATATTTTATGGAAGCCATCAATGATGGACCAGTATAAAAAAGATCATGAATGGAGGTATAGTTTATATCTTAAAATACAGTTTATGATTTTATAATTCATGGGGGTAGTCTTAACACAATATACATGCATATTGTTTCGTAATATCAGAGTATTCCTTAATGAATGTTGATTGACACAAAACCCTTAATGCCTGTCCAAAAAAAACTCTACACGTGCACTTAAATTTTGGAATAGTTTAATTATGGTCATTATATATATATAATATAACCTTTTTCATCTATATATATTTCTCCATGGTCCATATATTATCTTTTGTAACTTAGTTTTAATATATTTTTCTCTAATATTTGTTACTTAGGGTTGTTCAGTAAATTTTTTCATAACATTTGGATTTATTGATCACGGTCAAAGATCTTATAAAATAAATCATTAATCTACATAATTGTGGTGTCTTATTTCCTTTATTATTCCATTAGTAAAATACCTATATAGTTCCCATGGTTATTCCAAAATAGATCCATATTAATAAAGGTATCTTGGTAGGCCTTTTAAGTAAAAGTTACTCTGATCATTTCTTGTTAATTAGGCATATAAAATGGACAAATATATTCTTAAATAAAATTAATGGTATGAGACATATCATATTAGAAACTTATATAACATATTTTAATCTACCATTTTTAGTATTGATGGAAAAATATCCACATTTTTCATGTTGATGGTAGTTTACTCACACACATGACGATATTTTCATTTGTCTTAATAATTTGTGAGGAAAGTATAAAATCGATATTAAATTAGAAGAATAAAAATAAAACATAATATATTTATAGTTTTATCATACCATTATATATAGATATTATTTAATATATGTAGAATAAGAAAAGCTCCATAGATGTTGGGTTGAGTGTATTACCTATCCCTTCGAAGTTATCCATTGGGTAAATCTTTAAGGCTCATAATCTTAGTATTTTGGTGAGACCAAGGCTTCAAAGGATTGGGGAGGGTTTTTAAGGTCTAGTAGTGTATATCATTGGTTTAGAAAATTATTTGGAATGTCTGGAGAAATGGAGTGAGGTGATATCCTTTTAAAAGTGAAAAGGGATCATATAAAGGAACTAATTATTTATCAACAATGTCACTCCACTAATCAAGACTAAAGTTTCAAATAATAACCAATAATGGTGTGGGGTAAGAATATAAGTTTTATACTCATTCCACTATCAAATATTGTAAACAACATAAAATTCATTCCTTGCAGTTCACTGGAGAATTGAGGATGTGAACCGCATGTATATACCAAATTCTATGTTTGAGTAAAATACATCTCTATAGAGGAAGGAGAAGATTGGATTTTCATGTGACAGGACCCAAAACATCCTGAACCGGGATTGAAAATTTCATAGTATGACTCTCCATTTTTAATACGGGGTCAATGATGGTAGTGTAGGAACTGACTTGACGGGCCAGCTCTGAATCCCATCAAGTGAGACTGAGCAGGGTAGCAAGGGAACAACCCCTATGATATGGAGAAGTATATTTACCAAGGTGGTCTGACCAGCCCCACTATGTGGTACACATTCACATATGACCTATGTATTAAGAGGCCAATATAGTTCCTATCCATGTAGCCCAATGTGCACCCCCTATGCCGAGGAACTACACCATGGACCTCCACCGGAGACCTACACGACAGTATAAATTTCTCACCACTACATGGAAGAGATATTCCATAGACCAACACTCATGAACTATATATAAAGATTACATTCAACTAGCCCCATATTTGTCTATAAATAGAACCCTTCGCCTCCCCATGTCAGGAACTGAACAAATAATAAGAACTCTCGAAACTTTCATTATATAGCTCCTTCACTGAGTTCCCCCTAATTTTCTGAGGTAGCTCTATAAATCACAAGAGAAAATAAAATTAAAATGGATAAACAAGATCAAAGTGCCTTTGGGGGTATAAAATACAAGGTACTTATTTGAGGACCCTCCTTCTACAAGAAGCAAGAACCTTTCCTTTGGAAGATATTTTCACGAGATTCTTCCATGAACATCAAGGGACACCTAGGGTGCTTATGTTAAGACCTCACTGAAGTTTTTTTCCATGATACTCGTTCACCAGTGGATTATCATGTTTTCAGAGGATTATAATTCCCTTGTTAATCATTTTTCAGTTCGTCAAAGGACCTTCTTGTCATTCCTACTCAACATAACTATGCAACATACCTACGCATACCACCAACATGAGCCATCCCTGAAGGACTCTTCTAATACACCCATGGAAGGGGATATCTTTCCTCGTATTCCATTAATGAAAGGTTCAATGTTGAAACCTCCACCAAAACCTCATGATTTACTAAACCTTTTAGAAAAGCACATCTATGTGTCTACCATTTGGGTTTGTATTTCAACGGTCAGAGGTTTCCCACAATTGTTATATAAGGAAGTTAGGATTCTCAGGATGTCAGTAGGGTTGAATATCTTTCCTCATGTGGATACTTATTCTAAGGACATTGTTGGTGACTTCCTAGTCTTTGATTATGAGGATAAAACTCTATCCTCCCCTCTTCGTCTCTGAGATCAGTAGCTTTGGGTTCATAGAATGGGGGATAAGAATCACACTTGATTTTACATTCCATATGGGATTAAATCCTCTCTTTCTAAGTGCACAATTTTACAGAATACCTCATAGATTAAGAACCTAGACACTTGGGATAAACATAATGAAATTCACCTTCATTTCACATTGAAAGGATCATTTCTCAGTGCGCTTGTCCATCGTCATCGTGACTTCTATCGTCGTAGGCCCAACCTATTCTACCAGAAGAGGAAGACAAGTGTGTGTGTTTGTTTAATATTTCACATTTTCTTATTTCTCACACCGAGAATGAATCGCGTGGGCTTTGAAATTTATTATGATCACAACTTCCATACAATCTACCTCATTTATTGAAAAGTGAGAACTCTAATTCCCACCAAAACTGGAATACGTTGGATGCTTTGACAAATAGCTTGAGCTCAATGGACATATTCTCTAGGAATCCAGCACTAATTCCCGTAATCCCTTCATCCTCTATATTAGTAACACCCAAATTAAGTCCCCCCTAAATCTCTATGAGTTTTGACTTCTCACATGGACCCTGTTACAAGGGAAACCTATTTTGGAGTATTCTCGGACCTATTTCTCTCAATGGGCCATACTCCCCTATGAGACTTAACAAACTATGTGGATTTTGATTTCCATTCATGTGGGATATGTACTAAACCTCCGTGAGGTTCAAACCCAAAACTCTAAATCAACCATGTTCTCTATGTGACGCATTCCATGAATGGTATAATCTTACTTGGAAACTCATATCGTTTCAAAGTTCCTTGGGATACTTCAGCATAAGTCCCACACCAAGAATTGGCTTGTCACCTTCCACCTCGATGTCTTTACCAAATGATATTATACTATATCCTATGATCTTCATCACATGATCTTAAAATGTATGATATTCCCTATTAAGAAGCCCCGAACTACAAGAGTTATGATTCCTTTCATGAGGATATATAGGTAGCCCATCCATTGGTATGATGCCAACATCAAAATAACTTTCATCTCCATAGATGATAATAAAATCCAATGTAATGTTCCATCTCCGTGGATGATTGTTAATTCCAGAGTGACATTCTTCTATGTGGATGACCATAAATTCTAGAGTGCCCACTGAGTGTCTTAAAACTAGCATCATTATAACAACAACTAAAGAATCTCTTAGTAGTATATAAGAAGATACTATTGATGGAGAACCTTGAATACATATAGATATCTCCATTGATAAAGAACCTAGAAAACATATGGATTATTATTAATTCCACACATGCTAAAAAATTTATTGAAAATTTCATGGGAATCTTACATTACACTTGGAAAATTAATAAGGGTTTATGAACATATCTTAAATCTATAAGAGAGTCCCAGAGTAGGGAATAATTCCACCCAAATGGTGTGATGAGCCTGACCTCCCATCATACTGACCAATGTGACTTCCTAAGTATCGTAGGCCAACAAAATAAACAAACACCTACCTTTGGAAAGTGGGTCCCTTTGGATACATAACCAATGGGTGTTTTTGGTTCCATATAAATCCTATGGAAACCATCTAGAATTATAGAGTCCTAACCAGAACACAATTTCTAGGGGGAACCAACAATGGTGAACCTGATGTGAATCCTTAACCAAGATGATAGTTTTAACCATCTATTAGGCCCCTATAAATTGATTAACGAGGGCTATATAGGAAAATCAATCATGAATGTCTTCATCCTAAAGATTCTTATTTTCTGGAATTCATTGTTCGTATTTTTTATATATACATGAATTCTCTTCCAATATGTCCCTTCATTCAAAATGTGTTCCTCTGTGTTTTCACCAGTCAATGCCCTGGATACTGTTCAAACTAGATCCTGGTCTTCCTAAAGGATTCATTCACCAACTAAAAATATTAAATTTTGGGTCTCCAACACTTTTGCGGGAGTGTACCATAAATACAGTACCATTTCAACTGTGGAGGATTCCCAAAATTCTCTCTAGGGCCCGAATGGCCCCTGATCATCAAGTCAACGATGACTAGTGGTCCAGAAGAAGATGGTTCCAACAACCTTCTTCAACAATTTTTAGAGCTTATCAATAGAACACAATCCCAAATCCCTCCCCTATTCTATATATGTCGACCAGGAGGCCACCCAAGGACTCATCTTGAAGACACTAGGGTCCATCCCTAAGTTTCTTACCAACAATCATAGCCGAAAACAACACATGGAATAAGATTCTCAACATAATGAGGGTGATATCTCTGGCTATCGAGACTCAGTACCCTAGACCCATGAACACAAGAAGAACGACCAGGGAAAATAACTATCTAAGAGAGAGAAAGTTCTTACATTTTCTCCCTCTAGATAAGTCCATTAACTTACCTTGTTGGATAACAATGAATGAGAACACACACCCATCCACCTTAATTATTCCATCCAACAGACTCATTTCTTGGCACCAAAACAATCCTTATATTAAATTTTGGTGGAGTACCATGACCCGGAACATACAAATTTTTATAATAAATCAGATATCCAACAGACTCGTCGGGCTGCATTCTTGGAAGCCCTCCATCTAAATGTGGAGTCAACTTGAAAGAAGTAATATAAACATTATTACTGTCACCATGTCTGCCACAATAATTTTCTGGAATCTCATAAAGAATTCCACCTTACATGCTTTTAGGTAAACAACCTATAGGCACATACACCGGCAATAATCCATCACGCCTTCAAATAGTCTCTTTTTTAGCAATCAGAGAAGTCAGTTGGGAAGATCTGGTGATGAACCTGGGGAAGACCCAACTATCTTCCATCACACATGAGTACATTTAGTATCTACTGATAGGAAATGGAGGAAATTAGTAGGTATATACACATACTCAGAATATGGAATGGATGTTTATTCACATTTTGGCCACTAAAGTCACCAAACACACTTTGTAAATAGTGTTAGGAAAGACCTAAATTCCTACCCATATTCTGGATGATTGCTAGAATATCATAATGGAAAAAACAATATTACAAATGGGATAAACACATAATTCTATCCCCATAGTTGGGATGAATCATTGGTATTCCATTGTGGATCGAATACAGACATCTGTTCCAGTACATGAGGATTTTGTGGAACAGGCACCCATATCATGAAGACAACTAGATCGAGAACATAGATCCATTCTAATTTGAGACAATCATATTATTTTAATAGACACTCCAAATCAAGCTCATAAAACATCCAATGATAACCTCTTTTTCTAGAAAGTGGCCTCAACTCTATGTAAGAAGGTGTCTAAGAATATGTCCCACCAAGTACAGTTGGAGAATCAAGAGTCGATCTGTGATCTAGCTTATCTTAACGTTGGAGTTCTTGAAGTCCTTAGATATTTATATCTTTCATCTCAAGATATTACCCTCCGATTAACAAATAATGGGTTTAGTATCAATAATTATGATGTTCCTCATCATATGATTTATCATGAAGGATTACTTCATGAAAATTTGGTCAATCATGAGAACCTATATTTTGATTAGAGCCATGGAAACCCTCCATGTGGCTAGAGGACTATGGAGAAAGAGGACTTATCCCTTGATATAATCCACCATGGTGATCCCCCCTAGGATTTCATTCACTACGAAGGGTCACTCTATAAAAGTGTTTTACATTTGAAGAGAATTCTCCAACCGAGAATGTAGTGATAAGAAATCCATCTTATCTTGAGGAAATTGAAAACATAAGGACAGTCATGTCTGATGTATTGTTACTGGACGGATAAATACTTTCTCATCCAAAAGACAACCATAGAGGACCATCATTCTCCGAACCTCCCTTGGGTCCTTCCAACAATACATTTTTTAATTGAAAAAAACCCACTTTAGGGTATGTGGGAACCTACATAAAAACCACAAAAAATACATTGCAGAATAAAAAATAAAAAATTTTAATATCATACAAAACCATTAGCACCGCTTTACAAACCTTCAAAGAACAACCTATTTTAAAATTGAAATTCATCAACTGAAATCCATCAATACCGCCTCGATATATGTACCATGACCCATAAACTATTTCAAATTTCAAAAGGCACCATCATCACACCTTAGGCCTACCTCTTCTTGATGCATACCCTAACACAAAACAACCCGCATCCAAAGAGTATTACCAGAAACGAGCATGATGGAATCCATAAGCGTCACAAAAAACATACACGACACCATCTCATACCACCATAAAAGAATAAAACAATCAAAGACTACCGAAATTTCAAGCTTCTTCCGGGAGAAAACACATTCAACGCCGAAATAGGTCGATATTGTCATCGACACGAAATCACGAGGGACACCATTTTTCAGTCAACATCACCAGCCTCTATACCATTTAACACCACCCACAGAGGCCAAAATCCTGCCTCGTCTCAATCATCCAGTAAACAAAAAAAGTCCTCCGATGAAATTAAACTACAAGTAATAAAGAAGGCCCAAACATAGAATATAAAACCATGGAAATCCTAAAGAGTGTCAGGAATGAGACCATGAAGAAGGCCAAGGATGAAATCCTAAAAGGAACCTCGAAGACCAAAAAACAAAAGGCCCAAAACCTTATGTACCCATTTCTCCAACTCTGACCTGGAGAGTAGCGGTGGAACCCGAGGTCAGATTCGGTTTGTGCAGTGGAAGATTTTAGAATGACTTCGGTAGAGGCAAGAAACCCAACCTCCACCGACCCACAATCCCAAAATCTATAGGGTAACTCCACACCATCCCATACCTAGAGAGTCATAAAGGAACATGATACTAGAAAAGGTTTGGGGGATGGAGGTTTTCCAAATCACATGCCTTCACTAGAAGAACCAGACAACCGCCGAGAAACAGTGGAAGGCACCATAGGAGAGGAAACCCTATAGGAACAGATCACCTCAGAGTGGAGGTGAGGAGAGGAGTTGAGGAGAAGTGCCAAAGAGTGGAGTTGAGATATAATTGGAGATGGAAAATCCTAAAACCCTAGAGGAATAGATAATAATGCGTGGATAGAACTCTCCTAAGATAGCACGAAGAGACCCATGGGTCATTTTCCTTGTAATATAGCAGAGAAAACACCAACTGATCCTATCGCTTGTGGAAAAGAAATTGGTAAGTATCCACTCTGGTTGTATGAAGTTCAGAAACCCCTAGAAAAAGACAAAGATAATATGTTGAAGATGATGAAACATCTGGATTATGGTGAAATTCCAATCATGTTCTATCCTTTGGCCACCTCTTTATATAATATTCTGGAGATGTTGGTAGAAGATTGTATTCACGATATCCGCATAAACATATGGATGACTCTTCATCATATAGAATTCAATGTATTACCATATGATGAATATCAAAGTCATTTAAAAGTAATAAAATTGTTTCAACCCAAAATTGACTAGGTATCTCTACAGGTTTCCATAAATCCAAAGATCAAGAAGAAAACAGAGGGCCTTCAACGTGCATTACCCAATGCATTAATGAGGTTGATACAATTGATTGTAGAAACTTCATATGGGGTTCATATTAATGTATAGGGTACACATGGAGCACTACATTTCACTTCACTCTAAAATCATCAAAGCATGATGAATGTGGTCTCATTAAATGTTATTTACCCATGTCAGCTACCAATTTTTTTTGTTCACGACTGCAGTGATGTATAACAAGAACATGCCTCAACTAAATTTCACTAAATTCATTCCCATAGATATCAATCTATTGAGGTTATTTTTTATTAAGCATTTTCGAACATCGATCATGCCTCCCTCTTAGAGGATATCAGACAACATATTGTGAAAATGTCTAAAATAAAACAACAGTCTTCCAAAACATGTGATTTATGTGAGTAGAAGATAATGCACCCAACCAATGTTCAGACTAAAATTTATAAAATTTGATGATATGTTGAGATAATATCAGCCATATCAGTTCAAGATCCACCCTAACTATTGGGTTGTGGTGTTTTTTAATCAAACCCTCAGTGCAAACAAACAGATCCCAATGAGGTGAGATTGAAGAACATTAACAACCCCATCCTGTATGGCTGGGGGATTTTTCACATTCACAATCCCCTCCTCAGTGGAAGTCACTTTTCTCTAGATTAGGGAAAATGAAAAAAAATTAACAAACAACTAAACTATCCTTGGATTCCATTCAAATTATTGTCTGCCAAAATGTTCCATGGGAACCATCATATAGGAGAACAAAGTATAATAGAGGGTTCATAAGAATTTGTCCTCACAAAGTCACCAACAGAATGTATTTAATGGAGTTTTCATCAAGGAATGTCATTAATGCCATCATGAATGATACCTCAAAAAACGAGTCCATTTCAGGGGAATCCAAAGAGTAAAATCATGTTATTGATATGGTGCACACTAAAAAAACGAAGGAGGTGTGAGTACTAGAAATCAGAGTCTATCCTAGATCAAGGAACCCCTTCAAAAAATTCAATTACACCTTTTCGCAAGTCTTCTATCATATATAAAGGTAAGGTTCAAACAATGTCTCACCTTCCCCCAAGATAAGGTTACTCCTTTTCACATTATGATATATTTTTCAATAAGAGGAAGAGATGAAGTTGTTGAGGAGACTCAATGTATATTGACACTGAAATAACATTCCTTCCATACATTTCCAACAATAAGATTCTCAACTTGAACTTCTAGAAGGAAAAACTAAGTAAAGTGGATTTTTTGTAACTATTGATGAAAATAATAATTTCTTTATGTTGGGAACATATCGAGAATAATGTAGACCACATTTTTATAGGCCTGTCCCCAATGATTATCAAAGAAAAACACCAATAGAACCACTGGTGGTGGTCCTAATAGTTTTTTCACCAATTCATGATTTAGATGATGTACCTATACATTTCCATTATCATCTATATTTTCCATGAATGCTTATGAATACCATTTAATCAATAAGGACTATATTATAAGTTGTGGAAGGATGGTACCCACTGATACAACTAGAAAAAATTGTTTACATCAAATTGGTAGATCTGATTCCTCCCCAACTAAATTGTTTGAATAACACATTTCCAATCATTAATATTTTGGGTGATCTAGATCAAAACTTGAAACATTTCATTTTTCCGTGGGAATCCATGATTGGGACCCCTTAATAACAAAAATTAGTAAAACTTAGGTTTTTTGGGCATTCACTGCAGGTCCCAACCTTTGCCTCATATATAATTTTGCAGTATTAATGGATTACTTGATGGTAAGACTTGTATCATAAATTCTTTTTCCAATTCAGCTGAATGCAGCAGAAGAAAATATTCATTGATCATAGGAACAGAAACAAAAGGGAGAATTAAAGAGTTTCAAATTTAATTTCTCAATGTAAAGGACTAACATATTCCTTAATCCTACCACTACCTCATGAAACGTTGCTGCCAATGTGCATGGAAAATCTCTTTGATGAGGTGTGCACACCACTAATCCCTATAAAACATACCAGAGGGTTTCGAGACATTGTTTTGATCACCCAAAAAGTGGAGAATTCCTCCACGAAATCCAAATCTATGTCTCATGTAATTCCATCAGCTCCATGGAGAACCAGAAAATAAGAGGCTAATAAAGTTACACTAACAAAAGCACCTGTACATGCACATACATTGATTCCATCATCATACCATAGGGCTCCACCTCTTGATCATTACCAGTAATGACTACCTCATCAATATGATAAAAAAGTTCAATAGTGGAGACAATTTGAGGAGTTGAAAAACAAGGTCTATTATTTTTTGAGCTTACCATGTCCCTGAATACTTCATCAAAGCTTTGGAAAAAAATTATTCCAGTTACCATGGCCAAAGAATCTAAAAAATTAAAAAGATTAAGATGTCCCAAATTATTTTCCCCTTCATACAATACTGGGGAACCCTATCTAGGAGTGTTTTTTAAATAACTCTTGTAAAAGATTCTAGACTCTAAGTAGCTGAATTTGAAAATTTCTTGGGCCCAGGTATAATGGGTTACTACTACCGATGTAGAGGAAGATGGCGAGTGGGAGGAAGTCAAAAACCCAAAATGTGTAGATGTTTGATGACTAGATGGTTAGGTAAATGATTTAGCGGTCTCATGTAATTCTATAAACTCATTTGTAACAAAGAACTATGAATCCCACCACTTACACTGAAACCAATCCATCTTCATCAAAAGATCAGTCCTCCAAAGGCCAATCCTCAAATAAGTGACATGGTCAGAAGGATAAAGAGTTGTTTGAAGTAGATGAGCTCATGTTACGGCCAAAGTCATCCACAACTTCAGAAGATTTCATGCAAACTATATCAAAATCACGGGCACCTCCCCGCCAAAAAAACAACAAGAATCGTTCTATCATGAATAATCTTTATCAAATGAGGATTTGATCTTAAATTTATGTTAGCGTTATTATTTAAATGTATCCTTATGAAAATGATGATTCTGATTATGAAACTAAATTCCCTGTTCTTGATTGGGGAATTGGGGGAAGAGGTCGTCAGGTTCGAGGATACAGGGGAAGACAAGGGTATACTATAAGCTACTATTTCAATTACACCCTTACTTGAACTATTTATGAAGTAGAAACTCATGGGAGAGGCCTTTAACTAGATTTGTATGAACAAGGGAATTATCCCACACATGGCTAGGTTGTCCCTAACATGATTTCTTAGAAGTCCAATTAGAGTCTACACAACCACTTTCTCAGCATGTGAGAATTCCTAACCATCTTAACCTTTTATGAGAAGAAGTATTTTAAGATTTTTCCCTGAAAAATGGCCTATCTACACTAAGAGAATAAACTTCCAAGGAACCTACAAAACCATATCTCCATGCTAGAAAACATAGACCCTTAGAGCAAAAGTATGAAGTTATGAAGCTATTTCCCAATGTACCATCCAATTTATCAATCTTGGATTCTATAAATTTATCAAAATATATTCAAGAAGCATTAATTGATGATTTGGAATGTCCTCAACAGTTTGAAACTGGGGTATCTTCGATAGAGGTTTACCATATAGGGAATGATCCTACAGAATGTTATGTCTTCATATGATTCTTTGACCAAGATGCATATGTTTTTGTACATGGAAACATTAATACCTTGTATATTTCTAATGGTGTTAACAATTAAGATATACGATGAGCCTTTATTGATAATGGATTAGGATTCAACATCATTAAAATCTGTACACTTCTTTGGTTAGGTCTCACAGAATATGAATTTTATCCCCCTACTCTTATGTTCCAAGTTTATGTAAAGAATGAAGAAGAGCCTATGGGTGAGATTAAACTTAAAACTCAGTTTGGGGATCTTCTATCTTATTTAGATTTCATGGTTGTCTAGTAGGACACAACTTTAAACATTCTTCTGGGAAGGCTTTGGCTATATAAACATGTGGTCAATCTTTCATCATAGAACCAATTCCTTAAGTATTTCTTCAATGATAAAATAGGGACACTTCTCAGTGATAAGTCCCCATTCAAAACATGCGAATCTCAGTATATTGAAGTAGATTTCAATCACACAAATAAAAAATAGTCCATGTTGAAGGATGTAACAATAATCAATTATCCTAATGTACTAGAAAAGGTCCTCGCTAACCCATTCAAACATCATTGTGTTGAATACATACTGCCAATTAATCAAATGGAAATGGTGGTCCCAAATCCAAGCACTCATTTAGTGGATTCCATAATTTCATTTGTGGAAATTGAGCCCAACGACTTTGGATAAATAATTTATTTACCAAGAAATGATGAAAGCCTAAATGGATATGTCTTCATTACCTCTACTAAACTTTAGAAAGTCTCCACTTCATCAGCCCAGTGTGGAGAAGTTGATTCACAAAAGGAAAAAGATATGGATTCTGATTCCTATCCCATCATCTTCCCTTTGAAACATAAAAATCCCCTTCATCATTTGTTGATTCAGAGATGGGTTTCTCCTCTTTTAGATGTCCAAATACCAACTCCTCCAAATATATCTACAACTCTTTCATCTTCACCAACCCTTTAATAAGAGGCAGAAAAATAAACACATAATGCAGAATAAGAAAAGGAGGAAACAATTAGGGATGATCCTCCATCATTTGTGTATGGAGTCTCTACAACTACAGATGATCTCATAAAAATAAATTTGGGTATAATGAAAGATCCATGGACCAATCTGAATAGTGAGGATACAATTAATGAAAATAAAGCGGTGTATGCTTCCTTTTTAAAGAGACATTGGGATGTGTTTTCATGGAATTACAAAAATATTCAAAGTCTTGAACTAGAGTTTCCCACCCGTAATTTTGCAATACTAAAAGATCACTAGGGTTATACACAAGAAGAAAGAAGAACACAACCAACTTATGCCTCCAAGATAGATGCTGGAGTCGACGAGATTATCAAAGACGATTTCATCTGAGAAGTGAAATATCCAAAGTTTTTATCCTATTTTTCCCAGTTAAAAAGAAAAATGGGAAAATAAAAGTTTGTATTGATTTCAGTAATCTCTACTATAATTTTCCAAATATGATTTCCTAGTTCCCATCATAGAACTTTTGATTGATGAAATAGCTGGCTATAAATATTTCTCCATAATTGATGGATACTCAGCATATAACCAGATTTAGATGTCCCCATAAGATAAGGAATCTATATCCTATAGAGACCCTCAAGGCATATCTTTCTATCAGGTAATTTACTTTGTCTTGAAGAATCCTAGGGCGACATATCAACATGAAAATAACCAAATTTTAATACCCTACATGGGAAAAGTCATTGAATTCTATGTGGATGATCTAGTGGTTAAGTCCAAAAAACATTATGATGACTTCGATGATTGGTAGACCATATTTAGAAATCCTTAGTAACATAATCTAGAATGATCCCCTATAAAATTGATTTCGGGGTAACCTCAAGAAACTTTATTTGTTTTGTTGTACACCATCATGGTATCAAAGTTGATCTCAAGAAGACTAAATATATACTTGGCATGTAACTTCCTAAAAACATGAAATATTTGAGATGAATTCAAGGAAACGTGTCCTATATCTGGTACTTCATATCCAATCTAGAATGAATGTTTTTTCCCTTCACCTAATTGATGAGGGGGGGGGGGTCACATTTCAGTGGAACAATGAATGCCAAGAATAATTTAATACCCTCAAGAAATAACTCTTGAGCCCACCATTATTGATGCCACATGTTGATGTAAAACCACTAATTATTTATTTGACAACCTTTGAGAGATCACTAAGATCCTTCCTTTCACAATACAATGATGATGGGAATGAAAAAGGATTTTACTATCTTAGTCGAACCATGCTTAATGATGAGACTCGATTTTAAGATATTGAGAAAATATTCCTAGAATTAATAATTGTAGTTGAGAAAATAAGGCACTATCTACTACATCACAATGTACACTAGGTATCTTGCACAAACCTAATAAAATATATCATGAATCATCATATGTTTTATGGACATCTGGTATAGTGGGGAGTTATTCTACTGTAGTTTGATATATATTTTGTTCCCTAGAAAGTAGTAAAAGGGAAATCCTTAATAGAATTACTTTTTGAATACCCATATTTAGAAGAGACAACATTGAATAATAAGAATACAAATTAATAAATCCTTTCAATTCAATAATTTTCCCAAAAAAATGAGAAATTTACTTTGATGGTACTTCTAGAAGTTCAACAGGTAAGAGAATGGAAGACCCTAATCTAAACAAAGTTGGGTTAGAGATAGTTCTTATCTTCCCATACAAGGTAGCATTTCGATATTCTTCCTATTATCAGAAGGTGGTTCCAACAAAGAGGCATAGTATCAAGATCTCATTTCAAGCATTTAATTAGTAATCTAAGTACCAATAAATCACTTATTAGTGAAGGGTGATTCATATTTGGTAATAAAAAATATCAATAGGGGTTATGATAAAGAATTGGTAATTCCCCATTGTGATTATGTATGAGGGTTAATAACTGAATTTCCCTTAGAGAAAAAATTTTCATACATCCACCGATCACAAAATTCCCAAGATTATGCATTGGAAAACGCATTCACATCCGTGGCTGATCCAAACTGGGATGAAACAGTCATCATTATTTCCCAGAGTCATGTTGGGTCACATTTTGATAAAATTATATTAGAGGAAATAAATAGTATCTATCCCATATCACAGATATATGATCAAACAATGGGATAGATGGAACCCATATTGTATTATCTCCAAAATAGGGTACTTCCACAAGATAGAGTCAAAATAGAGTAAATTCGAAGAAGAATAGTTAATTTCACTCTTTATGATGGCCTATATTACTAGAAGGTTCATTAAAAATGTGGAATTGATGGAATTCTCCTTAGATGTGTTGATGTAGAAGAAGTTCTAGCTATCATGAAAGAAGAACATGCCTAAGCCTTTGATTCTCACTAGTATGGGAATTGGTTTTCTAATCAAATATGAAGGCTTGGATACCTTTGGACTTCGATGATGATAGATTGTACAAATTTATCTAATAAGTATGATACCTACCAGGTGAAAACCAACTTCTTTCATCAACCCTGAGTGTTTCTACATATAGCTAAATACTCATGGCCATTTTCTACATGGGGAATTAATGTAGTGGGACCTTGTCCTCCATCTACGGCTAAGTAGTTCAAGTACATTATTACTTCAACTGATTTCTTATCAAAATGGGTTGAGGAAATAAATCTTAAAGATGCCTGGGCCATCAACATTGTTATTTTTTCCAAATCAAATATCATCACCATATTTGGTGTCCCTTATACCATATTGATGGACAACATCACCAATTTATATTATGCTGATGTAGGAAAGTTTTATTTGGAATACAATATCAAATCCAACCATTCATCATGCTATATTTTTGCTTCCAATGAAACTATCGAGTATTTTATCAATACTCTATCAAATATACTCCAAAATATGACGGATAAGGATAAGAAATATTGGACTAAAAAAAATTCATGCTTTGTGGTCTTATAGGACTACTACTCATACTACCCCACAAGAAACATGATTAGACACTAAAATTGGCTAATATTCATTGTTAATATTATAATATTAAGGTGTTTCAAAGTGCATAAACATAAATTTTGGTCCCATTCGGAAATTAAACTTCATTTCCCATCATTGTGCAATTAATGCTTAAAGTGTAAATTTGGGCCCACTAAATAAATTGCTTGTGAAAAATATATTTTTCATAATTTTAATTTGATATTTTGGTATATGATTTATCACTTTATTTGGAACATTTTATCTTTTATGTCTAATGGATAAATCTCAAGGAAAAATAGATAATGTTGTGCCTGAATGAAAACATATGTTGGAAAAAGCATAATGGGCCTAAGGCCCATCAAAAAAATGTGGGGCCCACAAACCAAGCCTAATGAACCTCACATTTATACAGTGGAAATATAAAAATATTAGGATCATGTTATTAAACTTTCTCTAGAGATAATTCTGAAGTTTTCTTGATGATAAAGGCATTTGATATTGAGATTTAAATGATGTGCTCGACATAAATGCACATAACTTCATCCCACCATTTTGACCAAAAATTCCAAATGGCTTCTCCAAATTTCCTGAACGTTTTATAGCTAGCAGAGGACAGATGGACTAGAATATTTATCTTCTATGAATCCTCATTGTTCGACCTTCTTATATGAACAATGCACATGTCAAAAAGGTGGACGAATCCGGATGGTTTTGTGGTCAACATTGTAATGTCAATTTACTTTTGATTCTTCAACCTCCTTTGAACTCTCTTAATTGATGGGGGGTGAATTGATTTTTGGGTGGTGGACCTAAGGCTCCTAATATTCATATATAATGAGCTGGTGGTGAATGGAATATGATCTCAAATTTTTCTTGTCATCTTGTGTTGCTTATTTCATTGTAAGGTTTTGCTTCCAAATTTCCATTGTAATGTTTTCCATTTCCATGTAAGTTTATTTTTTGTATCTTTATGTTATTAATAAAATTATGTCTCTTATATATTTTCAATTTATTTTATTAAAACATTATTATCAGAAAGCACAATGATATCTCTGTGTTGTTGTGAATTAGTTCACACATAGGTGTGAATTTCATGCACACACACGGAGGAGTACCCGTTAATTCCACAGTTTTAATTTCCTCAATCCAATTATTGTTATCCATATTCCACACACCATTTAGAGTATACCATAAATTTATGGCTAACCATTTAATGGGATGATCATAGGAGGATTCAATGGATGGATTGAATGTTAATTTATGAACAAATTGTTATTAATTGGCTAATTAGTTTAAGACTTCTATTCTTTAGAAATTTCTTCTCTTCATCTTCACTGTGTTTGAGAAAGCTAAATTCATCTACTAAATGATCATATACCTTAAAGTCATCATGAATTTGGTTCTCTAAGTGTGTAATGGATTATTAATTGTGTTTAGTAAGTACCAAACTAGAAAATGATGAAGGTAGTGTTATTTTTGAAGAATGGATTCATCAAGAATTAATAAAACAAAAATTGTATAAAGAAGTAAAATTCATTCAATCCACCCTGAGCATAATCATAATATCAACCCATTTTCATTTATTTGAATTCACTTTGGTTTCTTAGTGTTATTTAAAACCATCAAAAATCAAAACCAAAGTTGGCCACTTCACAGCCCATCCTCTACAAAATCATAGTGTCTCGAGGTTAATTCTTCTATCCATGTGGATTCAAACCCTACATGTACTACATCGACCGCTTACACCATACAACTTGGGTAAATTTGGGCGAAACCATATTTTGGCACCATTTCTGGGGAACATGTAAGTCACCTTAGAACTAATTTTCTATTCTCCCTCATTTATCTTTTCTCATCCCCATTTCTCTTCTCTTTTCCCCTTTCTATTTTTTTCTTGACTCCCGAAAATCACGATTCCAAATTTACCGATGAATCCAAAAGAGTATAATCAGCCATATCCCTTCACAAACTCAGGATGGAATCAATTTGAAAATCCACATTGGTAATCACCAATCTTATTTAATTACTTTGATCATCCTTTTAATGAATACCCCACACCTGATAACATGAATGATATTTGTAATGAGGAATGTTTAAAAGACCAATTTCCATACCTATCAAGAATGATTGAAAATATGAATAATGAGAAAGTCCATGAGGTAAAAACATATATCAACCCTAATCCTAAAAATATTCTTGACAAATTGTGTGAAAAAATGTTTAAAATGAATTCAGAAGATTCATCACTGAGATTATAAATACAAAGCATTAAGACTTATGATGAACCCATTCCCACTCAGGATGTCCTTTCCTCATCAATGATAGAAGAATATTTTCCCCCAAAACCACTCATGAATTTAGAAAAGAACTAACCTTTGGATATTAGATAACTGAAGAAGATCAAGGAAATTTTTAAAGGACTTTAAATCAGGGAGAAATTGATTTATTTAACTCAAAAGAAAAAAATTTTCTTCACTGATTGAGTGTCCAGAATATTGCTGCAATAATGATTTTTTAGAATCACCGATCATTGAACCATTGGGAGAGATAACAAATATTGAGTCTATACCCACTCCTGACATTCCAATAGACAATTTTGGGGAGAAATCATCTTTTCAAAAGGAACCAATTATTTCAAATTTTTTTGGAGAAGAAACAATTTTTTATTCAAATTTGATTCTTATTTATGAAAATTCAATAAAAATGAACTCAATGTTATGGTATTTCCTTACCAACTCAAGAATCCTTCCATTTTTGAAAACCAAGACCATTCAATTATCAATTATCATCCATTTTCATCAAGAATCACAAAAAGGTGGAATGACCCTTGAAATCATATGATGGACTCCAAATAAAACTCAATCAACCATTACCAAATTTCCTTGGACTTTCACACACATTATTGAACATGGGATTTCACATGAATAGAATTCTAAAAAATTAAATCTCAAAAAAGTTGAAGTGGAGAGATATGGGTTCATTAAAATTTTGAATATTGGGATTGGATAAGTTGGGTGGTTCATGTCGAGAAAACGACATTAAACAAAAGCTCCTTATGGGAGGCAACCTGTTTTTTTCTTGTTTCTAATCATTTTGGATAATTTTTTTGGTTTTTTGATGTTTAAAAAAAATTATCAGACTGTTGACCTGTTCTTTGTTTAAGAGTAAGGATGGGTATGAAAAGGGAGGACCGTATCCATCTGTGTCACGCGTTGTGATCCCTGAGTAATACCTTACCCAAAAATCTAAAATAATGCAATGTATCATAAATTTGACTTAAAAAAAATGGAGAATCATAAAAATAATGATAATTTGTTTTAAATAAATCATTTTGTTGTTTTTTTGTCTGGTTTGTTCTAATCTTTATAGTTTAGGGATTATTTTGGGTGATACATTTTCAATCAAGGAGGTGCCTACATTCCTCGAGAGAATAAAGGAGTAATCGAAATCATCATGAACTTCAACATAAAAAATTAGGTGAATTTGTTGCATGTTTATCATTTTAAATTTCCTTTTAAACACCTCTCCCATACCCCCTTTTATGTTTTGTTTAAACACTAGGGATAATGTTATTCTATATTTGGGGGAGATGAAATAAAAAAAATATTTTTTTAAGAACATACATGGAATGAAAAATTACATTAACCTTGAACCTGATAAAACTCATTGCACACTCTGGAATTGGATATCATATAATTTTTCATGCCTTGATTCTAATTTTAATGAAATTTTATGTTCATGAGCATAGTTTTTGGAAAGTGAAGTTGTCTGATGTGATTTTTGAAAGTTTACATTTTCATCCTCTTTATAAAAATTTCACAATGCACATATACTAGATCGTGGGTACAAATTTGAGTTCTTGGGTCCCTTTTATTATAGAATAGGGTTCTGGGTCACTATTAGTTTAATTTGAGTATAAAAAAACAAAAAATATAATTGAGAAGAAATATGACCACATAGAGAAATGTTTTGTCCAAATGAGTGGCATTCGGTACATGGGGATCATGACTCCATAGTTTCCTTACCCATATTTAGGCTTTATATATCTATTTTAGATCATGTAATTGACAATATTTGTGGAGTCCGACACTTGGGGATCGTGACTCCATAGTTGACTTTCCTAGAGTTAGTATTTTAATATCTATTGTGTTTAAAAAAACATAAAAAACAAAAAAATATGGATACTCATCTTAAGGTTTAATGTGATTCCCACCTAGCACTTCCATTTTCCCCTTGAACAATAAAATGGGCCCCAGATCTTTTCTGATGCACAACACTTTATCATGGTTAATTAAAATTAGATGAAATGTGGCGATGAATTTAAATAATGTAATGGGCTTGGGCTTGGGATATGCTTATGGACCTAGTTTGTTTTAAATTATTTTTATGGGTTTCATAATTTTTTTGGTATGAGGTCTTTGGGTGAGCAATGTGTATTAAAATGTTTTTGGAAAAGGGGATTCAAATTCCAAATTTGTAATATATTTTTCTCAGGACTAGAAAAACTCAAGTTGGTAGGCGTGATTAGCCATGGAAAGTGGCTAATATTCATTGTTAATATCTTAATATTAAGGTGTTTCCAAGTACATAAACATAAATTTTAGTCCAATTCATAAATTAAACTTCATTTCCCATCATTGTGCAATTCATGCTTAAAGTGTCAACTTTGGACCACTTAATAAATTACTTGTGAAAAATACATTTTTCATAATTTTGAATTGATATTTTGGTATATGATTCATAAATTTATTTTTAACATTTTATCTCTTAGTTCTGATAGATGAATCCCAATGGAAGATGGATAATTTTGCACCTGAATGCAGAAATTTGCTGGAAAAAGCATAATGGGCCTAAGGCCCATCAAACAAATGTGGGGCCCACAAACCAAGCCAAATGAAGCTCAAAATTTATAGTAGAAAGATACAAATATGAGGATCATTTTATTAAATTATGGGCGGAGCTAATTCTAATGTTTTCATGATGATAATGGGATCTAAAGTTGATATTTAAATGATGGGCCTGACATAAATGCACATAAAGTCATCCCACCATTTTGACCATAACGCCCAAAAGTCTGCACCAAATTTATTGTATTTTTTATAGCTACTATAGGAAAGAAGGAAGATCATATGTGTCTTCTAGGACTCCTCTAGATTTGGCATTCTTCGATGAAAAATGCACATGTCAAAATGGTGGATAAATCTGGATGGTTTTGTGGTCAACATTGTAACGCCAATTTCCTTTTGATTCTTGAACCTCCTTTTGACTCTCTTAATTGATGTGGGGTGGACCTAAGTCTTATAAAATTCATATATATGGAGATGGTGGTGAAATTAACAGTATCTCATATATTTATTGTCATCTTGTGTTGCTTATTTCATTGTAAGGTTATACTTCTAAATTTAGTTTGTAATGTTTTCCATTCCCATGTAAGTTTCTTTTTTTATCATTATGTTCTTAATAAAATTATTTCTATTATATATTTTAAATTTATTTTATTAAAATTTTATTATCACAAAGTAAAATTATGTCTCTATGTTTTTGTGAATTAGTTCACACATAGGTCTGAATTTCATTCACACACACGGAGGAGTGCTTGTTATTTGCGTGGTTTTAATTTCTTCAATCCAATTCTTGTTATCCATATTCCGCACACCATTGAGAGTATACCATCAATAGAGGGAAAACCCTTTAATGGTTTGATCTTAGGAGGATGAAAAGGCTAGACTGAATGTTATTTTATGAATGAATTTTTATTAATTGTCGAAATAATTTAAGACTTCTATTCTTCAGTAATTTCTACTCTTCATCTTCACTATTTTTGAGAAAGATAAATTCAAGTAATAAATGACCATATACCTTGGAGACATCATGAATTTTGTTCTCTAAGTGTATCATAGATTATTAATTTTGTTTAGTAAGAACCAAACCAGAAAATGATGAAGGTAGTGTTATTTTTGAAGAATGGTGTAACGCCCCGACCCCAGTTACCCAGAGTCGGTGCATTATTACATAACATTGGCATGATCATAAGAAAGATCAAATCTCGAAAGACCGATTGGTTTAGTAGCCTTGGAAAATGCCAGATATATTCATAAGTTTTACATTACATTATAAAATGAAAAACTACTACAACAACATAATGTCTCAATAGACCACACTATTATCCCCTCATAAAATCCCGGCAGGTCATTCATAACTTACTTCTTCACATCCAGGGAAAAATAAAACATAGAAAAGGGGTGAGCTCAAATGACCAGTAAGGATAAAAATATAGCGGAAAGAATAAACATTTAAGGCAATGTATAACTAAAACAAAAGCCTTTTAAATATGAACTTTCAACATGGTATGGCATAAATAAAATGAAATAATGCCATTTAATTATTCACATGGATATTCTACTAATCGAATAATCACATGCAAAAATCAATAACCACTTTCATAATGTTGGAATGCATAATGCCAGACTATCATAACCACATAGCCAAGGCCTCGTGCCAAGACTACAAATAAGATTTTGTCAAGGCCTTGTGCCAAGACACTAGTTTGTCTCATGAGACCTACCGATGCATCGAGGAGCTATAGCGGGCTCCACCCGTCACTTATTAAGTCCAATGCATTCCCATATGAAAAGGTTTAAACATAACATAAACATTCGTATTAAAACTAGCATACGAAATGTCAATAATTTCACCATAAAATATGAATGGTATAAAAATAGCACATCCACAGTCAAACATATCACAAAACCTTCAATACAATATAGAAGTTTTGTATCATAATAAATCAACTTCAAATAATCTTAAAATCCATCAAAGGATGTTGACATAGATTAAATCAAAATTATTTTTAAAGAAGTATCTCCTTTTATTTTGAAATCATTTAAGATCCATATAAAATAAAACATTTTCTTTGAAAATATTCTTATAAGCTTGTATGGAAAGCTTCGACGATTTTATAACGGCGGAAAATAACCGCACCCGCCGTATAAGTTAAAAAAAACATTCTTACCTCAACTCTGTCGAAAAGGTTAAAAAGGACCTTGTTTTGAAAACGACGGAAAGATTCCTTTATAAACCTCTTATAAAAAGTCAAACAAGGGTATAAATGACTTAAACCCATATTCTTGTAAATAGTAAAAATGTTTTGAAATACATTTTTAAGAAACATGGATGTGGATGATAAAGAGATCCCAGTAGATTATTACGTATAAACAACCTCGGATAATGAAGAGATTGTGAAATAACCCTTACCTTGTACTTTTCCTTGGTTGGGGTAGGTTAACCTCCTGTATAATAGTGAAATAATTGTTACTAAATTATACAAGAATCATATACATTAATATGATATCATATATGATCTTTTAATATTGATTTGATAATAATATCTTAGTATTATCGCTGTTTCGGGTGTGAACTTACTTGTTTGCTTTTGTATGTTTTGTTACGTAAGACAGTTTTGTAAAGGATAAGTTGTATATTATTCAAATCCAGAATGGTATCAAGTCCTTAAACATCATTTTTAAATCATCAAATGATAATTACACCTGAATGGATACGATGGAAAATGAATCTCATCGCGTTCGTGGAGACGGTAGTCCGTACGTACGCACGAACGCTACTTCCATTTAATTTTTATTTTAAAAGAATCGAATACAAATGATACATAGGTATATTACTATTCCAGTATAATATAATATTTTATATATGTTACTTATGTTCATTAACACCATCCTTTATACGTTCCATGTGTGGTATGAACGAGTCATATCATTTTAAGGGGGCGGTAGTCCGCACTTCCTCAAATGAAATTATCGTATGTATATACAACATGAAACGAATAATGGTATGAAATAAAATGGAATTACAGAAGCTTATATATAAAATATATATCATTAACATCATATTTAATTACAGTGCCATCATAATGGCCACCATGAGAGGCGGTAAGATGTATTTGAACAATCATCGTTTCGTGAGGCGTTAGTTTTCCATCCACAGAAACATTATGTTCATCATCCATTAGATGGAGTTGTGTGTATGTGTAGTTTGAATCCTTCTTATAACAACATCCTAGTATATTAAGGATACTGGTGTTGTTACAAAAGAAAGGAAATAAAAAGAGTTTGGGGGTTGAAGAAGCAAAATAAATGAAAATAATTTATGAAAAATCGTTACCTTTAATTTAGGTAACTCACTTTGGTTGGAACCAAAGGACTTGTTGAAATGCTTTCTGCCTAAGGGGAAGCTTCAAGGAGGAGGAGAGGGATGTGGGGAGCTTAGTTGGGCAGAGTTTGGACGAGCCAAGTGGCTTGAGAGGTGTGAGGAATGAGTAGAAGTGGTCTCCTTTTATAAGGGGGAGGAGGGGCTCTTTAGGAAAGAGTGAAAGTATTACTTTATAATATAATTATATTCGGTTTATAATGGTCCAAAAATCATTGAGGTCGAAGATAAGATGACTCAAATTCTAAATAACATCAACCAATAAGAATTGGACAGGTTTTAGATAATATTTTAATCATTATAATCTTATTTATTTAAATGATTTATTAATGAGGTAAACATTGCATCATTATTGTGTCATTAATAATTTAAATTATTTGATGTCTAAAAATTATAAATAAAATATCATTATGTAGGAAATCTTTTTATCTTTCTAATGAATATTTATAATCGAAAATGCAACATGTATAACTCTATGTAAAAATTGTTCTTCTAAAAGATGTAAGCTTATGCCATTTTTATTTTTATTTTAACTTTATTAATATAATGTGTCCCTACCACATACAAGTGGATCCAAGGGGTCCCCAAATTGACCCAAGGATGCCCATGGTCGGGTATGTGTCCACCAATAAGGTTAGGACACGTTTTAGGGTAATTTTGTATTATTATAATATTATTTTTTAACCCTTATTTACCGGATTTACCCTTTAACCATGGTAAATAAAATATTTACCACAGTAACTATTCAAAATGTCTAAAAATAAAAGTTACCTATTTACACAATTTGAACATCCTGATTCCAAATATGGAATCAATTTTCCTAAATTCAAAACACAGAAGTGGCAGAAATTAATTTAAAATTAATTCTCGCTGTCAAAACAAAAAGCGTGTTTTTAAGAGGTAATAACTATCAAAAGATTGACACTTGTTTATGTTCGGTTTAATTGTAAAATTATGTCCAATGACCAACATTATATTAAATGGTAAAAATATATTCTAAATATAGTTTAAAACCACTCAAATTCACAATTTATCACTATTAATTATTTTGATTAAAAAAGTTGTTTTTAATTAAAATTTATTAATTTTCACTATTCATCAAAATATAAAAGTTATCCGAAAAGTACCAAAATTTCACCCTAGGCTAATTTTGATATTCCGAATCTAAAAATGAAGTCCATTTTGAAATATAAAATATATATGGTTTCAAAAAGTAGGTATTACTATTCACAACGGCTAGTTTAATTAGTTGTGGTGTGTGTTAGAACTCGAGGTTGCGTACAACACACGCTATCACATTATTCGAAGGGAAACGTACCGTAGAAGCTTGGGGTGTTACATTCTCCCCTCCTTCAAATAATTGCGTCCTCGCAATTTCTAGGGTATTACTGCATAAAAAGACTCGGGTGGTTTTTCATCATAAGTTCCTCGGGTTCCCACGTTGCCTCTTCCATCTTATGATTTCTCCACAAAACTTTTACCAGACGCGTCGTCCGGTTTCTCAGTACTTGTTCTCTCGTATCAAGAATCTTGACGGGCTCTTCGCAATAAGACAGATCGGGTTCCAGTTCTAATTCCTCATAGGTGAGTACATGCGTTGGGTCAGGCATGTATTTTCTCAACAGAGATACGTGGAACACATCGTGAACTTTGGAGAGACTTGGCGGCATTGCCAATCGGTAAGCTACAGCCCCAATTCGTTCTAGAATTTCGAAAGGTCCGATGTACCTGGGACTCAATTTACCTTTCTTACCAAAACGTATGACTCCCTTCCATGGAGATACCTTTAGGAAAACATGATCACCGACTTGAAATTCCAAATCCTTCCTTCGATTATCGGCATAGCTCTTCTGCCTACTTTGAGCTGCTTTGATGTGATTTTGGATTAATTTCACCTTTTCCACCGTTTCCTCCACCAGTTCTGGGCCTACAAGTTTTCTTTCACCAACGTCATCCCAACAGGTTGGTGTACGACATCTCTTTCCGTATAACGCTTCATATGGTGCCATCTGAATACTCAAATGGAAGCTATTGTTATAGGAAAATTCTACCAGAGGTAAATATTGATCCCACATACCCTGAAAGTCAAGTGAGCAAGATCTCAACATGTCTTCTAAGGTTTGAATAGTCCGTTCTGATTGTCCGTCTGTCTGAGGGTGGTAAGCAGTGCTCAAATGAAGTTCAGTATCCAGGGATTTCTGAAGACTTTTCCAAAATCTTGAAGTAAAACGGGGGTCACGATCAGAAACAATCTATAGGGGTACTCCATGAAGTCTCACAACTTCATTAATATATTGTCTTGCAAGACGTTCCAGGGGTAGATCTTCTCTTATAGCAAGAAAATGTGCTGACTTGGTAAGACGATCAACAATCACCCATATTGCATCATTCCTTCTAGGAGTCTTTGGTAGCCCCATGACAAAGTCCATCGTAACATTGTCCCATTTCCACTCTGGTATGGGAAGAGGTTGCATGACTCCTCCAGGCTGTTGCCTTCCAGCTTTCACTTGTTGAAAAACCATACATCTTGACACAAAATCAGCAATCTCCCTCTTCATGTTGTCCCACCAAAAATTTTCCTTCAAATCTCTATACATTTTGGTGCTCCCAGGGTGTATAGAGAAATTGGAACTATGAGCATCATCCAGCAATTCCCTTTTTAGATCAGGTATATTGGGAACACAAAGTCTCTTCCCGAATTTCAAAATTCCATCTTCATACACAAAGTCTCTCAATCTCCCATCATTCACAGCTTTAATCTTCTTCTGAAATTCTTCATCATCGTTCTGAGAACTCTTAATCCTTTCTAGTAAAGATGGTTTGGCAACCATTTGAAAAAGCATTGATGTTTCACCTTCCCTGGTTATTCCCATGTCCATCTTCACTAGATCAATGAAAATTGGATCCCTTTCAATTCTCATCATGTTCAGAACTCCATGGTCTTTTCTGCTCAAAGCATCTGCTACTTTGTTTGCTTTCCCCGGGTGGTAGTGTATCGTGCAATCATAATCCTTGAGTAATTCAAGCCATCTCCTTTGCCTCATGTTGAGTTCTTTTTGTGAGAAAATATACTTCAAACTCTTGTGATCAGTATAAATCTCACATTTTTCACCATAGAGGTAGTGCCTCCATATCTTCAAAGCAAAGATCACTGCTGCTAACTCGAGATCATGAGTAGGATAGTTTTTTTCATGAATTTTCAACTGTCGTTATGCATAGGCAATAACTCTATCATTTTGCATAAGGACACAGCCAAGTCCTTTCTTCGATGCATCACTATAAATAACGAACCCATCATTCCCCGATGGTAAAGTCAATATAAAAGCATTGACTAATCTTCTCTTCAGTTCTTCGAAACATTCTTCACACTCTTTTGTCCAAACAAATTTAACCCCTTTAAGTGTGAGCTTCGTTAATGGGTTATCCAATCGGGCAAAATTCTGGACGAAACGTCGATAATAACCTGCCAAACCAATAAAACTGCGTACCTCAGTTATACTCGTAGGTGCTGGCCATTCTTGGATTGCTTTGGTCTTAGAAGGATCAACAGAGATTCCATCTTTAGAGACAATATGGCCAAGAAAAGAAATCTCCTGAAGCCAGAATTCGCACTTGCTAAACTTCCCATATAATTCATGCCTCCTCAGAGTCTTCAAGATAATGCGCAAGTGATTTTCATGATCTTCGTAGGTTTTGGAGTATACCAAGATATCATCAATAAATACCACCACAAATTCATCGAGATACTCCTTGAAAACTCTATTCATCAGATCCATGAACACAGAGGGTGCATTAGTCAATCCAAACGGCATTACATTAAACTCGTAATGCCCGTACCTGGTTCGAAATGCTGTCTTCGGAATGTCTTCCTTCTTCACACACAACTGATGGTATCCAGATCGAAGGTCAATCTTTGAAAAGTATTGAGCTCCATGCAGTTGGTCAAATAAATCATCAATACGATGTAGGGGATACTTGTTCTTTATTGTTATAGCATTGATCTCCCTGTAGTCGATACATAACCTCATAGATCCATCTTTCTTTTTAACAAAAAGAACAGGGGCTCCCCATGGAGAAACACTAGGGCGAATAAATCCCTTATTACTCAATTCCTCTAGTTGTTTCTTTAGTTCGACTAACTCTACAGTGGCCATTCTATAAGGGTTCTTCGATATAGGCCTTGATCCAGGAATCAAATCAATAGAAAACTCAACTTCTCATTCTGGAGGATGTCCAGGTAAATCTTCTGGAAATACATCTACAAATTCTTTCACAACAGGTACATCCTCTATTTGAACATTCCTTTCCTCACCGACAGTTATTTCATTCTCTTCCTCCCCAATAATTGAATTAAGTTGAGCTGTTGGGGGTGGATCTAAATAAGAATTAGGTGGTGACGATTCTGCTCTAAAAATAAGGTGCTCCTTATCATTATCATCAAGAATCGTAACCTCTTTCTTCTTACAATAAATCTTCGCATCATAGTCCGAAAGCCAGTCCATACCGAGGATTATATCGAACTCAATCATAGGTATGACGATGAAATCAGCAGATAAAGAAAATTTATGTGCTCTAATGGGGACTGATTCACAAAACTTTGTTGCAACGATACTTCCCTTAGGAGTTTTAACAGACAACTCCCTTATTAAATCAAATTGGAAATATCTAATTTTCTTAGCAAACTGGGAAGATATGAAACAATGTGATGATCCAGAATCAAATAATTCATTTGCTAAACTTGAGGAAACCATTAAATTACCTGCCACCACGTCTTTCGGAGCTTCTACCTCAGCAGTAGTGATAGCATAAGCCTGGCCTTGATCCCTTGGCCTTTTCTGAGGTAAGTTCTCCTGACGCTTAGGGCATGCATTTGCATAATGCCCCATCTCCCTGCAATTGTAGCACTAAACGTTGGTAGCTTCCTTCTTCCCCTTGCAATCATGAGCTTGGTGGCCTTTTTCACCACACTTGTAACAGACTCCCATTCCCTTCAAGCAAGTACCAGGATGTTTCTTCCCGCATTTACCACAAGATGGATATTCAACCTTTCCCTTCTTCCCCTTATTTCCATTCCCAGATTGATCAGCAGGTCTCTTCTTCTCTTGCTTTGCTTTAAAGTCATAAGACTTAGAGAATTCCTTTTCGGTCTTGATAGCACATGAGACAATGTCTTCGTACGATGAAAAGGATTGTGAGACTAATGCTCGACGGAGAAATGGTTTTAACCCATCAAAGAAACGATCAATCTTACTTCTTGGGTTGCGAATATAATCTCCAGCATACCTCGCTAACCTTGTAAAGTTAGCCTCATACTTTGTGACATTATCATCCTCCTTTTGTCTCAGACTCAGAAATTGCCTTTCCATATCTGCTCGATGGTCGCGAGGAAAGTATTTTTCTAAAAACAGATCTTTGAACTCCCTCCATTCCATGTTTGATACTTCATCATCTTCCTTCATGTTTTGAATCAATGACCACCATTGATCAGCATCTCCAGTGAGGCGGTAAACTGCCATGGTAACTTTTTCCCTTTCACTACTCCCCAAAGCCTGGAATATTTTCTCTAGGGAAAATATCCATTGCTCAGCTACTAAGGGATTTGTACTCCCATTGAACGTTGGTGGTTGTTGTCTCATGAATCGATCTAACATTGATCCTCCACGCTGCGGATCAGGGTGCTCCATACGGGTAAGGTTATTATTCATAACCTGAGTAAGTTGTCCCAGTACGGTGATTCGCTGATCAGCACCAGTTGCATCACCAGCCCCACTATAATTATCTTGAGCAGGAGGGCAATCCCTACATGGAGTGCGTGCATTGATACGGTTTCCATTTCTTCCACTAGGCGCCATTTCTAAACAATGGCATAAACTAGATCAGTTTATGAATCAAAATACATAATCCAATACTTATAAAACACTAAACATAAATTGAACTATCTATGGATATAATCCATAATCATAAATATGTTTTCTTTGAGGAAGTATATACTCATAAACCCTTCATAATGATTTGTAAAGAAAGTGAGAGTTATCCTAAGCATATCCCCCGGGAGTGTCGTAACCAAGAGTGCAGCAAGGCCCGTTGTCGTGCACCAGTTCCCGTTCGAGTCTAGCTCAAAGCGGTGTTTTCGGGTTTTACCCCTAGGTACATCTGTGCCAGAGCCGCCTCTACCTGCTAATATCCAGACAGGGATGTATTGCTCGGAAAACTCACAAAGTCTCTACAATACCAAAATTCTAGGAAGTTCTTCTATACTAATCCTCAAAGTTCATCTTAGGTCTATGTGCTCTAATCAGAGTTTATCTAAATCTAGCTTCCAAGGTTTGTACTAAACTTCCTTTGATACCAACTGTAACGCCCCGACCCCAGTTACCCAGAGTCGGTGCATTATTACATAACATTGTCATGATCATAAGAAAGATCAAATCTCGAAAGACCGATTGGTTTAGTAGCCTTGGAAAATGCCAGATATATTCATAAGTTTTACATTACATTATAAAATGAAAAACTACTACAACAACATAATGTCTCAATAGACCACACTATTATCCCCTCATAAAATCCCTGCAGGTCATTCATAACTTACTTCTTCACATCCTGGGAAAAATAAAACATAGAAAAGGGGTGAGCTCAAATGCCCAGTAAGGATAACAATATAGCGGAAAGAATAAACATTTAAGGCAATGTATAACTAAAACAAAAGCCTTTTAAATATGAACTTTCAACATGGTATGGCATAAATAAAATGAAATAATGCCATTTAATTATTCACATGGATATTCTACTAATCGAATAATCACATGCAAAAATCAATAACCACTTTCATAATGTTGGAATGCATAATGCCAGACTATCATAACCACATAGCCAAGGCCTCGTGCCAAGACTACAAATAAGATTTTGTCAAGGCCTTGTTCCAAGACACTAGTTTGTCTCATGAGACCTACCGATGCATCGAGGAGCTATAGCGGGCTCCACCCGTCACTTATTAAGTCCAATGCATTCCCATATGAAAAGGTTTAAACATAACATAAACATTCGTATTAAAACTAGCATACGAAATGTCAATAATTTCACCATAAACTATGAATGGTATAAAAATAGCACATCCACAGTCAAACATATCACAAAACCTTCAATACAATATAGAAGTTTTGTATCATAATAAATCAACTTCAAATAATCTTAAAATCCATCAAAGGATGTTAAAATAGATGAAATCAAAATTATTTTTAAAGAAGTATCTCCTTTTATTTTGAAATCATTTAAGATCCATATAAAATAAAACATTTTCTTTGAAAATATTCTTATAAGCTTGTATGGAAAGCTTCGATGATTTTATAACGGCGGAAAATAACCGCACCCGCCGTATAAGTTAAAAAAAACATTCTTACCTCAATTCTGTCGAAAAGTTTAAAAAGGACCTTGTTTTGAAAACGACGGAAAGATTCCTTTATAAACCTCTTATAAAAAGTCAAACAAGGGTATAAATGACTTAAACCCATATTCTTGTAAATAGTAAAAATGTTTTGAAATACATTTTTAAGAAACATGGATGTGGATGATAAAGAGATCCCAGTAGATTATTACGTATAAACAACCTCGGATAATGAAGAGATTGTGAAATAACCCTTACCTTGTACTTTTCCTTGGTTGGGGTAGGTTAACCTCCTGTATAATAGTGAAATAATTGTTACTAAATTATACACGAATCATATACATTAATATGATATCATATATGATCTTTTAATATTGATTTGATAATAATATCTTAGTATTATCGCTGTTTCGGGTGTGAACTTACTTGTTTGCTTTTGTATGTTTTGTTACGTAAGACATGTTTATAAAGGATAAGTTGTATATTATTCAAATCCAGAATGGTATCAAGTCCTTAAACATCATTTTTAAATCATCAAATGATAATTATACTTGAATGGATACGATGGAAAATGAATCTCATCGCGTTCGTGGAGACGGTAGTCCGTACGTACGCACGAACGCTACTTCCATTTAATTTTTATTTTAAAAGAATCGAATACAAATGATACATAGGTATATTACTATTCCAGTATAATATAATATTTTATATATGTTACTTAAGTTCATTAACACCATCCTTTATACGTTCCGTGTGTGGTATGAACGAGTCATATCATTTTAAGGGGGCGGTAGTCCGCACTTCCTCAAATGAAATTATCGTATGTATATACAACATGAAACGAATAATGGTATGAAATAAAATGGAATTACAGAAGATTATATATAAAATATATATCATTAACATCATATTTAATTACAGTGCCATCATAATGGCCACCATGAGAGGCGGTAAGATGTATTTGAACAATCATCGTTTCGTGAGGCGTTAGTTTTCCATCCACAGAAACATTATGTTCATCATCCATTAGATGGAGTTGTGTGTATGTGTAGTTTGAATCCTTCTTATAACAACATCCTAGTATATTGAGGATACTGGTGTTGTTACAAAAGAAAGGAAATAAAAAGAGTTTGGGGGTTGAAGAAGCAAAATAAATGAAAATAATTTAAGAAAAATCGTTACCTTTAATTTAGGTAACTCACTTTGGTTGGAACCAAAGGACTTGTTGAAATGATTTCTGCCTAAGGGGAAGCTTCAAGGAGGAGGATAGGGATGTGGGGAGCTTAGTTGGGCAGAGTTTGGACGAGCCATGTGGCTTGAGAGGTGTGAGGAATGAGTAGAAGTGGTCTCCTTTTATAAGGGGGAGGAGGGGCTCTTTAGGAAAGAGTGAAAGTATTACTTTATAATATAATTATATTCGGTTTATAATGGTCCAAAAATCATTGAGGTCGAAGATAAGATGACTCATATTCTAAATAACATCAACCAATAAGAATTGTACAGGTTTTAGATAATATTTTAATCATTATAATCTTATTTATTTAAATGATTTATTAATGAGGTAAACATTGCATCATTATTGTGTCATTAATAATTTAAATTATTTGATGTCTAAAAATTATAAATAAAATATCATTATGTAGGAAATATTTTTAGCGTTCTAATGAATATTTATAATCGAAAATGCAACATGTATAACCCTATGTAAAAATTGTTCTTCTAAAAGATGTAAGGTTATGCCATTTTTATTTTTATTTTAACTTTATTAATATAATGTGTCCCTACCACATACAAGTGGATACAAGGGGTCCCCAAATTGACCCAAGGATGCCCATGGTCGGGTATGTGTCCACCAATAAGGTTAGGACACGTTTTAGGGTAATTTTGTATTATTATAATATTATTTTTTAACCCTTATTTACCGGATTTACCCTTTAACCATGGTAAATAAAATATTTACCACAGTAACTATTCAAAATGTCTAAAAATAAAAGTTACCTATTTACACAATTTGAACATCCTGATTCCAAATATGGAATCCATTTTCCTAAATTCAAAACACAGAAGTGGCAGAAATTAATTTAAAATTAATTCCCGCTGTCAAAACAAAAAGCGTGTTTTTAAGAGGTAATAACTATCAAAAGATTGACACTTGTTTATGTTCGGTTTAATTGTAAAATTATGTCCAATGACCAACATTATATTAAATGGTAAAAATATATTCTAAATATACTTTAAAACCACTCAAATTCCCAATTTATCACTATTAATTATTTTGATTAAAAAAGTTGTTTTTAATTAAAATTTATTAATTTTCACTATTCATCAAAATATAAAAGTTATCCGAAAAGTACCAAAATTTCACCCTAGGCTAATTTTGATATTCCGAATCTAAAAATGAAGTCCATTTTGAAATATAAAATATATATGATTTCAAAAATTAGGTATTACTATTCACAACGGCTAGTTTAATTAGTTGTGGTGTGTGTTAGAACTCGAGGTTGCGTACAACACACGCTATCGCATTATTCGAAGGGAAACGTACCGTAGAAGCTTGGGGTGTTACAAATGGTTTCATCAAGAATTTATAAAACCAAAATTGTCTAAAGAAGTAAAATTAATTCAATCCACCCTGAGCATAATCCTAAGATCAACCCATTTTCATTTATTTGAATTCACTTAGGTTTCTTAATGTTCTTTAAAACCATCCAAAATCAAAACCAATGTTGTCCACTTCACAGCCCATCCTCCACAAAATCATAGCATCTCAAGGTTACTTCTTTGGTCCCTGTGGATTCGACCCCTACATGAACTACATCAAATGCTTTTACCAGTAAGGTAAATTTGGGTGCAACCAAAACTCCACACTCATTGGTATATGGAACCAAAGAAATCCTCCTATTTAAATTCCACTATCTTCACTATGAGATCCCACTTTTGACTAGTTATATATAAATGAGCTGTTTCGGAGGCAACTAGACGAGCTAGGGTGATTAGATGGAAATATATTTCATACCTTGCATCTTCTTGAAGACTACCAGAATAGAATAGCATGAGATTTTAACAAGAAAGTTAACCTCCATTAATTTCATTATGTAGAATTGGTATTAGTCCTCAAGATTTCGATGATACTAGGAAATAATCCTCCAAATCATGAGCCAACGTGGGCAAGACCTTACTCTATACACATAGTCCACTCTAATGAAGCTTATTCCCTAATATCAATGGTCGTAGAACTCATTACAACTCCATCCAATGAAATATTCTTGAAGAAGTACTTTGTGTAATCACATTGGGCATGTCCAAGTTGCATGATTTTAAAATTCATAGAAACCATTGTCTAATATATAAGACAATAAATTGCATAGCACTATACATGTCCATATTGCACAACATTAAATTGGATAGGGCCTTAATCCTTTTTGCATGACATTAAAAAATACATCCCTATTTTCCACAGCATGAAACATTAAATTGTACGACTAACACCTCCTTCATTTAAAGTTAATAAATAAACCATGATAATAAAAATTAGCATTCCTTGTGTACCTTTAGAAGATGAAGTAGATTCCATGAAAAAAAAATTAATCACACCATTTCCACTTTCTAGTGGCACTTGAGCTGCATTTCTCCCTATATTTAAATCACATATTCATAGGGAACCTTTTTCAAGAACTATATGTGGCTTTATTATTTCACCTAGAATGATATGCAGTGACACCTGGTTCATATTCCCTGGTCCAGCAGAAAGGATTCTTTCCTTTCAGGTTAATTCACATCTTCGCCACATTTGTTAAATTACATAGTTCATTAAGAACTACACATGTCTTGATTCTCATTTCAATGAGATACATAGCGATACCCAGATCTCTAATCTTGGGCCCAACCACAACCATAAATAAATTTATATCCCCTTTTCTTGTA